>CP144080.1:0-600000 GCA_036428645.1 Kwoniella sp. DSM 27419 | reverse complement strand
GGCATCAGCAGTCTCCGCGTCAACGCGCACCGCATGGGTGATCTAGAGATATCGTTCACTCACCACAATCACAGGTCGCGATTGGGACTAGGTCATCCAGATCATCCCTTTTGGTGAAGAGCGAGTCTATGCAGATCGCACAAGAGACATCTTCGATTCGCTGGCGTCCCATGTTGGGGTGATCGTCATCCGGAGTGTATGTTTGGGTGGGAGCTCGACATGCGGCCAGAGGATAGTGTCAAGACCGGGTCAGTTGGATCCAAGCTGGGCGACCGCACTGCGCACTGATCTCGGGAACGTGTAGTCGCCAAGATGATGAAGTCGAGCCGTTGCAAGCAGAGAAGAGTTGACTGTTCGGGGAAATACTCAATCACATTCACCTGTCAACACGCGTCCGAGGTTGAGCGGAGATGAGCGCGATGTCCATTCTCGCCCCGTGTTAAGCATATATCACTGGTGCCCCACTCAAGGGGATCTCCAGCTGAGTCACCTCGAACACGCTCATTAGTAGCGTTGATCACTTTCCCTCTCCTGTTATCACCGGTCTCCATCAAGAAAAGACAGGTGCAAAGAGCTGCCACGACAATGGTTTTAAGGGCGGCTACGGTTCACGTCGTGGTCAACCCGGCAGCTGGGCATGGCAAGGCGCCAGCTTGTGAGTTGCGTGAACCGCATTTGGGTGGGCGAAGCTGACCTCATCTTCACCATATTACAGTCGTGGAGGAACACGTCGAGAGCCTACTCGCGACTCTGGAGATACCCTATAAGCTTTACACGACAGCCGCACCGTTGGACGCAGGAGAAATAGCCCGCTCTATCTACGATGCACTCTCGCCCTCCTCGGGCGAGAGTCGAGTACCAGTCATCCTTGCGGGTGGAGATGGGACAGCTCACGAGTTCATGGAAGGTGTATTGGGTCAGGACGGTGTGACGTGGGATCTCATACCTTTGCCGCTCGGCACCGTGAGTCGGTGCTCCCGATCAATTGAGACGCTATGTGACTGAGCGTCAAACCAGGCCAACGCGCTTTTCTCGTCACTGTTTCCCCCTCATCTCAAGTCCAGTCATATCGCCAAGGCTTCCGACCTCCTGGACCAGCTGCCAGAAAGACCACCAGAAGAAGTCATCTATCTCCTTTCTTCACTTCTCCGATATCTCGACAATCACCGACCAGTACCGCTACCTATAACTCATACAACCTCGCTGCGATCTGCATCACCGGGAAAGCCCGCAGAACCCGCCGAACGTCTCGCATCACACGTTGTCCTATCAACGGCGCTGCACGCCGCTATACTAGACTCGTCTGAATCGCTCCGGCCAGAGCATCCGGGCCCAGAACGGTTCCGGATAGCTGCGCAGGCCAACGTCACTCGTTTCTTCCCGGCTACGGCGGTTCTGTATCCGCCTTCAGGCAGTGGCGGAAAGGTGGAGCAGTGGAGCCCTGCACATGGCAGGTGGACCGAACCTGTCACAGCGAATGACCGGAACGATGGCACTCACCACGTGGAAGGGCCGTTCTCCTACTTCCTCTCGACCGCGACGTGCGATCGACTCGAGCCGGCCTTTGTCATATCGCCCCTTACGACTCTTCAATCGGACAAGGAAACGGACCACTCTTACCTGTACATCACCATCTTGCGCCCCTTCCGTGACCCTCTCTTCCAAGCTACTCCTGTCGAGGCCAAGCGGGACATGTGGAGCAAGCGCGCGTTCGAGGTGATCGGTAAAGCGTATCAAGAGGGAGCGCATGTGAATCTCACGTTACCAGTTAACTTTCCGGCATCAGACGGCGTGAACGCCCCTCAAAAGAAGGTGGAAGATTATCCATTGGAGGATAAGGGGTCAGGTGGACCCGTGGTCGAAGTGTTCAGAGTAGGAGGGTTTGACTGGATCCCAGATCAGAGCACGGTTACGGACTCTAGCTATGACGTGGGAGACAGCGGATTGATATGTGCCGATGGCGCGATACACCACCTGCCTCCGGGTGGGCAGGCACAGGTCAGGCTGGCGAGCCCATCGGTCCGGAACGGTTTCTTTGTATGCGCTTAGATTGTAGATGCCTAGATGTATGTATGAGCGGAACATGATTCGTGCAGGGCTGAGTAGCCGGGAGCGGAGGCGGTGCCCAATCTCCGTTCAGCCCATGTCTCAGGTGAGACCTCATCTGTCTCCCCGGTGATGGCCGTACTCTTATTCTGACATGACCTAGCCCTACTCATCCCACGGACATTTAGGCTTTACCATTAGGAGGTCATCCGGAAAGCCACAGAGCCGAGTGCCGGAATAGCGTTCCGGTGGATTGTACAGTGACAGCGCTGCAACTGAAGGATGGCGAGAATGTGCGATGGATCGGTACATTGACTGGACGAAGTCTAATGTGCCGCCCATACGCATGTATCGCCAATGCGCATGTACGGCCCGCAAAGCATGGCGACAGCTCACTTGCTCGACCGAGCACATTGTACTTGGACCCGTGGCATCCTTGACTGAGCAAAGTCAATCTCACTTCGGAGTCACCTAATGCCGCACCAAGGTATGGATCAAGTTTATCGTCACGGATCCACTGTAGGGTTTATCCACAAGCACATGTGGCCGAGACTGATATCGCGGCGAAGTTGCACGGGGATGCAGATTACATATCGCACTGAATAGTTGCGAGTGGTTGACCCAAGCGCCAGGAACAGCGCGATGCGGCGGATAGCATGAGTTGAGATCCTACGGAAGGAAACAAAGCTGATACATCGTCTCACTCTACATTCACCTAATATGTACATCGAGTTCCATCCATTCAGTTCGTTACTGTAACGCCCGCTGAGATCGGAGCCGTGCTGACGACCTCCAACAAGCGTGACATGCTCGACTCGAACGACTCAATAACCTCACTCGGGCTGACTGATCGCTTTGGTCACTTCCAACGCATACATATGGCCCGCAGTGCAGCCCATTTGCCACTGATCCCCAACATCTACTCCTTCCCGACCTGTAGTCATATCTGCTACCAACACATACTCACCCATGTTAGTAGCCACGATGCCCTTCGAGCTCACACCCCACGATCGAGTCTGGTCCTGCCCACATCTCGCGACGGGCATCATCGCCAACCTCGACCAGCAAGATGTGGTATCGCTCCTCCGAGTCAACAAGATTTACTTTGGGTACGCCGTTAAACACATATACCATTCGATCTGGTATTCTACGTGGCTCCAAGTCCGATGGAAATGGATTGACAAGGTCAGTGGCGGTGGCTGGGAGGCGTACAGTACTCACGAGGGGGCTTTGCTGTATACAGAAGCGAGATTACCTATACCGTTCGGCCGTCAGGGAGATCATCGACTTTGTCAGCCGGGAAGAAGACACCCAAGACTTGCTCAGGTACCTCGAGGCTTTTCCCAGGGCGGTGTTGCTTGAAGCAGTCGAAGGTATTCCGAGGTATTTCGGCGCGTGTGGTCCCGGCACGTATGGTTCGATCAACAATACCCGCGAGATCCGACGGTCTTGGCCTAACGGTTGCACTGAGCCTCATTTCAGTCTTTGCAGTTTCGAGGTTCTCAATATCGATGCACCCACTGGACGAAAATGGCCAAAGTTTGAGATTCCAGGAGGATGGACCGGCTCCACTCGTCTCTACCTAGAGTTGCTCCATGGGCCCGATTGGCCGCCCGCACCGTTGTCTGATCAAGAACGGACAGAGGCTACCATGTCGCTCGTGACCCGCCTGTTCGAGAGGCCCGATACCTATATCGACGCCATCAGCATTCAGACGACATCATTGCTCGAGCCAACCCTGGAGGTGCCGGAGGACTTGCGAAGGCGAGGGTACTCGATCCCGACCGAGTGGCTGGGCGGCTTCAACAAGGTCGAATTCTCGGACTCGCTCAACCACTTTGCGACCGACATCACTTCGCTTCGACTCGGCCACAGGTGTGGCGCCAACATCGTTTCGGCTCGACAAGTCATTACCGACTTCAAATTCGAGCGATACTCGCGGCTGAACGACCTGGCCATCGCCTGCGAACGAGACGTTGCCGTTCCTCTCCGACTAGGCCCCTTCAATCCCTGGGGACGTGGTATATCGACGCCTAAGCCCCAGGGCGAGCTGCAAAGCCTTGTCTTACAGGTTGAATGGTATGACAGACAGCCGTATGAGGGTAGACCTACCACTTCTACCGTACCGAGGGAACGAGACGTGATCAGGAGGCTCGTGTGGCATTTCGTCCCCCTGCTGCACCCGACCGAACCCATCTCCATCCAACTCGACCTCCGAGCGGGCGTGGAATGGATCTACCACCTCTTCCCGCACAGCGAGCGCATCAAGAACGCGGTTCGACGGGACCTCAAACGACTCTTCGGACGCCAAGTTGATTGCTATCAGGTGTGTGATCTTCGACGGAAAAATCATAGCTCGCATTGCTAATACTCATGCTGTAAGCCGCATTCGAAACCGTGGGATATGACCTTTACCGTGCTGGCTGCGGATGCCTGCCCTGCGTCCGACCTAGATTAGAATAGGAAGATGAACCACAAGCGATCAGCGTACAAGGACATTCCAGTTGTGATGCAAAGATAATGATGTGAAGAGGAATGAGGCAGCCTTATGCTGAAAAGCTGTTTTGATAAGCCGCGTGTCATCACTCCTTGGGATCATACTGTACATGTCCATAGCACCATTACGCCGCGTACCAGTCCAAGAACAAAAGACCCAGACTCGCACCGATGAGGAACAGCAAGAGGAACATCCTTCCCTCCTTGCCCCTCTCCCTCGCCTTCTTGAGCTGTTCGTTAGCCCTCCCTACGTCCGCAACCGACCCGACAGCGTCGTCGTACAACTGATCGATCATTTCTGTCTGCTGAGCGAGGTGTGCGACCAGTTCTGACTGAAGCTGGCTGATCTCGAGCAGGCTACTCTCGGCAGACAGCACCGACGAAAGCGTGGACGACATGTTTTCCAGAAGCACGTTGTTCTCCGACTCGAAAGCTTGGATCTGTTCTGGCGAAAGAACCGACTCGATGGGCGGAGACGAGGGATCGACGATCCCGATTCCTTGACCCGCTTGGCCGGTACTGGAGGACGGGAGGCCTGGGTCGAAGGAAAAGGCCGGGTCGTGAACGTCGACCATGACCCCATCTGCGACCTTGCGGCCTGCTTCACGCATCTTAACTCTGGACAACTCGGTGGTCGCACCGGCCCCAAGCGTCTTGCTCCTCTCCTCGCGTCTTTTCGACCGTTCCTCTTGCAGATTGCTAATAGTGCTGGTCAATTTGGCGAGATAGTCGTTCAGCGTCCAGAGGACCGAGGCACGGTGTGCCGCGATGAGTGGTGGGAATGAAGCTGATGGCTCGGCGGGAAGGAGCGAAGGTAGGAAGGACAGGAGACCGGCGTGGCTGGATGTCGACGGCTGCTTCGACTTGCGAGCTATCGTAGATGGGAATAACCGCACGTCGTCAGCCTACATGTGCATAGCAGCAGCTGATGGAATCCCTACGCACCCTGCTCAGCCAGCTCAAGGACGCCGACCCGGTCTTTGCAACGTCGGAGGATCATCCTCGCTCTCAAGTCGATTTCGTCCCTCTCCTTATCCGTGAGGTACTTTGCTCTTTCCCACCGCTTCCACCCTTCTTCACTTTGGGCGAAATCCTCGTCGTCAACATCACCATGAGACGGCAGGGTGACCCTGTGCGCGCGACGAGTGAGTGGAGGAGGTTCCACCGTCGACAAGTAGGCTTTGCGCACGGTCTGTAGCAGGTCTCGAACGGAAGTGAGGTGTGCGTACTGACGGAGGGGTGAGCTTACAAGTGGCGGATGGCTATGAAGCTGAGGATATACTCACGATCCTGTAGGCCTCTCTGAGGAAATCTTCCTGCTCATCCGCCTTTCCCTTCCCTTTCCTCGTCGGCGAACGAGCACTACGGAGGGGAGATTTTGACCTGTCTGAGCTGTGTGAGTGGCTTGTCGCTTGTCGCTCCTTCAGTATCGAAGTGAAGACGGCGGTCTGATCGAAGGGGGACATCCTGTCTTGCCGGACTACCGGGTGGGCAAAAGTCAGAGCGCGATGGATCGAGTTCAAAGTAGAGCATACTTTGTCTAGCTGCATGAGCATGCTTATGACGACCGCTCGAACGATCACCTCGTGTCGTCATCACTTTCATGCTGGATCCCAGCCGTGGACTGCCACATCGGTGGTAATGCCGTAAGCGTGTTGACGGACGCGTTGGTAGGATAACGGTCAACTGCTCGAAGAGGTGAGCAGCGTGTTTGGACGATCTTGAGGGGGGGGGGGTTCCGGACGCCGGGTCCGTTCCCCATTGCGTCCTGGACCTCTGACTACGGAAGAGGCACCCGTGCTCTGCCTCAGATTCTGGCAGTGGACTAGACTGCAGACGGCGTACAGCAGTGGGAAGGAAGATGGTTCTGTTGCCTGCTACCACGGATCACCCCATATACATCAGGCAGGCTTATGCAGCGTCTCAGAGCGAGTAGCAGTGATATCTGGGCACTCGGTGACCAGCCAGCCTGAACTGACATGCGACGCTGGAGTGTCAACAGCTCGCTGCGAGCGATTGTTACCGGAATCGCGCGGGCACCCTGGAATGAATTGGTTCCGCGATCCAATCCACCCACAGACACCCATACATACACACACCCACTCTTACTTCAACGCGACAAAGGAATGGACTGGTTCTAGGTGTCTCACGAAATAGCCTGGATACCCGTTATTGTCTGGACCTGTGTACATCCACCTCGACGACGACAAACCCGACACACTCTGTCGTCATTCTCATCCGCCATCCACAGGCGACCCAAGCGTGTGTGCTTGTGCGTGCAAGCAAGCAAGGTCGACAGACAGACAGACACCACCGCTCGAGACTACCCCGTCTGGCATCAGTTCAAACACGCTCAACCCTTGACCTTTTGCAACTTGACACGTCGAAAACCTTTCCTTGTGGTTCGCGTTCACGTCCACGACGATAAAAGCTTCACGTTGACGGGTCGAGGTACATACTTGGCAGGATCGCACGGCATTCATCTAAGGTTAGATTCGTTCACTGGAATCAATACCGCTCTACTCCATCGGTTGGTCCAAAGTCAAAGTCGAACGGTCCCGTCCCATACACACCCCAACAACACGCCTGCCTGATACATCCGAACCCTACGCAGGTGTCATTCTCCATCGATCGCCGTCAGCTGCGCTCGTTCAATATACTCCGGCGTCTCCTGCCGCGAATCACGCCCGCCTTCCTCACCGGTCCCTCGTCACGTCAGACAGGCTTGGGTGACTAGTAGGACGCCATGTCGGGAGGCAACACCAGCCCGAAAAGGCAGATCCGCCATCCGCAAGCTGCATGTAGGTTTGGATGACTTCACTCGTGTTTACGTTGCGGAATCCTCATGCTGATCGTCGTTCCTTCTTCACCTTCTTTTCCACCTCACCCACTCGCACCGCTAAAGACACCGGCGCGACGCCCATGACTCCTACCTCGGACTCGTCTCATCAACCTCCAGTCAGTCGCACGGTCGAGTATCACCGACCCTCTCGAAACAGTGCGCACTATTCTGCAGGCACAGACATGTCCCTGGGTATGGTCTCAGCCGGATCATCACCCCGTATCCCTCAACCCTCATCCTCGACGATCAACAACGCCAACGGCAGCGGTAGTAGCAACGGTCCGTCCGCCTATCGGTCCCCAGTCATCTCCACACCTTTGGGCTTCGACTCACCCACCAGTCTCAGACCCACACGGGCAGCGCCAGCACCTCCGAGTTCGTCCGTCGCAAGCTCTCGACGCGAGTCACAGGGCTACTCGTCCAACTCGTCATTCAGACAGCCCTACCCATCGTCCACCACGACTTCCAGTCAGAACTCGCCGAATCCGAATCGATACTCGGCTGGAGCGGGCGGAAGCGGTTCATACATGGCCATGACATCAGGCAGCTCGAACGGTGTCCCGCCACCCCGCCCGACGCGCGCGGGCACGATGCCCCTTGGTGATATCTCGACCAGCAGTAACGGCTGGGATCCGACCTCTCCCATATCGACTTCGGCCAGGAGCCCCATCATGGGGAGTCCAGCCGCTGGCGCAGGCGCTTCCGCACTCCTGGGTCAGCCGGCACCGCCCCCCTTGCACCATCAACCGATGTCGGCCCCCGGCAATCCATACGCGACGCAGACAACATCCCTCGAGAAGAGCTTTGAAGATGCAAAGATCGGGCTGGGGGTCGGCGTTCCCATGCCAGTGGAACAGCCCAAAGACAAAGATCTGCCGAAGGAGCCCGCGACCATTGGCAGGAATAGAAGCGGCACCGGCAAGAGCAGCAAGGACAAGAAGAGCGTGTTTGGCTTCATGAGTGGTGAGAGGTGTATTTCGCGGTCACAAGCGTTCTGAGCTGACATTGGTCTGCAGATCTCCTCACAACCAGCAAACCTCCCGTCATCTCCACGCCGTATGATCCCATTCATCTGACCCACGTCGGTTTTGACTACAATACGGGACAGTGTGAGCACAGGCCTTGCACAATCAACTTGAGGTCGCCCCGCTGATGAGTACCTCAGACACCGGTATGCCGCAGGAATGGCAGAAAATCCTGGACGAGAATGGTATCACCCGAGCCGAACAGGAGGAAAATCCCAATGAGGTGAGTCGTCGTGTCTTGCCGGCGCACATCGTCTAACATGTTCGCGCTCAGGTGCTCGCGGTGGTTCAATACTTCAAAAATCGAGACGTACAGGAAGATCAAGAAGACGAAGTTTGGCAGAAGATGAGGAATGCTGGGCCTAGCAATCAGCCTGATTCGCCTGGCTTACCCGCTCGAGACCGTGAGATGTCCAGGGAGGGTAGTGGCGACGGCAGTGCCACGAGGGGTGATCACTTTGCCAATCCGGTAGGTTGAGCGATTGGACAGTCGCGAAAGTAGGCTGATGTTTCCTCAGCGATCAGCGCCTGTACCGCCTGGCAGCAAGTCTGGTGGACCGCCTCGCATGCAGGTGAGCTTTTCTGAACGTGTTTCTTGAACAGACTGACAAATTTTCAGGCTGAGCGCCCACCGCCGGCCCCTCCCGGACGCTTGCCTCCGACCGAATTGACAAAACCAGCTCGACTAGGTCCTGGCTCGTCCGGATCAGACGTTAGCTCGCCTCACCTCGATCGATCGTATTCACAGCGCATGCCGCCTACGCATGCTCAGCAAAGACCGCTCGACCGTGCCAACACCACTCGCGCGCCGGCTTCGAAACCGATCTCTGGGCCTGGCTCGATTCCTCTGTCGAAATCCCAATCACAACAGGGATCGCGACCGCGACAGGATCAAGGATTGGGACACGGCCAAGGTCCCATGCCTTCCGGATCCGCTGGCGGGGCACTTGCTCGGGCTCAGACTCAGGGCAAACAACAGCAAGGTGGCTCCACTAGAAGACGCGAGAAGCAAAAGGAGAATGAAGACGTGGTCAGACAGTTGCAGGCGATTTGTACACCTGGCGATCCGAGCCAAGTCTACAAGAACCTCGTCAAGATCGGTCAGGGGTATGTGCATGAGTCAAACCGTCAAGAAGGAGATTAGCTGACTCTGCCTGATCCTAGTGCATCGGGCGGCGTTTACACCTGTCATGACCGTCACGGACTTCCCGTTGCCATTAAGCAGATGAATCTGGAAAAACAGCCAAAACAGGACCTCATCATCAACGAGATCCTGGTCATGCGCGAGTCGGCTCATCCCAACATCGTCAATTTCAAGGATTCTTACCTATGGAAGGGCGATCTCTGGGTCATCATGGAGTATATGGAGGGAGGATCCCTAACAGATGTCGTCACCGCTCACTGCATGAGCGAGGCGCAGATCGCTGCGGTGTCGAGGGAAGTATGCGAAGGCCTGAGGCACCTGCACTCGAAGGGTGTCATCCACCGGGACATCAAGAGCGATAACATCCTCTTGTCCATCAACGGCGACGTGAAGCTTAGTGAGTCGACAGATGCTCTCTCTAGCGGGCTCCCGGCTGATCGGGTGACCTACAGCCGACTTTGGGTTCTGCGCCCGAATCGCCGACCCGTTGCATACGAAGCGAACCACCATGGTCGGTACACCTTATTGGATGGCTCCCGAGGTAGTCAAGAGGAACGAATATGGTCCCAAGGTTGATATATGGAGTTTGGGCATCCTGGCCATCGGTGAGGGTTGGCTTGGTGTGAACTCGGTACTCGGCGCTAACGACCTATTGCCCGCAGAAATGCTCGAGGGAGAACCCCCTTATCTGAACGAGAACCCCGTGCGAGCGCTGTACCTTATCGCGACCAACGGCACGCCCAAGATCAAGGACTGGGAGAGGTTATCCGGACTATTCAGGTCGTATCTGCAGTGCACCCTGCTTGTCGACATGGAGAAGAGGCCCACGGCTGAGCAGCTGTTGCAGGTGGGTGATTCCGTCATTGGCATTGGCAGCGTTCGCTGATCTGACGTGATTACAGCACGACTTTTTCAGACATTGCGCACCGCTCAACTCGCTATCCAACATGATCCGGGCCGCTCGCAAGGGATAAGCGTAGCGCACCTGCTCAAGCACTCCAAAACCAACAGCTCAAAACTGTGGCAAGATACGTGATTTCCTTGTAGATACCCGTGGATCGACCGTTTCATCATTGTAAAAATCAGCATTCAAGCATCAGGATCCGTATCATCTTTGCTAACCCCCGAGGATCAAGGGGTGATTTTACGGGAAGACGATGTGCAAGACGGACCATAATGCATGTGGTATCCAGCCGCGAGCGTGTGGGAGAGCTCCAGGTGACTAACGGTCAGCTGGACGTTTGATGGTACCTGAGGGTGACGATGCGCGAACTCGGTACCAGTCGGGACATGCAATGATGGTCTGAACTGAGCTCATACGGACGGACTGTCCATTGTCCTGTCCACCCCGCGTCTCAGTCCGACCGACTCCTGCCTCTCCGACTCGAACCTCACACGAGCTCACAACCGGTCCGTTGCTGTCGCTTTGTTGATCCGAGTAGATCGCTGCGCTAAGCGGCGGCGGTACGGTATTCAGGGGGTCTGATTCCAGGCCGCTGTAGCATGGCCATATGGGCTGGGACGCGAGAGCGCCGTCGCTGGTGAAGCCCTGAAGGGGAGCTCAAGAGGGGAGCCCAGGGGGGAGCCGGGGGGGAAGACAGATTTTTCCAGGATTACGTACGGATGATTTGCTGTTTACGGTAATTGGCAGAAGCTGCGAACTCGGCAGTTTAAATTCTTCTTGCTCGTAGCGTGGGTGCTCGAGCGAGCCCGAAGCCTCTTTTTTTTTTTGAAATATATCATCATTGGTGGACCGGGGTTGTCGCATGGGTCTGGTCGTTCACATCACTTGGCCATGACACTTTCACCTCTTGTATAGACCTAGATCAGACACACCGTAGCTCACAACACCACCGCTCCGAGCTGGAGGATCAACTCCGAGCCACGACAGAGCGTCTCGAGACACGTCCCGAGCCAGCGACCAGAAGCGTCAGACGACCTAGACCGCCAGCCTACCATTCAATGTTTGCTCGGGTCAAACACATCTCTCACCTCAGACCGAACACATACCACCAGACCCCTCACAGGGACGTTGAAGACAAGCCAGAGACGACACACGTCAAGGAACTACACCTGCTGTTGATCAACCAGAACCACTACAAGATAGCCAGCGCTCGAGAGGTCTCCCCTGAGCCTTAGATGCCCAGCTCTCAACCCGCTGCCCACAAGAAGGGTGGGGTGAGATGTGAGTGGGGTCGTGCTCGGTGTCTCCTGCTGGTGAGAGTCTGCTGACCCTCTCCGTCCCGGTCGCAGCACATGTCACCTCGCCCAGCCCAGCACAAGCTTCACCTTTACCCAGACTCAAATTGAAATTTCGACCCACCTCGCCTTCCTCCGCCTCGACCTCCACCGGACGACCCAAACCCTCTGCCTCCTCCTCCTCCCGACCGCTCAAGACCTATCAATCGGACGAATCCAGCTCAGATCTGACACCGGCAGAAGACGAGGATGAGGAGGATGACGACGATTTCGACGAGAGCTTGATCACCCCTAGAAAAGGTCTGCACAAGGGGAGGAATCTTCCATCGGTCCAGGGACACACTGGTCAGACGACCAGCTCGGCCACGAAAAAGACATCACACCCGGGCAAAGATGCCAAATCCAATACAAAACCAGAAGGAAAGGTGGCCGGGACGGGGAACGCTCAGCCTGGGCCAAGTACAGTGCGCGATAAGAAACGAGCGCACAAGTTGGAAGAGGTCGAAAGACGCAGAGCGAGGGATGCCAAGTTTGACATGGACCTGAGTATGGATTCGGACGATTTCGAGGGAACGGTGAGTGGCCCAACCTGCATCCAGAGGTCCAAACTCCATGCTCACTCCCCGCAGCCACCACCTCCCGCTCTTCCTGTAGTCGACGACGGCGTGTCGTCCTATGGCGACGACGAGTCCGACCGGGACAACCTGACCGAGGATGACCTCTCTGGCATCCCCGAGGCTCTCCTGGGTCATGAGATTGAGGATCTGAATTACGGAGCTGGTCACGATGCCGATATCGAAAAGCAGCCCATGGCTTACTGGGACGAGACGTCCAGTGACGAGGAGGAGGAACAGGTGGGTCTCGTGGTTTCGCTCGCTGCTGTGTCCAGTGGCTCCATCTGATCACTTGATCATCTCCTTAGGTATTCATCAATCAGCTGTCCGGCTCGGAACTCGATATCGGATCACAATCCTCCATGGACGGCGAGTCGGACGATTCCATGTCAGATTCCGAATACTCGTCCAGTTCGGACGACGGTCTTGACGAGTTTGGATTCCCGATACCGACAGCCTCTCAGCTTTTCCCCATCGACGAGGACAACACGGACGAGGACCCTGGTCTCGTGCTCATGGAGAACTGGGATGGGCAGTTCGTGCTGGTCCAGCCGCGTCAGGAGAGGTCACGCTCGCGACATCGTGGGGACCGGGGTTCCAGGACCAACGGGTCTGTCAGCGGAAGCACAACCATATCGGGGACCGATCAACAAGGTCTGCTCATCGACCCAGACGCAGGGGAAGGCGAGTTCGATAGCGACGATTCGTACTGGAGTGGGATGAGTGACGAAGACGATGGCGGAGATACGACCGACTCGATGGCCGAGGAGGATATGCCGATGCTTGACAGTCCCGCGCTGAACGAGCTCATGGAGGCTCAGATGGCCGAGGCTGTTCTGCGCATGGCTGTGGAGAATGGGGAGATGTCTTTCTTGGAAAACGCCGATATCCCCCTGCTTGCGGACGGCGACATGCCTATGGCGGATCCCGGACCATCAATCGTCGTCACAGACGCTACCGGCGCCGACGTCCATACGCCAGCTCTATCAACGACGTCGTCAAATGGACCCGTGGCGGGACCACCATCGGTGGCTCCTCCTCAGACGCCCGCTCCGGCATCCGCACCACCTGCCGGACCCATCATGGGTACCTTTCACCCCGCGACCGATGACCCGGCGCAGCATTGCGTCATTGATGGCTCGGGAGTGGACACCAAATCACCCTTCACCCACCGCCGTCGTTCAAGGCGCGGGCGAGATGCCGCATCGATCGCCTCCAGCAAGCGGAGTCAGGAGGAGAAGAAGAGGAAGGCGTCTGCCAACGATCCGTTCTCCCCAGCTTCTCAACACTTTATGTTTGGTCTAGGCACCAATCTCAGCAAGAAGGCTCGATACTCGTCGATCCCCGGACACCCAAGGTTCATCGCGGCTCGTCGTGCCGCCGAAGCGCTGGTCGATCCCCACGACAGGGAGACGACGCCGACGGACTCGGACGAGATGGACCCCGACGCTTTCTCGCTCGAGGACATGCTGGAGACATCGGTCCTGATGCACGAGCTGGAGGAGCAAGGACACCACACCGATGCGGCGGATGCCGAGCACCTTCGACACATGATCCGGTTCGACAGGGTGGGCGTCTCCACCTATCTCAGGCGGAACTTTGGTGCCACCGCCAGCGGGGAGATACTAGGAGCTGGCGGAGGGCTGAACCTCGCTTCGCCCAGCGGAGGAAGAGGTTCAGGGATGTCAGCGGGCTTTGGCATGGGCGGGGCGGGCGGGCTGAGCGGACCGAGCATGGAGGATACGCTGGTCGGGCCGATGGGAGGCAGGATGCTGATCAGTCCCGTGTTGGCGCCTGTCAACGGCGCGGGCGGGGAGAGCAGGAAAGACAGGAGAAAGAGAAGAAGAGCAGCGGCCGGGGCGGCTCACGTCGCCGCTGCGGTGGCGGCCGACGTGGCCGTCGTCGAGCCCATCACCAGTCAGCCGGAGCCGGCCAAACTCGTCGAATTGGAATCGGCACCCATGCCCGCCCTTCAGATATAGGGACGGCCTGATTCGCTTCATTCCGCCTCTCGACGAACACCCATGAACCCATCACACATCCTCGCCTCACATCACGTGCCAATTGCAATGCCTTGTTCATGCCTCTCACATCATGTTGATTATCCTTCTTCTCGTGGCTCACAACTGTAGCTGGGCTCTGGTGTATTTCCGTACCGTATCGTATCGTATGCAACAAAGGTGAACGGGTCTGGTGGATGCAGGTATCGAGTTTGTGCTTGTCCGCCGTGAGTCGAGTCCAGCCCCGGCGGTCTTGCCGTTCCCTAGGATGTTCCCCCTATGTCCCGTCGTCGAGGCGTTCTGCTCCTAGCGATTCATCCCCACCCCCCGCGAGCAAAAACTACAGCACCCGGGATTCCCAACTGGTCCCCCACGTTGGTACTAACCGAGCGA
The DNA here is from genome assembly GCA_036428645.1 of Kwoniella sp. DSM 27419. Taxonomy (NCBI): domain Eukaryota; kingdom Fungi; phylum Basidiomycota; class Tremellomycetes; order Tremellales; family Cryptococcaceae; genus Kwoniella; species Kwoniella sp. DSM 27419. The sequence goes on along the minus strand of CP144080.1, from coordinate 585,241 downwards.
TAGACAGGTTAACTGCGCAGATCGGACGGGATGCGGTGTTTTCTGCCTTCTATGGCCGTAGATGGGAACCTCAGTGTGCGTTCAGGCTATTGTCAAAACTGTACGGCGACTACAAGGCTCGGAGGGTCTGTCTCCGATCCTCTGGGTGTGGTGCAGACAAGTCGGCGTGGGTTCCTAGTGAAGGGCTCGAGTGGGCCAGGGTTGCCAGCTGATGGACGTCCTTCTCAGAAGCTAAGCGACACGCACACGCACAATGCTGGGTCAGCGGTGAATACTCAGGCTGGTCAAGGGAATATTGCACCGCCCACCTCGCTAGCAGTAGTATATGCAGCTTGCATGGACGAGACGTGGACACAGGTGCTTGGCCATGGATCCATCCACGCAGAAGACCCAGCACGCCACACGCCACGGTGGGTCGCTCGACCCGTGCCTGGTGTCATCATGAATCTATGACAGCCTCCACCAGCGCGATCCACGTCAACAATCCCAGTATACGCTCGTGGGTGTGCTCACCATGCATCACTTGGAAGACTGATCAGGACACGGGTCAGCGGGAGCAAGATGGGGGTCAACCTGCGCGTGGTGCGGCACACCCTCGCGCTGTCGGTCTTGATCACCTTGGCGGATCTGATGCTCCTTGTAGCGCTGGTCATTCAGCCGTTCTCGGATGGGACGGCGTGGACCTTGGCCTGTCGGACTGGGTGAGTGGGCGATCCTAAACTCCTCTTGGCTGGCGTGGGCGTAACCATCATTGCCCTGGACGCACTCGCTCATGCGCACCAACGTTCAATCACGCAGAGAGCGCTTCTGGGCGTATATGCAGTATCACTGGGAGAACACGTTGAATGCTCGGGCAGCGATTCAGGTCAGCGGCGATCCCATACCCACGGGCGAGGGCGCTTTCGTCATCTCGGTGAGTGTGTGAGGCTGTTGCTGCGTGATAGTGACCGAGGGCCGGGCCCAGGCTGATGGACCTGCTTGGCCGTGCAGAACCACCTGGGCTACTCGGACTACTACCTCGTACAGCACCTTGCCATCCGCGCGGGCATGCTGGGCCGATGCCGATACTTTGTCAAGCGGGAGATCCTGCGGCTACCACTCTTCGGCTGGGCCTTCTGGGCGTTTGGTACGCCGTCATATGCTGAACGGACCAATGTGACACCCGCTGAGCTGACTCCACCACGCTTAGGGATGGTTCTCGTGTCTCGCGACTGGACAAGCGATTCGCGCCTTCTCGAGTGGGTCGAGCCGTGCGCGTTTCGGCGGGCCGAAGCTGACGAGCCCGACCCCAGACAATCATTCGGCAGGATCAAGAAGAACAAGTACGACGCGTGGATCATCTTGTACCCCGAGGGGACCCGGCGGACCCCAGGCAAGGTGCTGCAGGTGGGTCGGGTTCAGACTCGCCTGGCTCGTCCGCGCCCGACTCGAGCTGACTCTCTCACGCTACAGGGCCAAGCCTTTGCTCGGGAACGTGGCAAGCCCGAGCTCAAGCATCTGTTGTACCCCAGGACCAAAGGCTTCATCGCCACGGTCAACGGTGAGCGATGTCTGACCCACTGTGCAAGCCGTCCAGTCACGCTGCAAGCTGACACGCTCGAATGATGTGTTAGCTCTACGCAACTCGCACATCAAGTACATCTACGACCTCTCCCTGCTGTACTCTTCCCCAGGCACGAGCGATACCTACCGAGTGCCGAGCCTCGCCGAGCAGCTCTCTTACAGCGATCTAGCCAGAAAGGGGTACAAGTACCGCATCCACGTCGAGCGGTACGTCGAGGTCGTGGCCGCACGGCTACTACGGGGCTGACTCTTCCGCAGCACACCCATCGCCGATCTGCCGCATGGCGAGGCTGGCCTCAAAGCTTGGTGTGAGGATGCCTGGGTGAGAAAGGACAGACGGCTGGAAGCGATGATGCAGAAAGGCGATGTGGTGTTGAACTAGCCCGATCGGCACATCCCTATGCTATGCATGCATGTAGAGAGTCCGCTGTCAACGTACTTGTGATGGATGTAAGGGACCCGCCGGTGAAGCAGCCTGAGGGCGCTCGCGACCCAAAGCCGATATCCACCGCGCATTATCGCATCATCCTCATGTACGCCAGCTGAGTGATCATGGTCAGCGGTCGAACGGTCCCACCAACAGCCATCACTCACCAGTAAAGCACCGGAACCCGTGGCCACACCGACGAGATACTGAAGGATGCTAAACTTGGCCTGCTCGATCTGCGTCCTCAGCCCTGCAATCTCGCTCTCGATCCGGGTGTCGACCTCCTTGATCTTGAGCTCCTGCTGCGAACTCTCGTCCCTGATCCTGCCCTTCTCCAGGTTAAGGTCGAGCCTGACGCCGGCCTGGGTGCGCGTGACCTCCTCCCGTAGCCGTTGTTTGAGCTTTTCCACGTCGGCCATGAGCCGGTCGTTCTCGGCCTTCATGAGGGACAGGTCGTTCTTCTCGTGTAGCTGTAGCTCGGACTTGAGCCGGGCAAAGTCGACCTTTTCCGTGTACCGTTGCTGGGGTCGAAGCGGTCAGTCAAGGGTGCAACACGCCAACTCCCGACAACACCTCGAGAACCCCCCGCCACTCACCTTCTCCTGCTCGGCCTTGCTGACCAGACTGCTCTCCATCCCCTTGATGCTCTCCTCCACCACCTCGGCCAGCACGCTCATGACCCCTTCGGCCTGTTTGCGGTTCATCCCGTTCGCCTCGAGCTTCTCCACAAACAGGTGAGTGTCAAAGTGGGATATGGTCCTCCTCGCCGTGGCATGGAGGGTCCGCGCCCTCTGCCCCGTTCTCGGACGTGAGGGAGGGGTCCGGGTGAGGACCGCGGCGGGTCGCGTCAGTGCTGCGGGGTGTCAGCTGATACCGTATCTCGATGAGCCGCAGACATACACATGGCCAGCAGGGCTCCGGCCCTGCTCGTGCTCGGCTGTGAGAGGAGTGAAGTCATGGCGCGGTTGTGGTCGTCGTGATGGAAGATGCGCAGAGTGCAGAGTGCAGAGTGCAGGTCAATGCCATGACGATACGGTGATGAACTCGGGCTCGCTGCTGGCTGGGTGGCCACATACGGTGAAGCGGGATAAAAACATTTGAAATGACGAGTGATTTAATAATTTCTGAATTCTCAGCGCACAACGCTCACCGTCCACAGTGATGGATGGGGGTCCAATGTTGACCTTGAACCGGTGCCAAGTAGCACGACAGCGAAACACAGAGACAGATCAGGCATCATGCAGGTGAGCCGGCACAGCGGCGTTCACACAGCCTATCAGCTGACACGCAGGACAGTCCGACGAGCTCATCTGGTCGATCATCAACCATCAGTGAGTACCTCGCCGCTGCTCGACCAGACCGGCGTGCTGATCGCAGCATACAGGTTCTGCTCGTACAAAGTCAAGTGAGCGATGCGCGCCTTTCGCATCCCCTCTGCCCCGCTGACGCTGCCCCAGGACGACGACGCAGAATTTCTGCAGGAACGAGTACAATCTCACTGGTTTCTGCACGCGACAGTCATGTCCCCTGGCCAACTCGCGATATGCGACGGTACGGGAGAAGGAGGGTGAGCAGGTTGAAGCTTGGACACTCAAATGAGTCACTGGGCTGACCACGCACCACTCGCAGGCGTCCTGTACCTCTACATGAAGACGATTGAGCGAGCGCACACGCCAGCCAACATGTGGGAGAGGATAAAGCTCAGCAACAACTATGCCAAGGCTCTGGAGCAGGTGAGCGGAGGCGGCCGGTGGTGCTCCTACGTCCGAGGTAGTGTATGCTGACGCGTCGTCTGACAGATCGACAAGGAGCTCATCTACTGGCCCAATTTCATCACGCACAAGTGCAAGCAGAGAATAACAAAGATCACCCAGTACCTGATCAAGATGAGGAGGCTGAGCCTGACCGCGCAGTGAGTGTGGCGTGGCGATCGACGCTGGTGAGGACACGCTCTGACGCCGACCCTTTTCAGACCAAAGAAGGTCGGGATCAAGAAGAAGCTGGAGAGGAGAGAAGCGACTCGAGAACGAAAGGCTCTTGCCGCCGCGCACCTGGAGAAGAACATTGAGAAGGAGCTGCTGGAACGATTACGCTCCAAGGCTTATGGAGACGCGCCGCTCAACGTCAACGAGGATGTCTGGCAGCAGGTGCTGGACATGGACCGGCAGAAGGGCAAGGACAGGGATTTGGAACTGGAGATGGAGGAGGACATGTCCGATATGGAGGAGGAGGAGGAGGAGGAGTATGAGGGTGGCGAGAGGGAGTATGTCGAGGATTCAGATGAGGAAAGTGATGTCGGTGACCTAGAGGATTACAGCGGAAGCGAGGTGAGTGTGGTCTCGGCGGGTTTTGACGGTATGCTCATGCGCGCCGACTAGTTTGACGAGTTTGATTCCGAGGACGAGGGAGAATCAGGCCAGGACTTCCCGTCCGATCTGGAAGTGTCGGACGAAGGCGAGGATGACGAGGCGGATGAAGAGGATGGAGAGGGTCGACCGCCGACGGCCAAGTCCAAGCCTGCCGCTCCCGCTGCGCCCGCGGCCGGGTCCAAGAGGAAGGTACCGCCCAAGAGCGCCGCGCCGAAGAAGGGCACTCGACGACCCAGGGTGGATGTCGAGTACGAGATGGAGACGGAGCCTCTGTCGAGAGAGATGCTCAAGAACTGGTAGGAGGGTGGCTGCTAGTGCCTACGTTGGTCTCGTGGCGAGCGGCCCGGATACCTCTGGCTGGCTTCTGTTTGTACTATACTTTCTTCACCCGGTCTCATTGTTTACAACATGCATCACGACATAGTACGCTAATCCTCGTCCGACTCGTCGGAATTGAGGGCAAGGTCAAACACGGCATTGGGGTCGAACCGCCTGCCTGGCTCTTCGTGATGGATGATGACCGGTTGCGGCGATTGCTCCTGGACCGATGCGGCGCTCTCACCTGTGCCCAATCCCGCTGAATCAGCATGCGTGTATCTGGCAGGAGCGGTACCTCTCAGAGGCACGTAGGCCGTGACCCTTCCAGCCGACATACCATTGTTCGTATCGCCCATGACGCCACGCTCACCCATACCCCCCATACTTCCCTCCAGCTGGAACAGCAGGCCCTGTCGCATCGCCATCTCCGTTGGCCAAGGCTGATACTGCGCCTTGTCCACGGGCGCAAGGAGCGATGACACGGGCGCGGAGGAGTGTCGAGCCAAGGCTGACGCTTGAGTCAGGAGCTTTCGTACGGGTATGGGGTCTGCAAGGCGAAAGCAACATGAGTCAGTGGGCAGATCCGCCGCCAGCGCTCGTCTAGCCGACTCACTCCGCTCAGACCGGTCGATATCGCTCCTGACCTGTCTGCCCTTGTCCACCATCCCTTCTAGCTCTTTGCGCCCATGTTCGAGCGACTGGACCAGCCCCCTGACGCGCTTCTCCAGCATCTCCACTTCGGCTTTCTGCTCCTGCAACCGTTTCCACTCGGCCTGATGCTCGTGCGCCTCCTTGACGAGGGAAGACAGGTCGAGGGTGGATAGTTGGAGTGCCGCGTAGATCTGCTCGATCGCCCCGGTCGTCTGCGGGGCAGGCGTCCCTTGAGAGGGGGCCGCGACGAGGCTGAACAGCTGGGTAAGGAGGATGGACTGGGTGGACAGGTTCTGGAGGAGTGATGTTCGAGGGGGAAGCGAGGAGGAGGGCTCGGAGGAAGAACCGGGAGATACAGGTTGATTGGCCATGTCGATGTCGTGAGAGCCTGTTGGGCGGTCGCACGGTCCACGTTATCGCCGGTGCATAGGCCAGAGCAGAGTCTTTGCGTGTAGAGAGCCAAACGAAAGAAGCAGAAAAGCCAGCAGCATCCCAACGAGTGTACATTGCGAAGATGTTTACGGAGCCCCACCGAATCGCAATCGCACTCGCACTCGCCCTCGGCCGGGGTTGTGCAGCTACATCGATGTGATCTACTCTGCCCACGCATCGAGCGTTCTCTTGTTTCACAAGGATCACCTTGGGCAGACAGTCTGTTGTATACTCCGCATCAGGCTCATTGCATCCCCGCCATGCCGCGACTCGAGACATCCCCCACCCGTTCACGCATCCTTGGCGTCGATCTCCAGGCGTTATGGCCCAGGGTCAAGAGCGCGCCGAGGGATATGGTACATCGGTACCACAGGCTCGGCAGGAAGGGCAAGGTGGGCTGCTTGTATTCTGTTGGCCGTGTCGAGCGTCGAGACTGACCCATCTCTAGGCTACGATATGGTAGGTCCCCTCGAATCTTGACACGTTCGCCGCCGTGGTGCGGCGCAACCAGCTCCCCCGTCAGCGTTGGTGGGACGCAGGCTCTGATCCACGCCTACGCCCAGGTTCATCACCTTCATGCACGTCCTCATGCTCGCTCTGGTCATCATCATCACGCCAACAGGCATCGGTCGCTTCTTTACCAATCTGGCCATCAAGCTGAGGGGCCTAGGGTGGAAGGGCATGATCCTGTGCTGCCTCTTTACCAGTGAGTGAGGCCTCGGTCCTCCCTTGATTGAAACACATCGTCTCACTTCTCCTTCTCTCCAGTCCTTAGCTCCCACCCGCCATTGTTCGGGTTCATGGGCTCGCTGACCCTCATCGGGTTTACATACGGCGTGTGGCCGGGGTTCCTGCTGTCCTTTGTATCGTCCATGCTGGGCGCGGCCGTGTCCTTCATCTCTGTAAGAGTGAGTGAACCGATCAAGGCGTCTGAATGCAAAGCTCAAGTCGACCTTGTGTAGACCTTCTTCCTCGGGTACATCTCCCGTAACGACAAGTGGGACGCATTCGGGCACGTCATGCGGGCCAAGGGCTTGCCGCTGATCATCATGATCCGGTACTGTCCCATTCCTTGGAACATTGGCAATGGCCTTTTTGCTGTGAGAATCTCACCCGGACGTCGTGGTCCATGCAAAAGCTCACTCGTCACAGTCCATCGAAAGCGTCAAGCTTTGGCAGTACATGCTCGCGAATCTGTCAGTGGTCCCCTGGCGCTCGTACCGATGGGTATCCTTACGCTGACTCTGCGCCCGTGGTCTCTCCCACCAGCCTGATACAACCCCGACTGCTCATCCCCGTCTTCATCGGCTCCAGGCTCACCTCACTCGCGTCCGAGGTCCATGATCCTCTCCAAACATGGCTCAACCTCCTGTCGATCGGTATCTCCACCACGATCTCCCTCGTCACCGGGATCGTCATCTACCGGCTCACCCTGGAGCAGATGCGCAAGCTGAAGAACGAGGAAGGGGAGCTAGCGGCAGAGTATGTGGAGGAGGATGCCCTTCTGGGCGAGTTCAGCGGCAGCGAGGGCGACAGGGAGGAGGCGGAGCTCTTGACTGCTTCTCAGGCTGGAGCGCCCAAAGGCAGGACCGGGCAGGGCGCTGGGAGAGGTCCGGCGATGACGAGGCGGACCAGTGGGAGCGATGTGTCGGATGGCGATCTCGTCTAGCGTCTGGCGTGATTGGGCCAAGCTCAGTGCTGCTGTATCGCAACGACCATGTATGGCATGTATGTCGTGGCCTACCTTGGTCCCGCTGAAGCATAGGCGAGTATATCAACACGCGGCCTGGGGCCGACTGCTCGCCTCGAGTCTGCGCTGTAACAAATGCTCGGGAACAGCGAAGAGAGCGGCCTGTTGTACAGCAACAGTAAGATAGGATAATGCACAGCGCGCCGACTTTTGATGTCTACCACCCAGTCTGCGTGGATGCCACTACACGGCCGGGCTACGTGCCCCCCCTGCCCGGGAGCGTCCCGGCCCACTGATCCCTATCCCTGCCATCTTCATCCTTCTTCAACACCTGCTCACGATCCTTCTCGCTGGGCTCTGTCGTTCCCGCCGTCTCCCCGGCTGAGGTACTCGTCGGTTCCTGGGTTGGCTGCTCTGCCGAAGACGAGGAAGACGCTCGCAGGGCCACTCGAGTCTTTGTCTTCTGGACCTCTTCCGCCCACCACTGTCGCCAATCTTGTGATATGCCTATACGCTGGGTCGAGGGCTCGGACAGCATCTCGAGGGTGCGTGACATGCGCCGGAGCTATCAGGGTGGATGTCAGCGCGCCGCGACCCTACTGCTCCTTGGCCGTGGTGGTGAAGTGGCAGTGCGTGGTCCGCCGACCCACTCACCTGATGTTCAATGGCCGTGTAGTCTCGTTGTCTCAGTTGGGGATTTCGGAAATGGTACCGGAGGTGTAGCATAAAGTTGGGTCGAGCTTCCTGAAAGCGGAGAGGGGATAAGCAGGGTCCTCTACAACGTAGCCTGAGCTGCATGCACACACTCACGGGCGACTTGCTCATTGCGTTGCGCACTCCCCTGGAAGACAACGGGTGTGAGCGGAGGCTGGATCCCAGGCTGCTACGAACGGCTCACTGCCTGTACATGTTGATGACATCCTGCTGGAGACCGGAGCGGACCATGTTGGCCAGTGGGGCGGTCAGATAGGTGTGAGTCTTTGCTATGACAGCGGGTTATACCGGTGTATCCTCACTAGATGGACGATACTCTTTCCCCACATCGCAGTAGGGAGCTGCCGAGTGGAGGTTTGAGATCGGGGATGACGAAAGGGTTTTATCCCTTCCTCCCCGTTAACAGCGGCGATCACCGCTTCATTCCTCGTCAAGTTGACGCGGGGGGTCATCGCTGTCGCGGCCTTGCTCATCTGTCGCTGTCTGATACGCAAGGTTCGACCTCAATTATACCTCGACACAGCACAGTGACTAGCACATAGACAAAGACGACAGACCCCACCACCATGAACTCGGTCCTCTCCCAACTACAGCCGGAACCGGCACATCGGATGCAGCGAGCCGACGACGAGTTTGACCACGCCGATGCCGCCTCGTGGGGTTCCATGGCTGGCTTTGGCAACTTGTCCAAGACGGGCGGCGTCCAGGGCATGAGCGTGCCGCGGGTGGCTGATGTGAGTGGTGTGTGGGTGGGGGTTGGGATGGGACGGTCTGCGAGCGGACCTCTCGCCCCTCGAGGTGACATGGCCACGCTCGTATATGGCTGACCCAGACACGCCCATAGCCCACCGCGTTCCTCGACTTGCACACCGACAACATGTCGTCAAACCCCGATGCCAAGATCAAGATCGCACACGGTACCACCACCCTCGCCTTCCGATTCCAGGGCGGTATCATCGTGGCGGTAGATTCCCGAGCCACCGCCGGGAGCTATATCGGTGGGTCGACGGAATGTTCAGTTCCGTTGGGAAGCCACTCACCCCCTTGACAGCGTCCGGAACGGTCAAGAAGGTGATCGAGATCAACAAGTTCTTGCTCGGTACCATGGCGGGTGGAGCGGCAGACTGTCAATACTGGTGCGTTGGGTTTGCTGGCGCTGGAACCGCCGTGCAGGTCAAGCTGATGCCGTTGACGCAGGGAGACCTACCTCGGTATGCAGTGTCGATTGTACGAGCTCAGGAACAAGGAGAGAATCTCGGTCGCGGCGGCGTCCAAGCTGCTGGCCAACATGGTGTATCAGTACAAGGGGATGGGCCTGAGTATGGTGAGTCGAGCCTGCGGCGGGGCTTGTGTGATACAAGGTGCTGATGGACTCGTTCTCCAGGGAACAATGGTCTGCGGATGGGACAAGACTGGACCCAAGATCTTTTACGTGGATGACGACGGACAGCGATTGAACGGTGATCTGTTCTCGGTCGGATCGGGTAGCACCTTCGCCTACGGTGTGCTCGACCAGGTGAGTGTCTGCTTCCGCTGCCTCGATGGCAGATCGGTCCTGGCGCCGAGCGGACAACCCTGACGCTCGCTCTTAGGGCTATCGATGGGACTTGACAGACGCCGAAGCGCAAGAGCTTGGACGACGTTCCATCATCGCGGCGGGTCACCGAGATGCCTACTCGGGTAACACATGTAATGTCTACCATGTCCGACAAGAAGGATGGGAGTTCATCGGTGAGTGGTTTGTGTGTCTCCGAATGGAGCCGCTGCTGACGCACCCGTCGCAGGCAACTACGACGTCAACGAGCTGTGGTACGAGTACGAGGCCAAGAAGAAGGCGGATCGACAAGCGCCCGAGGCCCCTGCGGCGTCGCCTATGGCCGTGGAGCAATAGACAAGAGCGGTAGATAACGAGGCATGCATGTGTATAGTAACGCGGACATGAGCGTTGTGCGGCTTTGCCATGCGCTGCCGCGGTTTATTTAGCCCGGATGATGTGCTGATGGCGCAGCTGATATAGGATAATGCATGGCTCTATGTAGATATAAGGTTCGCTGTCTATGTCCGAGCCCAAAAACCCAACCCCCCCCCCCCCTCGAGCTAGAAGAATGCCCGCACACCTCGCTTACAAACTATACAAGTTGTCCACGGCGAGTCTAGCCAAGCAGCCAGGTCCCTCACCGGCACCACGCCAGCGCTGTGACGACCGCTGTGCCAGCGGACGATCCGCTACACGCCATAGCGCACGTTCCGCGCAATCATCGTCAGGATCATGTTGGCCATGGTCCGTTTGGCCTTGTACTGCGGATGCACCAGATCCGTGTCCTTGTAAAAGTCCTTTGGCGACATGATCAATTGGATTTGACCGTACTGAAGGTGGTATCAGCTGTATCCTGAGTAGTCCGCAGCTCCGACACCAGCTCACATCGAGCGAGTCATACTCTGACGCTTCCAGCCGGGTCTTCATGATGGCCCTGTACACCGCTTGTCTTCGGTACGAGTAGTATGGCGGGTACGCCGAGTCGGGCAATGTCTCTCCGGGTTTGAGGTTCATCCACTTGGCCCCGACTGCGAAGTCGTATGGTGAGCGGCCTCACCTCGGTCCGGCGTATGGTGACTCACCAATGTTCCTCACAGCCCCGTCGGTCTCATTCATCATCATCCCATGGACGTACCACACCTTCTGGACGTCGGGTATCATCTTCTTGTAGAAATCCATATGCACAACGGCCATGGCCGCCGAAGTCTCGGCATCTTCGATGGGAAGGTCCTCGTATATCTTCTTCTCGAGGATGTCCCGTACGAACCAGTACTGAACGTAACCTCGTCAGCGGGGTACATTGCGGGCATCGCGCCGCATACCAGACCCACTCTAAAGTCCCAAGGCCCGCCGTTCAACTGCACATAATCAAACTTGTAATCTGCCAGGGTGGTGCTGAGGAACCGGGTCGCCCTGGATTGCAGGTCAAAGTCCTTCCCACCGGGGTAGGAGCGAGAGACGATGTCGTTGACGTAGGGGTCGGAGGTGTTGGCGAGGCCTGAGAGATGATGTGTGAGCTCGCTCGCATGGTGCTCCGAAGCAAAAGACAGAGCTCACCATAGGTGTGGATCTGAGCAAACTTCATGCCCAACCCTTCAATCTCGCACACACTGCTGTTTCCATATTGCACCTTTTCGAAACCCGGCGGACCGGTCGCTTTGATCTTGGCTTGACCGACGTGACACAGCGTCTCAAACATCTGCCGACCGACCGAGTCTCCCGACAGCAGCTATGGCGGGTGATGTCAGCTTAAGGACGGGTGAAGTATGCCCAAGAGATCGATCAGGTCACCCACCATGGTCTTGTTCCTGAACTCCGGGAAGGCCTCCCACATGTCCTCCGGCTTCATCTTGATCATGCGTCCGCCAAAGTCCTCTCCGGGGCATTCCGGGTTGGCCGTCTGCCAGTGATACGTCCATGGGTTGACCCAGCCATACTGCTCGTTGCTGACATTCCTCGCATCAGCAATGCCGGTCCTCTGTGAGTGCTCAGCTACACTGAGTACTCACGGGTTACATGGTATGCCACTGGACGCCGATGCATGACCCCTGAGCCCCTCGGTTCGGTGCCAGAGCTCCTCCCTGTAGTGCTGGACCCCGTGCCCATCGTGCGAGCTTCTGGCGAGGAAGAAGCCGCCGAGGGTGAAGGCGAGCAAGGTGAGGAGGAACGGCGCGGACCGATACCGCCTTGACGAGAGCAGCGCGGTGATCATGGAGCCACTGGTTTGTCGTCGAGATTCACGAGAGCCTGTAGGCATCCCCAAGATGCCAGCGTGGTCGATACTGGGGGGGGTGGTGGGTGTGACTCTGCGGTGGATGCGAGATGTAGAAATCACTGATCACCCTCTGATGGGCTCTCGCTGCCTCCCGACGCGTCAAAAGTGGGAAATCAGCGGTTAAGGTTATGAAGGCTGCTGGCGGTAGGCTACCCACGAGGGGTCCACGTGCTCGATCACAGCCGGTTACGTATTCACCCCGCTCTCCCGTGCTATCTGCCAGGTCCATTCAAGTTGGCTATTTTGCTTCGAACCCGGCTATCTTGCAACTCACGCCATCGAGCTGGACATCGATGCTAGGAGGTTTGAGTCACTCTTGTATCTTTTACCATCGTCCATATCACCCGGTCGATCGGCATCGGTGTAGACATCACACGTCTGTAAGATCGCTTCTTCGCTGGCTGAGAACGTACCAAAATGGTAAGCCCAGGCTGGACCCACTCCGTCGTGATTCTTCTTGGCTAACCGCATGAATCGCCATCCAGGGTGTCCCAGCTCTGTTCAGATGGCTGTCGAAAAAGTACCCCAAGATCGTCGCGAGGGTAGTCGAAGACGTGCCGAAGCGCGTCGCCGGGTCGGACGGAGAGATCGTCGAGGTGCCCGTCCAGTATGATTCACCGAATCCCAACGGGTTCGAGGTGGACAACCTGTACCGTGAGTGGGATCGTGGTGATCGACCCGTGCTTCAGCTGGGTACGAGCGGAGACGTCAATCGCGAGCTCACACGATACCCTGCCCGTAGTGGATATGAACGGTATCGTACATCCATGTACTCATCCCGAGGGGAAACCCGCGCCCGAGACCGAGGCAGAGATGATGGTCGAGATCTTCAAGTACACCGAGAGAGTGGTCAACATGACTCGACCGAGAAAGGTCCTCATGATGGCTATTGGTATGTCGCAGATGGTGCCATCAGACTGATCCTTCAACTTACCTGCTCACGCTTAGACGGTGTCGCCCCTCGAGCCAAGATGAACCAGCAGCGATCGCGACGTTTCCGCGCCGCTCAGGAAGCGGCCGACAAGGAGGAGGAGAGGAGAGAAGCCATCAAAATGTTTGAGGCGATGGGACATCCCGTCTCTGAGGAGACTCAAAAGTCAAAAAGCTGGGACACGAACGCCATCACTCCTGGTGAGTCTGCCGCATGTGCAATGAGTAGCGCTATGGTTATATGCTGATTGTCTTCTTTGTCAGGTACTCCCTTCATGGACCTGCTCTCGGCGTCGCTCAAGTACTGGGTCTCATACAAACTCACCACCGATCCCGGATGGGCCAACCTCAAGGTCATCCTCTCAGACTCTTCGGTTCCGGGCGAGGGAGAGCACAAGATCATGGACTGGATCAGGCAACAGCGGTCGCACCCTACCTGGGACGCCAACACGTCTCATGTGATCTACGGGCTGGATGCCGATTTGATCATGTTGTCACTGGCCACCCATGAACCTCATTTTAGGGTATTGAGAGAGGACGTGTTCGCTCAGGGCAGCAAGGGACCCATGCCATGTAAGAACTGTGGCCAGACCGGTCATCTGACGTCAAACTGTATCAGTGAGTCAATCACCTTGATCTCAGCGGTCGGCTCCGTTAACCACTCACTGTGCGTTGTAGGCGAGAAGAAGGTCAAGGATCCCAACGTGGTGGAGGTTGCTAAACCGGTTGACCCCAAACCGTTCATCTTCCTGGACGTATCTTGTCTCCGAGAATACCTTGCCGTCGAATTGAATGTACCCGGATTGCCGTTCCCCTTCGACCACGAGCTCGCCATCGACGATTGGATCTTCATGATTTTCTTCGTAGGAAATGATTTCCTGCCCCATCTGCCTTCGCTCGAGATCCGAGAAGGCGCCATCGACGTCTTGTTGAAGATTTGGAGGGCGGAACTGCCCAGGATGGGAGGTTATCTTACCAATCACGGCAAGGTCGATCTTGACCGAGCGCAGATCATCCTCGAGGGACTGGCCAAGAGCGAGGACGAGATCTTCCAGAAGAGAAAGGAGGGTGCGTTGGACGTCTCCACAGTGGCATGCGAGCTTTTCAGCTGACAATCTCGCACAGATGAGGAACGGCAGGATCACCGTGATAAACGAAGGCGAATGGATGATCACCGCAGACAAGACGAGGCCAATGCACGACAGGGTCGTCAGCACAAGCGGTTCGACGACAAGGAGCCCCTAAAGGGCGTCACACAGCTCAACGGTCAGGAATACGTCGCTGTGGAACCGGCTCAGACCGCGCGAGGCGGAGCGCTGCATCCATCCCTTCCGACTAGACCCAACTTTGACCTGGTACCCAAAGCTGAAGCCGGCGAGGACGCACTCAAGAAGGGCATGTCGGCCATGTCGGCTTCGACGTCCAACTCTGACATTGTCAAGAATCGAAGAGCTATCAGAATGGCCAACATGAATGCGGCTCAGGCTCTCAAGGCTGAATTGAACGGTGGTATTCCCGACACCGAGGTGGAGAAGGAGGTTGAATCGGTTACCGTCGAGCGAGCGGAGGATGAGGAGAAGGAGCAGCTACCTCAGGAACAAGCACGTGCGGTTCTGGAGAAGCAGGGACAGGATGAAGGGGTAGATGAGGAAGTAGTACCTCCTGCTATCCAGTCGGACGAGGCTGAAGGAGAAGCCGCCGTTGGCGACGAAACGATGGAGCAGGACGACGCCGCCGGGGAGAACGATCCCTCCACAAAGGCGACAAAGCGAAAGCGTGATGCGGGCTCCGATGAAGATGCGGAAGGGGACGACGGATCGAGCTCGTCATCCGACGAGGATGAGACAGAGGCGCCGCCCGATCCCGAGGCGGATCAGCCAGTCAGCAAGAAGAAGCTCAAGGTCAATCCTGATGGTACTGTGGAGGGCTATGTGGATGATGTCAAACTGTGGGAGCCTGGGTATCGAGAGAGGTACTACGAGAAGAAATTTGGTGTGACGCTGGATGACACTGCCTTCATCGACAAGTGAGTTGACAGCGGACGAGTCAGCGTGATTGGAGTTGACAGCTGACGAATCGCAATCAGGGTAGCACATGCCTATATGGAGGGTCTCTGCTGGGTGTTGGAGTACTACTACCAAGGTGTCCCCGCTTGGGACTGGTACTACCCATACCATTACGCCCCGTTCGCTCAGGACTTCAAGGACATTGGCAAGTACAATATCCAGTTCAAGCAAGGAGAGCCTTTCCAGCCATTCGGGCAATTGCTTGGTGTCTTCCCTGCGGCCAGGTACGTTTTGTATGATTCGACTCTGTCTACGAGGTATCGCTAATCTCCGTCGCACTCAGTCGAATTCATCTGCCAGAACCTCTGCAGACTCTCATGATCAACGACGATTCTCCCATTCTCGACTTCTACCCGTCAGACTTCGAGATCGACATGAATGGCAAGAAAATGGCGTGGCAAGGTGTGGCACTGCTCCCGTTCATCGACCAGCATCGACTGCTTGCGGCTCTTGCGTCGAAGGAGCCCGAGTTGACCGAGGACGAGAAGAGCAGAAATCGCAGATGGGGTGAACATATCATGTTTGTCTCAAAAGACAGCCCGCTGTATGAGGCATTCTGTGACCTGTATGGAAAGGTGCAAAAGGTAAGTGATCGTCGTCTCCAGCATTGTTGCTCTCGTGATTGACGACTACCTCTCGCTAGCCTGTCAAGATGGACTCGAACAAGTCGGCAGGCGCTACCGGTATGGTGCAAGCGATCGAAGGTGTGATTCCGCAATCATCATTGGAGTCGCCGATTCCGTCCATCGACGAATGCCCCGAGCTGGATCCTAACAATTCGATCTCGGTCCGATACAAGTTCCCTGGTCAGCTTCACCCGCACAGGTCCATCCTGCTCAGAGGGTACAGGCCTACCCCTCCCAGATTGAGTGAAAGCGACAAGGACTGGGTCAGGCGGGGCGGCGAAAGGGGAGGTGGCGGACACCATCGAGGCAAGGGGCCGAGGCATTCGGGGGGGCATACCGGTGGACCGGGCATGGCCAGGGGGGCGTACAACCCTGGGCCTGGAGGACGGAGTGCGAACGGCTATCCCAAGCCGTCTCCCGCTGACCTGGCAAGGCAAGGCGCACCTCCCAGCTCAGGCTATGGCGGAGGGTATGGGGCTGGAGGGGGACCTGGAGGCTATGCGCCACCTCCCCCTCGGCCGGTGGCCGCTTACGGTGCCCCTCCCACGAGTTATGGTGGATATGGCGGATACGGTGGTGCCGGTGCCGGACCTACCTATGCCCCTCAGGGCGGCTACGGCGGATACGGTGGGCAATCGGCCTACAGCGCGTATGCTGCGCCCCCTCCGAGGGGTGCTTATGGCGCTCCGCCGCCTAACCCGTACGCCGCCCCTCCTGCCAGACCGTACGGCGCGCCTCAAGGCGGAGCTGGGGGCTACGGTGGGTATGGTGGGGCAGGTGCCGGTGGGGGTGGTAGAGGTGGACAGGGTGGAGGATATAACCCGTATGGAAGTGGGTCCTATCAACCTAGAAATGGCGGTGGGGGCGGCGGGAGAAGGTATTAGTCCATATGGTCTATATGGTCTATATGGTCTATATGATCAACAAGATTCGTAGCGAGTGCATGCACGCACATGCAGACCGTGCTCGGCGTGATGGGATGGCAAGTTTACTCGGCAAGTCCTGGCTGCGCCTTCGCAATCATGTCGAGGCACATTCTGCCATGAACACGGATCGTCAACGCGTCCTTGTGCTGTTTTCACGAGCAACGCTACAAACAGGAAACCACAGGCTGACTTGTGAAGCATGAATTCACACTAGTACACCCTCTGCCTGGTGATGATACGGAGTAATGTATACGGTTATGTCAGTCCTACCCAAAAGGTGACGGTGCAGGTTCGACAGAGGGCAATGAAGCATGCAAAGCCTGGCAAGATTTTATCGCTTCAATTGCCTCTGCGCGTTTCTCTGAGCTCCATGAGAAACGTGTATATTATCGTTTCAATTTCCTTGCCGGAGTCACCTACGCCTCTCATGGACGGGGAGAAAACCTGTAAAGGTCGGATTGTATTGTTTTGTATTGTGTTGCTAGCTGCGTAGCTCGGCAGGTGCGTCTCGAGTCGCAATCGGTGGAGGAACGGGTATGATGGCTTTAGGGAATGGACCACGCTGCACGTACACCGTTCACTTCATGTCTACCCAGAGTACCATAATCACGCTCAGACGCAGATGAAATAAAAGCCCTTGTGATTTCCGAGCTCGTTCGTGGCGAATTCCCAAGCCCTGGCCTTGTCCATATCTGCACGGGAATGGTCGAAGCAGAGCGGATGACCCCAAAACATGTCAATCCCATGAGTGTGCAAAAGGAGGGAGCCTGCGATGCAGACGCCCGACGTCCGCGACGCCAAGCAGCTTGTCACGATCTCCGCCGGGACCTTCTTCCAATCTTTGGCGATTAGGCCCAATCCCATCCAGCTCCTGGTGAACGGTTTCGTTTCACGCGGGATTGATCCCTTGGATTGGAATCACAATGCTCCCAGGGGAAAGGATATAAAGCCTATCGAGAATGCGTATGCTGCAGAAACCAACCACCTCTCGGACCCCCCCCCCCCCGGAGCCACCAGGTGACCCAGCACTACGGCAGGCATCATGTTCGCAATCAGAGGTCTTATCCTGATCTTTGGCCTGCTGACACCTCAACTTGTCAAGGCAGAGTCTCACAGAGTCGAGGTGCGTACAATGCCTCACCCATATGCTGCGCCTAGCTTCCGAACGTTTCGCCTTGCTGCCCGTTGACGCCTGCCGTCAGCTCATCAACAATTGTGGTTCGGGGGATGCCGTCTTCCTTTATGCGGGCGACTCCACTCCCCAGGGTAGCGCCACGATCGAAGGTCCCCTGGCCGGTGGTGTAGCCTGGGTCGAAGGATACGCTGGAGCCGACTGCCAGGCGTCGGGTGTCAACTGCGGGATCGTCGAATTCAGTCTGCTGGACGGGGCTATCAGCTCGGCGGATTACTCCCTGCTTGATGGTCCGGGACTCGGCAATCATCAATTGTAAATTCGCATCACGCCCGTTTGCCCATCGCCACGCTGATACCGGAGAACTTTTAGCACTTATGCGATGGACTTTGCATACACCGGGAGCTGCACGGAGGCACCCGGAGCGTGCACCGGTCCGTCGCCCGATCAATGCCCTCATGCTTACTGGGGCTCGGATACGGGTGGCGGCATCCCCATTCAGTGCCAAGGTGAAAGCTTGGGCGTGAGTGGAGGCCAACACACATTCATCGACATATCGCTGACACCCTTCAACCAGATCTCTATTTCCTTCTGCTAGGAACGCTGAAACATCCCGCTCACAGCCCGAGAGACCTAGGTTCGTGCAGGTCACGTTGCCTGGTCGATGATTTTCCGGTTGATGTCCGAGCGGTTCGAAGCGCATGTACATGCAAGATGCTACAATCTCAATACATTATATGCTATGCTGCAAAAGTGCCACATGGGAACGTGCATCAGACGGTGAAACCTTCGATGAGACTGGCGACCCATTGAGCCATCGTTGATAGCCTAGAACGTTGATTGTCAGTGCCGCGGTTACAGAGCAGCACCTAGTGCAACGACATACCGGTCAGGCTGTGCAGGAGGGAAAGACAGATCGCCAAGGCCCTTCATTCCCAGATCTTCAAGAACCTGCTCCCGAGCAGCGCCCTGTCCACCATTACTCGGGTTTGAGCTGATGCTTGGCGCATACATCTTCCCGTGCATCGCTAGCGAGGTACTGCTGTCGGTTACGGAAAGACCAGTGAGGTTGGGTAAGCTGTAATTTGGGTCTGCTAACGCTCGCTCAAGGATGGTGGTTGTCGAGCGCAGAATGGATAGATTGGAGGTTGTCGCCATGGTGGCCAGGATCCGAGGGATCAACGCGTCGTATCTGGGAAGGCGTCAATCCGCGTCCATTTCGGTCCACTGGTTTTATTATACCCACGTCATGGCCAGCACTTCTGGCATTTCGCCACTGGCGTCAGCGAGAAGCTTGTACAAGATGTTCCGGTCATTGTCGGAGGCATTCGAGCCGTTCAGCAGGGCGACAACAAAACTGACGAACAGTAGCGCTGTTGAATTATCCCTGCGGTGCCATCGAATCAGTGACCACGTCATGTTCAACCACTCAAGCACGTACGGGATGGACAGGATTTCGAACACCGATGCGCTGGCTAAATTCATAACGTTGCCGTCTGAACCCAGCCCCGCAGCATTGAAAACCTTCTTCGCTTCTTCTTCCGACCCGCTAGTAGTTGAAAGCAGCGCGACAAAGTATGCTACGCTGCCAGGAGCGACCAGCTGTGCTCCGACTCCATTCAAATTGTGGAGATCGGTTGATAGCTCGAGAAGCTCGGTGAGAGTTTCGATGGTGATCTTTCTAGTTGTAGGATGTCGGATGCCCTTGTATACGATGGTTACCAAGGCGAAAGTCATATCGGTGTCGAAAGACAAGCCAGTGGCTTGATCCAGCTTCCTAGCCTGTTCTATCACGGCTCGCCGAGCTTCGGTGATAAAGCCGTTAAGCTCCTGACCGCGGAGTACGGCTGTACTGGTCGATGTGCTGACAGCCCGAAGTGCAGTCGTCAATAGCTCCAAGGCGGGAGCGAATAACGGAATGTGTCCCAGTTGAAGGATGCCGACGGCTAACCAAAACAGACTGGCGGGATAGCGGCTATCAGGCAGAAGACCCGGTATGATGCGAGTTAGGCATCGGATCATGCTGATCAACAGGACAGCGTCACTCTCATGGAAGTGTGACAGCGTCGCAGCCATGGCCACCAGGATCTGGTATACTAGATCGTCATCGACTTCGTCCGATGACAAGTTCCCTAAGACGATGAATGCTTGCGGTTGGGTTGCTGGATTGTGTTGGAAACAAGTAGCTGTAACCAGCCCCGTCCATCTTGCTCGCCACGCGTTTGCACAGTCTTGGCAGCAGGTCAGTATCACTGGAATAACGGTAGCGATCGTACTCACCAACAGAGACTGATCCGGCTGTAAGCACATCACCTAGAAGCTTCGTTACTTCCTCCACCTTCTGTAGAGATTCGACTTCCGTCTCGTCCCTTATCTGCAATCCCGACAATTCTATACTGCCGGTAGACCGCATCAAGCCGAATGCAGCTAGGACTTCAGGTTGTTGCGCCCTTTGCAAGAGATGTTGCAGGGTTGAGGCATCCATGTCACCACGGGAACCGTCTGCGGCGAGGGATTGAATTACGTTCACGACCAGCCCGTAGACGGTCTGTCTCATGAGTACCGGTCCTGACCCAACGAGTAGGGTGACGACGTGGAATACCTCGGCTAGAAATATTTGCGTGTCCAAGGATGACGATGGACTGAATCCCAGAGCGAGGGAGATACGGGCCAACGAGCATATTTCGGGCCATGAAGCGTTCTCAGAGATGCGAGGCGTGGGCTTGAGGTAGGTTTGGGCCAGCGTCTTCCGCAGCCGAGCGATCACCTTGCCGCGGATGACGGTTGATGCTCCAGACACCAACATGTCACCTATGCACTCAGCTTTTTCACTACCGATACCCGAGTCCACAGCCGCGTCGATCAGTTCCGATGTAGCAATGTCCGCAAGCGTTCCTTGCGATCTTGTGAGGACCGACCATATGTGTTCCTGGATGACTAGGTAGAGATTCTGCCCGCTTTGTCAGCCCGTGAATCACGAGCTCCGACATAATCAGACCTACCTTTCTCTCCGCAATCGTAAGTGCGATAAATAGCCTGACAATCTCCTTTACCTGCTTGATTGATTCCTGGCTATCCTCCCGTGCCGGACGGCTGAACTCATCGAGATTGGCAAGCCAAGGTGCGACATATTGCAGGCAGGCGATCTTTTGAGGCGTATCCGCCGTCGCAAAGCCGATCGTCCACTCTTTCAAAAACTCCAGAGACAGATTCGGGATTGACGCTGCCAGTGCTCGGGATAGGTTGACCACAAAGTCCACCGAGTTGTTCGGGATCATCAAGCCTACTGAAGCGGATGTCAGCGATCCTGACCTGACACTATAGCTTGATACGTACTGGAAACATTCGATACCCTGACTGCCAAATCGTACTTGAATGAGCTGCAAAGCTCATTGAGCAGCACATACGAGCTCATGCGCAGGTGGATGTCACCTGAAGAGAGATTAAGCAGTGCAAGGTTGAGCAGTGTTGCTGGTATGTCATTTGATCGAAGGGTGCGAGGTGTGATATGCGTGTCACTGGATTTCATCCGAGCCGCACGTATGATCTGCGCCATCTCGTTTCGCTCTGTCGCTGGGTCAGCGGCATTCCACCAGCTCATATGCATTACTCACTCCGCGAGATGAATGTCACAGTCTCCCCATGTCCGTGCCTGATAAGAAGCTGATCGGACGGGATATCTCCGCTCGATACTATATCATCTATATCGTTCAACTTGATCACGTCGATTATGTACGATCTGATGCTCGAGACGATTTCCTGCTTCTTCCACTACTTTCAAGTCAGCAACAGCTTGACGGTCACTCAAGCAATAGCGACTCACCGAGGCAATCTGCAGCGAATCTCGCCCTAGCTTGACAACGACGGGCACTTGCATATCGTGATCAGCCACGCAGAGTAGGTTTGTGAATACGTGATCAGCTTCGAAAGCGAGAGCCATGGTGTATTCGGGAAGGGCTAAGCTAGTGAAGGGAATGTGACCGGCTAGCTCGGACGGTGCGCTCGCAGCAACGACGTTACGTCCAAATGAAGGCACTGCGCTCGTTTCAGCTCAAGACTCTTACACGGGTCAAAGACTCTCTCACCGACACTGGCCAGATCAGCCACCGTTCGCTTGAGCTTTTTGCGGGCGAAAGAGTTCGGATTATATAGCGCAAGGGTCTGAAGGCGGGTTCAGCACAACAGACCAGTGGAATGAAGACGGTATTAGGGGTAGTTCGTGACCTACGTTGATGCAAGGTATGATACCGGGGGGACACATCTGGATCATCCTCTTCAGCCAAGCGATTGGCAGCTCGTTTGCCGCGGACGACCCTGTCAAATCCACTACAAGGTCGAAATAGCCGGTGACTCTGTCGAGGATCTGTAAACCAACATCAGCTAGCTGCACGCTTCTCAGAGGAAGGCATCGCACGGAGAAGATATGATAGGCGAGAAGGTCGTATTGGACCAGCGCGACACGGCTCATAATGAAGTAAAAGATCCTTTGGCCATTCTATCATGTGGCGGCTAGTTAGACTCCTGACCGTGTTTCGGAAGGCTGCCTCGTGCTTACCTGACTAGCTGGGCCCTCGTAGAAAGCATCGGCGGCGCCATCAGTACTTCTTCCGGCGTTGTGCCTCATGAAGCTAAGATGGCCTCTTCTTAGTTTTCGGCTATGCTGCGCGCACTGTTGGACGACCTACTCGTCATATACCTGAGACCGACCAGAAGCGCTTAGACCGGCTAGCGCACTAGGTGGGCCGGTCTGATCCATCACCTTGACTAAATTGTCTAGAGCGTCCCTACCGCCGAATTCGGTCCGCGGGGTTTTCGTGACAGCTGTATGTCGGAAGGACATGGGCATACTTGACAAAGAAGCTTCTAACTTGCTACGATGCTTGTGCACAAAGTGGTGGCTGGAGTCGTGTGAGCTCGCGGGCATCACAATATCGGCCACGAAAATAACCTACATGATTGCATCATCCCCGTCACAGTCTTGGTGTTTCTCGGCGTCACTTTGAAAAGCCTTAGTGGCCGCTTGAGTCTCGCCTGTTCGTGGACGCAGCTGATAAGGAGGCTTCAGAACACGGCAGCTTCGCACAGTTCATAGGACAACTCACAGCAATGTCGGATAGAAACCGTGTGACCTGCCTGATATTCTCCGACAAGAATGAGTTGAGAACCCTCATATGCGGTTCCTTGAAGACCACGTTATTGGCAAGGTTTTGTATCACCTTGGTGATAAGCAACAAAGCACGGCGAGTTTCCCTACTGTCTGGACTTAAATCTAGGTCGATCGATTCGGGGGAGACAATAGCCGGGCAAAAGAAGCGGAGGAAGATGAAAGATCCGATGGCCGAATGTCTGGAATCCGGGAAACGGTCGTTGACGACTTCCCAAATATGATGACACAAAGCACGGAACATGAGGGGCACTCGGGCAGTCGATGAGCATATCATGTCGAGTAATGCTTGACACATCAACCTGAGATGATCGGCGTTACGTTCGATGTCGTCTGAGTCGGTGGCTTTCGCAGGATCGAGCTCAAAGGAGCACTCCGTGGGTTTTTCAATTAATGAGAGTACTAGAGGTTGGAGAGTAGCGCGGACATAGTTATACCCATATGTCCTGGCGAAGATCGTAAGCATCCGCATGGTTATGGAATTGGCGCGGAACAATTCTGATTCGTGATCTAGTAGCTTGATCAGTACAGGTCGTCTCCAGCGCGCAAGGTACGCACTTGTCATTGCGACCTCCCTCTCAATCAAGGCCCGCAAAAGCCCGAGTAACGCACCCCTGCCTTCGTACACTCTGAACAGCAGCGTTGACAGTTCTTCCACTTCGTTGCTGCTCTGGGGGCAGACATCCACCATTGCTATCGCCAAAGCGATATTTGGAGCGGCCAATAGGTCAAGGTACGATCTGGGAGCAGTTGACACTCGCTTGGTAGATAGCCCTCCAAAGGGTGCACCGCGCCGCAAAGCGGTTGAAAGGACTTGCATAAACGCTGTTCGCAAGATGGGGTCTTCATGATATCCCAATGCTAGGCAGTGCTTGAGGCCAACATCGACATTCGCGGAAAGGAGATTGGATAAAATCTGGATCGCAAGGGCGGACGGATCTTCGGAACCTGGGCTGAGGATACTCGTTACGCCTATGCCGTGCAATGACGAGTAATCTGTGAACTCGCTCTCTTCGTGATTCGATCGCTCCAGTACTTTGACCATTCTGATGTAGTGTCGGAAGAAGAGTCTAGATTTTGCCACGCCTTGCGAATCCTCTGCCTCATCCGGAGAAGTTCTTAATACGAGATCTTCGGTAACGGACACCGTGGCCATCATGCAAGCTAGGTCAAGCTCTTTCTGTGCTTTACCGCTATTTTCCAGGTTAGATAGATAGACTTCGTGCTCCTGTAACCACGTGTCAGGAATTGTGGTTATATTTCTGACGAAGACTTACTCGTGATGACTCGGAAGACCACTCGCTCATCCAGTCTAGAAGGCCATTTCTCAGCTTTACGCTGTTAGAGAGGACGACATGTTCGGGTTTGCCCAAAACGACCTCCACAAGCTGACAGTACTTTGTCTTCAGTCGCAAAGCAGAGTCGTGCCGGCCTAATCGGTCTACGTATCGGGCGAGGTCGTACAACAATTCGCCTAGATCGACCTGCACTGCGGGCACATCATCATGAGGTCCCATGCGATCGACCAAGAGTCGTAGTATCGCGACGGCCTGCTCAGCGAAGATAGTGAAGGTGTCAGAAACGGTGATACCCGCTGGACTATCAGCATGGGACAGCAGCCTACAAGATAGAGTCAGCTTAGATCAGGCGGCTCGCCCTCTACTCACTTGATCATTGGTGCGACAAGCAGACGAGTAGCGTTCGTAGGGAGCTCTGAGCCCAGAGCGGCCTTGACCGATTCTCGCACCGTGATGGATCCACAGACCAGCAATTCGACACACTGTTGGATGAACAGCTCGATGGGTACTGCCGGATCCGGGACAGCCTGGTCGTAGGCGGCCGGTAGAACGCCTTTACCAATTAGATCGCACAGACTCGGAGGAGCACTGGACTCGTACGCCGAGACGTTGACGGTCGCGCAAAGAAAAGCTGTAAGATTCTGCCACTCCTTGGACTCGTCCTGAAGAAAATTGCACTATGGGTCAATACAGCTTGTGGAACGGCGAGAGGACTCACCTCATCCAGCCCATCTATGTCAGCTGTCAACACCCTTCTCCTAGCGTCGCGATTAGACAGGGTTGAATCTGCTTCCGCCGCAACGATCTTTGCCGTGAGATTCTGGGCTATAGCAGCCAAGCCAATCCACAAGCCAACAGTGAACGGCGTGCTCATAGCTAGCGGTCGTAAAGCCCGACGGATTTGTCGCTGTTGCTGTTGGCGGCCTAGGGATATCATCAATGCTGTACATAGCCTTAAGTAACCGACGTACCGATGGAAATAGGAAGCTTAGCCAATGCATCGAATGCGTTTGCGCGCATTGCTGGAGCGAGACCGGTCTTCCCTGTGGTCTGGGCGCTGGCGGACAAATGCGCAAACCGTGTCAATTTGCCATACACGGACAACATAGGTAGCGTAAGTGCTGTCTGCTCTGCATCGGGACCAAGCAGAGCGGTGAACCCGGCGACAGAGACCACCATTGTGGCAGGCTGAGCCATTGCAGATGGGAATAGAACCTGCTCAAACCGTTAGTGAAGAGAAAGTCGGCAGGATGCCTCCACCTCACGTTCGGAGTTTCTTCTGCCAATCTCAACATAGCAATGCTGCTTTCACGCATTGAGGCGATAGCTACAGCAATATCATCGAGGTTCCCGCCGTGAAAGCTGAAGAGTGTCTGCCGTCCTGCATCCAGCGGTATTTGCCACCTACGATGCAAGATCAGCTATTGCACAAGTGTGCCAGTGGGACTTACACGGCTGCCGCAAGTTTGGCCTCGCTTTCGATATCGCCTGTCTGTATCGCCAGCTGTCGCAGATGGTCGATCATAAGACCGGCAGTCCGGGAAGCGATGGGCCGGACGACCGCCGGGCTAGGCTGAACAGTTAAAGCAGATAAAGTCATGAGGAACTTTGTGATCTCATCGGATGACGATGCGCCGAGGTGGCTACCGTTGAAAGCGAAGCTCGGTACTAGCTGATAAAGGTCGAGGATCTCGATAGTCAAGTCTACTTCAGGCGCAGACATGTCGGGTGGAGTCCGTGGTCGCCGATTTGATTGTGGACCAACAAGTGTAGACGCCAGGTTCTGGGTAATTCACCATAGTTTTAGCCGTAAAATTCATGAACGCTGTTAGCGGACATGGTGCTTACCTTAAAAATACTTCGCAGAGTCGGTCCCAGTTCCTTGCAGAAACCATGAAAGTCATCCTGCCACGGGAGTCTCCCGGCGTCAGCGGC
The DNA here is from genome assembly GCA_036428645.1 of Kwoniella sp. DSM 27419. Classification (NCBI taxonomy): domain Eukaryota; kingdom Fungi; phylum Basidiomycota; class Tremellomycetes; order Tremellales; family Cryptococcaceae; genus Kwoniella; species Kwoniella sp. DSM 27419. Next base: position 559,188 of record CP144080.1, on the reverse strand, counting down.
GACGTCGATGGCGGCTCGAATGGCGACGATTCTATTCTTTTCCGCGGTATCGGTAAGCATTTTGATAAACAATGAGACTGATGACCCGGACGGGTCCGCTCGATGCAGCGCAATCAGGCCGTCGACCAAGAGATCCCGATTTGCGATTTCACTGGCCAGCGTAGAGCTGAACAGCGCATGCTATGTCCACTATCAGCGGTGCAAGTAGGGTCAGGACATGGTCCATTCACCTTCAGGTCATTTTGGATGTCCAGACCTAAACCTCTGATTCCTGATTGCTCTAGCTTTGGAGATACTGCCACGGACGCCCGCACAAGATCAACATAGCATGCCACGCAGGTTTCGAACCCTTTGCTCGTGTTCAGCCCCTTGCGTAGGCTGTCGATATAGCTTGCCTTTTTGGTCCCGCTTGAGCTACCCCGGGTCGACAGCTCGCTCATGGCGATCCGTTTCAGGGTATCAGGAAGCAGTACTAGAAGCATGGCCATGAGGGGATAGAAGGCCCGGGTCCGCCGTGCGTTCGAGGTTGAACCGATATCCGATATTGACGAGAGTATGTCGAACAAGTGATCTACACCTGGGTCAAGCTTCGTGTTATCCGCGACCATGGCTTCGTACTCTGCTGGATACACGGTGATCCATCTCCAAATGGCTTCGCGCACTGTCATCGCTAATACAGGCTGTGCCGGGCGTTTGACGTTGAGAAAGACCGTGGCCACCTCCTGAATGACGGTGATCAAGCGGTTTCGATCCAGGTTAGCCCACTGTATCAGCTTGAGCTCGGCCACGTCGGGCGTATCCTCGATGGTGGTGGTGAGGTGTGTCACCCGACTTTTTATCCTAGAATATAGCACGGGCCAGTTCGACGCCGAGAGGTAGAAGACGATCCGGGAGGTGTATTCCGACATGAGCGTTGTCGTCGCTTGCAGGGTCAGGCAGTCTTGTGACAAGGGGGTCGGTCCGTCCGGTGATGGACGAGGGTTTGTGGTGGAAGATCCCGTTCTGGCGTAGGAGTGCTGCCGTATGAAGCGAGCAGCAAGAGCGTGGGTCTTTGCAGTCGTTGCTTTAAGACGTCCGGCAGACGACGAGCTTGACATGCCTGTGCTCTTGCTACCATTCGTGGAAGGTGCCGGGCTTGAGGTACCAGGGACAGCAGGGGTCTCAGCTGAGACGAGTCTAGCATATATGACGACAACGCTGGCTAAATACCGTGCCAGACTCTCGTCGAAGGGCTGTGGATCGGGCCAACACCTTGGCAGGTCCAGAGAGGACGGCGTGGACTCCGACGCTTGTTCTTGCCATGAGGTCGTCAAGCCGAGGTCAAGGATGTATAGGAGATAGAGCTGTGAGTGCCGGGTGTCCAGAGGGACGTCGGACAGGGAGGAAGAGCTTGAGTACTGGTGCATGCTCAGTGATGGTCTCTCGTCAGCACACCGATCCACCATGGCTCACCTTCGACACACTCTCCAGAGCACTCGTCAAAGCTTGGACAACGAGGGATAGCCTCAGCTTGGCAAGCTGTAACAGCGATTTGACCGTCGCTTGCACCCCGGGATCCACCTCCATCATAGCCAGGCGTATACCAGAGTTGCATGGCAGTTTGTTCACCAGCCTGCCAACGAGTGCGTGGACGATTTTCTGTTCCGACGTCAGAGCGTCTGATCTGCTGTTCATGTCGGTAGCGGGATACCCAGAGTCATAAGAGCCATTGGCCGCTGACCTCAGCATACTGGTCGGAGAGCTGAAGGACTGATGGGGTGAGGCCGACGATGCCGGTCTCCTGGAGGGCACCATGTCGTTCTGTGGCTGATCTGAGGGAGAGACGACCGGAGCAGGCCCAGAAGAGTGGGCTAGACAGGCTCGTGTACGAGCGACGGGGCGTGCTGATCCTACGAGCGTTTCATTGGGTGAAGGTGACCGAGCCGAGAGCGAGCCGAGGTGAGAAAGCAAGGGGCGATGTGTGGCTTGTCAATCTAATGGTGTGGTGCAATGTTGAGCTATGATCGCTCCCGGGGTGGTACTGGTACTGGTACAGTGTGTGGTTTCTGGTACAATAACGAACCTCGAATGGACGCGGAGACGGGAAACGCGTTCAGGGTTAGATAGGAAGGGGAGCGATCGATGAAACGGCTCAGGCGTACCTGAATATTGTTACTTTTGCGTTAATGCTCATGCATGTCGCTGGTGTCAGCTGCAGTCTTGGCCCAAGGACGCGTCGTCCAGCATGGCACCAAGGGGTGACACAGGTGACGCCTCGCTGGATCCGCTCAGCTTTCCGACCAAGCTTGTTCAGACGTAAGTGGGGAACGTTCGCCTCGGGACCGCTTCCGTGTTGACCCTCCCCTGTACCAGGCTCGACGCTCACCAGGCTCCAGTGCATGTCGTCAAGTACAACCACGGGGCAAAGTACCTTCTCACGGGTTCAGCGGATAGGACGATCCGGCTGTGGAACCCCCTGCTCGGGAAGGAAATCAAGTGCTATCGGGGACACGCGCAGGAAGTGCTGGCTCTTGACATGTGAGCGGTTCTCAGGTCCACGGCGCGAGCTCCATCTGACTAGCGGCAGCGCACACGACAATGCCAAGTTTGCCTCGTCAGGAGGGGACAAGACGGTCTTCGTATGGGATGTACCGAGTGGAACAATCATCCGGCGGCTGCAAGGTCACTTTGGCAAAATCAACGCGGTAGCGTTCAACACGGATGCCCAAGTGCTGGCGACGGGTGAGTGTGGTGTGAACCCGCACCTGCTCTGCTGACTGAGCGCCGCTCCAGCCGGGTTCGATGCCAAGGTCATGCTCTGGGATATGAGGTGAGCAGGCTTATTGACGCGCAAATACTACATACGGCGCGCTGACGCTCCTCCTCCACGTCACAGGGCATCATCTCGCGAACCGCTTCAAACCCTCAAAGATGCCACGTCGACCATCACCTCGCTCATCCTACCTTCCTCGCCACAAATCATAACCGGGTCTTCAGACGGCTACATCCGCACCCACGACCTGCGATTCGGCCTGCTCACCGACGACCTGATTGGTGAACCTATAACCGCGTTGAAACTCTCGTCCACGGCGCCAGAGGAAAGTATACTCGTGGCTTCGGCTCAAGATGGAAAGAGCACCCTGAGAATCATGGACAGGAAGGACGGAAGCTGCTTGCAGACGTTCAAAGGGTATACTACCGGCACGTCTGGACGAGGCGGGATAGCATGGGGACACGGAGAAGGTGCCGTCCTTGCAGGTGACGAGGAGGGCAATCTACGAAGCTGGAATGTGCTTGATGTGAGTTGGCACCAGACATTGAATATGCCTTTGGCAATGCTGACCATGCCTACCGATCTCATTAGGCCAAACCGATCGAGACCAAGTCTCAGAGGGTTCACAAGCGGCTCATCACCTCGATAGAGATGCATCCCAGAGGCAAAGAGATGATCACCTCCTCCCTCGATGGTACCATCAAGGTCTGGAAGCGGTGAAGCCGTCCTTCGCGCGTGTCCGCTTTGATCTCAAGACCCAAGGAGAACCCTTAGAGAGACATGACAGCGCGCATACGGGCGCGTAGAGAGGCTGCATGAGATTCGCCGTCGCCCCCACAATCAACAACGAACGGCTCAGTAAGCCAAGCTCTTCTCTGCGGCTGGAGTCGCCGTATGCGCGGGTATAAGCACAACCAGCACAGTTATACATCAGTAGCCGATGCATTAACGTTACATGGATACAACAAGGACCACATATTGTGGCGAATGCTGGCCATTGGCAGATACCGTACGAATGTCCTTGGCCACAGCACTACCACCGTCAAGCGCTTAGAACCAGGCAGCCCAACCTAGACGAGTCTGGTCAACATCGTGCCTTTCAAAGCTCACACTGTCGACGATCGGACTCACCATGATAGATCTTCGCGAGGCTCTCGACATCCCTCGCCTCTTGGATAAGCATATTGACCGTATACTCGACCGACAAATCCCCTCCCAGCTTATCTCTGATCTTGCCCAAGACCCTATCCGCCTTCTCCTGCATTGTGGCCTCATGACTGACGAGATCAACCCTTCCTCCTCCCTGTGCTCGTTGCAGCTTATCAGGGTCTCCTGCCCACGCATACAGAGGGTCGTGCTTGAACACCTCGAGCACCGTCAAAACGAGCGAAGAAGCGTCTCGCAATACTCGCAGTGTATGTTCAGCGCAACGTCGGAACGTGCCTTCTACACCTGTGAGTCCAAGGCCATTGACGATATCGTTGGTCAGGCGAAAGGGGACTTTTTCGGGAATACGCAGTTTACGACCATCTTCAAATACGATACCAAAGTCGATGTGCACCAGCTCGCCGCTGACCTGGTCGATGAGGATGTTGGAGCAATGTCGATCACCTAGACCAACCATCCAGCCGACAATGCTTGTGACAGCGACACTCCTTGAATAGTTTAGCCGCATCCTGAACCAAGCCATTGGATCTTTGTGCTTCTCTACAAAGAAGTGTCTCATGACCGGCTGGAAGTGCTTCATTGACGACTTGTATTGCTTGACTAGGTCAGGCGAGTTTGGATCGCGATCTTGAATCCGGCTAATCTTGCCCTGGATCTCTTGAGGAGTAACGTCGAGACCCGAGCGGTATCTTTGTCTCAGTGTCAGCACGACCCCGGTGACTTCAGACCCTTGATGGAAGTTACCAACCTCGGATGTGCGGGCTTGAGCCATTCTCCGATACCCTTTGTTCCTTCGACAAACTCGATGATACCCGTCTTTTCCGGAAGGGGTACGACATTGTACGTCCTGAACTTGAGGCTCCTGGCTTTCGATTGCCGATCACGAGACAGAAGATCGTTAGTCATGGTGAATACCTGCTCCATGACGGCGTCCTGTCGAACCTCATCATCGGCCTTGAACTGTGAATGGTATGTTAGTTGCTGGTTGATCATGGGCACTTTCTGTCGACTCACCAACTGCATGTGCAGCTTGTTGTTCGTGTCAAAGCATCGCATGATCTTGGGTCGATGGACACCTCCAGCAATGGTGTACGATGATCGGTACCTATTCAAAGTCGGCACGCTGCTATAATTCAGAGTAGGATCGATCGGAGGTGGTACTGTAGCGATAGGGATGTCTAGTCTGAGACCTTTGAGAGGGCAGTTGACGGGTAAATTGTGGGTTGATCCTGCCTTCGGTTTTGTGGAACTCTGACTTGACCCGGACCTTTCCTCAAAGCGAGACCAGTGGACTGAGGCATCCACAAAAGCCTTCATCTCCCTGCTAGCGCGCTGGGCAGTCGGGTGACTGGTATCTGAAGCAAGCGAAGAGAGGATATCGACAGCGGCTGGTCCGCGACCCTGGTTCTCCGCATCAGTCGACTTGCGTTTCGCCGAAACCGGCGGTCGAACGCCGAACGCGAGGGTGATGATTTGATACAGAATATGGTATGGATGATCCTGGCTTAAACGAAGCATGAGACTGTTCAGGTTGGTATTGAAGCTAGTCGGAACGGTAGGTCGATACAGCCTAGCTGCGAGTTGAGGTCCGAGGAAAACAAATTTCCGGGTTGGAATTCTGCTTAATGGTCCAGCAAAGTTCTTGTTGACATCCTCGTTATCGTCATGTTGCAGCCAGAGCGAGCAGATCTGCGTGATTGAGTCATCGTAGGCATCCGATATCTTCAATGCAGATCCGTACATCCGTAAAGCGGTTTTGATGTGGATCAACAGCTCTGCCTCGAGCTTTGCGATCGCCAGCGTATCCTCCTCCACCTCCTGAGCTACCTTGGAAAGTCTGGAACTGCTCTCGCGTCGGTTGGAAGCAGCTGGCGGACCCATGAGACTGAGCTCGTGCGACTTGCGATCGCGGTACGCCCGTAATCGCTCCAGTTCCGACGATCGAGACAATACGGCGTAATGCGAGTCAGCAAAGCGTGCGAACTCGTAAAATATCCGTGCTTGCTCTGCGTCGCTGATTTGGCACTTGGATATCAAAAGACATGCCTCGTCGAAAATTGCCTTGATCTCGGGTGCGGCTTTCAGCTTGGCAAGCGACGTCCAGTGCCCCATACGTCCGAGGAGTGCAGCCAGGCGAGCAGCATCGTTTGGTTGCCTCTTCCTTACTTCGGTGATCAGATCAGCTGTATGCTGAATGGCCAGAGCATGCTCTTTTTGAGCCCAAAGAACGTGACTAAATAGATCTTGTGCCTCGTCTGATGACCGGGAGTGCCTATCAATCCCCTGAATGGCTGTTATCGAGTTGATAGCCGCTTGCAGGTTCTCATTTTCGCGGGCCATATCCCCGAGCTGTAGGTGACAAGCTGTTTGTAGCGAATGAAGAAGCCCTATCCTCGGTGTCAAGAGATCACCAAATATGTTCTTGCTCTCCCTTTCCACCGCAGATTGCAACAATGATAGCCGGGTAGCAGTGAGCTTCTCCGCGTTAACGAACCTATGAGCGTTTCGTTAGTAACACGTCGGTATGGGTCGAAACAGCACTGACGAAAATGCCTTGTCCAGATTCCCAAACACCACAGATGGCCCAGCGACGGGACCAGGGTCAGACGCGGCAAGGAACGCCTGCGTATCGTTATCTAGCCATCTCGCAGCTTCCCGCAAAGATAGCAGGTTATTGGTGGTCGCCTTGATCTGCGCCATCCTCTCCATGCTCAATCCGCTTAGTCGATCAATCTCCACCCGGATAGATTGATCAACCACTTGTAGGGCTGTATTTCGATTGCGTTCCCTGTGAACGGCTCGAAGAGCAGAGTACAGGGACCCTTGCGGTGTCTTCGCCGCACCTGTGGTGATTGGCAGATCCCAGTCGCCAGTCCGCCAGGCGAGCTCGAACATGAAGGGATCTTTGTCTCCATCTGGTTGTTGATTGCGCGACTTGTTCGCGATGGAAGAGGCCAGCTGATTGAAGCCGAAAGAGTGCAGATTATGCAGAGCAGGCAGTACAGTTTGACCACTGGATCTGCTAGTTTCAACAGTAGCGCCGTTCCAGCCGAAAGCGCGCCATGACTGACCCTCGTGTTCAAGTCTGCGAAGAAGGGCATCCCGGACGTCGTGATTTTCGATGCCGTAGAACCCATCGGGATCCTCGACGTTACTATAGATCTCGTACATAATCTAGGAAGAGTTAGCTCCGTTGGCCGATCGGAAAGATGTGTCGCGCACCTTTTGAATGCTCGGATTTGCTAAGTCCACTGGCTGGGGTCTTTCTTGATCCATGGCGAGCTCGAGAAATAGCAGGGCTGAGGCATACGATCCACACTTGATGGCGGCCTCGCTAAGGACCGTATAGTCCACCTCCAACCAAGCATTATATCCCAGTTCGCCATTCCTGTAAGTAGGGTTGAAGTGTCGAAGGTGGAGGACGACGTCGAGAATGCAACGCAGCGTGTCGATCGAAGCTGATGGCCACTGTATGACGGCTGTGAAGTGCTCCGAGAGGACTTGACTTCGTCGAAGGGCAATTTCTGGGTGTTCTCGCGCGCCACATGTCAGAGCAGCTTGCACCAAATGAGGCAGCAAAGGCTGATTTGTTACCGTGCTTGAGGAGAGAAGGGGCTCGAGAGACCGGTAAAAAGGGTCCGAAGCGATGACTACCTCGCGAAGCGCTCGCACAAGCTCTCGAGTCCACACAGTCACTGAATGAGAGTGTTGGATCCAGTTCACTTGGTTTATTGTCCCGTCTAGTACTGCATCTTCCGCTTGCCCGGCCCAGCTCAAATCAATCGGAGTGAGAACCGAAAGCTGAGCAATAATGTATGCGGGGAGGAGGCTTCCACTAATGATATCGGAAATCATAGGCAACATGCCTTGCATGACCTTGTGAGCGGTAATTCGAGTTTGGTGATCCGAATTGGTAGTCAGCTTAGCTACCTCGTGTACGATAGCGGCACGCAGCGCCGCTTCGGGTTCTCTATTGCTTTTTGATGAGCTCATTGAGTGGACCGGAGTGCTCGAAATAGAGTCGAGTGACGGCAGGTACACTTCGCCTTGAGTCCGGTACAATAACTCAAGGAAAGCGTCCAGCCCTGATTGATCCCCTTCTCCGGTTGACAGTTTGCCTTTGACGTGCCAGAACACCGATTGCGCAAAGATCTGGATCGCTTGAGATTGGGTGTTCGACTGGACCACGCGAAGGTACTGCTTGCACAGCTCGCCGGCGTTCTTGACGGAACTGTTCGCACTGAGGAGAACCAGATCAGTCGGTAACGGGTCATACGAGGCATTGATGTCTCGGCGAAGACCCTCAGGCCATAAGGCAAGGGCTGCTTCGAAGGCTGGTCTTGTGATATCTGATTTACTCCACAATATCGAGGACTTGACTATCCATTCTTCCAGTCCTATGCCTACCTCCTTGGCGATCTCGCCAAGGGTGCTCAGCGTGTCACGCGCCACACCAAGCTGCACAAAGAGGTCGATCAGGTTAGGTATACTTGAAGTCTGTGCTTCAATCTGGTTAAACCCCCAAGCGACCAGGGAGAGCACTACCCCGCAGATATCTGGCTGGCTGAGAAGGGCCAATGTCTCTCGGAGATAGGCTTGAAGGATAGTAGGGTGTCGGAAGTCGTCCGGGTGCAGTACAACAGCGAGCGCAAGGGCGCGCAAATGTCGTCTTTGTTCAATGACGAGGAAAGCTTCGTTGATCCTGCTTGTTAGACGTAGAACCGCACTGAACAGGACTCGGCCGGTCGACAAAGAGGAGTAGTGCTTGTTGATGTACCGGTACGCTGAGATAATACCGCCCGCACCCGATGCCGGCTCGATCGCCGCCTGACTACGTGATGAGGCGTCGTTGGTCATCAGCTCCGCGTATGTTGCGCCGGCCGGCCCGCCGTTCTCAACTCTGTTGAGCAGATTGACCATGTCGGCAGCGGACGACCCGTTGTCGAGCAGCTCCCATAAGTAAGCAGCGATGGCATCGATTTCCTCCGCGACTCTTTGTGTCGCATGATCGACTGTATCTATGCTGGGAATCCGAGCCAACGCTTGTATTACTAGCGTCGCACGATCCTGGGCAGATCGCGATTCGTTCTGGCCAAACTCGCTGGCGAAGATGATAGCCGCGGTGGCTGCGAAAGCTTGGCCGACCGCTGCAGCCATAGACGTACCAGCGGCATCGCAGGCCGATTTGATGAACTCCACTTCTCCCGCTGCCAACATCGCCGGACCGATCTTTGATAAGCAAGCAGCAGAGTAGGCCTTTCTAGTGGGGAAGCCATACAAGCGATGCGGAATCCGCATAGCCATTTGCCCTTCTTGTAACTGACTTCGAACGATCACCAGCGCATGGGCGAAGTACAGTCTGGAGATGGAAGCCAATCCTAGCCGACTCGCGACGGCTTCAAGACCTGACTGGAGATGCTGATTGTAAGCCGAGGAAGTGTTGGGGATCTCGTACAAGTGGAAAACAACAGCAGTACGCTGCTCGGCCGAAGCGATACAGCAGTTAAGCTTCCACAGGGTATGGACGACGAACGTGTCAAAGTGATCTGGGGTGCCGGGTTGATGCCGAAGAGCCGCGAAGTAGTAGTCTAAATGTGTTTCGGAAACGACGATTGGCCGGTAGAAGACGATCGCCGCAGAGGTCGCAGCTCGAATCCGCACTCGGTTGTCCACGTCTTGTAAAGCGGCAGAGAGGTACGCAAGCGGATCAAGCGGCCGCTCTTGAACCTCGGGGTCAACAGCCTCATCCATCGAATCATTCCATAAGCTTTTGGCCGATTCGTAGTGGAGCAAATCGTCGATGAAGCGCAAAACCGCTAGTCGCACCCTCCAAGAACCTACAGCTCCTCTGTCTACCTTGGCTGCAATATGGGCGACCACGTCCATCATTTTGGCGCTCAGCTCGCTGGGTTTGGCTTCTATCGGAAGCCATACAGGCAACGATGCTCGAGCAAAGTCCAGGCTGAGGCTTAATAGCCCTTCATCGCGGTTGTAAGCATATGATCCAAGCATGTCTTCAAGGGCTCCCTCGATCAAATCGATAGCATCCGGTCCAAGTCTCAGCCAGCGATTCTGAACGGCGTAGCAAATTGCACGGCCAATGCTGATCAGTCTAGAGCCTTCAGACATAAGCATGCAGTTGATCAATAGCGGATCTTTGTAGGGCCGCTGCACCCCCTGGGCTAACATCATGCCCTTGAGCCGAAAGCCGATTATCGAGCGAAGCAGTAGCGCAGATGTACGTTCACATTCCCTCGCTTCTTTTGACACAGGCATCAAGTCAGTCTCGGCGTTGCGGATCTCGCCGAAATCGTCGTCCTCTAGCAAGCCAGAGTTGGGCGCGTATTGTGCACTGGTGTCGGCTGTGTCTTTGGTTTCTACTAGCTTTCGACACAACTCGAATGTGGTTCTGAATGCGGCCGCTACAGCGGGCAGCTGCCACATATATTCGATGAGCGTGCGCCGAGGTGTACTAGTTGCGGGATCGCCTTGAGTGAGAGGTGATATCGGAGTGAGTGGAAACTGTGACATTGCCCCAGGGATTTGGCTGAATACCTTGAGAGCTTGCGAGACAGACTGGTCAGAAGATTTGTTGCCAGGGTGTAAGATTCCGCTCCCCTCTGTTGCAATATCATCGATCGAGGCGGTATCATATGCAGAGATCGGCAGAAGGTCTTGTCTGACACCGCTTGGCACGTCTGGTCGAATCAGGATTGTCCAGTCTTCTTCCTCGACCACGGACCCGTTGACGAGTGGTTCCAGGCCACGCCAAACGAGATACTGAGAGGGTACGGCGAATGCAGATGTGTTGATGGAGGCCTGCACAATTTCCAATAGCTGAATGGCTGAATGGACGCAGTCCTGATCTGGCATTGACCCGTTGACTTGCACTGTGGCCTGAAACGCCAGTACCACTACGATAAGGTCGATACATCGCCGCAGTCTTTCCGCCGGCAGTGCAAGGGTGCCGGATTGCTCCCATCGGGCCTGTTCTGACCTGAGGGCGGCATTCAAGTAGGACGATAAACGGCGAGGGCGACCTTCGAGGTAAGTAAGTGAATCAGATGTCGAGTTTGTGATTGTCTTGCTGGTACTCGTTGTTTGCCGGGCGGGTATGGCAGAAGGGAAAATAGCTTGGAGTAGGAAATCTCGGATTGGCTGGGTCTTAGCTTCTTCCAGCAAGCGATCTACTATAGCGGCATCTGGTAGCAGTTCCTCGGTGGTGAGCTGGCACAGGGGGTGACTTTCGAATCTGGAGATAGAATCGAGTAGTCGTAAAACATCCGCAGGTGCATTTTGCTCAAGCCGGCCGTGACCTCTAGGCCCTTCCAGAAGGACAATCTTTTCTAGCCAGCTCAACACTTTGTTTTCGATTTCGAGAGAGTAGAGGTTGACGTCCGATCGCGTAAAGTCAAGGGCGCTGGACAGAAAGCAACAGACAGACTCGTACGCGTAGATCGGGCCTTGAATATCGATGTTATGTAGGAGGATACGGATGTCCTTGGAAGCTTGCGCTTGGTCGATTATCCCCGCGCTAAGTATGGTACTGGCCGTATGACACGCTGCGCGACATACGTTGGGTGTTGAGGCTTTCCTAAGCGCAAACGTCCACACCATATTCCAGCCCCCTCCTGGGTGTTTACCGTTGGCTTCGGGCGAGAGTGACGGTAGAGAACCTGCGGGATTGCGTTCTTGATGAGCCCCTGGTTGTTGAGTCAACTGTATCAACGAGGAAAGTCCGATGAACGCCCATGATTGTATCATCTCGTCGTCCTCGCTAATTAGGTTGGTTAACGTTCGACGTATATCCGCTTGTGCGCCTGCATGGATATGGTTGAAGTGCTTCTCGCCCAGGAAGATGAGGATTTGCAGAGCCAGCAGTCGACTCTTCAGGCTGCCAGTCTCCGTCGTCGCCACAAGGGTGCCGAGAGCGTTCTCAACGCGACGGCGTTTCGCACTGGGACCATTACGGCTGGGTGTAGCCGGGGCGGACAGGGACGGTGTTTCGAAAAGCTGAACAAACTTGGTCAGCTGTCCTCATACCACGAGCAGAGTGTACATACGTAAAATGCGACCTCTGCGTAAAGCTCCAGTACGGCCCAACACAAAGCCTGTTCGTGACCGAATTCGAAACCCGCGGCCACACCTCGTAATTCGAAAGGGCCGAGCTTCGCTTGACTGCCAAGCCCCTTCAATCGCACGGTGTGTATTTCCAAAGGCTCGATGCCGCCCTTCATGGAAGTTTCTCGTGCCAGGCCGTCCATGAGCTTTTCCAATGTATCTCTGACCTCCACTGACTGCTTCGGTTCCAGCAGTGTCTTGTGAGTGACGAATGGTAAGAGCATCCTTAGACTAATGATGACCTGTTCACGCAGTGCCTTATTCCTGGTGCTCCATAGTGCGACCAGCTGAGGAAGTAGCTTGAGACCCGCTGTGGTGTAGTCATCCCGACAGTTCAGCTCGAGTTCCGCGAGAACAAGGCTGAGAGATCGAAGGATGGGTAGATGGGCAGACGTTTCGGCCTGGTAGATATTGAGGAATCGGTGGATTTTGAGCAAAATCGAATATCCGACTCTTTCACCCTGTATGCCCGTGTCTACCTGTAGCACAGGCAGAAGAGGTGCTAAAGTGGAAGTGAGCAGGATTGGGATGAGCGAAGCCAGCTCGACATTGATCTGCGATATCGTGACTCTTCCTGCGCCTCGTTTGTGGAAGGACGGACCGGACTGGGTAATCGCAGGCGCGTCGTCCAAGTTCATCCCATCTTGAGCCTCCAACTCTTCGCCGTCTTCCCACTCATCGTCCACTCGAACTTCGTCGCCGAGAACCGCTGCCCAGCATATCCGCATAATGATCTTCCAGCTAGCGTGATCAAGCGTCTCCAAGTGTGGCGGATAAGCAAGGAGGCATCGCAACCCTTTGGCATAGTCGAGTGCTGCAGGCGGGAAGATCTGACCTGAGAAAACCAGGAGGCGAGTCATGTGCGAGAAGATCGCAAGGAAGGCCTTGCGCGAGATCAGAGTAACAGTCCGTTCCGTCATTCTCCTAACGAACGATATAGAGTCTGCCAGCCTCTTGTCGGCTAGATAAGGATGCACATCAGCAGATGTTCCAACACAGAGGTCCGCAGAGACTCACCTTGGGCACTGGCGCCAGCTTTGACAACCATCTTCTTTTCCATTATAACTACCTGGAACAGGCATTGAAAGAAGGCAACCCATCCTGAGCCCCCTTCTCTTGCATACGTCTCCTGGCATAGTGCCAGGTTTTCTCTATTGGAGAAGATCTCCTTCAGCTGCTCCAGACCTTGAGCGCGCTCTTTGATCTTGTCTGATTGGTAGAGGCGGAGAGCGGTCGCCAGACCGTTGACAGCGCTCATCGTGCTATGCTGATGTCATGAGGAAGTCGTCGAACGGATTGAAGCGCCTTGATAAGTGAGGTTGAACGAGCAATGTAGCAGTCGACCGCTTGCTTCTGCTCCGTGTGTTCAGCGGTCAAACGGCCTATGAACAGCAGGGGAGGAAGAAGGAGTCATTTGGCTGAACATCCCGGTATCTCGCAGAACCGGAATGTTGACTTTCAACGTCTCGAAGGGATTTGATCCCGTTGAGTACAGTCAACCGATGTCATAGCGTGACGACGTCGAGAGGGGTTGATGATGGCGGACTGCATGATCAGTAGTAATAGTGCTTGAATGACTCTGACTGCGACAAAACACGATGGCACGACATCTTATGGACGTGGAAGATGAGCTAAGCAGATTATGGGGCATTGTTGGCGAACTGTCAGGTGAGGTCTAACGGTTAATGCGAATTGATCAAGACTGACTATGGCGCACTCGCGGTACAGATCAACTGTCAAATAACCGAGCCTTGGTGACGCAGCTGAAGGCAAGGTCGGAGAACGTGAAAGGACAAGCCGCGCACGTCGGTGCTGGATTCCCTCTGCGCCGGTTCAACCTGGATATATCGAATGGTAAGTAGCGTGTGTCAATTAGGAGAGTCGACTGACTGGACTTGTTCTGGTACGCACAGAGGAGTTCCACTCTGAGCTAGAAGCCTTTTCATCCCACCTGGTGGCGGAAAACCAGCAACTGCAGCACGAGAACAAACAGCTGAATGCGCTCTTGAAGGAGTACGAGCAGACTCTCGAGACTGTCATGGGCAAGTTCAGAGGTGTAGCTGTGAGTAGTTGGATTGCGGTCATCATCATGGAACTGGTACTGATGATACGATCCCAGCACTCATCACAGCAACACGATCTATCCCTGCATTCATACTATACATCGCTGTTACAGCAGCTGCAAACCGCCCACTCCTCGGCACAATTACACGACGCGACTTCCCTGTCAACCTTACTTACACGGCTCTCCACGCTATTACGATCTGCGCTGAGATCGCTCGGAGGTGAAGAGACGGATCAAGATCTCGCCGAACAATTACCCGGCTTGATAGAGCTCGTCAACGGTCATGCTCATGCCGCTCGAAAGCTCGAAGGGCCAATGCTGCAATCACAATACCCTTCGGCATCTCCGCCTTCACCCACAAAGTCGACCTCATCAGCAGGACGTACGCTGCCACGGGCACCGACTCGTCCCGTTCCATTCCCTGGCTTCATGCCTGGCACGTCGGGTGGATACTCTGGTACGGAAGGACAAGCGGATTGGGCCCTGGAACGAGAGATGGAGATATTACGTCTGGAGGAGGAGAATCTCGCTTTGAGAGAGATGCTGTCCATCTCTACGGAAACGAAATTGCCGAGTCTGCCAGCGGAGGACGAATCAGCAGAAGAAAACGTGGTCACCCCGTCCGAAGGCGCACAGAGTCGGAAATCGTCCTTGACGGTCGAAGAGCTCGAACATGGGGCAGCGATGGAAGCTGAACTGGTCGAAGACTATGAGAAGGTCATAGAGATGGGACGTCGGACCAAACTGGCCTTGGCTCCGGAAAAACGGGGGAAGCAAAGCTGGCAGGAGCGAGCCGGAGACATCGCAACTGAGATCACAGGTACAACTGGACCGCAGGGGGGTCTCGGGTTTGACACGGACACGCCACCGCCTGAATCCGCTATTGTCGATGAGCCAGATGCGGAAGGGCTGGACCCGAACGGGGAGTAGCCCAAGCCGCCCGCATATTCATCCCGCTTCCTCTCGATAATTGTAGATCAGTCACTACCGTCCCAGCTAGCTTGCCCGCTTACAAACTGAAAGCATACACACATGCATGTACATTCTATCGCTTCTTTACGTGCTCATGGCTACATTGCCCTCCCCACCGCCCCCACCGCCTGATCCCTCTCCGACTCCGATGGTCTCGTCTCCGGTACCGCCGAGTTCCAGCTTGCGTAGGAGAGAGTCCAGTTCGGAAGGTCGGAAGATCTTGGCTAGTGGCTGCTTGCTTTCGGGATGCAAAGTCATAGTAGCAAACTCCACTATAATGTAGAATGGTCAACCCACTCATCTTACAGGGAGTTCCGACCAGACGGAACTTACACTTTTCACTGCTCAGCTTCGTCGAATCCATGCTTTTGCTCATGACCTTGAGACAAAGGCTCTTGGCATCCTCAAGCGACAGATCCTCCTTGTAGTCCTGCTTCAACAAGCTGGTCGCTGAGGAGTGGTTGGCGCCGACACAGGTGGCCTTCCAGCCGGAATAGTTGCCCGAGGGATCGGATTGATAGAGCTGGAATCCATAGATAGGGTCCCAGCCCATGTAGAGAAGCGCCACACCGAAAGGTCGCAGACCTGCGCGGAAAGTCAGCTCCACTGCGGTTGACCTATCTCATCTGCGGCATAATTCGCTCACCTCCGAATTGCGTGTAGCCCTGCTTCATGTCACACAGTCTTTGTACGAGCATCTCAACCGGAATGTCTTCGTCGTAAGTGAACAGGTGTTTCTGGGCGCTATTTCTGGCAAAGTTGACAAGCGAGTTGGCATCAGACGTGATACCAGCCAGTCCGGCGAGAATGTTGCTAAAGAAGGTATAGGTATAAGCTCAAGTCGGCTCGTGGTCCACGTCAACGCTCACTTGTTCAGCAGGAAGATCTTTTCGCCACCACCGCCCATCCAAGCTTCTGTGCCTTCGCCGCCCATGCCTTCCCCACCAGGGGCAAGGGAGAGATCAAGCAGTTTACCGGTAACTTTCTGTGAGGGCACAAGATCAGCTTCCGACTTACACACCGGGCTGGGAATGCCCAGAGAGCATGACTAACCTTCTCAGCCGCCATTGCTATTCCTTCTTTGCTCAGCACAGCCAGAACGGTACCAGCATGAGAGATGGCCTCCATAGCATATTCGACTGTGTGATGTCAGCGGGTTCTAAGACTCTGGAAAGAATGTGCTGTAGCATACCCTGGAAGAGTCGCCCTGGTAGCAGTCGGAAACATCAGTCAAGCTTTGGTCGGTAGGTAAGTTGACTCTGACTCACCTTCAGGCGAGAAGATTGTTGTTCGACCTGTAGAGCATTGTCAGCCTGTGTTTGCCAACGATCAATCGTAACCTAGCGCACTATCGTATCTTCGGGCCTGGGGTGGAACTGTCAGCTGGGTCGGTCTTGGAAAATCTGGGTACAAATGGGTCCAAAGCGACTCACCATGGTTCTTGCTTGAATGCGTTGAGTGAAGACGACGGTCGACGAGTCGGCCTTGACGATGATGATGATGCATTGACGAAGCGGACGAGTGGACGCGCGTTGATGCGGGGGACAGACCATGACGTGGCAAACGTCATGGTGAGCTGACCCAGTGATAAGGCGGAGTCGCCAAGCGATCTCCGTGATCGACCTGGTGCCTGACATGATACACTCAGTTGATAGCGATAACAAATACCCGCGACGTGAGCAAGCTGCCAAGTGAGTGTGTAGCGGGAGCCTTCTCCTGTCATCCTTGTCACACAGCAGATCGCCAACGACAGGGGGAACACACAGAGGCTGATCACAGCGGATTATGGTGGTCTCGCGACTGGAAGCGGAGGCTTATGAGCTTACTAGGCTCGATGACAGAATTCGATTCAGCGACGACGGATACGATGCGGATGAGCCTTCTTCATCAGAACAGGCGGGGTTACTAGGCAAAGAGACCGGCCATGGCGAGAAAGAACAAACGAGTGATCTGGATCGAGATCCGCCGGTCTACATACAAGCTACCGACGATGAGGAGACAGTAGGCAAGGGTTCGAAAGTGGAACAGCTCATCGCGAGAGTGAGTTTTGAGTTGTGACAGCTCAAGGGCTCTGTGACGTATGAGGTTCGCTGAACCTACCTTATAGACGGTACCATCCACGGACGATCCGACACTACCTACCCTAACATTACGGGTGCTACTGCTTGGCTCGACATTCTGCATATTAGGCGCATCCGCTTCACAGATCTTTTACTTCAAGTCCAACGCGCCGTCTTTCTCCTCATACTTTGTCGTCCTCGCCACATACCCTCTCGGTCATCTTATGGCTAACGAGAGGTTGATACCCAGGGGCAAGAGGGTGCTCGGATGGGAGCTAAATCCAGGCAGGTTCAGCATCAAGGAAGCTATCCTTGTTAGGTAAGCTCGCATGCTAACGTGAGCTTTGGCATTCAGCTGATATACCTTTGTAGCGTTCTGAGCTCGTCAGGAGCGTCCGCGGCTTACGCAGCTGATATATTGGCCATCATGGACCTGTACTTTGACATGCCGCTGTCGGGCCTGCCCTCGATCGTACTATTATTGACCACACAGTGTATAGGCTTCGGTTTAGCGGGTAAGCTTTACCGGACAGCTGGTCTAGCAGTTCGCGTGAGAATAAGCTAGCTGACCCATTTCTCAGGTATGCTGCAAAATCTCCTGGTGTCTCCACCTGCAATGTACTGGCCCTCGACCCTGGTCGTTGTACAGCTCTTCACGACTCTGTACAGCTCAACCTCGAATACACTTTCTGCTACCGCCCAATCGCTTACCAATAAACGACTTCAGATCTTTATGGTCATCTTCCTTGCAACCTTCATCTACCAGTTTCTCCCGTTTCTGTTATTCCCAACTTTAACTTCAGTGTCGATCCTATGCTTGATCAACAACGACTCGTGGTGGATGCGAACGTTAGGCTCAGGATATACCGGACTCGGAATAGCCGACTGGAGCTTTGACTGGAGCAGCATAGGAAGCTCTGGGCCGTTGTATACGCCTTACTGGGCTCTCGGAAACTACTTTGGAGGACTAGCGGGGATGATCTGGATCGTGAGTGTTGTCGTCAGGCACTCGCGTCCGTCATGCAGCCACTAGACTGTCATTGATCTCGCTACATTCCAGGTTATGCCCCTCTTACTCATCTTCAACTTCTGGGACGCCCGGTCGTTCCCCTCGCCAGTGTCAGCGGGGTTGTACAACTCTTCCTTTGCGAAGTTCGATGTCACATCCATTCTCAAGCCCGACTTGTCGCTGGACGAAGTAGCATGGGACCAAGCGAAACCACTTCTGCTTACGCCGTACTTGTAAGCTATCGACTCGAAATTACACTTATGATCAGCTGACGAGCAATGTAGCGCACTGACCTACGGCCTCTCGTTCGCATCCCTTTCTGGTGTTTTAGTGCATGTATGGCTGTGGCACAGGGGTGAAATCAAGGAGGGTGAGTTTTGGTCCAGGAGGTTATAGGCCGGATCGCTGAACGTCAGCGTATCAGCGCTTTCGAAGAGGAGCTCAGATCTCAACGACGTCCACAAGTGAGCTCACAATCGCTCAGATAAGACTGATGGAGCTGATCACCTGCAGCAAGCTCATGCGATCGTACTTAACAGTACCGTCATCCTGGTACATCGCCCTTTTAGCGGTGAATTTCGTCGCAGCTGGTAAGTAGGTTCTCCATTAGAAGAGAAACCATGTTCACGCCAACTCTCGCTAGTTGTCCTGGTTACCACAACGCCACTTCAGATGCCAATTTGGGCTTTGATTCTAGCCATGGGTATTGCTACCGTGAGCCTGCTGGTGACGAGTAGGAGGCCAACAAAGGCTGACAGACCAGTCATATTCAGGTGTTCTTGGTCCCGTAAGCTGGATCTTAGAAGCAATAAGCCATCTAGGCTAATCTTGTTGGGCAGAGTGGGCATCATTGCGGCTGTCAGCAATACGACCATCGGCTTGGTGAGCTGTACGGGTTTGGCACTGCGGAGGAGCTGACTAATCGTTACAGAACGTTCTGACGGAGTTGTGAGCTGCCCAGACTGAATTCGGCTTTTGCTGATAGACTTTGTAGCGTGGCAGGCGTGTTGATGCCTGGCAAGCCCATCGGAAAGTAGGTATCCAGCCTGTGGCGTTGTCATATAGCTGCTGATCTGTCCGAACCTCAGTGTCACATTCAAATGCTATGGCTGTGAGTCGGTCGCCACTAGGAGTGGCGGACCCTGCTGATACCGTACTCAGATATGGCGATGTCGCAAGCCCTCGCATTGACTGCTGATCTCAAGCTCGGCTGGTATACGTCCATCCCGCCAAGGGAGATGTTCGCGTGCCAGATCATCGGCACGGTGTTGGGCGCGCTGGCGAACTGTAGGCTGTTTCCGTCATCAAACAAACTTGAAGTCGAGTTGACGTGATTTGATGACGACCAGACGTGACGCTCGAATCGGTCCTCGACTCGAAGCGCTCTTTCCTTAACGGTACCGTGACTGACCCGACGGGCCAATGGACGGGTCGTGCGCCGGCGATTTTCTATTCGGCCAGTATCATCTGGGGAGCGGTGGCTCCTGCTCGATTCTTCAGCGGAGGTTATGAGGTGTTGTATCTAGGCTTCGTGGCAGGGGCGGCCGTGCCGATAGCCTGTTGGTATGGTCATAAGCGGTGGCCGGGGTACAAGCTCAACAAGGTGAGCAAGCGGTGTGTGTGGTTCATGACATTTCAGCCTCCTGATCATCGTCCCTAGATTGTCTTCCCGATCATATGCAGTGGCGCCACGATAGTCCCGCAATAGTCAGTCGAAAGATATCGCCCATGAGGCGTAGCGAGTCGCTGACGCATACCACAGCCCGGCCAATATCATCCTCACCTCAGGTCTCGCAGCTGTATTCGCCAACTCATACCTTGCCAAGCGTCATCCCAAGTGGCACGGCCAGTACATCTACGTCATCTCGTCGGCTCTGGACGCGGGGACCAGCATCACAGCGTTGGTCATCTACCTCCTGTTCGGAGGCGTCATTTGGACGTGGTCTGGGCCGGATTGGTGGGGTAATGACATGCGGGATTCAGAGCATTGCGTGCCGGGGACCTGAGCGGGGTGAAGGTAGGGGTGGGGAAAGCGTCGTGAGTGTGAGCATGAGCGCGAGCGTGGCGAGTGTCATGCGGTAGTCCCGGACTGCCCGATGCATACATAGGTATCAGCGTTGGTTTCCTGCACCGATCCTGTCGTCCGAAAGAATACCGGCAGCCCAGACACACCGCTCTGACGCAAAATGCAATGTCCATACATGATCGATGGCGATGCCCATTCTGACAATACATACAAACATGATGGAGTCGGTCGGCTGATGACGAGGCCGTAGCGTATGATCCGGGGCGCTATACTCCAATCCCCCGTGAGATCGCCCAGTAACTGGCAGGCGAGTGCGCTTTGGCGTAAATGCCCTCCTCTTTGCCCTCCTCTGCCTCTGTCTCTGCTGTTCTTCGCCTTACCCTCGCTTGCTAAGCGCACATGGATACACGTCGCACCCCCTTGCCGCATCCGGGCAGAGATCTACCGATGGTGCACGTACCCATTCCCCGAGTAGCCATTGTACACCTGGCCAAGCTGCGGCGCATGCTGAGCAGGCGACCTAGCCTGGGGCGCGCCGTAGAAGCCTTGTGGTGGAGTGTGGGCCTGCGAGTGCGGGTGTGGTGGTCCATACCCCATCGGCTGGGAAGGGGGTGGTGGCCCGCGACGTGGGTCGTACCCTTGCGGCGGGGGCGGTCCGCCGCCGCCCTGCTGCTGCTGGGGCGGAGGTGCGGGCCTGTACCCTTGAGGTGGGCCTGCGCCAGGTGGGAGCCTTTGAGGCGCTTCCCAGTTTTGAGCACCGGGCGGAGGCAGTGGCCTTGAGCCATACGCGGGGGACCCAGGCACCTGACCTGGGCCAGGTGGTGGTCTCGCGTGGTGCTGAGGATGCTGGAAGATCTGACCCGGTTGAGGGGATGTATACAGCTGGCCAGGCTGCGGTCCGGACGCAGATGACGTATTAGATGGACGAGGAGGGAACGGACTGGCTGGACCACCACCTCCAGGTGGACTGGTCGGTCCATTGCTGCTCCCTGACGAAGGATGTCGGAAGATCTGCCCGGGCTGAGGGCCGGAATGTTGAGGATAGATAGGTCGTGGTGGACCGCCACCTGCCCCTCCCATATCAGGGTTCGGGCGACCATCCGTCACGACACGTCGCATCCCCGCGGTCTGGATACCCGAAGGGGACACCGGACTCGAGTGTCCAGGATTTGACATGGTACGTTGCCTCGGATCTCTACGTTCGTCCAGGCCAGTTAGGATGGGCGTGGGATGAGCATTAGGAGGGGGTGGCCCGAAGGACGACTGAGGTACTCCCCTGGGCGGTCCCTGGATATGGTTGACCTGCTGAGGCGGATGGTGATAACCCTCGGGACTGGCTCGCGGACCGGGTCCGGCTCCAGGTGGCGGCTGCGACATGGCTCGTTGAGGCGGACCCTGTGGCATGGGTCGAGCCGACTGCTGCTGTGGCGGCGGTTGTGGCTGTGGTGGGCCAGACATGTGCCCGTTGGGCACGTAAGGTCCCTGCTGAGTTGGCATCGCATGTTGCGAGGGGGGTCGAGGTGGTGGCGTGGTCTGCTTGTTGGGTCCAGACCGCATCTCATGATCGACTTGCGAGTTCTGCATTCCATACTGAGGCGCTCGCATCGGCGCTTCGCTGTTACGCCCATCCCTCGCTCGTTCGGGCTTGGTCAGTCCGGCCTTCTTGCCACTGGCGGGCTGGGCGATGGGAGCAGGAGCAGGGGCAGGAGCAGGGGCAGGAGCAGGGGCGTCGAGGTTAATGGGCGTCGATTTCGGCGATTGATGAGGTAAGGGTTTGCCGGCGGATCCAGAATCGGCCGGTCTCGGCGGCGTTCCCTTGACAGGCGGCTTGATCTCCTCCTTCTTCTCCTCGCCGTTGTTTGAGCCGGACTTCTTCTCCTCCGTGACGTTCCGGCCGATCACGCCGAGATACCAGAACATGAGGTTCGAGATCAATACCTGCTCATACAGCGGGCGACGGGCATTAGCCAACTTGATATGGCTGAGGCGATAAACAGCCCGCTCGACGTGAATCGGATACCGAGCAAAGCTGGAGAAGCCAGAGGCTGTAGGTGAGGGGGACGTCGGAGCGCCGACGGATTTGGCCGACTTCGATGTGCCCAGTAAGGCCGCCGCGGCGGCAGGGCCGGCGGAAGAGAAGTTTGCAACGGACGAAATCTCCTCCTGCTTCTTCTTGCTGCCGAACAGGGATCCGAGGAACCTGTCTTTGTCCTTCTTTCCCTTGCCCTCCTTGTCCTTGTCCTTTTTGTCCTTCTTGCCGAACAATCCGCCCTTCTTCTCCTTGGTCTTTTCCTTCTCCTTCTCCTTGCTCAAAGTGGTAGAGGACGAAGCGACCGATGACACGGTCTCGTTCCTTGGCAGGCCAGGCCGTTCGATGCTCACGGGAGTCATCCTGTTCTGATTGGCCTGCTCCGCCTGCTGTTCCTGCATGGCCATTCCGGGAGGAAGCGAGGATCGCTGTGCGGGCGGCGCCATGCCGGGCGGCAGATCATGCTGTGGAAGCGGCGCTGGACGAGCCTGAGGAGTGGTCGGGGAAGGCGGTCTGCCATAGGACGAGTCTTCCGGGACCATCAGGCTTGGACCGGACACAGATAGCGAAGGCACAGCGGGTCGCTCCGAGAGCAATTCTGCTCCGGGTGACGTACGCCTGATCCCGTCCAGGGGATCCCGTACGTCCTCCTGGGTGGGCGTCCGGTCCGCATCGGCGGTCGCAAACCAGTCTGATCCATCGCTCCGATATGGCGTTGTGGTGATCATTGGCGGCAGGGAGAGTTTCCGCCCTGGAGGTGATGATTCGGGACTGGGTGAAGTCGAGTGTCCGTGAGACGAAGACGACACCGAGCTTGACCGTGAGTCCCGAGCATACGCCTCAAAGATGAGCGCTTCATCCGTCGAAGCATCTGAATCCCGTCGCTCCTCTAGATGCTGAATAGCATCATGGTATGTCTCCTTCTCCTCGTATGACTCGGCGCTTGCGGTCTCCTCGCTCCCGTTACTGCTCCTGGCCGTGGGACGCTCACGGTCGGAATAGTCAAACTCGTCGTCGAACACGGGTAGTTCAGGTTGAGGGGCTGCCGTCATGCGACCTTTTCTCGTTGCCGCGAATCGATGTCCACCGCCATCGCCCACCAGGTTGGCTTTGCGGATCTTGGTCCGGGCGGATCTGCGCAGGATTGAGCCCGGTCGAGGGGGAATGACAGGCGCGTCAGCTTCGTCCCCGTCTTGCGGGATGTCGTCTTGCAGGACTGGGAATGGCGAGAGTCAGCGTTAAGGCTAGTCCAACATTTAAGTGGTGAGAGTACTTACACCCAGGAGCGACGTTCTGACTAAGACTTCTCCTCAGCAACTGCCTCATCTGATTTGGGTCATCGACTTCAGCCTCGTCGACCAATTCTTCCAGCTTTTGTAGATCATGCAGTGTCAAGCCCTTTTCTCCCGATCGTCCACCATAGATACTGGCCGATCTCAGCGGAGGCATCGGCGGCCTTTCTTCCTCGACGTCGTCGCCCGCTTTCGGCTGATACTGCTTGCTCAGCATGGACCGTTTCCTGCCCAGTCCGCCATCCGCACCCCGCCGACTCCCGCTCCGCGCAAGCCACGACGGACTCCTGCTCAACCCGGGGGCATCACCGGCCTCCCCGGCGTCGCCACCGGTAGGATCGTCATGGGTGTGTGACTTGAGGAAGGCTCTGAATTCGCCCGGCGCCAGCTCGGGGTGAAGGTGGGCCGGGACCCAGAAGAGGCCGGCTTCGTCGCCGTTCAGGCCGTCGGGCGTGGAGAGCGTCACGTCGTCATTGGAAGAGTACGAAAAGGTCGATTCGGGCGAGTGGGGGGAAGGCGGCGGCAGGTCTGGGTCGAGTGGGAGCGCTCCGGGTCCGGCAGAGGTCACCGACCGTCTCCTCAGGTTTCTGAACACGAAGCGACGAATCAGCCGTTGCTCATTCACCTCCTACCCTCCACTCGAGCCATCTTGACCCCGCAACAACACTCAATGGTAACTCACCGCAAGGTATTGATCTCCCGCTCGATTTCTTGCTCGGACACTTCAGACGGCATCGTCCTTGGCTGTCAAAGTCGAGGAGGTTTCTGCCCGATGACAAGTGGTCGGCTGATTTGCACACTAAACCGTCGAGTCTAGGCAGCTCGGCTACGTCGAGCTGTAGCGCAGCCAGCGAGAGTCCCTTCGACCTGGCGCGGGGGGAATGATCGCTCGAGAGCCGCTCGGGCCGTATTCAAGGTCGATTCAGCGCGAGACGAGTGATGCACCGGTGATGGGTCGTATCGTGTCGCCAGACGCTTGCGGGTGGGAACGACAAAGGTATCGTCGGGGCCCAGCGTACGGTAGTCGTCGATGCTGTGTGGAGAGATACACACGGTCGAGGGTGAGAGGTGGCGTGGGCTGAGCAGGGCACCCGGGGGGAAGGAGCCCGGTGCAAATACAATCAATCCGTCTCTACCTGGAGCACGGTTCGGTTCGGCGTCGGCGTACGGTGTTTTCGCTGGATGATCCCTTAGATGCCACTGGGTACCGTCGAACAATCTTCCGATGCTGTTTCCCTCGCTGGTGTCGTCGTAGTCTAGCCGTCGCCCGGCTCGTCGTGAGGTCTGAAGGCGTATACGGGTCCTGTCTATGATGGTGTCCTATATACAGACCTGGCACGCGATATCTCTCATCGGGCCCCTGGAGGTAGCACGAGGAGAAAGGCGCGCGCGGTCCGACTGATCCCCGAGGCTGTCGTCATAATAGGCACGCAGAGGTGAAAGAGGGGGGTTTTGGCCCTGGTTTCAGGTTCCCGCTTAAAAGGCTCGGTCCGAGCCAACAACGTAGGCTTTTCCACCGTGCGACTGGATCCTGACTACTAAGCTTGTTGTTTACTCAATACCATCGCACACCGACGTAGTGTCAGGCCCGTCCGATGGTACGCCCAGGAGCGGGACCAAGTTATTGGGACGGATCGTCACAGCCACCAGGATGAGGGTGCCCGTAGTATCACCTAGGCTGAGCGTGCGGAGTATTGTGACTGTAACCAAGTAGCTGGCTACATGACGCGTTAATGCTACAATGTCATCGTACGCTCCCGCTCCTGCCTGCTGTCAAGCTTGCAGCTCGTTGAGGGCTGCACAACTCATCACAGTCGAGCACCGCGTTTTCCGTGGGCCACCACGGTATTCGCCTCGACCACGTGGCATCCGTCCAGCGGCGCTCGCCGGCGATTCAAAGTAAAAGTTGCTCGCGGCGTCATTTGTGTACATGAATTCTCGCTATTGCACAGTCTCTAGCTCAAGCATCGTTCTTCTCACCTGCGCCGCGTTACAGGGATTATTCAGAAAGAAGGCCCGTGATCAGTATGACCAGGACGAAGAAGACCTCTAGGCGCGGAGTGGTACCCAAAAAGCAGGCTGCTCCTGCGTCTACCGCTGGCCCAGTGGACGCGGCTAGCCTGATCGGTGAGCCCGTGTATGGGGGACACAGCTGCAGATGATCCTGACTCGTGTTGCTCGACCGACAGAAAAAGCGCACATCCTCCTTGCACAATCAAACTTCGAGCTCGCCATCAAGTTCCTCGACAGGGCGCTGGAGCTTGAGCCGACCAACGCCGAAGCTAGAGAGTTGGTCGGTGTGGCCGAGCTGGAAGGTGGAGATGAGGATGTAGGCCGGGAGGTGAGCCGGTTCGCGATGCGTACACGAGACCTGAGATGAGCTGACGCGTCGTTGTCTAGCATCTGCTACGCCTTTTCCCACCGCACGCGGCTGAACCTCCAGCTCATCCTTCGCCATACCTGTATCTCGCTCAGACCGCCTCGGAACCGCAAGAGGCCCTGGGGTACTACTCTACCGGTACGGCGATGTTGGAGAAGTCGCTGGCGGAGAAGGACAGGAAGGGAAAGGGCAAGCAGGCTGTAGGGGCAGACGGGGAGGAGGAGGAGGAAGTGGACGAGGAGCGAGCCATGGCCGTGACAGCTTTGGTGGCAATGATCGAGATCTGGATGTCGGACCTGTGGTGAGTGTGTGCAGCGCGCACATCGTGCGTAAAGCAAGCCCCTAGGTGCCCTTTGCTTGCGACACGCCCTGTTGGCCAGCGCTGACCCGTTGCAGCTTTGAAGAAGCAGCCGAGAAGAACTGTGACGATCTGATCTCCCGCGCACTGAGCATCTCGCCGAAAGACCCAGAGGTCCAGCTGGCTCTGGCCAGTATCAGGATGTCTCAGCAGAGGTTTGATGAAGCCAAGGCCGTGGTGGTAGGGCTGTACAACGAGCTCGAGGGGAGGGAGCCATGTGAGTGTCGCCGTGTTTAGGTCACAGGCCGTGATGGGCTCTACCAGAGCTTCATCACATGAGATGTGCTGGCTGATCCCGTTCGGTCACGTAGTCGACCCAACTCTGCCTGCCCTTCCCGCCCGCCTGGCGCTGTGCCGACTGCTGCTCGAGCACTCGCAACATCTCGAAGCGCTCGATATCATCTCGGTGGTACGAGAGGAGGACACGCTCAACGTAGAGGGCGCCTACCTGGAAGGATGGGCCTTGTACCTCCGCGCAGAGGCGATCAAGGAGAACCCAGCCTTGCTCCAGGTCGAGCCGCCACAAGAGGGAGAAGAGCCCGAAGAGCCATTGTCCATCGAAGAGTGCCTCAGCGAGGCGATGCGATCCCTCATCGAGTGTGCCAGGTTGTACGCCGATCAGGATTACCTCGATGAGGGTATCGGCGCCCACGTGGCTGAGCTGTTGGAGGATCTGGAGAAGAGGGGTGTGCAGCCTGCTCTGCACGAGGAAGAGGACGAGGATGGAGATGTGGAGATGGAGCAGTAGGTGGGTATCGACAGATCATGATATGTATACTGTATTACAGGCTTGTTGTCAGAAACCCGATACACCGGTAGCCGACGATCTGAGCGCAGTCTGACCATACCGCGCAGTCGTGATACTCGTGTGATGCATATGACACATGATAGCAATACAACATAGTCTCCGTGGCGGATCTCTTGTCCATAGAGCACGCTACAATAAGCGCTAGAACTAGATCCGATCGTGTCGGTGCTACAGCTCGACCGCGGGTGGAAGCGTCCGCAGCCGAAACACTCCCCATCTCCGGCAACGATGCCTCGGATGCCCCGTCACCCAATGCTACCACCCATCAAGCCTCAAGAACACCCATGTCCCGCCACTTCTCGCTCAGCTCCGCCACGCCCTGTCCCATGCCCTGAGTCGTCATCAGGTCCTTCATGACGAGCAGGTCGAACTCCTTGCCAAAAGCGAGGAAATGCGCAAAGAGCGAGTTGAAGTGGGCCTCGACCGAGAGATGAAGGATCTCCTCAAAGTGGGCGTGGTACAGATGGGCAAAGATCCGGAAGAGATGCTTGTAGATGTGTTTGGCAGTGTACGCGAACGAGTTTGGGAAGTCGCGGCCTGGAAGGTGTCAGCGATCCCTATGCTTATGCGGTGAGAGTCATGACAAGAGCGGCCTCGTTCGCGCCACGAGACGCAGAGACACTCACCAGACTTGGTAGGAAAGACGTTCTCGTCATCCAGCAGCTTTTGCAGCCATGACATGACAAAGTCGATATAGGTCGGCGCCGGCAGGGAGACCAACCGCTGGTTCTGGTCCGGCCAGAGAAAGTTGAGCCTGGCGGTAGGGGGTCAGCTATGACACAGACGGTGTTCGGCACTTACGTCGGTCCCGCTGACATGGTGGGACAGTGTTGCAAGGTGCAAAAATCGGTCAAGGCGCCGTAAAAGTGGTTGAGATTGTGGTAGAAGTCAAAGACTGCGGACGTGGTGGTGAGCGTGTCTACTGTGAAGGGGGACGAGCTGGCGCGGCTCTGCCTTCTGCTGCAACGGGTGACTCACGATTGACAGCGACCCACTCGTTCACGTCGACATACTTTGGAGGCGCCACAATGGTCTTGAAGGAGCCCTTAACCAGTGCGGCCTTGACGAATGGCTGGCAGAGGTACAGCGGCTTAGGTCCTGATGATAAAGGCTGGGAGGAGAACTCTGCACCTGGTGAAGGGAGGGGTTCGAAGAAGCCTGATTGACCCGCGGGGTTGTTGTTGGGTGATCGTTTGGGGGCTCGCAGGCGGCTATCGGGGAGGGGGGAGAGGGGAAGAGGGCAGGAGGATACAGGGAAGGAAGAGTTACAGCGAGCATACATAGTGCAGACATGATGACAACGGAGGGAACAAGCGACACGTCAGTCAACCGAATGGCCGTGCGTCCAATACCACTCACCCTATCGAGGTGAGAAAGCCAGACATTGCGCGTGGTTTGAAGTAAGGGTCTACAGCTGTGGTGTCGTGAGGGGTCGTTCGGCTGCCAGAGCCGTGTGTCGTGGGCTATGTCGAGCGGGTGTTGTAGGTCCGCTTGCATAGGAAAGAGGTAGATAGCACGACGAAGTGACTGTGGTGGATACGAGCGCGTCACGACGCGGGGGGATCGACCAGCGGTGAGTTTATTCACTTCACCCACTTTAAATCACTCGAACGGGTCGACCGACTATTTGAATGGCAATGTTCATATTGACCTATACTGCAATAGAGCTGCACTGCGTAGATCACACTCAAGACAGCTACTCGACCAGCAGCATGGTCTATATCAAGAACTGGACCGACTATGAGACGGTGAGCGACCTTTCTTCCTCGGGTCGAAAGCCACCGTGGCCGAACTAGCACTCGCTCTGACACGCTCTGGACAACAGGCAGCGGTCGAGCTGTATGCGAGGGGACCGTCCAAGGTCCGATACTGCGTCAAGATGGTGCCCAAGACGGGTCAGTTGGTGCTCAAGATGACGGATGATGTCAAGGTGGGTTGTGTGATCTTAGCGAGGCCGTCGTCGCCCCTTCGTGCTTCCTGGTTGAGAGAATGGGACGGCGTCGACGTGCCCTCGCCCTGTAGCCAAATGCTACCCACGAAGCCAGGTCGCTGACGCTCACTTGTCACCAGTGCATCAAGTACAAATCCCACTCGTCCATCATATTAAACCGTTTCGAAGCCCTCAACCTGCGCCTGCTCACCTCCATGTCAAATTCAAAGAGAAGATCGACGACGGCCGCTTCGGGAGCAGCACCGGGTATGGGCTCCGGCTCGGGAGCAGGGACACCTGGACTGGAAGGACCCGAGAGGGGAGGGACGCCCGCTCCGGGCGCTGGATTGGCAGGGGTAGAAGATGCCACTGGGCCGGGACAGTTGCAAGGACAGCAGACGCCGGGGACCAAGAGCGCGGGTGGGAAGAAGAAGAAGAAGGGCAAGAGATAGCCTCGCTCGGGTCGGCGGCGGGTGATTGGCGAGTCATTGGCATGATGCATCAGCGTACCGTTGTCTGGGGTGATGAGCGGTCGAGTGAAGCGCTAGCTGTGTCCAGCTTAGACGGGCATGTGTGCTTAGGTCTCTGCATACAGGTGGTTGGGTCAGACGCCATAAGAGTCTGATTTTGACTCTCCCCCATATATCTGTGTTTGTACTTGAGTTCGTCCCCACCCCTTCCGACTCTGCTCACTCCTGGTGCCAATTACGCTCACCTCCAAAGCAAGACGTTGCCAGCGCTTGCGCTTGCGTTGGTAATCGACAGTTGCCCTCTTTGTTGAGGAAGCGCTATATGAACTCGTGGTACCAGCGCGCAGAGCGTCTCCGGGATTAGGGATGATGCACCCAGATTTCACCTACTACACCGATGTCAGGCCGGGCAAAAGCTGCGGTCTCATAGTTCCAGCTCACCACTGTACCTGCTCTATCCGTACTCCATAGCGTGTCCTCCACCGACACTCAGACCTTGACATCTCCCAGCGCCTGTGTCAACCCCTCCGCCCTCTCGCGCAACAGGTCGATCCGCTCTCCCATACGCTCGATCTCCCCGCCCTCCTTCAACCCCTTCATCTCGGTCATACTCTTCATATAACCCCGAGCGAGATCCTGACTGTCTTGGTGGTCGGTGCTTGCCGTGGAGAACGACTCGAGCACCGCTTTGGGGTCTTTGTCTGTTGTGGGCGGGGGGTGGCCGGAGCTGAGCAGGGAGGCCAAGGTGGATGAAGGTAGGCGGAGGAGCTGGTCGATATCGGATGATAAGGTTGCGCGGTTCAGGCCGGCCGACATGGTGCCGGCGGGTGCAAGCGCGCAAGCGTGCAAGCGTAATAGTAGGTGAGGTTGAAGGGGTCTAAGGAAGTGATCTTTGCCAGCCGTCCGCTTAGACACATGCACAACCCACCGAGAGGAGGAGGGATCTCGTACGGTGCAGTGTCAGATGCCTCGCTGTGGAGACTCCGCATGATTCACCCTGAACGAAGCATGACTTGAGATTTTTGTTGATGATTTCACTCGATCAGCTTGACCTTGACTCGCCCATAGCCTCACCATCCATCCTTACGATCACACCCCCGGACACGGATAGGCTACCTAACGATGTCCCTCTCATCCTCCACGCTTTCGCTGAAGTTCATGCAGCGCGGACTGGCCCGCGCAGCCCCCTCACCCAAAGCCTCGCCTCGAGCCGACTCATCCAACGCTGGACCATCCGGATCCACTTCGGGCTCAGCCTCAGTCTCGGCTTCGGCCCCACCCACACCCTCTGGCAAGGTCCATACCCTCACCCCAGAGGTCGCGGCGTCTCTACGGGGCGCACCGCAAATCAAGGAAGAGGAAGGGCGTTGGTTCCTCCCTCGTCCAAGCCGGCCGGCTTCATCGTCTACCCTCGCGCCGGCGGCACATACGTTACCCACTTTCGAGTCCAGCTATGTGCCGTTCCTGGCTCCCACATCCACCCCTAGTGCCGGAGCATCGTCGTCAACGGGCCAGACCAGCCGAGCGGCGGGACCGTCGATGCCTTCTACCAGCTCGGGAGGGGGCGGTAGGATGACTTTTGGCGGGTTCGGAAGTAAGCCTCGAGAAGAGGTAGCAAGTGCTGCGGATGACGACGACGAGGACGAGGACATGGACAGTGAAAGGGAATCGGGACCGAGCGGACGGGCGGTTGGGGTGAGGAGGGATAAGGGCAAGAGCAGGGCGGATGCGACGGCGCCGACACGGGATGATGTCAAACCACGTACATTCCTCAGACCGGCCGTGTCTCCACCACCGACGACTTCAAATACATCTCCCACCGCTCGACCAATCCCAAGCGCCAGCGTCGGCTCTCCTGCACCCCGCCAGCACAAGCCCTCGCAGGACAGCAAGAGCGAACCATCGCCCAGACCAATGTCGGTGTCAGACAAGATGCGGGCGAGCATAGCATCACGATCAAATCCTGCCAACAGCCCCTTGTCAAAGTCGACCACCTCAAAGTCTGAACAGGCTAAGCCTACCAAGTCCGGTAGCACACCCTCGCAAGCTGGCTCAGACGCAACTGCTTCGTCAAAGAAGAAAAAGGGGGAAAAGAGGTCTGCGCCTTCAGATCACGGCTCGCCGCTGATCAACAAGAAGGTCAAGGTGGAGACCGGAGCAGGAGCCGGAACCTCCGCGCTGAGTCTCGATGAGCGAGAGAAGGCTATCAAAGCGGAGAAGAAGAAGGCCAAGAAGAAGGCCAAGGAAGCGGGCAAGGCATAGACGCTTCTGGCGAATGAGACCGCAAGGCGGATGAGCAGGGAGGATCACATGTGCATGTGGATAGTATACGGTCTTTCGGAAGCACATGTGTGCTACATATACGTCACATCACGACAGTATCCAACGCGGGCATCTGTCATACACGCCGTGACTAGGAATATTGCGGTTTGGCGTTCAGATAGCTCATGGAATGATTTCGGTAGGGATCGCAGATGGATGAACTTGAGGTATCGCGCGGAGCGTTTTGCACGAAGGTGTCTTCCAAGTTGCCTTGCAAAGTCAGCAATCTGGCTTGATGCGTTACTCGGTTTAGCCCTGCGCAGATTTCCATCAGATCAGAGTCGCCAACGGTTCAGCTTATCTTCGCCTGGTCGTCAGTTCCGATTCTGCGAATCGAATAACCGATCCAATGTAGTCCAGACTTCCTTATGAAGTGCCGATGCGAGGCTCATGAAACTGCCACAGGCAAGCACTGTGAGTTGGATGTTTGTGGACCGCCCTGCAGTCTTTCGACTAGCGATCAGCGGCCACAACTCTTTGGCGAGCCGAGCAACGAAAGACCGTTCGGAAATCAGACGAGGCCCTTCGATGGTCCTATTTGCTCGCCAAAATTGCGTGCCCCGCGGATACTGGAGAGTTAGGATTAGGTTGTCCAGGGTTGGGAGTTGGGCTTTCAGAGCCAGACGGGCCAGGGCCGTTGCAGCAGTGTACATGTAAGCCTCTCTTTGCTCCATGCGGGCCAAGTCTTTGGCATATGGCCGCTTCAGTCTTAGTGTTAGCGTTTTGAGGTGCGTCATCCCGGTCCAAGGGAGCTGCTTCATCAAGTCGGCCACAGTCAACAGGGATCCGGGCAACTTGTATGAGCTTTGTCCTCTGATGTCATCGATCTCCAACCGTCGCAACCGGAATGATGGGTGCTTGATGAAAGCTGCAGTCGTGTCGTTCAAAGCATATAGCTGCAATGTATCGGTCGTAAATCCGAGTGCTGAGATCCGATTCAATACGCTGATGATGCCGTTTATATCGCTGGAGGGGAAGATCTCGCATGCCAAAGGTTGTTCCAGAGCTTGCAAGGCGGCTTTGATAGGGTCATCGACACCCGACTGGGCCAAGATTCCTTGAGCCTCAAAGGTGACTTTGCCACAGACCGATGTTGCAAATGGGATACCGGCTAACGTCCATACGTGCGGCGTATCCAGCGGACTCCTATGTTTGAGTTGAACCTCTAAGGAGGGATATGAGTGCTTGTCAAACACGAGTATCGTCCTCGCAGCCTCAGTTCTGCGGCTTAATATTTGGTCCTCCAGGCGTATATCGCGAACAGCCGGGAACACTGCAAAGATCCCAGTCCAGAACTTGGGGAGAGATTGCCCGTAGTACGGATGCGGCCGGATTTCGACATGTCGAACTGCTGCCGTGTAGATCGCATTCCGGTTTGATAAGTAGGCGTCCGAATCGCACGATCGCACCAGATGTAGATAGTGCCAAACGTTAAATGTGTACTGCAAATTCCTGATCGTAAAATCCGTCCAGACGTAAGGAGCTACATTTGCGAAGAGCTGTCGAGAGACCCTCAAGAGTCGAGTCAGGCTTCTTCTGTCTACTTGTGCCAGTATATGATCCCGTAGATGCGGAACACCGAGAAGGTCTGTTAGATTCCAGAATGATCCATAATGGACACTTGGAATGTGTCTCAGCTTTGTGACGTACACAACAGACACCTTGATATTGAGCAATCGAACTTACAGACGTTGTTGACGGTCTATCGAGACATCGCCACTGCCACTAAAACATGCGCCGCTGTATTTCAGATATGGTTCAGTATCGATAGCCGTCTTTGTCCGAAGGAGGGCCCCACCTCGAATCGCTGTTCTCGCTACTTGCACCGTCGGGCACGCTGACCTGCGTATTCATCGTGCCCACGTTGGACATATGCTGTAACGGGACCGAGTTTCCCCGGCAATGCTTGTTCTGCGAGTAGCATGAGGCGGTCAGCTGGATGGTCGTCCCTCTCTCATTACATGATAGTCAATACTGACGAGGGGGGAATTGACGCTCTCAGATTGACCTCGCCTCACGTCAGCATCGGGAGTGTCCGTTAGATTAGGGCAAGAATGTGGCGGTCACTATCACTGCCTGTTCGTAAGTTTGTATCCCTGAGTTGAGAGGGTATGACTGCTCACGGTCACCAGGGACTAAAAGCTACACAAGATGATGAGGAGAAAAGGGAGGGAAGAAAGAGAGGAAGAGAAGGAGCAAGTTCACGGCCACCCTGTCAGTCCATAATAAGTGTCCCAGGCCATCAGG
Source organism: Kwoniella sp. DSM 27419 (assembly GCA_036428645.1). Lineage (NCBI taxonomy): Eukaryota > Fungi > Basidiomycota > Tremellomycetes > Tremellales > Cryptococcaceae > Kwoniella > Kwoniella sp. DSM 27419. The sequence continues at coordinate 525,180 of CP144080.1, read as the reverse complement.
CGCACGAGCCTCCGGGTCAGTCAGTGTTGTCCTCATGGCGATCTTTTCGCAAGGATCACTCACAGGTTCCGCTGAGTTTGATGCTGTTCATGAGGCTGACAGCTAACAAGGAAGACGTGATGCGTATTCACATGGTATCCATGATGCTATCCGACTTTCTCAAACATCCCCAGGCGCTCTGCGACTTGCATAGCGTCAAAGGTTGTTGTATCTGAAACTTGTGCCCTGTTCAGCGGCGAGCTTGCACTGGCGACTAGCTGCATGAGTTCATGAACTCTGTGGTCGGTACGCTGGCCAGCATCGTATATCTTCGAAGCTGGTCCGTTGACGCGCTGGATGACGATTGAACCAGTGTTTGAATGCTGTGTCGAGACAACTTTTAGATCAGCGGAGGCGTCCCCGCAGGACCAGGTATCAGCATGCCAATCAGTGAGCAACATTACAGACCCGTCAGCCTATACCGAGCGGTAGCCCAACCCCTTCATCGGTCCCGGATCTCCACAACCAGTCGTAGCTGTGCAAGCGAGACCGCCCACTAGACACTGGTGCACCAATCCTCCGGAGACCATACGACCCCACGTCTCCCATCATCCACTCTAAACGCCCAATCGTCATGTTATCTGTCTGCATCTCCCGGAATGGTACATGACTATCGTATCATCCGGAAAAACCTAAAGGATGGATGGGATGCTGGAGGTTTGGCGGAGGGTGTCGAGGTGTTTAGATGTTGGAGGGGAAGAGCATCTGCGAAGAGGCAATGAGTCAGCGCTACGGTCGGGACAGGAAGCAGCAGAGCGAGCGTGCGGCCCATTCCACTCAATACACGACGACTCACGATTCGGCAAGAAGCACCGAAGGTCTTGGCGGGGAGGTTGACTCGGAACTTGGCCTTGGCGATACCAGAGTTGCCGTGAGGTCGAGAGATCCGGCCCCAGATGACTCGGACTCGGCTACCGTTGATCTCTCGCTTGGCCTTGTAGACATAGGCGACTCGCTGTGGAGAATGAGTCAGCCTGCGTATCGGTGACAGGACGCAATGACGGGGCTCGTAGTGCGAACAAGGGCAAGGAGCCAGACTGCTGGCTGTGCTGGTTTCTTCCCCTTCCCTCCTTGCTCAGACTGGGCAGCGTCGCGACCGCCTGCAATTCCTCTAAGAGAGGTACCGCCGCCCATGCGCCGTGTCTCCACTGGACGCCGCCGACCATGCTCCTCATCCTCCCTTGCTTAATGTGACCTTTCCCCCTTACAGCTCCCTCCGAAACAGCAGCCAACCAGCCAGTCCTCGCCCTTGTTCCCATTCTCCCTTCCCGATCGTCCATCGCGAGAACAAGGCTCACCTTTCCGAGGTAGTGCCTGGCGGCCTCCTTGGAGTCGACACCCTCGATCTGGACCAGAGACTGGTTAGGTCGCGAGTTTCGCTTTCCTCGCTTGTGACCCATGATTCGGCCTTTTGTGTAGAGTCTGTTTGACATGGCGGTTGATAGCAAGGGGTCGGTTGGGAGCGGATATGTCGTGCGATGACCGATTGACGATAGCGACAGAGACGAGCAGGACAAGGGGGACAAGCCGTCAGCAAAGACCCTCGAAACACTGTCCTCGTACGCCGATGTCGCTCACCGAGTAGCCGCCATCTTGCCCGTTGTTCTTTTTGAAGGATGAAGAAAGGGTGGTCCACCGATGTCGACTTTGGTCAAAACGTTAAGCACCGGACACTAGCCAACGAGCAGCGAGCGTGCAAGCGTCCCACCACCCGAGAGCAGCGAATCCGACAGTGACGCTCAGAGTATCCAAGCGTGGTCGACGAACGGTGTGCAGGCAGAGGACAGGGGTGCATGCAGGGTGGAGCAGAGCCAGAGTCACAGAGTCCGGAGTGACAGCCAGAGTGAGGGGATTCAGACACGCGGCGATATTTCGGTCATTGCGTGAGTGTGGCGGAACCGTCGGAAGTAGGTGGACCTGTCGGCGGTATCTTATGTCCGATATCGACGGTAGTGACGGGAGATGAAACGCGAGCTTCTGAAACAATCTGCTCCCGCAGCTGCCTCAGGGCGAACATTCCTTGGTGAAACGCTGGGCGTGAATCCTTTGTGCCGTCTGCAGGATCAGGCATGACGGGGACGCAATACGGCTTTGCCCCTCTATCAGACTCAGAGTGAGTATGCACACCCGGATCGCGCTCCAACCACAACTGCTCCTTGTACTGTGCTCTCGCCTATAGTGCCACATGTATCGCCTTTACTGATATCCACGCTCTTCGCGAGAAGACTGCTGCATCACATGGGCTATACTATCGATCATCGCCTTGAAGAGACAATCAGACTGTTGTGACCTGTCGGTGTCTGTAAGCCCTTCGAGCAGCACATGGGTCTGTTGAGGGGCGAAGCGTAGACTACAGGCGGAACCGTAATACGACACCTGCCAAGAGCAGATTCGCCGCCCTTGTTTGTATCGCTGGCTTTGGAACCGCACCGCGATCTAACCGTCTGTGAGTTCGGCCCGACCGTGGCTTACTCTTTTGCCTTTTGGGTCAGGGCGGTCGAGCTCACGGCATGATGCCGACATATTCACTCCCCCAGCTTGCGTGAATCTCAGGGTCGCACACTGTTTTGCTGTGTTTTCATTGTCTTGGCGCTCTGACAAAAAGCAAGTCACACGGAGACGCGCATCATCCCACTCTACCAGTACCCGTTCCTACACAGACACATCCTTTTGCATCTACCTCTTTCACTTGCACTCTGCATCCATCTCGGCCGTTGACCTGTTCTCTCGACGACTTCATCTTCTCTGGCAAGCTCGCACGACCGGAAGCCTACTAACATCCCTCGTTTCCTCTCCAACAACGCGTCACGTCCGGTACCCGGTCTCGCCTCGTCAGTCCGAAGTGAAAGGTCGATCCGCACGCTTTGACGACTCCACGAACAATAACAAGCTAAACAGCATCTCCACGACTTCTTCAACGACTCATTGTCTCGCTTTTGCACCTTCGAAATCAGTAGCATAGTCAACATGCCCCGACTCGCCACTGCGACCATCCTTCTCTCCCTCGTCGGGGGCGCGTTCGCACAGAGCGCCTCCACCACCGCCGCTCCCGCCCCCAGCGCTGTGGCCTCCTCCGCCGCTGCTGCGGGTGGATCGGGTACCTCCGTCGACCCATCGGTGCTCAGCTTGACCGCTTCCAACACCGGACCTATGGGTTTCCAGGTCCCGTGAGTGTCTCAATAGCATTGATGTCTGCCATACGACGGCGGCCGGGCGTCCGATCGCGTTTCGAACTCGGGCCTTCCTTGCAATGTGCTGTGCTGACACATTGCTATAGTCCCCTCAGTGAGCTCACTTCCGGCGCCCCCGAGGCCTCGACTGTCGCTCTCGACACCACTTACCAGGCCGGCGCCACCCCCACCGAGGTCTCAAACGCTCCCGCCCTCCCCACCTCTGTTCTCACCATCGCCAACTACCCTGCTCTCGACAAGGTGCCCCCAACGAACTCACCGGAGGTTCAGGGATGGCTCGCGAACATGGACATGTCCAAGATCCCCACCTACAACACCACTACCGGTGACTGTGCGACTGATCCCGGAGCGATCAGCGACGGTCGGTGCTGGTGGACTTGCGGTGGATGCACTCGAGACACTGACATCACCGAGTGTCCCGACAAGATGACCTGGGGTCTTTCGTACGACGACGGACCTTCCCCTTTCACCCCCCTTCTGCTCGACTACCTGAACGAGGTCAACATCAAGACCACCTTCTTCCTCGTCGGATCTCGAGTCCTTTCCCGACCCGAAATTGTCCAGTCCGAGTACATGGCCGGTCACCAGCTCTCCATCCACACCTGGTCGCACGCCGCGCTTACCACCTTGAGCAACGAGGAGATTGTCGCCGAGCTCGGATGGACACAAAAGGTCATTAGGGATGTCACCGGTGTCAGCCCCAACACCTTCCGACCCCCTTACGGTGACATTGACGACCGAGTTCGAGCTGTCGCCGCCCAGATGGGTCTCACTCCCATCATCTGGACTTCATTCCTCGAGAACGGCGTCGACACCAACTTTGACACCAACGACTGGCACATCCCTGGTGGCACTGCCACCGGTGCTTCTTCCCTTGAGACCTTTGACAAGATCTTGAACGAATACGTCCCTAAGCTCGACACCGGTTTCATCGTCCTCGCTCATGACATTTACCAGCAGACTGTGGACCTTGCTGTCGGTTACGTCCTGCCCCAGGCCATCGCTTCCGGCAAGTACCAGCTCAAGTCCATCATCGAGTGTCTCGGCAAGCCCTTGTCAGAGGCTTACGTCGAGCTCTCTGCCAACGCTACCGCCACTCAAATCTCCAGCGCTTCCTCTGGCACCTTTTTCCAGCCCGCTGTGGGGACCGCCACCGGCTCGCTCGCTCCCATCACCACCGGCGGTTCCACCACCGGAGGGGGCGCTTCCGCCGCTGGTTCAGCATCGGGTTCGGGCACCGCCGCGTCAGCTGCTGGGTCAGCCAGAGCCAGCGGATCAGGTGGTAGCTCTGCCGCCACCCGGGTCGAGCTCACCAAGGTTGTACCTGCGGTCATTGCTCTTGGCGCCGTTGCGGCTGGTATGGCCATTATTGCCTAAGGTCATGGCGTTTCAGCAAATGTAGCGATTTACGTCATGTTTTGAGAGGTAGCGAAGGAGAAGGTGTCTTTTGCACCGTCCCATGGGTTCAGCTAGATGCACGGACGCTTAATGAATGGATCGATATGGCTCGATGGCGTTCATATACTCTTACACCTAATGCTGATGATCATTTTTGCATAAACACGTGGACAATGCGTTGATGGAGCGAGACTGGCTATGTGTCACGGCGGCACCTTGATACGGATGCTAGGCCGCCAGGAGGAGCAGTACCCTCAACAGGTCGGTCGTCATCTGCCCCGCCGGAGATCGTCTTTCATTCCAGACTTCCATGCGTCTCACCGAGCCTCTCTATGTTCACCGTAATCATACTCATGATAGCGTTCACGTTGAAAGTGTCAAGAGCTGCCAGCTTTCGACGATTTGTGGCGCTTCCCCGGTTTCTTACAGTTAAGGAGGGGCCGGGGCGGGGGCGGATGGCGCGACTCGCCAGGGGTTCGAATGACCAGAATACCTTTGCAGGACCTCAAGTGAATCATGAGTTGCGGTGTAGTAGCGATGATGTGCAGAGTCTCCAAGAGGGACTGTGGGCCGATGACCCCTTGCGCGTACCGTGTCTGTTCCACCTGAGTTGTCATGTAATAGGACATGAGAGAGAGCACCTGCGACGCCATACTGATACATCATAGTACTCTTTGAGCTTCCGTTTAAGCGGCGGACATGATGAGGCAGAGTTGCAAGGACAACCACAGTCAGTATAAGGTAGCTTCTGCGACATCACTTCCGCCACCAAGACTCATCCACTGCAATCTGCTTCCGTCTTCGAAGCTGAGGTCATCATCCATCCACATTGTCAACATTGGCCTTTTGGATCCCTTCGTCGGTTTAGCTGGAACCCAAAGATCGACCATTCCGCCATGCAGGTTGATATCGACCTTCAGCCGCCCGCTGAGACGTCCAAGGCCGGCTTGCGAAGGATGAGACGGCTTTATGCGCAAGCGCCTGTCCTGGACTCTACGTGAGCGAGTCCTGCCGTGGTGTTGTTCCGGGACTGATGTGAAGCCATCTGGCATTATTACAGTCCTAAAGTAGCGATACATCCCACCACTTCTCACCTGATCTATCAGTGGCCCAATCCAGAAGTGCCGGGCTTGGTGCACGCCTCACTCTTCGTACCAGCTCATCCCCTTCCACTCGCAACACCTGCGGTCTTGACACCGGGCAAACAGCTGTCCGTATCAACTGATGGCGACTGGACCGTCATCTTCCATCCCAACCCATCGGATGAAGGAGGAACTCTCGCCATTTACACAAGCATTATCATGTCACCCGTCAGTACGCCTAGCAACATTGTACCCCTAGCGACGTTCCCCTTGGTCTCCAAACCTCTCGCGACGACTCACCTGTATCCACCCCGGACGCATCTACCTCACTCGCGTGCGGCCCCGCTCGGTCCAGCTCCTCCGACCAACCTTAACTCTACGCGTGGCCCGACCTTCTTAGTCCTACTGGCATCAAGCTTGATCCTGTTTCACCCCCAAGAGATCCCAACTACCGTGGCTATCGATGCTCGGGTGCCGACAGCACCTACGACGGCGTGGACCATGAGCTTTCTGCAGTGTCCCTTGCACACGCGGTGGCACGCTACGATAGGAGGGAACCTCCCCCCTGAGGATGGTTGGACGATCAGGAAAGGCTGGATGGGGCTGATACCGGGGGATCGCCATGTATGGGTTGGATGGGAGAGGGAGGACGAAGTGGGTGTGACCGCCGCAGCTGTCGGCGTCAATGGCAATGGTACCTACCGTGAGCTACCTCGGACATACCAGAGACAGAATCTATGCTGAAGGCTGACTCGTATCAGACCTGCAAACGATACCAATGCCCTCTTTGCTCCACAGTGTGGTTCCGCCTCTTGCTGCCGACGCATCGACCAAGGAAGTCTACTCAGATCTACAAGGTATCATATTTACTGCTCTCAAGCGGGACTTGGCGAAGGATCCTCATGATGGCAATGCCAGCGTGGATAGTTCGTTACCGTCAGACATCGTGACTGCCGGTGCGGTACTAGTGTATCAGGACACCGCAGTATACTCCACTCACACTCGAGCACGACTCGAGATGCATGCCTTTGAGCGCAGAGAAGTTGAGCTGGCGGAAGGGTTCAAGGAGATCGGGTCGGGCGGCGGAGAGGTTGTGGCTAGTTGGGACTGGGTGAGCTTGTCAGCCTGTCCTGGCGTCGAACCACTCCGTTGGGTCATCGCTGACTGGGACCAACGCAGGCTACGGTCCCTGTACCCAGGACTAGTGTCTGTGCACCCATCTCAACAACCATCATCGCACTCGGTCCGATACCAGCCCTCGAACCTCAATCTCTTGCTCTTGCGCTCATCTCGGAGCCAGAAGGGGTTTCCTTGATCCACATTGATCTCGCATCACCTGACTGGAGGGTAGTCGGGGACCCTGTAGAACTAGGCGAAATCCCAGGCGGTACGGACATGGATATCGTGGTCAGCCCAAGCGCTACACGGGGCCAGCTGGGTCTGGCTGCTGTCGTTGGCGGAGAAAGCGGATCTGTGCTTGCTGTCGTGCCGAGGTTCGAAGGTGAGTCTCACAGGATCAAAGGCACATGGCAGAGTAGAGCTGACGCTAGTCCAGGTCAATCGACGTTGGGCTCTACTGCCGATTCAGATGATCTCCTGATATCTGATACCGCAACAGCTATCGTCCTTGCCGAACGACAAGGCGTCGACTGGTCTGACGTAGCGCGAGCCGCTTGTAGCTCTGTTGGAGTGGGTTATCAAAAGGGTGAGTCGCTCCCGACAATCAGCAGGGGGTATACGCTGATCTATTCACTCGCCTACCCAGGGTTCATTTCCGGCGTGGCTAGGCGGATCGCGAGTCTCGCAGAGGGAGAAGCACAAGTGGACGATCTCGATCTCCTCTTGCGGGTGCAGATCGCCCTGTACAGGTAAGCAAACCGGCGAAGACTGTCTGATCATGGCTGATTGAATGCTCTTTGTAAAGCGCAACTCACGACGCCAGGCTTGATTTAGCGGCGGACACCTTGCGGCTCAAGTCAGCTTGCACCTTAGTGGAAAGATGCGCCATTTTCGAGCAGGACGGCAAGATATCCTTCGATCTGGGTGAGTCCACAACGCTATCGCTCTTTCCCGCCCGCAGCAAAGCTGACTTGATCCACTAGATTGCGTTTGGCCGTTGATCGGTGTCTTTGAGTGGACGACTGAGGTCATTGCCCAGGCTATGCGTGAGGTACTCGTCCTGAATGCCAAGATGGAATGGTCCCCCGACGATTCTTCCGCAGGTGAGCGCATGCGACCGGTGTGATCGAGGAGAGAGGCTCATTGCGCCACCCTGACAGCATTTGGACATCCCTCGAGTATCATCCTTCTCGCGCATCCCACGCTACGCGCGATAGTGATCAAGCTGCTATCCCAGCTGTCACAGTTCACCTTGTTCCTGTCTTCACTTGAAAAACCGATCCTGCAGCTGGAGACGCGATCTCTACCAGCGCCCATCAAGAGGGATCCCATGGCGACTATCGTGGCTAGGGAGAGGATCCGGGATGTGGCCTATAGCCAGGGATTTGATGTGATGGAGTGGGGCAAGGGTCTCGAGCAGGGTAAGCATGGCTGCCTCCACTTCGAGGTGAAAGGGAGATTAACACATGTGTCATCCCAGTGCACATTGCCGGTCTCACCGAGGAGGACTCGCACTTAGCTCTGCTTGATCTGAGCCTTGCGCCGTTACAAGCTCACCTCGCTACGCTGGCATCGACTTTACCGTCAAGTTCGACACTGTTCATGTCGTCGGCCCAAAGTGGCCTCTCGCCTGACGCAGCGCACGACGGAATCACCTATCAGCCACTCACGTCGACTCATGGGGTCACTGCCGGAGTACAGCCTGCGAGCAGAGCACGATGCGGTCGATGCGGTTGGACCACCGAGGCTTTGGCGTTGCCTGGGGCGCAGACTGGGTCGATTGACTCGCCCTGGATGGAGTGGAAGCGAAGCTGGCAGAACCGCTGTATGTGTGGGGGAAGCTGGACAAGGATACCCCGTTCTCGGCAGGAAGAGCCGAGAGCGTGATGTAGTGTCGATGATAACGAGCCGATCTCCAATACCAAGCCGATTAGAGCAGCGCTTATGGAATGCGTGTTAACTCATATATCATATGTCATATGTCATGAATCCAACAACCGAACTATACAACCTTCTCAAATTTAATCCTGGCTGTACACCGTCTAGTGCAAGATACAAGTAATTTCGGCCGCAAATTCCCACGTTACAAGCCAGACATGCTCGTATTCGGGCTCACAACCCATCTTGACGGATCATTCCCGGCTCCCATTATCCTCTGCCTGGTCAAGCCGCCGGCTCCGGCGTTGCACTCGGCTCGGGATTGATATGTGCCGCCACGCCGTTACCGCTTCCATTGAAGTGGCCATTCGTGAGCGCCTCGTTCTTCTTCCCGCCGCTGTTGCCTGCAGCAAAGTTCCAGACCATGACATCTCCGTCGTCTGCGCAAACGTCAGCACCTCGTGCTGATCCTGGCTAAAGATCCAAACTCACCTGAACCAGACACGATCATATCATCGCTCAGCTGCAAACTGGTAACCGCGCCACGGTGTCCAGCCAAAGTCTGGACGCACTTGCTCGTCTCTCGATCCCATACTTTAATGGTACGGTCTGACGGGTCAAGCGTTGTTAGCTAGAGCTCAAGAGACCCAGAATCTGTGACCCACCATGAGAAGCCGAGACCAGCCTGAGAGCGTCCATATCCACCGCCCATACACCCTCGATATGCCCAAACAGTGTAGACTGCTCGAGGCCAGTGTCGACATCCCAAATCTTGACTGTTCCATCCAGACTTCCCGTCGCCAAGATCGCCTTCTTCTCGCGGCCCCTCGACCTGTCGCGTTCGGTCTTGGGTTTAGGCTCCCCATCCGTTCCCGTACCGTTTGGCGAATGCAAGTATCCACGGGGCTTGAACTCCGCGTGGCGATTCCTGCCTCGGTACTCAACTGGATCGAAACCCTCCGGAGCGTCAAGCTGACTGACGTCTGGGATCGATCGTGGGGGCGAGGCGATCTGACTGGCTGGGGCGAAGGCTAGAGAGACATTGGTATAAGGCGAAAGGTGCCTTTGTCGGCGTCGTTCTCGAGCAGCGATCTCCTCTTCCGACATGTCGACCATGAGGACTCTCAAACTCTGCACCTGGGCCTTGTGACCATCGAAGGTTCGAATACAGGTTTGCTCGACCAGATCCCAGAGCTTGATGGTACCGTCATCAGATGCGGAGAAAAGCATAGTTCCAGGCTCAATATCGGGTTGGGCAGGTTCGTCATTGCCTAACGCGGGCGACCTAGCTTTCGAGCACCTGCTGGAGACAGCTTGAGTGAACGCGGGAGGCGCCGTAGGGTCGATGTCGGAAGGGCTGGTCTTGCCATCCCATAGAACAACGCTGTTGACCCACTCGGCATGACCCCGTAATGTGAATTTGCTGCCTGAGCGGAAGTTGCAGACCTGGATTGTGGTATCTGCCGAACCGCTGGCAAGCAGATATCCATTGTAGTGGAGGGAGATGACGCCGTCGGAGTGACCGTCCATGACTCGAAGGCATTCTCCCGCTCGCCAGTTCCACATCCGAACGGTTCCGTCCATCCCGCCTGTGAATAGCAGCATTTGGTCGAATTGCAAACACCTGACAGCGCGAGTATGGCCTCGCAGAACCCGTATTTCCTCGCCAGACTCCAAGTTCCACACGCGGACAGTGCGGTCGTATGAGCCGGTTATGAGGACGGGATACGAAGGGTTGGTGAGAGCGGTATGGTACTGCAGGCACATGACCCCGTCGGTGTGGCCCTGTGAGAGATAGCAGTCAGCGCTTCCGCTATCCACCGGCCGCAGAGATCGGGACACACCTTGAGCGTCCTCTCCTCAAACCTTCCCTTTCGCCAATTTCGCTCTACCACTAGTCTCTCGCAATAGACCGTTTTCCACGGTCGAGTCATTCTCGTTTCTCTTGTCAGATGTCCATTTGACATTTTCTTCACGACCGCAGCGGGAGTCTGGTCGTCATCCGTGTCACTTTCTTCCACCCTGAGCCTCTCGCTTCTGTCCTCCAGCTTGACCTTCTTGATCGCCGCATCTGTTGCCGAGGGTGATGATGGACCACTTCGCTTGATACCGATATTATGCTGGCCGGGAGGAGCGGATTGGAACATGGCCGGCATGTCGCAGGACTTGAGTCCGACGTGGCCGAATCCCTCGACGGCGCCAGATAAAGCTTCCTTCCTAGTAACCAATCTGCTTGTTGCGTCTTCGTGCTCATGTCTGTGATCGTGTTCTACCAGTCCAGCGGGACTTCGGTCCTTCAACTCGACTCTCAGCCTCTTCCTCTCCAGGAGCGGTAATCCCCATCCGCACTTTTCGCATTTCCTGTCGATGTGTTGGCCGCACATTCGCCTCCAGAGCAGGTCATCGTCTGCAAGAGCCTTCCAAGATTTGGACACCTGAGCTGCCTTGCCCAACGAGAAAGCGTCGAGGTATCCCAGGATTCGTAATGACGTTTCCCTCGGAAGCAGCGAGAAGGGGTCGATTCGGATGATCTTGTTGAGCGAGTCGGACAAATGAGAAAGTTGCGAGCTGCAGCGGTTGGCGGTCAGCACTACGTGAGCCAAGCTGACGTGAGACTCACAAGCAGCACATGGTCAGGATACCCTCCAGGATGAGCTTCCTCTTCCCATGTGGAGCGTTGGAGAAGGTAGACCACATGGATGTTATGGCGGCTCGTTCGGTCTGGTTCAGGTTGTCCAAGGACTGTGAATGGAATGTCAGTTTCGATTGGCTGCATGGGAGACTCGTCAGGCTGGCTCACCCTTTGGAGCTTCTCGTTGACATTTTGGTTGGCCATCTGCTTGTGCCTCACACACAGCTTTCTACCTGCTCGTGTGGGAATGACATCGAGTTCCTCGTCGTCCGACTGCTCTTCGGTATAGTGATGGGGACGAGGATGCAGACGAGAAGAAGACGATCCGGAGGCAGTCGCAAAGGCCGGCAGGTGTGACGACGACGAGGGGGACGACATGACGACGGCTGACCCTGGTGGCAAGGTTTGTTGACAACGCTATGGTGTGAGGTTGCAGTGTGGCCACCGGGGGATGGGCTGCGCTAATGGTTTGTCAAGGTGCTCCACTAGCTCAAGATGGTCAAGATGTCGAAGTGGTGGCGTGCTGATCCTCTGACGAGTATGGGAACCGTGATGGGTGATGACAGGTCGAGGGATACTAGTATGATCAATCTTTTGAGAAGAGTGCAATCACGGAACACGGTGAAGACCTCAACGGCATCCGCGGATTACAACACGGTCATTAGGAAAGCGATTCTGATTTCTATTGCTTTCGGTCCCCTGCCGGACATGACCGATTAGTGAATCCTGGGTGGGAATTCCTAATCAAGGCCGTCTTTCAATGGCACGGTGCCATAATGGCGATCTGATCGCGTCATCCCGGTTTTCCATTCCAGATTGATAACGGGCGAGGTGACATGCTCGACCACAGTAGGGAACGAAGAAGGTGAGTGAAGAACGTTTCTTAACAACGACGCGGGCTAGCTACTGGGGCTGCTGAGCTTGTCAAGCACGACATCTTGTGTACTGCGACACAAGGCATCCATATCGGGGGGATAGGACTGGAGCCACAGATCGCGCCATGATGCCCCGTACCAGAGTAGACGTCACGAGCCCCTGCATCCCGCAATTGACCCCATGCACCTGACGCCACCCCCATGTGCCTCTCGATCGAGATTCCGACGAAGAGTCGCATGATATAAACAGGTGATCACGCCAGACCGAACAAGACGGTTGCACCCAGCCCCCATGCGTATCTGGAATGCATGATCATACGCGGTATTGCGTGCGAGGCAGCCATATATCCCGGAACATCCCGCACACCAGTATCTAGATATTCGAGCACGATCAAAGGGCGCCGTATCTCTCTCCGCATCGCAGAGCGGTAACGCCAGACTTGCTAAAGCCCACATGAGACGACTTAAGCTCGCCGTACCACAGTGCTTCCTTGTTGATTCCCGGATGTTTGCCACCTGCGCATGTCCCCGGCTTCTGATGGAGGCCCGAACCGGCGGCCGTATTGACGGTTTGGTACCAATCAGAAGGGTCGTAACGGGTGCCTCCTCCCACCATATATCCAGCGGCGCAGAACCAGACTATACCGATGGCTATGCACAGGATTGACCAACCCAGTGACCGGGGCGTCTTCGTCCACCCGTAGCCGTTATACACCCAGGAGGATGCCAGGGATGGTATCGGGTTGGGATAGGTGTCATCGGGTGACGATCCGGCTACGAAGTTATATCCAGTTGTGGCAGAAGCTGCCAAAGCGTTGTTGAGGGCATAGGTGACAGCGACGAGGTCGATCTTGCCGGCAGATATATTCCTCTTCAACACTCCTGCAATGGTCCCCAATTTGCCCTGGAGTCCGCCTTCACTCTTGACCGCGGCAATCACCGCTGACACCGTGCTTCTCATATCATTGCTCTGCAGTGCTGTCATGTTGGATGTCGGGTCAATGGCGATGGTAGCTCGCCCTCCAAAGGTGTAGGTGGCGATTCCGAGACCTTCAAATCCGTTTATCTCGCAGTGTATCGCATATGTGCCCGTGACATTGTCACCATGGGCGAAATCAGGACCGCCGACAGCGATCTCGACAATGTACGTGAACAGGTCCTTTTGCCTGCAGGCAGAGCCAGTTATGAAGTTGGCTTCGAATACCGAGGCGTAGCCGTAAGGGTTACCAGTCGGGTAGCAAGTGGACTGATAATAGTATTGATCGTTCTTGACTCCGACATCCTCGATGGCATAGCATGTAGCGTTGTAGCTCGAGACGGGCGCAACGATACTCATCGAGTCGTACGCGTCTGAAGGTCTAGGTGTGATCGAAGTCGGCAGCACCGCCGCCAGATAGCCAGAGGAAGATACCGGGTAGTACTGATACTCGTAGTCGCTACTTCCGATGGTCCGGCTGCCTGTATCGAACGCCTTGAGCAAAGTGGGCATTCCCAGCCACGTCGCGCATGTTCGATTCTCGGTGATACGAACGCAGTCGACCAGATTCCCATAAGCGCCGTTGTTGAGGTACGGGATGACCGGTCCGTAGCTGGATCGCACGAGGTGCTCTCTTGCGTTGGGAAGAGCGACCCCGGCGAGGACGGGACCGTTGGCCGCCATCGCCAGAGTGATGACGAGGGTCAGACCGTTGGCGGTCAATGGGCTTCTCACAGCATCGAGTATGGCGCCACCAGTGGAGAGGATTTTCCATTGCTTGACGAGCGGACCTTCCCCTCGTACAGCCTTTCTCCTCAGCCAGGCACGAGCAACTCCGGCCGCAACCAGGCCACCACAAGCGCATATGGCCGCGGCTATGCCGGCGATCAGAGCGCCCACATTCGGAGCGTTGATGACTGGGCCAGTGTACGTCTTAGCCGGGATGAACAGATAATACAGAGGACCCAAGGAGAAATATGCGGCGAGGCCAAGGGATCCGATTGCGAGGGTAAGGGAACCCATCACGATGGCGAGTACTTGCTGTTTCCATAGCGAGACGAAGGCGGTCTGGAAAGGGCCCTTCTGGTTGGATGGCAAGCTTGTGGCCGACTGGCTTACTGGCGTATATAACATGACAGACGTACTGTGTGCGTGTCAGCGAAAGGTGTAACTCGGCTGTAGCGAATCGTAGGATGGCTTTGAATGAGCGGTTGTTGGAGGAAGTCGTTGCCTTCGCCAAGAGATGTTTGATCGGTCGGGAAAACCATTGAGATAGCTGGCTGAAGCAGCTATCTGCGTTAGTCTTCGCGATTCGGGTCTCATCTGGGGAAAAGGGAAGTGGAGAGCTTTACCTGGCTAGTCAGTCACGATACCTGGCGGTGGACCGGACGCCTGGCCGAATAATAGCAGGCCATACCGCGTACAAACTCTACAAGCGTGTATGCCGGATCGCAAGCGGTACCTGGGCCTGTCCCGCATGCACAGAGACACAGAGAGGACTTTGCTGTACTCTGTCCGTATTGTCCGACCTTTGACAAGGGCCTTGTGCGTTCCGTGTGTTTGGCACCAGAGTCAGACGAGCTGTGTGAAAGGGATCTTCGCGTTGATCGGGATGCAGATCGCTTCCCGCTCCTGACGATCCCGCTTTTGATCTTCCGTCCAGGCACTCTTTGCATCGCTCGGGTGTGTCGACCGTGTGCACAGTCGACGCCCGCGTGCAAGTCCGGATGCACAGGATGTGTACGGATTGCGGTTCCTCTCAGATAGACCGTTGCTGACCTCCGGCAACATGACTATAGCCGCGCCCAAGCGGGGGTGATATTCGTGCCGAAGCATTTCTAATCATTTCTCCCAAAGCAACCTGGACGACAAACTTCGACGGCACGAGTGCCCATAGATTCGACTCTTTCGCATCTTCTGCTCTCTTCCTCTTGCGTCTTTACTCGTATCCCATATCACTTTTCCCCGAGCATAGCATGCTCGTACGCATGAATCGGTGCTCTCTGGCGGCTTCGTGCCATGTCCGTCGATCGACGATGCTCCACCTGCTCTCATCCGGGTCATCGTGTCAATCCCACATCCACGTTCCACCCCTTCCCTACCCCCCTTCCATACCACCGCACACATCACACGGCTCCATCTGCTCGGTCTCGCTTCACCCCCGCGAGATTCGATTCCTGAATGGGCCAATAGCAAACCCCCTCGACTCGTTCTGCGAGTCAGAGGACCATCTTCCCTTCCTCACACTATCTCCCTCGTTTTCGGCTTTCCATGCCGAGTGAGGGAGTGGGGAAGGGTTGATGACATCCTATCTAGGTTGAGAAAAATTGATCCATGCATTTTGCCCGTCCCCGCCTGTTCTGCCTACTGACTGACTGTCACCCTGGTCATGCTGATCTGACGAAACTGACCTTATCAGCCTTCTGCTGCAGTAGTTTCCCCCCTCTTCTACAATTCCCCCCCGCGCCTTTCTCAAGACCTCTTCCCCTGTTGCCCACGGGTCGACGTCAACTAAAAGGCCTATAGAGAAACCCTGGGGTCTCTGGAAGTCTGGCTTCGGTTGGACCTCTCCTTGGACCCCACGCTCGAATTTCCTCCGCTCTCACAGTATTCACCTCGAGCGGGCTATAACAGAGCTGACATCCATGTACTGTGTCTCAAGGGTCATGATGGTATGCATTGCGTGACCGTCTTGTCGTTTTTCGTTCTGTGGTCCGTTCGATGTGGTACAACCGGTCTATCGTCTATAAAGTTTGGCATCATCCCTCGTTCTCGTGATATCTACCGACCAACAACCTAGAGCGAGGGAGTCAGCCTTGATCGCGCACATACAGCCTGCCACGCCAACCTACCTCCAAGGCAAACCTGCCCACCACACGATCCTCTTCCCCTGCACGCCTCTCCACGATTCTCAGATCCACCTCGCCCCGATCCAGTTCAGTCGGTACGCCCCACAACTCGCCATCTTCAAAGTGCAGCCAGCTCGGCAGATCTCCCAGCTCGATTGTGCTGCGCTTCTCGCTGATAGACTTTTTCTCCACCAAGGCTACGAACTGATTTGCGCCTGTGGACCTCTGTCGTCGACCCGTGGTAGAGGCCGAACTGGTCGAAGTGGTCGAGGTGGAGGGGGAGATGGTCAGAGGCGGGTAGAAGTGGAACGGTTCCTGTACGCCCAGCAGGATTCGCTGGGGACTCGCCAAGGGCGATTTCGCCCGAGTACGCCTCTTGCTGGAAGAGGTTGAGCTGGTGGATGGCATGGTCGGTAGAGCAGGAAGCGAAGGCAGAGTCGAAGGAGGGGTGGGTGACCTGGAAGGTGGCAAAGGCGCCCGAGGTCGGGTCACCGCCCGAGGTGGCTGCGAGACTGGCGTGGCTGAAGTGACATGCTGCCCTCCCCTCTTCGTCGGTGGTGTGTTCATCTCCGAGCCCGCGCTCACGCCGGATCCTATACCAAGGCCAATACTGCCAGCTTCGACGACGGCAGATTGGCTAGCACTGTTTTTGCCTTGCTCTACCTCGATCGTACGCTGCTTGCCAAAGCTGACGAGGCGCGAGTGCGTGGTCATCACAGGACTGGGGGCGCCTCGTTCGGTGTGACTGCTAGCCAAGGAGGCTGTAGCAGGCGAATCAAGAGTCCTACGGGCGTCCACCCTTGAGGCGGTCTGGATCACAGCTCCAGCGTTGGGATCATCGCCCAAGATCGAGGATGTCTCGGTATGTGCCAGGTCGGAGTCGGTGGGAAAGTGGATGTTGTCGATCGAGATGTCCTCGTCCGTCAGATCAGCCGTGATGGTCGAGTCATGAGGCGACGGAGCTCGAGAGGATGGCATGGGAATGGAGGTGACCTTGAAGTCAGCTCGTTGCGTAGGCGCATACGGATCATGCTGATGATGACTGGTGGAAGCCGTATCGTGGGTCTGTGAGCTTGGTGACGAATGCGTTCGTATGCTTTCGTCCTTGTTCCCAGGAGTATCCGCCACGGTCCACACGAAAGGTGGCTCAGACTCCCAGCTGGCCCTGGACGATTGACCAGCGAAAGCACTGTCGTCGGTGATGGTCGTTCTTGCGCCATACTCCCCACTGCCTCCGGTCATGTCCGAACGTTGACTCGCCTTGCTGCCCGCTTGACTTCGATCCACTTGGCTACCAGAGACATACGACGGTGTGGCTGTAAAGTCGGCAGAGTGATCGTCCCCTGATCCAGAATGGGTAGAATACATGGTCGTATCTCGCTTGACTATACCTGCCGAATCCACCGCGGCAGCGAGCTGCGCCTGGAAAGCGGCATTCGAGAACGAAGGCATGATGATCGGACTCGAGATCTTTGGCAGTATGCGCTTGTTCGCCCTGGCAAAAGGGTTCGACAGGTAGCTCTTCTTCAACTTTGAGGTGACCGTGCTGGTTGTTGCCCCGCGTAGATGAGCTGGAACACCACCAACGACCGTGGTTGTCGAGTCCCCGGCGCCGTCAACTCGGCCCAGCACCAGCATTTGAGCGGTGGCAGGATCACCCATCTTCTCGGTATACTCCATTGCGGGCGTCTCGGCGGCCTCGTAGGACCACTTGCCCTCGTGCTCCCTAGGATCTTCAATCATCGCCCTTCGTGCCGAGTTGGCCCGCCTGCGACGGATCGCCATCAAGGCGAACAGCAGTACCAGTATCACTACCAATGCGCAGACGATACCGATGGCCACCTTGGTGCCCTTCATAAGGCCGTTCATGTGTGATTGATTGTGCACGTGAGGCAGGGCGGTACCGTTCGATTGAAGAGCGAGAACCAACGTAGAGCGGGACCAGGCGTTGGTGACGAGGTCCTGAGCGCGAAGGTTGACCGTCACTTGATCGTAGTTGACGTCGTTTGGCGCGGTACCAGACAAGACCTGCTCATCACCCGACAGAGCCAGCCACGACGCCACATCTTTCGGATCGAGCGTGACTGATAGGTTGACTGGATCAGGGGTATTTCCATTCGCAAAGTACTTGTTGAGAGGGAGCGATATAGGCTGGCCGGTCTCAGCTCGCACCGGGTCAGGCTTGTCGACTGCGAAGAGGGAAGGGTAGAATACCAGCTGAAGGGTGGTATTGATAGCATCGCCATAGTTGTCAAGAACGCAAAGAGGAAGGCTGGTGCTCGACTGTGTGGTCGGTGGTGTACCACTCAGTGATACGTTGGCGGCCGAGTATGCGAGCCACGAGAGCGAACTCGTGTCGAGGTTGATCGCCTTGATATGGGACATGTCCATTTCGCCCTGTTGCCCGTCCGATATCAGGCTTTGTCGAATGACATTTCTCAAGCCCGCATCATTTGGCAGCCCCAAGGTCATATTGATGACGGGCTGCTGAGCCACCTGCAAGTCGTGCGCAGCGATGACAATGTTGAACTTTTCCTGGATGTCTGCATAACCAAACACGTCTGATCCAGACAGGATCACCTCGTAGGCGGTGCCGGATGGCAAGGATGGCGTGACGCCGTCAAACGTGACGGTCTGGTTGTTGAAGCTGAGCCAAGCTGGCAGAGGGGAGCCGTCGTCGAGCGAAGCCGAGTAGAACACCCGCGTCGCGGCTGTGAATGTGGACGGGGTGAACCCGAGGGAGAAAGACCAGTTTGGCGGTACCCGTACACCAGGGTAGTGAGACGACGCCGAACTGTAAGGGAAGGCAGAGGTAATCGAACCGGAGTCAGGATCATCAATCTGACTAGCGACCGGGTGCGAGAGGGTGACCTGGCCTTTCTTCTCCGACACGGCCAAGGCGACGTAATCGGATATGCTCGATTGACCATCTGGAGTCGTAGCGGTGATCTGGACGATCCTACTACCGATGTCGTCCGAGGTGGGTTGGCCTGTGAACGTCCGGCTTGCGCCTGAAAAAGCCAGCCAGGATGGCAGGTTGAACGCTGTGTAGCTTAACGCTGAATCGTCCGGTGAGCCAAAGGTGTTGGCGGAGAATGTCCAAGTGAATGGTTGACTGACTCGAGCAACGGGTGGGAATTGCTGGGACAGGGCATGTGAAAGCGAGAGGGAGCCTAACGAGCTCGCCAAGATCAGGGGGAGACTGATCAACACGGTCAGAGTGTATAATCGTACATCGATGGGCATCTTTGTGAGTGTCGTGTACGGGCTACAACAGAACGGTGTCAGTCACGCTCACTCAAGCTGTCATCTCGACCAACCTTGACAGCCCCTGTTTTGTGACGCGTTCGTATTATAGGCGATATGCGACGGCTTGGTACCGGGGTGTACGAACGCTACTGTGATTCAGTGAGAACGAAAAGGGTCGACCAGCGAGGACGAAAGGACGGATTGATGCGGAGGGAAGCCTAAACGAACACGGGCGTGAAGGAAGCATCGGGGAACAAGAAGGAAAGACCAAGAGAGAAACGCCGAGCACCTCTGTGCAGGCGTATTGGGTACCTGCGGGTACCTGGACTGCATGTAGGGCGAACCGCGACGCGATGTCAATGTCAACATGCTGGTCTGCTGGATAGCCGGGATCGCAATTTCGGCTGAACGGGGAGGCACGAATGAATCGAAGACCTGTCTCACCTCAGTTGCGAATGTAGCCGGGCTTTGTACCGACCGGCCTGTACCTTGTCCCGGGTGCAGCTGCAGTCGCCGATCTGGTAATGGATCGCCCTGGATGCTGATCGACTCGTCTTCCACTTGACCCCATTCTTCGCCAGAGGTGTGCGCCTTTGCCAGCTGATCGGTCGTCCGCAACAACTCCCTTGTGCCTGCATCAAGGTGTCTCGGGTAGAACGTGCAAAGCAGACAAAGTAGGATTCAAAGCGGAGACAACCGTGCATGGCTTTTGTTTCACATACAACTATCTGTACATCAATCAGTCATCTATTAGATCCATTCCTTCGGACAGAAGGTACTCACTCAGGAACAGCTCCCCCCTCTAATCGGCGTAAAGACCACCTCCATCTCCCTTGGCCCTCTCGACGCTCTCATTCCTCTCCCCTCCGGCCGCTTCCACCTCAGACAGGCCCTTGCCAGCTCGCCATCCATCGACTTCATCCCTCATAGACTCGAGCTTGGCGATCAGGGTCTTGGCGACCGAGCCGAGCCCCGATCCAGATTCGTCGTTGATCTTGTTGATGGCGTCGGTGAATGCTCCAGAGAGCTGACCGAATGTATCGGCGAACATCTGCGGCTGTGGTTGTGATAGGTGACGTATCGAGATGAGCGAAGGGTTAACAGGTTGACAGCAGATCCGTCAGCGGGGCTCGTTGTGACCTCCTGGGTACACGCTCACGTTGCCAAAGATACCTCGAACATCGCCTCCGTGGTCTTGCCCACCCGAACCAGGAATGGAGCCAGGTTCAGCCGGAGTCGACCCTACTTGGGGGAAGACCTATACCGAATGTGTCAGCTGCACTACGCTTGGGATCCGCCAGATTACGGCTCGTAAAACTTACTCCACCGGGGTTCTCTCTACACGTGTGATGCAGAGTTCAGCCAAGATGCTAATATCGTCCTCCTTGAGCACTCATGCACTCACGCCGACGCCCCAGGGCCCTTGACATCGTCGTAGTGGAGAACTCCGTCTCCGGTCTTGTTGTAATCTAGGTGAGAAGAGAGGTCAGCTAGGAGCTTGGGGTCGGATCAGGTGAAGTGCTCCCACCCTCAGCGGTTGATCCTGACAACGACATGCTGGACTTGTATGTATGAATGCACTTGACAGACGAGAGGAGCAGTCGAAATGCACATTGATAACCCAACCATCACTTCGTTCGAAGTTGGCGGTGGTTGAGTGACGTCATCCACGAGGTAACCCCTCCGAACAACGGCAACACCAATGATTGATGCTGTCCTTGGTTTGGCTGGATGTTTGGCTGGATCTAGCCAAACCTTGCGCATGCCGAGGCTCACCAGCCAAGGTCGGTGGACTTGCTAGCTGGTGAAGCAATGGCCTGGATCAAGTCTGGTTGTGAGTGTCTAAGTGGTGAATACACATGCTCCGTGTAAAGGCCTGTCGTGGATCTGTGGGCTCTCGTTCGTTCGCTCGGCTAGGCCACTACTCGCATGTTTGACAGCATCGCTGTGTACAAGCGCACCGCTTTGATACATACTCGCCCATTGACCGAGGGCAGTGATGGGGGTTGTCAATGTCGAGAAGGGTTTCGCCTATGCGCCACACACTAGCAGTCAAGAGGTTGTTTCGGTCCGTCCACCTAAACACGACGGCACACAAGCTAATACCGCAGCGTGAGACAAGCCTGCATACACCTCGCTTCACCCCTGAGCCCTTGACCGGAGGGTCCGGCCCCCGCCATCGCCCACGTCGGGTGAGGACGAAGCCTCCTGCTCTACTGCCACATCAACTTCGTCATCTACTCCCATGTCAGTCACCCCATCCCGCTTGTCCGAGCCATCCGGTGATTCAGTGCTTCCCTGTTCGACCATGGGGGACAAGCCTGCCCGCCCCGCACTTCGCCGCTTCTTCCACGCCAGCAGCTCTTTCAGTAGACCCAGGATGAGAGGGACGGCAATGGGTGCGAAGAGCGGTGTGTACACGGCAAATTTGTGCTCGTCAGGCTGTGCAGGGAAAACCATCAGTTCACGCACATCAGAGTCAAACGTGTCCACGCACAAAGTAGAGCAATCCCATCATCGAAGGGTCGAAGAAGGCCGCATTGGCCAGTCCCACCGCGTCTCGTGCGAGCACAAAGTTGGATAGCGCGGATTGGTCAGAGGACAGCTGGAATTAGTCGCATGAGCCTGGACCAAGACGACCGATGTCGAAAGAATCGAACCTACCTGCTCCAGTCTCTGGACAGCGCCGTTGACCTTGCCTCTTACCCCCTCGCCTACCTTCATCTCCCTAATCTTCGCTACAAGTCGCTTGATCCCCACGAGTGTCTTCACAGCCTCCTCGACGTTCTCCCTGCCTCGTGACAGGTAGACCTGATACACCTGCCAGGGAGTGATACCTTGCCAGAGAGGCGAGCGAGGCAGTCGTGGCGAGGACGCCGGAGGAGCGTGTATCTTGTTCGTCTCGAGTAGGGTTGGTAGAGCCAGAAGCGAGTATAGATGCTGCGCGAACAGGTGGAACGAAGGTGCCAGCGATGGCAGGGTCAGATGGAATGCCTCCGCGCTTGGAAGCGAAGGTGGCGGGTTGAGGATGACCACCCCACCGAATTGAGGGATCAAAAAGGACAGTGCTGTGTCTGAAGAACGGGTCACATGAGCGCTGGGCGGGCCTGTCGAGTAGTGACATACTCACCGCTCGTGGCTAGTCGCATGGGTCTGTGGGTCTCCTTTGGGACGTAGAGTAAGAAGCGCAATACAGGGTTATTGGTACTGCCGGAGTCTGCAAATCGGTCGGTCAGCGTGCCATGCTGAGCAACTGGTTCCACGACTCACCTAGCGACCACCGCTCGGAATTAACAAACACCTTCATCATCTCCTCGTCGATCAACCAGCCCTTGTTGATCTCCTCATCGATCAACTCCTTTGCAACCTCTTCAGCAGCTTCGTCCCCCTCCGTAGCAGCTTCAATCGCGGCCGGGATCTGCTCATTCCGTCCTGTACTGGGCACAGTCGCATAGGTCGGCTCGAAGGCTAAAGGCGCGTGGTAGAGGACTTGAGATTCGATGGTAAAGTTGTACACCTGCTGCAGTGGTTGGATGTGTGGCATGATATGGTCTGAGCGAAGCGGACGGTCAGTCCTGAACAGCGTCCTACGTCTTCAAGTGAACATACCCCTGATTGCGTCCTCGATGTCCCAATCACGTACGTAGTTGCCCTCCGCGGCATCCTCGTTCAGGAGCACGAAGCTAAGTGTGATATTGGGCGAGTACTTGAGCGCTCGCAGCGGGATAATCGGCGGTTGATCGGGGAAGAGGGATAATATCGAGTTGATCAGAGCGATCTTGTAGTGCTCTGCATAGGTTAATGAGCGTACGGTCCAGTGCAGCGACGAAGCGCATATCACACTCACGTTTGAGACTTCGGTCCCCCACTTGATCAGGATGGACGGGTATTACCAACGTCCCCGGTCGTATTCCCGAAGTCATCAAGCCATACTCGAGAGGCTGGACGTATGGTTCTAGCGGGAACGTCTGGTTGGCGTGTTCAAAGAGCCGTATGTGCACTCTCAGTGGAAGGTTATAGGCTGTACAAACTTCCGTCAGGTGTGGATCCCGGTCCAAGCGGTTCTGAAGCGACTTACAAGGGTCATCTGCATACACCAGTTCCCACTTCCGCTGCTTTTGCGGACCGCTACCGGCATACATCCCGTCCACACCTTTCATCACCAGCTCTCCTAGACTCTGCAGCGCATCGGATGTTTCTATTGCTGGTCGTCCCGGCTGCGAAGCGGGGAACACCTCCCTGTCTGCTGTCAAGAGGATTCTGGTCCATATTGGGGGTATCTGAACGGCGTCAGCTGTACATTCCACTCGTCGAAGGTGGAGCGGAGACAGCCTCACTGTTGTGTATGACAACGCATCTATACGAGACACCGGTAACGGTAGCCTTTCTATCGAGGTGGTGTACCACCAGAACGGAACAGCCAGTAGGATGAGCAAAGGGAAGGAGAACAATATCGACAGCCTTTTCCGAGGAGCAGGGTTGATGAGCGCTGTGACCTCTGCAGGGGTCAGTTTTGAACGGGATACCTCCCGCTCGGCATGCTTCTCAGCGCTCGACATGCTTTTATGCGAGGTGATCAATGGGATTGAGCGTCTCATAGATCTGTTTTGACAGAGCTCGCGCAGTGGACGTGTTGAGCGATACAATATGCGGGGCTCCAAATGGGCCAAGCGGTCTTCTGCGTGGCTCTAGACGATCGCGAAGTAGACATTGCATACAGCCGAGAAGATTGCATGGGAGCACACGGTCACATGGGCTACAGACGATGCGGCTACTTGGCACGGGTCCTTGTATTTCTCGAACTGGCTTCACTGCCCCGGCTCCTCTTTCGCGATTCATCGGCCACCTCCCCTTCTTCCGGCCCAACCTCGCCGTCTTCCAGCGATCCGCCTTGTAGTCCGCCTGGAGTCGTCGAGCTCCTCAAGTTCGAAGGCCGATTGGGCAGAGCCGAGTTTTGCCGCGTAGGCTTGGACCCACCGCTGGGCGATCTAGAATTGCTCGGACGCGAGGGCAAGCCGTGTCCGCTCATTGGTACTTTGAGCGATGAGGCCTGTGAGGGCGGAGCTGACGCTCGACCTGACGAGCTGCTCGCCGCGTTCGGTGTTACCGCCGGTACTGCTGAGCTGGTAGGCTGGAACACCGGAGCAGCAGCGCTGAGTTTGGTGGCCTTGACGGAGTCGGCCGCGGCCGCCACCACGGTCGGATCCACATCCATCTTTTCTTCCTCCAGCGAGCTAGCTGGATCAAGAGGGAGCTTGAGCGCTCGACAATCGTCTATCAGCTTTGTGATCTGGCCGAAGGTGTCCAGCCGGGCTTGAGTGGTCTGGAGGTATAGGGCATGAGAAGTTCGATGGTCGTCCAACGACGTCTCCAGGGTCGATATTTGTCTGTTTCCATCATCAGCTTTCGGTTCCATTTCTGAGCGTGTAGCTTTCACTGACTCATCCAGCTCGGCCCTGCTCTTTCCGCGTGCGGTGATCCGCTTGGCGATCTCATCGCACTTGACCTGATGTTCTCGCAGCTTGCGCTTCTTTTCCAGCTCTTCCTTCTCCCTTGCAAGGGTTTGACGCAGCTGTTCTGTGCGTTGGACTGAGCGGCATGTGAGCTGAGGCCTCGTGCTTCCGTGACCAGCTGGCAACTCACCCGTCTCCTGCGCTTGACGCCTGTACACCTCTGTCTGCCTTTCAAGATTGGCGATGGATCCCATGACCCGTTCGACGCCCGCTCGCCATTTCAGAAGCTCCATCCGCACCAGATCCCTCTCGACCTCTGCGGAAGGCCCATCCTGTTGTGGCGACGCGAGCAAGGGCAGACGATGTAACCTCCTCAGCAATGGTTTGAGGTCTCTGTCCGAGTGGGTGATCCGGTAACGGTTGAGCGCGTCTGCAGGAGTGATCAGTGAGGTGTTCCCGGGATTCACATCAGACGACAGCTCACCTTCGCTGAACGGTGCCGTCGACATCTTGGGCTGATAGTTAGCGCCTACAAAGCGAACGACTTGGCGTGACACTGCGATATCATCTAGTTCTGTGTGACAACCCCGCTTGAGCCTCGGCGAGTGATGTATACGTAAGGCTGTTCTGCAGCTCTGACGTGGCAATGTCTGCTGAATGAGACCGGACACGTGACTCACTCGCTTGAAGCTGATACCGGTGGCTATAATTTTGGCACGGTCCCGGTTTCCACGTGTCAAGAATTTTGTTACTCGCCACACCCAAACAGGAGGGGCAGCAGCTTCCCCCGTTGGTGCTCAACTTTTTGGTTTGGAAATTTCATTCCCCCCTCGGTCCACCGAATCACCACCACCTCCCTCAACTCTTCCCCTCCTCTGCTTGTTATCCATCTTCCCTCTTTATAGAAAACAAAAGGCAAGATGGACGTGAGTCATCAAACCCCGAGCTGACATCTGGCGCGCTCGACACCCTCGCTGATAGCACGTTCCTGTACCCCCTCTTGCAGGCCAACTTTGTGTCGCAGCTGAGACAGCTGTTGGAGCACACCATCGCTCCTGATACCAATGTTATCAAGGCTGTGAGTAGCTGGGTAGACCGGCTTCACACCCGTACTGACACTCTCGTCCTTCCCTAGGCCACCACCCAGCTCAACACCCAATTCTACAAGAACCCCACTTGTATCCCTGCCCTGTATGAAGTAGCATGTACCAGCGACAACCAGGCTGTGAGTGTGGATACGCCGGTACAATCTGCCGCCATGCTTACCTCCCTCCCTCTAGATCCGACAACTCGCCGCTGTCGAGCTGAGAAAGAGAATATCTTCCGGTGATGGGCGAATGTGGAAGAAGAACCCCCAGCAGCTGAGGGAGCAGATCAAGGCGAGCTTGCTGCAACGTTTGACCGAGGAGCAGTCGTGAGTGGTTGGTCGTCGACGCCAAGCCGGTCACGCAATGCTGACGACCTTTCGCCAGAGCTATTGTGCGACATGCCCTCGCTCGAGCCGTCGCCGCCATTGCCGACATTGAGCTCACCGTCAACCCACCTCAATGGCCTACTCTTCTTCCCGGTCTCTACCAGGCTGCCGCCTCTCCCACTCGAACGCACCGAGAGACCGCCATCTACGTTCTCTTCTCCATTCTCGACACCGTGGCCGAGTCCTTCGAGGCTCACCTCCAGACCCTCTTCAAGGTGTTCTCAGTGTCGCTGGTCGACCCCGAATCACCCGAGGTTCGAGTGACGACTCTGCGCGCCCTTGCCAAGGTCGCCGAGTACATCGAGTCTGGAGACAAGCACGATGTCAAGGCTTTCCAGGAGTTGATCGTACCCATGCTCAAGGTCCTCGAGCAGGCCATTGCCGACGAGGACGATGAGGGTGTCAAGCACGGATACGACGCCTTCGAGACTCTGCTCATCATCGAGGCGCCCCTGGTCAGCAAGCACGTTGCTGAGCTCGTCCAGTTCTTCCTTGGTGTCGCGTCGAAGAAGGACGTGGACGACGAGATGAGGTGTGGTGCTTTGAACGTTCTGTCTTGGGTCATCCGATACAAGAAGAGCAAGGTTCAGGCTCTCGGTCTCGCCCGACCCATCATCGAGGGCCTCCTTCCTATTGGTTGCGAAGACGACCCCGAGGATGTTGACGAGGATTCGCCTTCCCGACTCGCCTTCCGAACCCTCGACAACCTCTCTCAGGCTCTCCCCCCTCAGCAGGTCTTCCCTGTCCTTACCCAGCAGCTCCAGGTCTACATGTCCTCGGGTGACGCTCGGATGCGAAAGTCCGCTCTGATGGCCTTTGGTGTCTCCGTTGAGGGATGTAGCGAGTACATCCGACCTCACGTCGACCAGCTCTGGCCCGTCATTGAGGGCGGTCTTCAGGACACCGAAGTCATCGTCCGAAAGGCCGCTTGTATCGCTCTCGGTTGTCTCTGTGAGTGGCTCGCCGAGGAGTGCGCCACTCGACACGGTGTCATCGTGCCCATCCTGTTCAACCTTATTGTCGACCCCTCCACTCAGAAGAACGCCTGTACCTGCCTCGACTCATACCTCGAGATCCTTGGCGAGGACATTGTCAACTACCTCACTCTCCTCATGGAGCGACTCCTTGTCCTGCTCGAGACTGGCACCATCGCTGTCAAGATCACCGTCACCGGTGCCATCGGTTCGGCCGCGCATGCTGCCAAGGAGAAGTTCAAGCCTTACTTTGACCAGACCATCACCCGATTGGTTCCCTTCCTCCAGCTTGATGGCTCGGACGAGCAGAGCGACCTCCGAGGTGTCGCTACCGACACTATCGGCACCATCGCCGACGCCGTTGGTGCTGACGTCTTCAGGCCTTACTTCCAGGGTCTCATGAAGGCTGCATTCGAAGCGCTCACCATGGACAACTCGCGACTGCGAGAGTCATCGTTCATCTTCTTCGGCGTCATGGCTCAGGTCTTCGAGGGAGAGTTCGCTCAGTACCTTCCTCAGTGTGTTCCCGCCCTCATCGCCTCATGCCAGCAGAACGAGTCTGCCGACGAATTCCTTGACGACGGCGAGGGTGGTTCTTCCAACCCTTCTGCTCTCGCTGAGGCTTTCACCACCGGTGCCGGATCATCCAAGCACGCCGGTGAGGACCTCGGCGATGATGATGAGGAGGACGAGACCGACTTGGCTGCTCTCGAGCAGATGTTCTCCAAGGTCAACTCTGCTGTCGCCATCGAGAAGGAGGTCGCCGCCGACACCATCGGAGAGCTCTTCTCTTCCACCAAGTCAGCCTTCATGCCCTTCGTTGAGGAGACTGTCGCCGTTCTCGTCGAGCTGCTCGACCACTACTACGAGGGTATCCGAAAGTCTGCTGTTGGCGCTCTCTTCGCCTTCATCAAGACCATGTACGAGCTCTCCGAGCCCGCCGAGTGGGTCCCCGGAGCTCACGTCCGAGTTCCCTTCCACGAGCACGTCAAGAAGATCGTCGAGATGTGTCTCCCCCCCATTTTCGAGACCTGGAAGACTGAGGACGACAAGTGGGTGTCTCTTTCGTGCTCTCATCTATCTTCTCCCCTCCGTCTCCCCATACGTGATGATCCACTTAACTCAGCTCACTCCGAAACACAAATGTGTTACTGAGGCCAACTTTTCGTATTTTATTATCTGATTCACCTTATACTTCCGCCCCTTGTTTGCTTTAACATCGGACGGTGAAGCTGACATACGTTGCCACGCTTAGGTCTGTGTGCATTCTCATGTGCGCTGAGCTCGCCGACTCGATGAACAAGTGTGGACCTGCCTTGGTCGAGGGCCGTAAGTGTATTCCGGTAGCGGATCCGAATGAAGCTGATCGAACGTCGCTTAGACCTCGACGAGGTTGCCACTTTCGCCATCGAAATCCTCGAGAAGAAGTCGCTTTGCCAGCAGGACCCTGATGGCGATGACGAGGCTGTTGGTGTTGACGCCGACTCGTCCGAGTACGAATCGGCTCTTGTCTCCAACGCTGCCGACGTGTTCGGTGCCATGGCTACTGTTCTCGGACCCGACTTTGCCCAGGCCTTCGGTCAGGTCCTCCCTCTCATCGCCAACTACACGCAGCCCAAGCGATCGCAGTCTGAGCGATCCATGGCTATCGGATCGCTTGGCGAGATCATCGTCGGCCTCAAGGGCGGTGTGACTCAGTTCACCCAGCCCTTGTTGCAGATCATCTCGCGAGGTCTTGCCGACGAGGAGGCCGATGTTCGATCGAACGCCGCTTTCGCTGCCGGTGTACTGGTCGAGAACTCGGAGACCGACCTGTCGTCGCAATACGGTGCTCTCCTCGGCGCGCTCCAACCCTTCTTCTCCCCTCCCGAGCACTCTGCTCCTGCCGTGTACAACGCCCGAGACAACGCTGCGGGTGCCGTCGCGCGAATGGTGACCAAGAACGCTGCCGCCCTCCCCCTCGAGCAGGTCATCCAGGTCCTCGTGTCCGTCCTGCCGTTGCGCTTCGACCCTCTCGAGAACCGAGCGGTCTTCGCCGCCCTGTTCTCGGTCTTCCGAACGCAACCTCAGCTCCTCATGCCTCACATCGACCACCTGCTCCAGGCCTTTGCCTATGTCCTGCTTGACCCCTCGCACGAGGAGGACACGTCGGACGAGACCAAGGCCGAGCTGCGTGCGCTGGTCGAGCACCTCAAGACTCAGGTGCCCGACAAGGTCGCCGCGGCTGGTTTCCAGTAGTGGCGCGTTGGGCAGGAATCAACGGATAGTCGGACTGCTGGGTAGTCTACTTGTGACACCTGGGAGACGACAGGATACACCAAGTTGTAGGAGTATAATCATAGAAAAGGGCCGGGATCTCTTTCTTCGTTTTTTAGCATCATTTTGTCACGAGCCGTCATGACCCCAACCCCAATCATCCTAAGCCTGTGGCCGTTTTTATCTTTGTCCCCGGCGGGATGGACAGCCGCGGTGCGCACCATATACCCCTCATCACCTTAGAAACCCCTTGTAAATTGATGCAATACTGCACGCACACAGATGATGGGGTTGTTCGTGACCACACGGTGTCAGTTCGGCCCAACGCTCAATCCGCCACATTGCGGTAAACGCCGACGTGAATGCGAACGGTCATTACCCGAGTCGCACTGGAGCGTGAGCAGTGCTACTGGGGTTGTTGAGGTGAATCGTCACTTGGTATAGCATATACGCCACGTCGTTAGATACCCATATAGACGGACTGCAGCTCACGGCGGCGACGAGACGCGCGTGCTAGACGGACGGACGTATCATCCCATCAAGTGCATCGAGCTGGAAAGGGTCGAGTCGACGCATACGACGCATCTGTAATCAATCTGAATACCAGCTCGACACCCGTCCACCCGTCCACCCCCACCAAGGCGCTGCGTCACATCCAGCATGTACGCGCACGCACACACACACGCGCCTCTGCACCTGCATCACATGCAGCAGCACCGACCGCCCACGGCCCCCGGCACGCCTGACAACGACCCTTCGTCAGGTCTCGGCGGGGGTGCGTGGTCGAACGCGGCGGGTGCTGGTGCCGGGGGGATGTCGTTGGGCGGTGGGGCTGGAGGCGGAGCGGGATCAAGTGGGCCATTTGGCGGTCAGCAACAGCAACAGCAGCAGCAACAGCAGCAGGGGCTGGGTGGGAATCTGCCTCCTTTCATGTATGGCCGGCAGTTCTTTTCTGGCTCCGGGGGCGGGATCGGGGATGGGCTGAGGGGGAACACCAATGCGAGTACAAGCGTGGGCGCGGTCGGGTCTGGACAAAACCACGGGCAGGGACAAGGGCAAGGACAAGGACAAGGGCATGGTCAAGGACACGGCCAAGGACAGGGGCATACACCTCAACTATCAATATCAGCCTCGAGCGGTGATGGCAGAGGCGGCGGACCTGGGCAATCGACCACTCCGATTCCCCTGGCCGGATCATCCGCAGGAGGAGCCGGAGGCGGCGGCGGTGGCGGACCGCTGCTCCCCCAGAACCTAGCGGCACATCTCAATAACCCTCCTCCACCCAGCTCGGCCCAATCCAGCTCTGCCAACGCCACAGCCTCGGGACTTGCCATGTCGGCGCAAGCGGCCATGAACCAGTCTCAAGCGCAAGGTCAAGGATCGACGGGAGCGGGCAAGGTCCTGCTGATGCCGAATGGTGCGCCACCACCTGCAGGCAGTGACGAGGAGAAGATCTACATCTTGATCACCGAGCTGCTGGAGCCGGAGACGCGGGAAGGGGCATTGTTGGAATTGAGCAAGAAGAGGGAGCTATACGAGGATCTCGCGTTGGTTCTGTGGGGAGGTTTCGGTGAGTGCTGTCGTGTTGGAAGCCATCACACCCAGGCAGGTGTTCGCTCTTGCCTCGACAGGCTGATTAACACACCCAATCAGGCATCATGTCTTCGCTTCTGCTCGAGATCGTCGCCGTCTACCCGGCACTCTCGCCGCCGTCACTCACTGCACACGCCTCGAACAGAGTCTGCAATGCTCTGGCCCTGTTGCAGTGTGTTGCGAGTCATTCCGACACGCGTGCTCTCTTCCTGAATGGTTAGTGGTGATTGTCTCGTGAGCAGGTGGCAATGGGCTGATCATAGGAACACTCGCAGCCCACATTCCTCTGTTCCTCTATCCGTTCCTCAATACCACCAGCAAGACCAGGCCGTTCGAGTACCTCCGACTGACGTCTCTCGGCGTTATCGGGGCGCTTGTCAAGGTAAGCAAACTGCTGCCTCCAGTACGTTTGGACACCCACTGACCTCCCAGCTCGCCCCGTAGCAAAATGACAACTCCGACGTCATCAACTTCCTCCTCTCGACCGAGATCATCCCCCTGTGTCTCAGGATCATGGAGACAGGGTCCGAGCTGTCCAAGACCGTCGCCATCTTCATTGTGCAGAAGATACTGGCGGACGACTTGGGACTGCAGTACATCTGCCAGACGTACGAGAGGTTCTACGCCGTCGGCGCGGTACTGAGCAACATGGTGGACGCGCTGGTCGAGAGTCAAGCTGTCAGGCTGCTCAAGCACGTCGTGAGGTGTTACCTGCGGATGAGCGATAACCCACGGTGCGTGATGGTCTGGCTGGTTGATGACTTTGCTGAGACTGACGATACTTGTTCAGGGCACGAGAGGCACTTCGAGCCTGCCTGCCTAAAGCCCTGCAGGATAACACGTTCACGCCGCTGCTCAAGGGCGACATGGTCACCAAGCGGTGCCTCACGACGCTCTTGATGAACCTCAACGACAGGTCGGAGGGATAGGCGCTGGCGGATCGTAACCACTCCGACATCATTCACGCATCACACATTTGGCCCCCATCGCCGAGGAACGACCACACACGCATCAACATCTCATAGCATATCGCCCGTATCCCCTCGACTCGTATTCTTCATCAGCCCCTTCGCCAATTCCTCCCATCCCTGGGGCCTCGCCGTCCTCAATACAGTCGAAACCATCAATGGAGTCACGATCCTCACACCGGCCGTCATCTACGGATGACCTCTCATCAAAGCTCATTCATCGAAACACGTGTTACTGCCTCCATACCGGGCGTGAATCACCCATCAATCATATCACACGCAGGAGAACTCAGGAAGGCGGGCTGTCTGGTAAAGCGGAGAAAACATACAGCATAGTAATTCAGGATCTGGACGTAAACGCAGTCGGCTGTTATCTATACCTCATATGACTTTTGTGAATCTTAGATGTGATTGAGTGTAGAGTAGCACGGCGTGAGGTGGGCTTATCCGCCTACCTCCATCTCTCGGCCACTGATCTTTCCCCGAGACAGGCAGAGGTCACGAGAGGGTCCAAACCGGGTGGCGTTCGTCGTAAGAGTGATGTTGCATCTATATACATGAATAACGACCGAGTACAGGTCCCACTGCTATCATCGACAGGAGGTGTTCAATCGCCGCCGACTTGGGCCACCCTCGTCAGCCCAAGCGCACAGCCGTGAGAACGCGGCCTACTCCTGCTCGGTACTCCTCCACTCCTCAAAGGCCATTTGCACCCGCTGGGACACGCTCTGGAAACTGTCCAGAGCAGGTCGCACGTCGAGCGAGAACACGGGGTTGCCATCCTCGTCCGGTGCGGCAGAGTAATAGTCGATCACGTACCGCTGCGTCGCCTCGACCCGCTCCGAAGGGGGTGTGGCCGGGGTGTTGTGCGGTGCTTGAAGGGGGCGGGTGACGATCCAGTCGTGTCGATCGAATGGCGGTTCGGTGCTGCGTGGGGTGTGATGTGGTCAGCAGCTGCACCGTGGCTTGTAGGGGAGGCCTGCGATCTCGCTGCGCTGGCTGATGCCGATGCTGACGCCAACGCAGCCGCTCGCGCTGACCCCAGGGTGGATTCGGACTCACTTGAAGGTGTTGGGGAAGAATTTGGCGGCAAAGAGGTGGAATCGCGCTTTGGGAGAGAGGTCTCCTGGCCTACCCGTGAACCTGGCCAATTGGGCATTCTCGCCTCTGCGAGAATCGAGAGATTGTCAGCTATTTTCCAAGCCACAGCGGACGGTTGCAGCCCAGGTTGCACCCGCTCGGGTCACACCCTCACGGCCACTCACCCAGGCAGCTTCTTCTCCCACTTCATGACCTCCTGCCAAGCCCGCTCGTTCAGAAAGTTGTGGATATCCACCATGACCTCCACGCTCTCCTCTGGCGTCTCCCATCCTTTCCTCACGAGCGCATTGTAGAACTGCTGAGGCGAGGGATAGTCCCACGTCTCCCCTAAGCCGTAGGCCTCTCCACCAGGGTTATCCCCCTTTGGCCTGGGGATGGTAGACTGCGTTCGATCGGTGGGCAGGTCAAGCTGCTGTCCCGGTTGCCTGGTCAAAGACAGATTGGCGGGGATGTTGTTGAGCGGGTTCATCTTGTCGATGGAATCATGCTGGATCGGGCACTTGGCCGGGCTGGAAGAGGATGACGAGCGAGCCGCTGCCATGGCTGCCATGGGGCCCGAGCCAGAGCCGGAGGCGGACGAGGACATGGGGCATTGCGCCGGGGCTCGAGAGGAGGACGCGACGGCTGGGATGGGAGGGTGATCGGAAGGGAGCGAGGTGGCAAGGGATGAAGGGTCGATCGTCGGCGCGGCCGAGTAGGTGTTGGTTCCGATGCTCCACTTCATTGTGCGTGGCGGGTGATAGTCTGATGAGAGATTGACAAGCTGAGCGGTTGAGGTGATCAGATGAGAACGCACTGAATACAGCTGCAAGCTCGATGAACGATGATGCACCCCACCACCGACCCCCATCGCACCAGTGATTCTTTCGAACTTTTGTCATCAATCGCCTCGGCGGGATTGGCCGATGGAAAAGCGGATTACGTCAGCTGGTTATACTGACCACGTGTCCGCTCAAAGGACGCGTCAAAACCACATCGCAACAACATGGCAAGAGTATCCTTCGTGACTGGGTCTGGTCAAGACAGTACTGTAGTATATACTCTTTGCCCGTCGGTCCACACTCCTACACCCATAGACGGCGTCTGGCCACGCGACACCTCACACCATGTCAACATCATCCACCAAGCAGAGGCACTACGCCGCCCTCTCCTCCCGACTCCGATCCCTCCAGTCCAACCTGGCCGACACCGAGTCTCAGATGGAGCTGATGGCCGAACAGCTCAAAGCGATGGCCCGATTCGGTGTAGGCTGCGGCGCACAGTATGTCCCACCATTCAACATCGCGTGCGCCTCTGCACATTGATGCTGACAGCCCTGAACAGGTTCATGGCTGTATCGCGATTACTAGACGTCGAGCTCGATCAGGCCAACACAGCTGCGCAAGGGCAAGAAGCGGGGTCGGGTGTTAGACCGGGGCAAACAGAGGCCAGCGCATAGCTCAGAATTTGAGCCAGACTTCTTTTTTTGAACGCGAAGGCTTCTCCCAAAACTTCTGCCCCAACTGTCTGCCAGACCTCAGATATGCTGAGGGGCCTCCTATAGACTGCCCTTGTACCTCTACCTCAGCCGGTTGTATACAATAATGCACGTCGCCGTGCTACACGCAAACCCACCCACCGGAACCACCCAATAGTTCAAATAGTGCATGCTTCTATCTTGTATCCTGTAACACCAAACATCACACAAAGCGCAAGACGGAGACACAGCCCTATGACCCATGCGTAATCTCCACGACCAGATCGCCCTGCGCAATCGAGTCGTTCTGCTTGACCAACACCCTCTTGACCTTTCCGGACACAGGCGACGACACCACCGACTCCATCTTCATGGCTGACAGCACACACAAGGGGTCACCAGCCTTGACATCCTGGCCGTCCTTGACTCGGACGTCAATGACCACGCCCGACATGGGCGAGCCGACCGATCCAGGGTCAGCGGTGGCCTTCTCCCTTGAGACGTGCTCGACAGCGGCGTTCTTGTCCTCGATGATGACCGCTCGGGTCTGTAATGCAATCAAACGTGTCAGGCATTATCCGACAGCTTTCCAAGGCTGGCAAACTCACCTCTCCGTTGAGCTCGAAGAAACACTCTCGGGTTCCCTTGGCCTCGTTGAGAGGTCCAACCGCGAGCAGCTTGATCGTCAGGGTCTTTCCCTGCTCGATCGAGATGGTCATCTCCTCGCCGATATCCGGCTTGGCAAGGAAGTATCGCGTGGGGACCACCGAGAGGTCTCCAAACTTCTCCACGAAGCCCTGGTACTCCTCGAATACCTTGGGGTACATGTAGTACGAGGCAACGTCGTAGTCGGTGATGTGGTGACCGTACTTCTCCCTCAATTCCTTCTTCATCGCGCCAAAGTCCAGAGGCTTCATGCTGAGACCAGGTCGGGCATCGATCCTCTCCTTGTCACGGATAATGTTGGACCGAAGGGGCTCAGGGAAGCCACCATACGGCTGACCGAGGTAACCCTGGAAGAACTCGACAACGGACGATGGGAAGTCAAGCGTGGCGGCTTGATCAATTACATCCTGCTTGGACAGGTTGTTGGATACCATAAACTGGGCAAAGTCTCCGACAGTCTTGGACGACGGAGTGACTTTGATAATGTCGCCACACTGCGCGTCACGTGTCAGCAGATTCTCATAGTGAGCGCAGTTGTACCACGTACAAGCTGGTTGGCCTCGATATACTTCTTCTTGATCTCGAGCCACTGAGTGCCGAGGCCAAGCTGAGAAGCCTGGAACTGCAGGTTGGTGTACTGTCCACCAGGCATCTCGTGGTCGAATACACCAGAGTCGGAAGCTCGGACGTTGGCTTCGAAACACTGGTAAAGCTTTCGGATCTGAGACCAGTACTGGTTGAGGGCCTGGATGTTCTCGTACGAGATACCAGTGCCGAGACCACTCTGCTCGAGAGCGCCACAGACGGCTCCCATAGCGGGCTGAGAGGTGAGACCGGACAGGTCTGGTAGTGGCGTCAGCAGGTCTTTCGATAACTATGCCAGTGTCGCTAAAACTTACCGTCAATGGCCACGTCAACGACATCCGCCCCGGCATGGGCACAGGCAATCATACTAGCAGCGGCGATACCGGCAGTGTCGTGCGAGTGAACGTGGATAGGGAGGTCGGGATGGGCCTTTCGGATAGCGCCGATGAGTATCCTGGCAGCCTCAGGCTTGAGAAGACCGGCCATGTCCTTGATACCCAGAACGTGAATACCCTCCTTGACAAGCGCATCGGTCAAGTCAAGGTAGTACTGCAAAGTGTACTTGGTCTTCTTGGGGTTGGCGACATCACCAGAGTAACAGATGGTACCCTCGACCACACCACCGGCCTTCTTGGCGGCATCAATACCGACCTTCAAGTTGTCAAGGTAGTTGAGCGAGTCGAAGATTCGGAAAATATCGAGACCAGCCTCGACTGCCTTCTTGGAGAAGTCGTAGATGGCATTGTCCGGGTAGGAGGTGTATCCGACGGCGTTGGCACCTCGGACGAGGGCCTGCAAGGGGATGTTGGGGACGAGCTTTCGGAGGGTTCGCTAAGGGAGATATCAGCACTAGTACCTGTGCCAATCTGTTTCAAACCCACCAATCGGTCCCAAGGGTCCTCGTAAAGGAACCTCATGGCGACGTCAAAGGTAGCGCCACCCCAGCATTCGAGCGAGTAAGCGTTCTGCAAGGCGTGCGAGGTCTCCTTGGCAATGTTGGCCATGTCGACTGTTCGCATTCGGGTGGCAAGAAGCGATTGATGGGCGTCTCGCCAGGTGGTGTCCATGATGAGCTATAAAGTCCTTGTCAGTTCCGTTCAAGCGATGGTACGTAGCTCACTCACACAGCCCTTGTAGCCCCTAATCGCCTTGGCGAACGCCTCGGGACCCTCGTTGACGATGATGTTCCTCCAACCATTCTGACAAGGCACAGAAGTGTCGACGATCTTGCTAGGGTCCTCCTTGTCCCTGATCTGGGGGATGATAGCCTCGGTCTTGAGACCGGGCTCCCCCATCTGACCCTTGATGGAGGACCCGTTGACAGTGATGTCACCGAGGTAAGCAAGAAGTTTCTGGGCTCGGTTCTGAGAGTGAACCAGCTTGAAGAGGTCCGGAGTGTCGTCGATGAAGGTCGTCCAGGTCTTGCCGGACTCGAAGACTTGGTGAGTCAAGAGTCGGATCAAGAAGGGGATATTGGTCTAACAGGAAATCAGCGAGAGCTTCGTGTCGATAGCGCGCTCTTAGCTCACCTTGACACCTCGGATTCGGAACTCGACCAGAGCCCTCAGCATCTTTCGCCTGGCAACTTCAAAGGTGGCACCGCTAACGGAGCACTTGACAAGCAACGAGTCGTAGTGAGGCTTCACAGCAGTCAGAACAGGTCACTCGGTATGAATGGGATTAGAGAACTCACAGTAATCTGTGCACCAGCGAAACCGGAAGAGGCGTCCAATCGCACACCGTTACCGCCGGCAGATCGGTAGACCTCGATCTTACCGGTGTCAGGCTGGAACCCAGCCGCAGCGTCCTCGGTGGTGATTCGACACTGGATGGCGAAACCTCGTCGGTGAATGTGCTCCTGAGTGAGACCAAGCTGCTTGAGGGTGACACCGGCGGCGATCTGGATCTGGGCAGCGACAATGTCGATACCGGTGATCTCTTCGGTAATGGTGTGTTCGACCTGGATTCGAGGGTTAATCTCGATGAAGTAGTGTCGACCTTGCTGGTCGACCAAGAACTCGGCGGTACCGGCGTTTCGGTAGCCTACCGCTCGAGCGAGCTTAAGAGCATCGGCCAAGATGGCTTGTCGAATGGGCTCGTCAAGGTGAGGCGCGGGTGCGACCTCGACGACCTGTAATAGGCGTTAGCAGACTTCGGGAGGCTATACCAGAGTTTTGCGAACCTTTTGGTGTCGTCGCTGGACTGAACAGTCTCGCTCAAAGAGGTGGACACAGTTGCCTTCGCCGTCAGCGAGAAGCTGAACCTCAATGTGTCGGGGTCGGTCGAGGAATCCTGCTCGGTATGAGCAAACATGCTAGCAGTCACTCGGACCCAAACTTACGCTCAATGAAGACGGTACCGTCACCGAATGCACTCTTGGCCTCACTGACTGCTCGCTCAAAGTTCTCCTTAAAGCTCTCCTGGTCCCTAACCACTCGCATGCCTCGACCACCACCACCCATGGCAGCCTTGATGATGACGGGGAAGCCGTACTTTTCGATGAACTCGGATGCCTTGTCGTACGACTCGACCGGTCCGGGGGTACCCGGCACTACAGGAACTTCTGTCTTGATAGCGAGAGTTCGAGCTTTGGTCTTGTCACCCAAAGCGTCGATGGTCTCGGGTCGAGGGCCGATGAACGCGATGCCCGCGTCCTCCACCTTCTTGGCGAACTCGGCGTTCTCGGAAAGGAAACCGTAACTACGAGTGAGACGCATGAGCGGGATGTACCTTCGACGCAGCCGTCGCACTCACCCGGGGTGGATCATGTCGACCTCGTGTTCCAGAGCGATCCTGATGATGTCGTCCTGGCAGAGGTAAGCAGCGACAGGGGCGAGACCCTTGCCGACCAAGTAGGACTCGTCACTCTTGTATCGATGGGCGCCCATTCGATCCTCGTAGGAGTAGATGGCGACGGTGGACATGGCGAGCTCGTGAGCCGTTCGGAAGACACGGATAGCGATTTCACCTCGGTTGGCCACGAGGACCTTCTTGAGAGGGCCAGAGTGACCAGCCTGCTTCTTTCGGAGCCCATGGATGCTGTGTCTCGGGTCAGCGCGACCTTTGAGCCCACACATGGACGTAGCGGACGAGAGCCCGACACTCACGTGTGTACAGGTGTACCAGGTCCGCCTGAAGGGGTGCCAGGTCGAGAGGTGTCGAACCCGAGGTGGTTGACCCAGGCCTCAATCTGTTGATGGGTAGACCCGGCCATGAATTTGCGATGGACAGGGTCGTCGATGTCCACATCGTTTTGCGGCAGGATGTCGATAGCCATGTTGCGTATCGGTCGTTATTGGAGTCCAAGTGGTGAGAGGGAGGAAGGCAAAGCGAGGGAGTCAGCTCGGCTACATATCACGGCGCGGCCGTAGTCGCGAGCGCCGGGAGCAGCGTTCAGTGAGAGCATGGGTACAAAGCAAGATCAAGGGGAGACCTGTCCAGCTGGGAAAGGACGGATAAATCGAGGCGCAGAAAGGGGTCATGCAGGAACTGCAGTTTGCCGGGTTTCGTGCTGTACTCACGGGAGTCTGTGCTTCCATGATGGAAAGGATAGGACTTTTCGGCTGTTCCCTTGAAGCGTATGCAAGCAAGAAAGGTTGTGTCTATGCGATTGGGGTCGGGTAAGTATGTATAACGACGAGACGAGTTTGGCTCAAGACGCAAAGTCGACTCGGTGGAAATGGGGGAAAGGGGGGATGACGGGGGGTGAAGGCTGGGGTTGGTGAGAGTGACGGGATCAGAGATAAGAGAGGGCGGACCGGTGTATGACGTGAGAGTGCAAACGAAGGGGGATCTGGGTTTTGGGTGAGATGGTTGTTCTTCAACATATTCCATGCATGAGGCGACTCGCGAGGCGTCAACGATGTTGCCCAGCGTCCATGAGACGGTGAGCGGGCCGTGAGTCGTCCAGCACACCCTTGACCAGATCAGATCGGACTTGCACGACCAGCCGTCGAGTC
The DNA here is from genome assembly GCA_036428645.1 of Kwoniella sp. DSM 27419. NCBI lineage: Eukaryota > Fungi > Basidiomycota > Tremellomycetes > Tremellales > Cryptococcaceae > Kwoniella > Kwoniella sp. DSM 27419. The sequence continues at coordinate 485,407 of CP144080.1, read as the reverse complement.
GGTAAGAAGATGACCCGGTGAGCGGATGAAAGCCAAGTGTTCCCTGTGATTGGACGCGTCCAGCTGGGTCACCGGTTATCTCGTCAAAGGCGCATCTTAATGATCTCAGGGCACGGAGCAAGACGGGGCACCGAAAAGATCCCATCATCCACCTCGTCCAATCAGAATTGCCAATGCCATCTCCCTTTCTCGGCACTATACAGCAACCCTCCGTCCGCTACTATCCGGAATCTACCGTCTAGACATGCGAACTCGTCCTGCATATAAGGACTTCAAGTCCGCTCTGCGGCTTACACAGCGCTGCGCTGGTGTCGGCTGAGTGATATACCGATAAAACCGACTACACAGGACTCTACGCACCTGCAGATATATCTACACAGACATAGCCGCTTCCGCTCGGAGCAAGGCTGATTGTGAACTGAGGTCGGATGTAGCGGATGGCCGGACGCTTCAGCTGGCGCGCTTGTGTTCAGTGACGAAGCGCGAGCGGAGATTAGCTTCTGTCCGCTTCTACGTCCTATGTGAGCTACTCTGATAGGCTTTCAGCAACCCTCCCGACGCGTTGGATCCCGGACGCGACAACATTACGAGTCTTTAGTCGATGGGGTTTAGCGTGACAGGCAGGTCAAAGCCTGACGGCGATGCAAGACCTCCACGAGAGTGGGCATGGCTCCGTCGCGACCGACAGGATCATTCAGTGAGCATGTCGGATCAGCCATGACGGGCGTGAGTGGTAACGTGCATATAGGGCTACACCACGAAAGCCAGTCTGGCAATTGGTCCCTGTCCCTCTCTCTCAAATCGCACCTGCCAGATGTCAACAGACAGCCGCGGAAGACCGACCTTCCCTGCAATCTTGCTGCCTCAAGGTCATATCTCGTAATCTGCAACACTATGCTATCGACTCTTTCACCGTTGTACCGCCGGCCCTGATTCAACGCATACTGAACCGGGTACGAGCTGACAGAGACTACGAGGTGGACACAGGTCGGCATCAAACGGTCAATCCTGATGAAGCCACCATATGGGCGCTGTCCGCCCTCCTTGACCCACAAGGAACTACAGGCGACATGGAGATCAGTCTACCAACTGCGACCGTTCTTCACCACCTTGCGCCGAACCCATTGCTCGAATACCCAGAGCATCCGCTGGTCGAATTGCCCAAGCTATACTCCACATTGCATGCAGTCTCGCCTATATCTTTGTTGACCTCATTGACCTTGGACGGCATGGACGGCGTGGTCAATGATTACGCTATCATCTCGCTGAAATGGTGTACCCATCTCACCGCGCTGTGGATGAAGGGGTGTAGAGTGACCGACGAAGGTATAAGGCTGCTCGCGAGCGCTCTCGAGCTGCCTGGCGAGAAGCCATCGGTCGAGGGGAAAGGCATGTGGAGACTCAGGTCATGGTCAGTGGCGGGATGCAAGGGTATCAGCGACCGCAGCGCCAAAGTATTTGCCAGGTGGCCGGGCTTGGTCATGCTTGGTGAGTCGTGAAGTAAGCCAGCTACAAATACGGCTGATCCCTAGCGTGGTATCTCGCGCAGACATCCGGGATACATCTTGCACTTCCGCTGCGATCCAGGTGTTCAATACTATGTCGCATCAGCTGTTCTCTGGCTCCAACGCGAATTTTCAGCCTTGTACGGATGGCTTGCTCAAACTCTTCGCCACCAACGTGCCCGCAGCGACCTTGCTCGACTCGCTACGTCTTTCTTTGTTGAAGAGCTCCTCGCGAACAATACACCGAGAGGATGAAAGAAACCATATTGCTCTGCACGTCACACCATCGCACCGGCCAATCCCTCCGAATTGGCTTCCCGGCGATTTGCCGAAGACCGGCGTCTCTAGAAAGGACGTACGTTTCGAGAGACAGTATAACGATGGTTCCATCTATCTTCCACATGGCATTGGCCAGATCTACGTCACCGGCGCTGCGCCATCCACAGATGAAGAGAGCGACTCTGATCGGTCATTCGATACTGGTGAATGGTGGTGTTCCGAGCCTGAGGATGACACGGAAGATGACACTGGTTCAGACCGGCTGTCCACCTCAGGATCGGACGAGTCGTCTGACGATGCTAGCTGTCAAACAATCGAGGAAAATGAGGCGGTCGAGCTTTTAAAGCCGATTAGTCCAGACGCGGACGCGAGGAGTAAGGCGTTTGTAAAAGGCGCTACAAGGGTCATTTCAACATCACAAAGGCTCCTCAGCGAGGACGTACGAGAGGTGATGCTCGTGCGGATGGTGAACCAGCGGTGGGATAAGCTGAGCTGGGCGAAGCATGGGGTGTCAGTGGAAGACCAAAGCTTGGTCATGAGAGGAAGTCAGCGAATCAGGGGTACCAACCTAGTAAGCGAGCTGCTAGACTCAACACGGGCTTTGTCATCTCCTCGAGATCTCACTCAAGCCCCTCTTCGAGCAACGTTCGCCTCGTCTTTTACGCCGTCTCCGTTTCGACCAACGGCCCCAGGTTCTCCGCCTTTTGGGTCGAGCTCGTCTCAACAGCGGCCTCTCAGTAATCCGTTCAGGACGATACCTTCACATTCCAATACGAGCGGAATCAAGCCATTACCAGCTTGTTGGGCGCGGGACCCTCTCCAGAGCCAGGCTGCTCCATGTGAACCCAAGCCAAAACTGCCTAACACTGCCTCGACTTCCTCCAAGACACAAGCACTTTCAGCTGGAACGCGACTTGCGGACGATGCGCTCTCCTTCGCTCCTAGAAACAAGAAGCGGACCTTTGACGGATCAGGGGTCACTGAGGGCAAGAGGCGTGACAGGAAGGTTCACGCTCTAGGTTCGAAAGCCTCACAGTGATGCCGATACCATGCCATTCTAGCAGAACTATCTGGACTTGTTTGTATTGGTAACCGTAGCAAATCCGCGAACCGCCTGAACCTGGGCATCTGTAAACAAGCAATGTATGCATACAAGCGACCGCACAAAGCTCACCGTTGATGCACTCTGTGGGCAACAGAAAGGTTGTTTACGTAAATATGCGGTTCTGCTCGGCTTCGAGCGCGAATGCACTTTAACGATGAAATGTCGCTCACACTCAAGTGCATGTCAAAACCAGCAGCTTGAACAACATATAAGCTCGCGGCATACGGTTTCAAGAAGGGAGAGGGGCAATCGTCAAGACTCGGTCCGTCGTATACGCGGCTCGCCATGCACGGCATCCACCAAACGCTCCTACCGCCCTCGGCAATCCACCATTCCCTCTTCCTTCCCAACTTTACGCCGTCTACCATCTACCCGCTACCCAAGCCGCCTTCGGCCATCGACCAGCCTGATGTCAAGGTCGTCGGTAACCTCATCGTAGCAGGAGGCGAGAACCTAAGGGTATTTGAGATTAGAGAGAGCCTGCAAGTGGCTTTGACTCCAGCGGATGGAATACAAAATGGTCATGGTGATGGGGATGCGGACGCGGACGCGGCCGCGGACGCAGATACCGCCATGGCTGAAGGCGGAGAGGAACGGCTTGGTGACGGCTTTTTTGACGATGGCCATGCGAACGTAGGTTCCTTTGACCCTTGACATTCGACGTGGCTGACCGGAAGCTAGCGAGCACCGGTAAAATACGAGACGCAAAGAAGATTGCACCTGCTTGCTCAGCACGAACTCCATGGATCAATTACTGGGCTTGCAGGACTGCGAACGCTGGATAGCAGTGTGGACGGTCTTGATAGACTCTTGGTCTCATTCGAACACGCCAAGGTGAGTCTTGGTTCCTCCCTCAAGGGCGGGTCAGTGTTGATGCGCTTTCTCGTACAGGTCGCCCTGCTCGAATGGTCTCAAGGTGGAATCGCTACAGTCTCGCTCCACACCTACGAGCGATGTCAGCAGATGAATACTGGCGATCTTCAAAGCTATGTGCCTATGCTGCGAACCGACCCCTTATCACGTATAGCCATCTTGAGTCTTCCTGAAGACTCGTTGGCTGTACTGCCTATACTCCAGGAGCAGACCGAGCTGGACGCTACCGAGGGATTTTCACGGTGGGTTCTAGATATTGTGAAGCGGACCACTCTCACTGACTCGTCCCTGGACATTCAGTGACGTCCCCTACTCCCCCTCGTTCGTGCTTCGCCTGACGGATGTCTCGCCGGATTTGAAAAATATACAGGATCTGCTGTTCCTGCCCGGGTTTCATTCACCCACAGTCGCCCTGCTCTACTCGCCGCAACATAGCTGGTCAGGACGATATCAAACGATCAAGGACAACTTCCATCTCGAGATTCGCACACTCGACCTGTCGTCCGGCGGGACTTACCCACTCCTCACCTCCGTGAACAACCTACCATCTGACAGTCTGTACCTGGTCCCATGTCCCCCTGAGCTCGGCGGAGTCGTCCTGGTGACTTCAACGGGTATCGTGCATGTCGACCAGGGTGGTCGAATAGCGGGCGCTGGTGTCAACGCATGGTGGGGTTACGCTACGAACCTCAAGGGCGACCGGACCAGCGAAGATCGCAGACTGTCTTTGGAAGGATCGAGGTGTATCTTTGTGGCCGAGCGAGACATGCTGTTGGTACTGCAGAATGGCGATGTCCACCAAGTAAGGTTTGAGATGGATGGAAGAGCAGTGGGAACGATCAAAATCGACGAGTCGTCGAGTTCAGTACCGCCCCCTTCAAGCGTCGTTCTTGCTGGTGAGAAAGCCGTCTTTGTCGGCTGTGCAGAGGGAGACTCGCTCCTCGCCAAGGTGGACGTCAAGAGGGAAGCGCTGCCAACCGATGGGTTAAAGGAAGAAAAGCAAGAGATGGATGTGGACTGGGACGAAGGTGGGTTGGAACGAAAACTAGACAGTGCATGGCATCCCGCTGACTGGCTTCGCAGATCTGTATGGCGATATGAATGATCCCGCAAATGCTGGTCTGTCCAACGGGGCTAAACAGGAAGCCACGGGCCCGGCAAAGATTTCGGTATCACCGTACGACGTATTATCGGGCGTGGGCAAGATCATGGACATGGAATTTGGCATAGCTGCAACGGATACAGGAGTAGGTTGGAGCCTCTGTTGTTCTCATGTCTCAGGGGACCCATGTCCAAGAAGAGTGAAAGCTAACACAAAGAGCAGGCCCGAACGTATCCACAACTCGTGGCAGTCAGCGGTGGCAGTAGACAATCCACGCTCAACGTTTTAAGGGTCAGTTATTCGTTGTAAGCCGAAATAAATGCTGAATAACTCTCAGCGAGGCATTCCAATCACAAAACGACGTCGGTTTAACGAGCTGTCAACGGCTGAGGCTGTCTGGTTCCTACCTATCGAACGAGGAACGAGCCAGAAGTTCAAGGATATCCCCGACCACGAACGTACGACGATGCTGCTCAGTACCGAACGAAACGCTACAAGGGTGAAGTTTTTGTTGACCGACTCGGAACAGACGGCTGATGTGCGGATCTACAGGTGTTCGCCTTGTCGAGTAAAGCTGTTCCGGAACAAATTGGCCGTCTAAACGGTCGTACCGTGAACGCAGCACCATTCTTCCAGCGATCTTGCGTCATGCACGTCACTCCGCACGACGTGACCCTGCTGGATTCCAGTAAGTCTGGCGACGCCTGAGTAATATTGGATGCTAACACTCAGCAGATGGAAAACCCTTACAAGTCGTAGTCGCGGCGGACACAAGCCGGCCGCCCATCACTCGTGCCAGTATATCCGACCCTTATGTCGCCATACGCCGTATGGATGGGAGTGTAACGGTATTTGTTGGCGATACTGTAGCTCGTTCAGTCACTCAAATTGACCTCGCCGCGAATTCGGTGAGCTGAAATGACCGGTCAGGACGGGAGTCACGCTGATCGCAGTCGCCGAGTAGAAACCCCTGTCATGTCAGGCCATCGAAGTCTTCTCCGACACCACCGGTATCTACCGTACTTTTGAGCCCGCTCGAACTAGCGAGAACATCAATGCTCAGCTTAATGGACATGGGTCTCGCGTTTCTGCCAATCGTCCGGGCCAGCAATCAAGAATGCAACTCACGGCGCAGCAAATCAAGCAGTTGCAGGAACGTGAACCGGCGATCTCGGTTGACGCACCTAGTATGGAGACCGCCATGAACGCTGCCCGTGGCTCTCAGTGGCTCTCACTCTTGACCGATCGAGGAGAACTGCAGATCAGATCGTTGCCCGATCTGCAGGTCGTGTTGCAGACTGACGGGCTGGCCTCTTCGTCACCTACATTCACCGATGATCTTGGTGATGGCGTCTTTGGTGAGGAGGAGAGGGAGGATGAAGTGATACAGATGCTGTTCTGCCCTATCGGTCGAGGGACACTTCGACCGCATCTACTGGTGGGTTGCCCTGCTCTCTGGCTACGCGCGGATTTCAACTTACAGCTTCTGTAGGCTCTGCATAGGTCGGGTCGGCTGAACGCATACGAGGCTCAACCGCGATTCACCGTGGACGCATCCGCTCATACGCGTCGTTCCCTGGCGGTACGATTCCGAAGAGTTCACACGCAGCTGCTACCGATCTCGGGCGGAACCACGAAGCTGCCGTACACGATCATCCCGTTTAGCAACATTGAAGGGTTGACGGGGGCTTTCATCACTGGAGAGAAACCGCATTGGATCCTCTCGTCGGATGCGCACCCGCTGCGAACGTTTGCGCTCAAGCAGGCTGCGATTGCTTTCGGCAAGACGACCCATCTTGGCGGCAAGGGAGAATACTTTGTCAGAATTGAGGATGTGAGTGCTGGATATATGAGCCTGCGTAGGCCGACGTTGACGCGCTCTACACAACGCAGGGCTCGTTCATATGCTATCTACCGCCTACGCTCAATACAGAGTTCGCCATACCGTGCGATCGGTATCAGATGGAGCGGGTCTACACTTCCATATCGTTTGATCCCACTTCGGCTCATTACGTCGGAGCAGCCAGTATAACGGTCCCTTTCCAGGCGTACGACGAAGAAGGCGAGATCCAGATCGGACCAGAGGGGGAGAATCTCATCCCGCCTACCAACCAGCGATCGACGCTCGAGTTGTTTTCGCAGGGATCTGACCCTTGGCGGGTGATCGACGGTTACGACTTTGACCAGAATGAGGAGGTGCTGTGCACCGAGAGCGTCACGCTCGAGTCGCCCGGGGCGGAAGGAGGATTCAGGGATTTCATCGCAGTTGGCACGGGCTTCAACTTTGGTGAAGATCGAGCGACGCGAGGTAATGTGAGTAACTAGTCGTGGAGATACTGCCTCATCGCGGAGCTGATCCGGCGTTGTAGCTGTACATCTTCGAGATCATCGAGACTGTGGGGGACAACGGCAAGGCTGGTGGATCTGGCTGGACTCTGAGGTTACGGGCCAAAGATCCTGCCAGGAACCCCGTCAGTGCGGTCAGCCATATTAACGGTTACCTGCTCCAGTCCAATGGGCCAAAGGTATGTTCTGTGCAATCGCCTGTAACAACGAGACGGCCGAGCTCACACCGCTTCTAGGTTTACGTCAAGGGCTTTGATGACGACCAACAGCTTATGGGACTTGCCTTCCTCGATGTCATGCTTTACGTGACGAGCATCAAGGTATTCAAGAATTTCATCCTGATGAGTGATTTGTGCAAGAGTTTCTGGCTGGTATCACTGCAGGTGAGTCACTCGCCGCCTGGAAGGGCATAACAATCCTTCTGACCACCTCAACCCGCAGGAGGACCCATACAAATTTACGACCGTCAGCAAGGACTTGCAGAAGGTCTCGCCGATCACCACGGATTTCTTGGTGCATGAAGGTCAGGTATCTTTTGTTTCGAATGACAGGTTCGGAGACATGCGAATGCTCGACTTTGACCCGACGGGTGAGTGTGGCTTCCATCTGGTGATCGAAGGCGCTGAACGCGGTGTATTGCAGACCCCGACTCGCTCAACGGCGAAAGGCTCTTACTTAGAACAGAGTACCATACTGGTGCACCCATCACTGTGTCTAAAGTCATTGCTAGGCGAAAGACTGCGGACGAGGAGAATGCGCCGCAGACGCAGATCATCTATGGTGAGGAATGTTTTTGCCGAGTCACCCCGTTCCATGGTTGATTGAACCCGCTGACGGGACGATGTATATCTCAGCCACTGCTGATGGTGCCCTCACCACTCTTGTCTCGGTCAAACCGGCGCGGTTCAAGCGACTGCAATTGGTGTCGGACCAGCTGGTCCGAAATGCCCAACATTTGGCCGGCATGAACCCTCGTGCATACAGGTGGGCTGCCCAGAACCAATGTGTCGTTGTCTTTCACACCTATGCTGACTATCCACGTGTGCATATAGGACCGTACGAAACGACCTTTTGCCTAAGCCTCTGTCCAAGGGTGTATTAGACGGTGGTCTGCTCTCGCATTTTGCTCTACAGCCTGTCAAGAGACAGCGAGAGATGATGAGGCAGATTGGCACGGACGCGGTGACCGTGGCCAGCGACTTGCAAGCGCTCGGTGGATTCTGGTAGGAGTCGTCGCTTTTTGGTGTTGCTGGAAGAGGAGCGGTTGTGTTGTAGCATTGCATATGAATGCGTGGATAGCAGCCGTCAGAATATACTGGACCTTGTACGGGCATCATCCTTCATCTCGGTGCGAAAGATGTTGTAAACTAGGCATCCACAACACAGCTCCGTGAAGAAAAGGGCTCGATTGCGGTATGCATCGGACATGTGTATACGTCTCGCGTATTATGGATCGCTGTGTGTGCGATCCTATATGCATGTAGCCGTTCGGGGGAGGTTCTGCTAACCATCTCTGGCGCAGTCCTTGACGAGCGTTGAGCATGAATCTGTGCACTCGCCGGGCCTGAGGCTCGTAGTAAAGGCCACGCCCTTGTGACCAAGGGGCGGGGTCTCAAGTACCGATCTCGAGCGGCTCAAAACCCACGCCATATCATTTCGCCGGCTTTGCCATGGCCGCGCGCTTGATCTGGTCGACCGTCTCGGCCGCTCCGGTCGGCACGATGTCCATCCATTCTCGGCCGTCCTCAGCTCGGGACGGCTTCCAACCGCTCTTGAGCCGTTCGAGGAAGAGCCGCAAAGCGGTAAAATTGACGACTTGCTCGGGCAGCTGGTACAGCCGGATCAGCAGTTGTCAAAGCCGTACGAAGACTGGACATGTGCTCACCTGCGTGCGTTCCAGGCCAGATGTATTCGGGACCACCCAGAAATAGGTATCCGTCCCGTCCTCGAGCGGCAGGCGATATCGACGCGGTTGGGTATACTCGAATGGCTCGGCGGGGGGTTTCCGCTTCGCGCCTGCCTTACGCGGGGTGGTGGCGTTCGAAGTAGGACGAGCGACCAAGTCCGGTTTGATGTCGGCGCCCGGGGTCGCCTTGGTCCCGCTCTCTGACAGGTCAGGCGGCGGGGTCAAAGAGGAGCTGAGCTCGAGCCGCTCCAGCTTGACGGGTATGTGAGGCACCACTTCCCTCTCCAGCTTGACTTTAACGCTGTCATCGACCTCTGGTTGGTCCTGATCGTGGTCCAGGGCCTCCAGCTTGGTGGCATCGCTAGGCACGGCAGTCTTCGCCACCACCACCTCGTATACGTCCCATATCTTCTTGCCGACAAAGCACACGACTCTGGGACGATGCGTCATGAACTTGGTCGTGAGGTTGAACACGTTCAGCTTCATCTCCAGGGTGGACAGTTCGGATTGCTGTCAATCTGATGTGAGCCGAGTCCTATCGAGCCGGGCAAATACATACTTCGGAGGTAGGCCGATCGACAAGGTTGGTCTGCAGAGACGTTTGGCGTTAGCATTCTGAGTCATGACGAGCCGTGCGTGCCCTCGACAGCACTCACCAGCCCATAGCCATACTCATCTGGCATCGTTTCATCCTCCTTTGGATCCAGCTGGCGCCTTGTCAAGCCTGCTTATACCAGGTAAGCGGGGCCGCTATCAGGCGAGAACACACTGAGTGCGCACCTGACTGATGTAGGGATCTCTGGGAGCGTGTCAGCCTGAGGGGTCTCTATAGCCACGAGTCGATTGACCCACCCAGAACTTGTTCGAAGGATGAGCGAAATGATGGCCCATCATGGACGATCTCTTGCCGGGACTGGCGGTGCACCATCACGTCGGCTCATGACCACCTAAGCACTGGAGTCGTTCAGACGTACTTGATTCCACAAAACACGACTGCCCTGGATCAGCCGTCATCATCGCACCGGCGTCCAGCTTCCACTCACTGTCTAGACCTTCCTGCAGAAGATCGTTCGTGGGTCTCAGGTGTTTGTAGATCGCCGGGTCCGCATAACCCCTGGGCTTCTTCGCCGGGTTCTGCTTGCCCTTCTCACACTTGACAGAACGCTTGGAGCCACCAATCCCGGGCGTAGTGCCAATATCGATCTTCCGATCGTCTAGATCATCCGTCTCCACGATCCGTCGTTTCTTGAGCGGTGTCGAGCGTGGTGAAGGCGTTTTGACCTCCACGGCGGACCTAGTACGCCTTGTCGTCGGTGCAGAAGGACCAGCTTCGGGGAAATAGCTATACTTGGCCAGCCTATCAGCAAACACCTTGGATGCCGGGCTGTCCATCGTGCTGTGAGCGTATCGTAGCGAGTCAGCTTCGCTTTCACCGCGATACCCTCAGAAAGTCAATGGAGACGATCTCGAAAGTGGAGACGGTGGATCGTCCAAGTGGAGGTCGTTTCGTCATTGGTGAGCAACAGACCTTTTGACCTTCGAGTGCTACTCTCGCATCCAAGCAGTCAGAACAGAGAGTCCCCCACAATCGAGAGCGACCGGTAAACTTGTGTGAAGCATTATGATGTCCATGCGCAAACGCCTTATAATGGCGTGATCCAGTGCAACCCCAAACTCAGTACAACAAGCACCGTCCCCTCCTTCCCAAAAGCGCCAGACCTTCGTTCCCAACACACTGGCCGGGTTCGCTTACACTTGACTTATTGGACCACTACATCTCTGAACCTGCCGGCGGAGAATCGCTTTCCACGGAGCAGATCGGGAGTCAATGCGGTTGATATCCTTTTACAGCGGGATCGTCTAACATAGGCAGGCGCCGAGATCGAAGCAGAGCAGACCCGCACAGAGACCGGCTGTGATGCATCAGCAAGGGGTGTAGCAAACGCCGTACTGGCATAGGAAGTCCTTTACTCACCGCAGAGGCCCGCGCCGGCACCAGCTCCACCGCCGCCAGGTCGCTGTTGGACGTAGACCGGCTGAGACTGGGGGTACATTGGCTGTTGTTGACCACTGCCAGAGGGGTGAGCGTTAGCATCGCACAAGCCGGCCCGTGTTGACGCACAGCGGCGCAGCACAACTCACTATGGCTGTTGACCGTAACCTCCGCCGTAACCGCCCTGTCCTTGTCCCTGTTGCCAGTTCTGAGGCATCGAGCTGGTGGGATACCACTTGCCATCTGAGGCCTGGTACATTTGCTGATTGGGGGCTCCCTGAGAGCGAATGTGGGTTAGCGATCGATCAAGGACGATGCAGGGGAGCGGGTGAGATACATACTCCGTAGTTTGGCTTGTTCATGTTGGCTGGGTTCTCTTTTGGTATGTATCGATAGCGGCGGTCGGGAGCGTGTCGATGATGAATCAGTGATGGAAAATCAGCGATGTGCTTGAGGATGGATGCTTTGAGATATAGGTGATGTGTGAAGAGGTGAATGGCTGAACAGTCGAGAGCAGCGTCGGTGACGGGAAGCGGTTGACGTCAACGTTGGGTGGCGAATCGCAGTTATAACTCGGCTGACGACGGCGGCCGTAAAGGTAGCTGAACATTGCGCGACTTTACGGGAGTTGCTGCTGCTATGAATGCACAGCAGCGCAGCGCAGCGCAGCTTCTGTCAAGCACAATACCGCAGTGCATACCAGAGATAGACCCTTACAACGAACGAAACTCGGATCAGCCGTACCACCTCACCAAGGCTGAGACCTAATCCATGTCGAACCTTGACGTGCGCGATATGTGCCTCGCACCGCCTTGCAGCTCTGACCGGTCTTGTCGACATACTCCCACTAGCAGATACAGGCTCCGCAAAGGAAGGCACCACACAAAGCAGCTATACCAGGATGTCAGCGGCTATCTGGCCTGTATCGTCGCTTCCGATCCGCATGGACCCCGCGCTCACCTAGACATCCGGCCCCACCGGCAGCTGCGCCTCCTCCGTTACCTGGACGTTGTTGAACATACACCGGTTGAGAGTTGGGATACATGGGCTGTTGTTGGCCGCTGGTGAGATGCGAGTGTCAGCAGGCGTACTTTGCCATCGCAGTGGTCGAGCCGCACGCTCCCCGTGCAATCCCCTCGTCCTTTGACCGCTTGCTCCAATCTGGCAGACTGCCTAGGCGAGAGCCGGGCCAATGCCCACCCACACATATGCCCCCATCGTAAATGACAACTCACTATGGCTGCTGCCCATACCCGCCCTGATGCTGACCATAGTGCTGGCCGTGGCCGTGTTGAGGCATACTGGTCACAGGGTACCACTTCCCGTCCGACGCCTGGTACATCTGCTGCCCATGCTGTTCCATCTGCAACGGGTGTCAGCAACTATCGTCGTGCGATTGTATGGCGGTGTGTACGCCCAGAGGTCGGGCGCGAAGAGCGTACCTGCGGGTAGTTCGGTTTGTTCATCTTCGCTGCTGTTCTTGTGCTCGTGACGATGTCTGCGAGGGCTTTGCGCTGCGAAAGGGATCGAGGTAGAATACGAGAGAGGATCGTGTCCAGATGAGATGAGATAGAAGTGCAAGTAGATCAGACAAGCGATCATGCTCGAGCTGTGCACCGCCGCTGTGCAGTCACCTCCCTCGAGCGCCAAGACTTGGCAAGGGGGTCGACAGGCACCGTCTTGCTCACCGGTCAGGGAGGCAGGACATGATTGTAGCGAGCATTGTATGCATTATATTGGGTTGGCCAGAGGGTATACTGCTACAGAGGGACACAGGCGTTGTCGCCGATACAAGGCTTCCAGGACGGTAGTATACAACGGGTCACAGACGGTGTACCAGGCTGCAAGGATCATCCGAACAGATCGCTCATCGTCCTGCACCACCTATATCAAAGCACATCATCCCGGTCATACAGGGTCCTGTGGAGGTGTATCAGCATCCAAGGTGTACAACTGTGTCCGCGAACCAGCCCGACGCTGGACCGGCGCGAGGGATGCCGCACTCACCTAGCTTTGACCAACCCTTGGTCGGCTCAGCCTTGTTCACGTTGCGCTGCTCGTTGTCTCTGATGGCCTGTTCGATCGGCTGCATCCCCGGCTGCATGGGTGCCGCCTTGGTGCTGGCAGAAGCGAGAGGGTCAGTGATCGTCAACAACGGCGGCACGGAAGCAGCTCACTAGACTCGGCCGTCAATGATGAACGATTGAGTGGCCGGGGCGGACGTCTGTGTCATCATCTACAGTGCGAGGTCTGCTCAGCAAGGAGTCAACGAAGCTCGGGCACCAGCTCACCTGGGGTTGTGTGCTAGGAGCCATGATGAAGGTCGTGGTTGTAGATGTAGGCAATGGCTGATGTTCGTATGGGTAGGAAAAACAAGCCAGGTCGACAGGCGTTATCTCCGCCGAGCTATATCTAGTATATCACCAGTATGGTTATTCACCCTACCGAACCCGACCCCGTCAACATGAGCGCCGGGGCTGGCGCCGAGGTCAGCTGACCTGCACCGACGGTGAGGCTATACACCGCTGCAGCCGTGTCATGCCAAGCCCGCTAGCCTCGTCCGGAGCGTCCATCCCGACGCCGAGTGCCGTAAGGTCGCACGATCGACACTGCCTCGGGACGGGTTCACGGCCGTAGGATCTGGGCTGGTGCCGCTTCGGCAGCCAGCTCGCGGTTCCGGAATCGAGACGGGGGGCTCGTCGATACAGAGCACGGAGTGCATAGGGGCTCAACCACCCGAGTATGGTAAAAGGCTACTAGTACCGGATCGAAGGCAGTCGCGTCCAATAGGCCAACTATCGCAACACAACAGCCATCGCACAAAACCCAAAGGGATATCTCGCGCCCGAGTCAAGGTACCTTCATGCACCCTCCACTCAAAGAGAGAAGGGTGTAAAGACCTCCGGCTTATATCAAGGGCGAACCTGACGGGTGATCCCCTCAGGACCAGAGGTCGAGAGGGGTGGCACGGCCGAAAGGCTGGGTCGGTCTGTCCCTCCAGGGGGTACCGCGACTACATGGGGTGGTAGAAGCAGGGGCACGAGGGTTGCTCGGCGTCTGGAGGGGTGGGGGGAGGGGGGGAAGGGGGAAGGGGAGAGAGTGAGAAAAGACTACTGGAAACAGCTGGGAAGAATCGGCACGTCAGTGTAGAGGGCCCAGTATCACCACGGGTGCATTGCCATCGTCTTGATCACAGTTGCAGAGCTATCAGTATTGGTGTGGGTGATGGATGAGAACAAGAAGACGGAAGATGTTTTCGTTCAGATGCGGTTTCGGCCCAGAGCCATCGGATCAAATGGGTAAAATCACCTTGCGATAAATTCAGCTCGACTGTGGTGGCCATGGCATTGTTGGGTGCTACCAAACCAGATATAACGAGTCCCGGGTCACATAGTACATGCATGCTGGGTCACGCCCGAGCGGCCACAGCGTAACAAAAGAATACACTCAGTTCTCGCTAGCCTCCTTGTCGTGAGCCGATAAGAGACCCTGCTCGCTCTCGTCGAGGTCCTTTGACCCCTCGCCATTGGCACCCTTCTTCTTCTGCGGAGTCCAACTAAACGCGAAGCCATCAGAGAGATTCGGATGTAAAGCATCTTCGTTACAGGCTGCAGACTCACACTTCAGTGTATCGCCACCAAGCGCCGAGCTTGCCATGATACGCGGCGGCCACAGCGGTGCTCGCGAATACGATGGGGACGGAAAAGTAGATGGTGAGGGGGGTGATAGCGATCCAAACGACCTGGGGGTAGTAGATTGAGATGCCCTCGACGATGGCCAGGGACGTGAAGAGCGATACCATGCTCGCGGTGAAAATGGGCTTGGGGAAGGATGGGAAGTCTCTTGGGATCGCGACGGGAGCGTCGGGCGAGACATCGGCGGGTCGCTCGTACACGTCGGCAGAGAGCGAGTGCTCGAATCGAAGCGTCATGGCGGTCACCAGCGCTGGAGCGAGGACCCCAAAGACCTCGCCGAAGACGAGAACGAGACTGATGATCCACTGACTAGGGGGGATCTGATCGTCCTGGTTGTCCTTCTTGCCATCAGTGTCATCGCCAGAAAAGAATTCAACGACCAGACCAATGGCCAAAGCAAGGGTGGGTATGATAGTCTAGAGTGAAGGGATGATGTTGAATGTCAGCCAGGCTGTTCAAAGAACCGCGCTGGTACAGCTAGCAAGCCAACGCCGCCACCTACCAAATATCCGCTCATGAAGGCGACGATAGTCTTGATCTTCATCGTGGGGTATCTCACACCGCTAATGTACGTCAGGGTGAAAGCGGCTGCGACAAAGGGCAGATGCGCGATCACGCCGTAGCTAGCCAGAGTCATGACACCCGCGGTGATGCACAGAGCGAGGGCGATGCGCGCAACCTGTTTTCGACGAGCGACCTTTACATCCCCCACGGGCTCCTCAACGAGCTTGATAGGTCCTTCGGGGTTGGATCGGTGATAGCGCACCTGCATGCCGAGCGGCCAGACAACATCGAGCACCTAAGTCGGCCGAATCAGCCAGACGATCCTGCCGCGGCGGTTCGATTGGACTCACGCCGTACATCGGGGTGCTGATGATCAACACCAGCAGGGTGCAAAAGACCCAGTTCTGAGCCGATTGCGACTTGATCTTGGGCAGGATGAAGACGAAGAAACACTGGATGGAAGCCCAGAGACCGATAAAGATGCCCGCCGCCAGGATCTTCTTGGCCTTGGCTGTGAGGGGTTGATTCCTGAACTTGCTCAAATTCTCCTTCAACACAGTCATAGTGGATGGTGCCGGCTCATCGCTGACGTCCTCTGGCGAGAGAGCTGACACCGCCCTCCATCTCTATCGGTAGCAACAAGGGTGGTCAGCGAGCGAATGACGGTTCTGTGCCGAGGAGTCACTCACGTTCAGCGAGAGATAACTGCCGTACGCCACGGCCGGGACCGAGGCGAGATGCACCAACACGGGGTGCATCACCAGCCACGGGACATTGTCGAAGGGGGTTGGCATGGTCGGCGGGGTGTGAGCAGGTATGCCTGGTGACCTTGTGAGCGAGTGAATGATGAACGATGAATGGTGAGAGCGTAGGACCGTGGAGCGTCTCAGCGGCGGTGAGCTCCCGGTTCAGGGCGGTGCAGAAATAGACATTAACCTTTCCGGCATCGGGGGCGCCAAAAGGTACGGCCGTAAGCATATCGAGTCTGTCAAGGGGGAGGATAGCTTCACCGCGCTTTGCATGGGCGCTCTAGCGGACAGCGGTCCCAGGTTGATGGACCGGGGAGGGCGAGTATATGCGCTCCTCTTAACGACAGGCTTGTTCGTGAGATGAGAGCCATGTAGCAGTGCGTAAGGCTCCCATGACCGAGATTAGTCTCCCGACACCTGATGTTTGATCTGCGCTGGCCGCACTCCGGCCTCAGTAAGGTGACAAAGCCTCTGCAGCAGATGTGGCCGTGACAATCATTGGATAGCTGTGTCCCACCGTAGCCGTCGAAAAAGAAGCAGACGGCCGGGAGTCGGCCGTTCAGGCTCCAAGTCATGTTCAATGGCAGGGTCGTAGAGCTGCCGCGTGAGCTCCTGCGGCT
This sequence comes from Kwoniella sp. DSM 27419, assembly GCA_036428645.1. NCBI lineage: Eukaryota > Fungi > Basidiomycota > Tremellomycetes > Tremellales > Cryptococcaceae > Kwoniella > Kwoniella sp. DSM 27419. The sequence continues at coordinate 468,730 of CP144080.1, read as the reverse complement.
TCATATACAGCGGGATATGGGGGATTCGCGCTGCCGGAGGTCATCCGCGTAAGCCTCTAGCTGAGCCCCGTACCAGTCCCGCCCTCCTAGCACATCCCCTTGACGGACAAGACTAGCAGCTGGTCCCCGTCCAGCGATGCCCGTTCCAGAAATATCGGTTACATACAAGCAGGATCTAGCATAGTTGTCGCGGTATATCTCCATGCAAAGGAAGGGAGCCGTGGGCGAGAAGTCCCCAGAACAACCGGAATGGAGGAGACAGCGATCAAGGATAGGCGGGCGACGGACAAGGGCATTACATTACTGCGGATCGAGGTGATACGTCAGCTAGACATCGCGCTGAGGCGGACGGTTCGACCTCTGTCACCGGTTCAGACCGAGACGTCAACCGAACTCACAGGTACAGCATCCCTTTTCCGGCGGTGCGTAAGGGTCTTCGTTCCGTCCTGGCGGTCCCCAGACGGACGGTAGCTGTGTGTGGGTCAGCGGGGATCCAGGCGGGGCCGAGGCGAGCGACGGTGAACAGGACACGGCGAAGGCAAGACAATAGACTTGGCCGCGGTGGGTGATGACCGCCAGCTGCTGTATGGACAGGCCCCTGGCTGGCCATCACCAAGCAGCCGTAGTGTAGATTGGCAGCGAGGCGGAAGTTTACGCAAGCCAGCCAGCCAGTCCAGAACCACAGCCTTCAACACCTGGCGCAGTCGACAGACTCACCATGGGATCTCTTGTCCCCGTACAGAACTTGATCAGACCCAAAGACGCCTCGCTGACCCTCGCCCTCGGCCTCGCCAGATCCTCCCTCAATCGCTGATTATGTTCGGTCAACCGGCGCAGCTTGAGCTCGGCCATGGATTGCTTGTGCGGTCGGATCAAGTTGGCCGGCGTCGGCCCAATATATGACATGGCGGGGTAGGCTGTGCTGCTGAGCTCGAGGTCGGCTTAGGTGTCACACCGAGCGACAGCAGTCTGTCCCTTGCTTCCCACGTCCGTATGTCGAGCTTGAGACGAGCGACTGGGTGCTATCGTCTCAATATTTCGAGCGGGCCACCGCGACTTGAGCTGTACCACACCGACTGCGAGTTGAGGACGAGGCGCGAGGCGAAATGCTAGAGTCGGATGGACGTTACGACAGATAACAGGCCACTGCAAAGCTAACTGAGCGAGCTTGATGCACCCAAGAGGCTTATTGTTCTGTTGATCGATCAGAGCCATCTTGCCACGTGGCCGATCGACTTTATTACCCGAAGCGACGCTCTGGCTTCTCACCCCAGGCACCGAGGGCGTGCTACAGTGGCGTATTCAAGCAGGCTACGTCTCACCGAGTGGCAGGAGCAAGTGATAGCCAGTCGCAAGGCCAGCTGCATCGCTCCTAGATACCGTGCATCGATCCGCCCCACACCCCTCAGTCAAACTCGTTCCCTCCGACCCGCTTCTTCAGCTCACCCCAGCTCAGACCGCCCTTGGGGTTCTTGGGCAATTCCACCACTTCGACATAGTTGGCAGGGAACATGCCTTCGGGACCTCCTGCGTCGACATCCTTCGCCACGCGCCCTTTCCACCAGTCACCCTTGTCCCCGACTTTGCCCAGGACCACCACCACCTGACCCGCCCTCAGCGGCAGATCACCATCGGCTGAAGCGGGGAAGTCGAACAATGCTACGGCACGAGCGTACCCTTCGTAGGAACCAGCGTTGTGATCCAAACCAGCCCTGAGGCGTAGGTCAGGTTTGCCAGTGGTGCCGATGCTGTATCGCTTGTCTCCAGCGCCGTCGTCATACCCATTCCTGTGACCCTGGTCGATTTGACCATACCGCCCACCGGATTCAGACCGCTGTCCAGTCGCATTGTCCTCCTCGAACGGTGAGTAGCCGCTGGAGGTAGAAGACACATATGACGAGTAGGGCCGAGGTTTACCACTGGCTCCGTATGCACCAGATGACATGTTGTCTCGTGACGTGGTCTGCGAGTCGTAGCGTGACGGCCTGGTCGATGTGTCTTCCAATATATCATCGAACGGTGTTGGTTTTGAATTGCTCCGACTTCGATTCCCGTTATTACCCGTGGACAGCCTGGCGAAAGAAGCCGAGAGGCCCTGCCCATCTGCCTCCCATTTGCCTAGCAGGTCCCTCTCGCCTCCACTTGTCTTTCTCGGTGCATGGGTGCCACCCAGTGCCGCCGGCTGACCGTCCCAGTCACCAAGGAGATCCCTATCCTTACTCCTGTCCGGCGTGGACTTGCCGCTCATGTACGAGAAAGGGGGAGGCACCTCGCCGTTCCGAAGAAGAGATCCACTTCTCGATCGTCCCGACGAGTTGGTGCTGGCACCGCCTATAGGACCCGAGGAGTCGTGTGTCAAGCCAGCAGTATACGTCTCCGAGCTGTTCTCCAGCGCCAGCTTTCGTGGGCTGGAAGAACCGGAATTGCTGAACGGGTTGAAACTGCTCCTGTTTCGCGCCACGCCCGGTCGAGAGGGCGAGCCACCAGAGTCGCCCAGACCAGGCGAGCCGGGACCTCCGCCCGCACTGCCGAATAGGCTGCCGGCACGCCTGCTGCCGCCCGAACCGGGTCCACTGCCCTCGGCTCCGACACCTGCACCAAAGACGTAACCCCCTCCACCGTTACGATCCGAGCCCATCCCTCCTCCCTCTCCGTCCTCATCACGCTCCTTCCACTTCTGACCTCCGGGCAGTCCTGTGCTCTTCTCAAGCTGATCGATCAGCACACCGCACCAGGGAGGCGGCTCGAACGTGCCCGATAAGATTTGCTTCGCGCTGGGGTTTCCGCCGTACGCCAATCGGTTGGCATCTTGCCTTTCAACGATGACCGAGCCTTCGACCGAGACACCTCCGAACAGCCCTTTCGTTTTGGAGTAGCTGTACATGGCCGCCACTCGACCTTTCAGGTTGACAGAGCCGGAGCCTTCGGCGTTTCGACCGAGAGGTCCTACGGCAACCTAGACGGAGGGTCAGCACCCGGTGTGAGCCAGGCGGGCGATCCAGTGTCGATCGACTGCGACTCACCGACAGGTTTCCTCCGAGCTGTAGACTTCCAGCCGACATGAAGGAGGTGACCGCGGCCCGAGACTGAGAACAGGTTTCGCGTCAGCTATATCTTTCGAAGACCGGGGATCCAGCTCACGTTCAGCACGATCAGGAAGTCGGTCACTCTGCAGGCGGTGTAAGTGTTTAGACTCCATTTCCGTGAGTAGTCAGACTCACTCGGCACCCATCTGACCTCCGAAGCCGAACCCGCCGAGACCGATCGCACTGGGGGGCGACCAAGCTATAGCATGTTGGTAGCTATCAGAAATGGTCCGTGATAAAATGCTTCAGCCGCCGCTTCGCCACTCACAGCCATCGTCCAGCCTGGCGATAACCACGCCGCTTCCTGCCCTGGCGGAGAAGACAAACCCAGCTTTGAAGACTGTAAAGATGGCGAATCCCGCTGCCCGCTCGAGGATACTCCGCGGGATGACCTGTGCAGACACGTCAAGCGTCAACAACGTACGCGTACCTCGCTTGACCAGTCGAGCAGTGGGACATCAGAACTCACCTTGTCCAGCCCATTGTTGTTCGAATCGACAAAGCTCCTCACTAGACCATATCAGCATGCCTCTGGGATAGACCGTCGAGCGGGTCTTCAGAGATGATCTCACAGATCTTGGCGGCTTTCCGCGTCTCCTCTTCCAGCCTCACTGCGAGCGAGTCGAGCATGATCAGCCGCAGTCGTTCTGTGGGGCAGAAGGGCAGAAGACGTTGCAGAGAAGCACTTACCAGGCAGTGGACTATTCAGACCCATGATGCGTTGCTGTCCGCCTGTGTGTAGTCCCCCCGGAAGCGATGACCCGAGTATGTGGGGGTGTGTGTGTGGTGAGTCTGTGCTGAGTGCGGTAGTTGTAGTATGTGACGCCTCGACGGCGAACTGTACTAGATGCCGAGCAGTATACGAGGGATCAAACAGACATGAACAGTAGGGATTAGGAGGTACGAGCTCGCAGCCTGTGCATTCTCACTCTCTGCTCAACCTTTCCACCATCCCGCATCCGCAGCATCATATCCCACCCAACATCAACGTCATCCTCCTCTCGGCCCACTTTTCCCTCCTACCCGACGCACCCTCGGTTATCGCCGCCAAAACAGGCCGGACAGAGGCAGTGCTGAGCGGTGCCATGACCGTTAGTCCTAGTCTGTCGGACCGTCTGCTAGCTCTGCAAAGAAACCCAGCATGCTGCTTGACTTTGCCCAGCTGAGACGACAAGGACCATTGCATTGACTGCTGAGGCACCCATCAAAAGTTGCATTTATATATTGCTAGCGATACAAAGGACGCCGTCTGGATTCGAGCCGTATGTTCCCGTACAAGAAAGACTATACTGGACGCAGCACAAACTACCGCTGGAAGGCGAAGGGGCCGGCAGAGTACGAACCATCTCCCCCAGCGACCATGCCAGTCTGAGCCGACATGGGTGAAGTGAGCGTAGCAAAGGGGAAGCCCGCACGGGGCTGCGGCAGCGGGAAAGGGTTCTGAGCCGTCGGTGTCGGGTGGTCCCCTTCAGGCGGCCTGAACCCTTCGAGGGAGGGCGCCGGCATCGACATGTGCTGCGGTGCAGACAGCCGCCTTGCAGCGTTGTTGCTCATGTTGGTCATGTAGCCGCTGGGAGCCATACCGTAAGGCTGTTGAGCAGGCTGAGGAAAGTAACTCCGTCCGTCGACAGATGATATCGAGGAAGACGAAGTCGAAGGTCGAGACTCCGCTGCCATGCCGCCGGCCATGCTAGACCACGGAGCATAGCCAGCCGAATATGATTGCGAGGACCGGTGCCCACTGCTGCTAAAGTCCGACGCGGTCGACATCATCGAGTCCCGTCGGTCCCACTCCGAGTCGGTGCCAGATGAACCGATCGATGTCCGCTGTGGCCAGGCGGTCATGCCGTTGTATTGTTGATGTCCGTTCGCAACAGCAGCTGTCGCATCTCTCTTCTTTTTCCTCCAAGCTTTTCGCATATCCTTGAATTCTGTACGAATGGTCAGCTTGACCTATTAACTGATGCCCGCTAAACTCACCAGAAGGCAGCCTCTTTTCCCCGTGCTTCTGCATGGCGACGTGCGCATTAAGATGGTTGAGGGTTCCGTACGACTTCTCGCACCCGTTGAAACCACAAGCGTACAGTCGTTCGATCTCGTCAAATCGCCTCCTAGGTCGCTTCTTGGGAGCTGGTCCTCCGAGCTGCACGAACGTGAGCTCGGACTGCGACATGTCCCCTGGCTTGCCAGGCATGTATGATGAACGGATGGAACCTCCGGCACGGTTCAGGCCAGAATCGATCGAGTAGGCTCGGTCACTCGTAAAGTTTCCAGTAGCTGCACCCGCTCGGTCGTCCCGGTATGGCATCTCTCGCGATACCATGGCAGGCTGAAAGTAGCCGTTCATGCCAGGGATCTGTCGAGCGATCGACTGCGCGCTGGGCAGAGCAACGTTACCGGCCATATGCGGGTAGCTGGGGATCCCATCGCTAGTCTGCGGGCGTCCGTTATAAGTATTCGCGGGTCGAGCGTAGTTTGGTATTTGCTGAGACTGCTGTTGCAGGTAGCTGATCTGAGGCGCAGGCGCAGACGGAAGACCCAGTGCAGCTGCATCGCCACCGTAAGAGGCTTGTTGCCAGCTGTTCGGAGCGAACTGAGGCTCGGACGCCCGCCGGCTGTTCGGCACATAGTGCGGGTCGACGTTGTTGTCGGTGACAGAGGCAGGCGGCTGGATCTGCTTGTTCTCCACCGGCCCCTTGTTGGGCGTTCCGAAAGGGTTGGTAAACATATCCTCCTCCTCGATCGATTCAGTGATTCTGATCTGCCCGTCAGATGAAGTGGGTCGCTGCTGACTGATCCTCTGGAAGCGTTGAGTCTCTTCAGGCATGTACCCGGCAAATGGGCTCCGGCTCTGTAATGCTCCTCCTGCAGTGGCGGGGCGACGGGTCTCGGTCTGAGAGGGCCTAGCGAAGTCGCGCGAGATTGCGGGGAGTGCGTCTACCGAAGAAAACGAGGTTCCGGTTGCTGAACCTGATGCGGAAGAGAAGGAGGATCCAGCGGTGTTGCTGTATGGAAATGAGCCGTTAAAGGGGAAAGCGCTGGAGTTGTAGGCGCCGCCACCGGTTAGAGGCGAGAGGACGCTACCGGTCGAACTGAACGAGCCGGTCTTGATAGGGTCGGGCTTGTATGGGGCGGTGAAGCCTACACTTGTAGGGTCGCTGAATGTAGCGGGCGGCTCAAAGGCGAAGTCGGTTGGCGAGGAATTGTTTGATCCGGTCGTAGTCATCGCTATTGTCGACAGTGAGTTTGACCAACTAACGGAAGACGACAGGACATCGTCGGGAGAAGTCCAGGGAGGAGACATTGGGGCGAAAGCGAAGATTGATGCAGTGTCCATTGTGGCAATCGAGGTTCATGGCAGCGAGCAGAGTACCCGGGAGCACCAAGGTGAGCCAGGAGGTCGGTAACGGATATGGACGATGTATAAGTAGGTTTCGGCGTGGAGTACCGGATGCAGGCGGCGAGCAGAGTCAATGGCGAAGGGATAAGTGATAGGCGTGGTTTGATTGCCGATAAGGGGAGGTAGGTAATGGTTATCGCAGTGTCAGCCAGGCTCAATCGGAATTGTGCTGGATGTGAATCGAGGCGAGGGCGACAACGAAGACAGGACAGATAGAATACGGGGGTTGACAGACCGAACAGACTGATGGTCAATGTGGGACGAGGATGTGTGGAGAGGGATCAATGGTAACGGCAAAGAGGAGTGGGTGACGACCAGAATGCGCATCTCACGGCAGCATGGCTTACGCCGTGACCCCGGTGACACACCAATCAAGAGATCAGACTCATGTGAGGATCATGGAGCGCACGAGGCGGGAGTAAGGCAGGAGGCGAGGTTCCAGACAGGATCCCAAGCATAACTGTATGTATCCGTGGACGAGAGAGAGGAGGTGAAGAGAGACGCTCACCGTAGTCAATGCCTTCAATCAATGGAGCTTCACCAGAGTGGACCTGTGTACCCCGTGTTCTTGGCTGATCCCTCTTCAAAGATTGGCACAGGAAGAGTCGGAACACAGTCCGCGGTGCTGAGCAGATCTAGGGCTGGGAAGTCAAGGCCGTGACGAGCGGTGTCGGTTCGGTGTCTGTCGACGCTGTTTGAGACAAATGACGACTGACTGTGACTGTCCGAGCTTGATACCTGTTCCGATTCAGGTCGATGCGACCGTGACGTGTTGAAGATTAGGCAATAGCAAGGTGTCGCAGAGATTCGGTTAAGCTTGATGGGTGCTCGTTGAATCGATGAGATAGGTTTCAATGATCGATATCAGATAGTGTGTATGCGGTGAGAAGGTGACTCGAGGCGATGGTGTTCGGAGCTATGAGATGGCGGCAAAGAGGTTGACTGGACCGTCCGTTGATGATGATGAAATAGACGACGAGACGGGGTCGAGATATGGAATCGAGCTAGTCTAGCGTGGGTCCTCACAGCCGGTACGGTGGTCACGGTGGTGATGGTCGTGTTGCACGTCGGGCTTCGCAGGAGAGGGTCTTTCTCTCTCGTGATAGATGCGCTACGGGCGGGGTCTCGGTTGACTGTCGCCTGGTGATATCCGATTGGCAGGTGATAGATGAACCGTACCGTGGTGATAGATGGGGGATTGAACACTCAAGGAGCGCTAGTACGGTCGTGCCGCGCTAATCACTAGCGCAGTACCTCTCGTGATATATATGAGGTTCGGACAGGAAGACGATGACAGGAATGTGGGTGGGTCCCGCTATATACAACCCCCCATCTCCACCCTCCGCTGCAACGCATGCATCGCAGCTCGACGGCTCAGATCCCGACTGGGGAGTGTAGGCATCTTGGCGACGAGGTGGGGGCATCCGGTATAGGAGCGCAGGGTCTCACAAGCATGGGTGATGATGACAGGGCTTGGGTATTTTATTTCGCTCTTCTGAAACCCCTTCCCTCTCTCGCTTCACCTCGTGTCGAAAACCATGAGACGTCGGAGATGACCTGTGGACGGTCCGGGACATCACGACGGTACGCTCCAGTCCGAAAACATCAATCTCATGACGCACACCCTTGCGCCGACGCCATGCGACGACCTCTGAGCCGGGCGGGTTATGCTGCGTCGGCTGCGGCCGCCCCCCCTGCCGCCCTTTCGCTTGCCTTGCTCCACTAGCTCGGAAAATGTCCCGACGTGGCAGCCACGGTGCAATCTGATTAAACAAGCAACAGCCTCCGAGCTGGAGGGACAGTGCAGCGCAGAATGGGACTCTCAGGGTCGACCCATTCCCATTTAACTAATCTATCTCAGGGCTCATCCCCTTGCCCTTTCGGGTTTGGCGGCCGCGCGTCTTCCTGTGCATCTTGTAACGACGACGGCGTTTTCAGAGCGCCGAGCAGTTTACGTCATTCACACTTTCATTGCCCAAATCCTGCCTTGCTGCCACCAGACTCCGACAGCACCACTGACTTCCCGACTCCCGGTGATTCATTACACCGGCTCATTAATCCTCCTCCCATCTGGGTCTGGACAATCGATAGCGACTCCCAGTGTAGGCATGGAGTGTAACGTATACCATCCGTAGTTCCCAACGGTCAGATCTGCTCGAGTCTCCGCGGTCAGACTTCAGATGCCACTATCACGCGATGGCCTCCCCTCCCCCCCCTTCCCCTGAGCTAAATAGCAATCTAAGACGGTTTCGCATTCGGAGGTATAACCTTCGAAAGGAGAGGTGACCACCACTTCACCTGGACTTCTGGACTGATCGAAAAGTGCGGGGGTCCTGCTCCCCAGGGAGTCGTCAGCTTGCTTGGGTGCTCGGTAATGGCCTACGATCTTGAGTTACCGGAGCGTATCTATCACCGTCGCGGTTCTTGTCATCGTACGTGGCTCAGCGTGGCACCGAGCTTAGCTCTGTTCGTACGGCCGTATGCTGGAATTTTGTACTCTTGCTCATACGCCATGTTGTCCAGCGGGAAGTGATGGCAGCACAACGTGTCACAGGCGTGATCCTCACGATTTCTCGCTGGCAACGCGGAACATGAAGGTCACATGGCAAGACTGTACCGGGATCCAATGCCGCTGCTGGATAGTAGAAACAAGACTCGACTCAGCCATACATTCGATATCTAAGTTGTGTACATACAATGGATAGAGAGGAGACACAACAGGTACTCTGCGTGACTCTCACGCGACGTTCTCAACAGCTCGCCTACAGCGGACCCATGTGAGACTCCTGATGCATGGGGGAATGAGGATGAATGTGAGTCGATTCAGGACGATGTGCGATGAATACTGTGTGCGTTCATACTTGTAGTATGGGCGGTTTCCTTGACAATGGCGATGTGGGAATCGGTCGATGCTGATATCAATGTGAATGGTATATCCGGGATGCAATGAGCGTGTGCGTGCGGTTTCTTTGTCGACTGGGTTATCGACGGAGTGCGAGGGGGCTGAGAGACTTGATGTGTCTACACGTCGCAGCCTGTGGACAGGTTCTATTCCCTCCTAGCTAGTTCGCTAGCGGACAGGCCGAGTTCGAATGTTGTGCGGAAGGACTTCGAGGGGACAATGATCTTCTGGCTAGTCTTCTTCTTGCCGCCCGTCATCAGTCCGGCGGACGAGGTGTGGGCATCTGGGGCCATCCTGGCAAACAGTGCTCGAGACAGGGGCTGCGATTTGGGTAGACGAGGCTGATAATCACCTCCGGCTGCCTGCTGCGTGGTGGCATTCGTCAAGGGAGTCATGCCTCGCAGTCGAGTGGGGCGCGACGCCGTGCCAGACTGCAAGTGAGACTGCCCATGGGTGGAAGTGTTGGCAAAGACCCGAGGGTAACGCGCGGTAAGAGGTTTAGGCGGGCCGTTGGCGGACGAAGATGAAGATGAAGACGAGCCATGCTTTGGAGGGGAAGCGAGCGGACAGGTGGAAGGCGTAGTGAATGGTGGAGCGTGCAGCTCGGTTGAGTCCTTGCCCTCCATTTCTGGTTCGGGCGATGATCCCTCCACCCCGCTGAGGAACTCTCGCTCACTCTCGGTGGGTGATGACGACGAATGTTCGCTCAGCCATTCCGAGTCGGATCCATTGTGATTTGGTGACAGGGGTGACATGGTTGGCCTGGGGGTCGAAGATGAAGCGTGGGCGTTGTCGTGTCCGAAAGAGTTGTATTGACTGGCGGATGAAGAATGGGCAGAGCGTGGGGTACTCGATCGCATATCTGGTATAAGAGGACGACGTGGATTGAATGTGGACCGTTGAACAGTTTGAGATCGCGTGAGGCAAACTATTTTCTGTGGGGGAAAGGAGGGGTTTGACGTTAACCTGAGATGTTCCAGTCGATTATTTTTGTGGGGATAGGTACGAAGGCGTCGATCTAAATAACGCACCTGATGGTCAAAGCTAAGGGTTATTGTCTGGGGTCGACTTATACCCAACGCGAGCACTGACAACCGTGGAACAGACGTAGGCGAGGGGAGCAGGTCTGATGTCGGTCGCCGGTGGACGGTGTTTTCTTCGCCTAAGGGGGTATAGTCACCGCGTGTACGAGATGACGCGTCTGCTTGTGTGCCGTCCGTTTCTGCGCGGTCTGATGGCTCCAGTTCGTTCTGTTGGGGAACGAGCAGCAGGGCGCATCGCTCAGTGACTGATGGGCATCAGGCCGTAGCAGGTGTTGTCGTGGTCGCTCGTTGCCCAAAAAGCCACATTCCTCCCCCTTTGGGGCGAACCAGACTTTTGGGGGAAGATCGTGTGGGGCCTCCACTTGCCTCACGCGACATGTACGTAATGGGTCGGCGGCGGCATAACCGGTCTCTCAGGACCCTGATGCTGTTTGATCACAGGCACGGCGTAGCTGTCGAGGTATCGAGCTTTCACGATTTCCTCGCAAGGCGTGGAACACTTCTGGCGAAAGCCAACGACCTTTTGTGCGAAGCAACCGTGACAGACATTTTCGCCTGCACAGATGAGCTTGATAGGATGGGAGGCTCACTTCACACCGCTGTTTTCACTGCTGCAAACGTTCACTGCTGAGCTGCAGTTCTGCAGTTTATGCAAAAGCCAACCCCCCTGCTTCGTCGGAATGGTTGGTGAAATTGATGAACGATACCATTAACGCCAAGGCCCTCCGGCTATCTAGCTTCTTCTTACAAAAAGAACCAAAGAGCATTGCTCCAGAAGGATGATAGGAATCATCCCAGACTTCGGAGCTCTCCGCCATCGTATTGCTTGTCAGTCCGAACGGAGTGTTCTATGCAAGTCAGAGCCAGAAAAAATCCGCGCTGTAGGTTGATTTTCCGTCGCAGGACAATCGTGACTCCTCTTGGTCGCGCGTCGAAGAACAGGTGTCTGCCGACCAGCTGATGAGACGATAGTCGGACCTTTTGGAGTATTTGCGTGTCACCAATGACCAAGTGATACCGAACAACAATTCTGACAAGCAGTCCCAGGAGATCTCGTGTCAAGCAATGGCTTCCATGCCTGATGTGCTGGTATAGGCAGCAAAGACTCATTGACTCTATCTGCCCAACTGTCGTCCATCAAGCGAACAGCGGGATTGACCGTTAGCAATGCTCTCCATTAAAGTCTGACCCGCTGCAAATACAAGATGTGCATGCGACTGACAGTATGACACAGCGGAATCATGAAGCGTATGACTGTTGTCTAATCCTCTATGACTTCCTCATCGCTGTCCTCGTCTCCTTCTACCTGGCCCCAAGTGCTTCCCTCCTTTTTCTCAGCAAACAGCGCTCCGCCGCCCTTCTGCACCAGATCCCAAACCTCTTCTCCGGCTACCTCGGTCGGATCAATCTCCTTTCTCGGGAAGGATGTCACCAGGGAAAAATCGTAGGTATGTTCATAACCTTCTGGTGGAGTATCGGGATCGGATTCGGGCCCCTGATCGCCAGGGATGAGTAGCGTTTCGACATAGATGAACAGTGGCAACGTTGAGGGCCCGGGGTTGAACTGCCGAATGTGCCGGTCGGACGAGAGAGGCGTACGGATAGCCACTCGAACCGGACCGCCAGCGGGAGGTAGTAAATGTTTCCTCGCGTAACGTCGCCACACCTTGCGGTTCTCCACAGCGTTCGCCTTCGCTTGAGCCTCTCTCTCGGCACGTTCCTTCTGTATCCGCTCCAGCTCTTCTTTCTGTCTTTGGGCCTGCATTCGTTCCCTGTCTCTCCGCTCCGCATCCCTAAATGCTCTGTCTTGCTCTGCCCGAAGATGCCTGGCTTCTTCAAGTGACAGCCTCTCTCTCTTCAGCCGATTCAGGAAAGGCGTGACTCGCGGCAAGATTGTCGTCGTGAGCGCCTGTATAATCGATGTAGTGGACGTAATGGTGGATGGCGGGCCAGCCAAGTTTGACAAGATGGCCAATTTAGGAGTCGAAGAGTTTGGCACTGGTAGTAGCGACAAGAAAGTCAAGGACGGGTACGTGGTAGTAAGCAAGGTCTGAGAGACTTTCAGCGGAAACCGATAACGACCAAGTCAGCTCAGGCCATCACATGCCGGGCAGACTGGACATACCCTGATATCCCTCACGGCTTGCTACGTCCGCTGCCCAGACCACGACTTCCTTCTCCTTGAATGTCCTGACCAATTCCGGGTCACTCAACACATCCCTCTTGAACTCCTCATCGTCCTCGTGCTCGCTGCAGACCAAGATCACAAGACCCAGCTTGCCCTCGCTTCGCAGGCTCTGAACGAACTCCCTATATGGACCGATGTAGAAGTCCGGCAACGTGCCATGTGCTGAGGAGCCTCTCGTGAAGGTCTCCAGGTCGCGGATGAACCGCAAAGAATTAGTGGTGGGATCTTGAGCGGGACGCGGACGGCTTGAAGAGCCTGGGGTCGTAGGGGGTAGCAGGAACGTAGGCAGGCGCGGTAGCAGGGAGAGTGGAACGAAGTTTCGGACTTTACATAAGGATGTGCGCCATCAGTGAAAAGGCGATGACGGAGGATGGGTCGAGACACAAGATGACTTACTAACGAAATACCATACCCCTCCCACGATGGACGCGATCAAGCTCACGGGGAAAGTGAGAACACCCCAGATACCCGAGCCCAGGCCAACGTTGGCAGGCCCGCCAGGCGATCTCGGAGATCTGTTTGGATTGGATCCTGACAGACGTCTTGCACCCACTGGCTGTCGTGGCAACAACGGTTCCTCTACCTCCAAACGGGCTGGACCCGACGCGATCGAGCTGGAACTGGCCATATCGCTTTCGACAGCCGGAGTGTCGGAAGCACCCATTGAGAAGATTTGCTCGACCGTTGCCTGGGAATGCTTGCATGTCAGACAGGAAACAGACGCTTAATGACCGGTTACCCACCTGCACGTTCCAACCATTCTCGCGAAGCAATCGCTCGTCTCGCTCTCGAGCTGCGGTGGTGCTTGAAGAGGTGACCGCTAAGAGCTGTTCGAGAACATCACGCTGTGACGTGGAGAGTGACATTGTGTCTCACGCATGCGACGGCAAGATCGACACCGATGTAGCTGATCGGGCGGTGATGATCGGTGGCTGCGACAAAGGTAGAGGGGGGTTAGCAGTAGGGCGGTGGTCGGCTGAGCGATGACTCTACACCCGACTCGCGGCCAGCCGAACGGAGCTCGCCGCCGTCAACCGATACACGTCAACCACCTTCGCACCGACCTCCACTCACTCACGACGCGTCCGAGCATTCAGCAAAATCAAACCCTTGTCATCTTGTCAATGACTTATACCTTGGATTCATTAAACATATAACCATCAGCTCAGCATCTGTAATCACCAGGTATCGCCTCGGTCGTCAGGTTCAGCCACTGTTGGGACAGAGATGGCAGCGATCGCTGGCAATGATGGGCTTGCCACCCTTCCTCCGCCAAGCGGGGTCCAAGCTTTGGATTTCGATGTCGAAGTCTTCAAGCGGTATCTCGAATCGCTCCTGCTACCAGGTTAGTCAATCGTGTATCGTACTGATGATTTGACAGGTGCTGATGAGTATTTCGATCCCCTAGTGATGGCCGCAACACATGAGGAGCTCCAGGAGAGTCTCTTTGAAGATCCGAGCTTTGATGAAAAGGTCCAGCGGTTCGCTGCAGACGCTGGATGTCAAGTCGTCTATATCAGCAAAGAACGATACATTGATGTGGACGAGGATGGTGAGTATCTCTGAGATCCGACAATGTTGATTGGCCGCGATCTGATTGAGCCGAGTTTCACAGATCAACCCATTATTCGCATCACTTATCGCCTTCACCTGCCGCCTACGCCCCCGCACTCCCAGAACAACATAGCAACCCTTGCTCTCATCAAAGTTTCACCTGGGCTGGACTCTCTGATCCCGTTGGGCAGTCAATTGCACTTTCTTCAACTCTCATCGTCCAGCACGCCTCTGCTTGTCCGAGATGATGGTATGACATCTGGTACCTCCACCGTTGTAACAACACCTACCGCTCAAGGCACGCCGTACGATGGTCTGCATAGTCTTGTGCACTGGGGTGTGGCACCGTGGTTCGACTCATACGTATCATCCAAGCAGATTCTTATCCCCGAAGGAGGAGCAGCGAAAAAAAGTGCTGGAGGAGAAGCGCAGATGGGCATTCCGGTGACCAAGAAGAAGTTTGCCGAGCTGGAACTGTCGTTATTGCATCTCAAGCAGAACGTGGAAATACCTGACACTCATTTGTCTGTACACCCCGCAATTAGGAAGGCAGTAGCACAGGTACGTCTGTCCATCCTCATCGTTTTTGATACGGAAAAACCGCTGATCGAGGAGTCGCTTGTAGTGCCATGCTTCCGGCACTAGGGTGTCTGTTGATGCAGTGGAACCCAGCATGTTGTTATCGGATCCTGCTTTCCTCAACAAGCTCCAGGCGGATGTGAACGGCTGGATCAAGGAAATTCAGTCGGTCACAAGGCTGTCCCGCGATGTATCCAGCGGGACAGCATCCCAAGAGATCAACTTCTGGTTGTCGATGGAACATGCCCTTGAGAATATCGACGCCCAGTTGAAAGGAGAAGAAGTCGGCTTGGCTATGGATGTGCTGAAGCATGCCAAAAGATTCCACGCTACTGTCAGTTTCCTGGCTGACACTGGACTCAAGGAGGCTACCGATCTAGGTAAGTTCGAGCAGAGTACGCTCACCCGACCCACTGGATGCTAAATCAACGCTCAGTTCATAAGCACAACCTGCTCATGAAGGACTTCCCTCTCGATGAGCTGTTGGCAGCAACGGATCTAGTAAAGATACAGGAAGCTGTCTATCAGATCTTCGGGCACATTAACAAGAAGTTGAAGCTATCGTAAGTTTGTCGAATCGTAGTATATAAGCTCATCCATACCTCAGACCGTATCCTATTCGACGAACTCTCCCCCTGGTTGAAGCCATTTCTTCCGATTTCAACGACCAACTGCTCAAGGTGCTCGGAAGTCAGCGATTGATGTACATGGACTACGGAAAGTTCGAAGAAGTCATGTCTTCTGCTGCCGACGTCTTCGCCACTTGGGACGAAAGCATGAAGGATTTCACCAATGTAGCCCGAGAGGTTTCTCGAAAGAGAGCCGAGAAGTTCATCTCAATCAAGATCATGCCTGCGCAAGCGAAGCTCCAAGAGCGGATCAACTACCTGCGAGGTTTCAGGCGGTCTCACGAACAATTGAAAGTCATGACCACCTCGACTCGAACGTTCAATGGCCTTGGCAACGACCTGCCCTTCGACATCGACATGGACGAAGAGGTCAGACTGAGTTACGACAGTGTAAAGAACGTGAATGTTCTCGATGTCACCTCCGAGGGCTCCGAGATATGGTATACTGCAGAGACCGCATACAACGACCGGGTCTCGAGGATTGAAAACCAAATTATCTCACGCTTGCGAGATAAGCTAGCGACTGCCAGGAACGCTCAAGAGATGTTTAGGGTATTCTCCAAGTTCAACACGCTGTTCGTTCGACCCAAAATTAGGGGCGCGATTCAAGAATACCAAACCCGGCTGATTGACTCTGTCAAGGATGACATCCGTCGTCTTCGACAAAAGTTCACCGCCAATTACCGGAACTCACAGGCATACCACATGTCGCAGATGCGAGATTTCCCCTCCGTATCGAGCGCTATCATATGGGCCCGACAGATCGAGCGTCAGCTCCTGACGTACATGAGAAGGGTAGAAGATGTGCTTGGTACTGGCTGGGAGAGTTACGCCGAGGGTCACAAGCTTCAGGTCGAAAGTACCTCCTTCCGCGCCAAGCTAGACACGAGGCCGCTATACGATGCTTGGATCACCGATATCACAAAGCGTGGTAACCTCGCAATCACCGGTCGACTGTTCGATGTGGTCAGAACTCGCGCAACTGCAACGAATGCCCAGGGCCAGTTGCAGCTGGTCGTCCAATTTGACCCCCAGGTCATCGCGCTGTTCAAAGAAGTCAGAGCGCTTATCTGGTTGGGTTTTCCTGTACCCCTCACCATCAGCCATAAAGCTAAGGACGCCAAGCGAGTGTACCCTCACGCGGTCAGCTTGATGGAATCGGTGCGAACGTATACTCAAACGCTCGATCTCATCGATAATCACGAGGATGTAGCGATCCTGCTGGCGAGCTACCGGTCCCACGCGCAGCAGATGGTTGAGAGGGGAATCAAAATGCAGTGGGATCATCTTGTGAACGCATACGAAGGCCAGCGATATCTCCCTGGAAGCTCCAGTGACGGGCGCGACAACCGTCATTTCCTTTTTGTGCGGGAGTTTGCATCTGTCATCTCGTTGCTGCAGGACAAGACGAATGCGCTTTTGGAAAGCTCAACGGAAATCTCACGAATGGTGGAGGAGCTCGCCCATTGCGATTTCACCACTGAAGCATTTTCGAATCATCTAGCCCAGATCCAAAAGACAATCGATCATCTCAACCTCGAAAATTACAGTAATTTGGATACATGGGTCGACCGACTCAACGAGCGGATCGATAGTGTCCTATCCGGACGGCTCATTGGCGCTATCGAAACATGGTGCAACGAATTTGGCCGCGGCGAGGAGGAATCCATGCGCAGCAACGACATCACAATTGCCAACCGCAGCAAGACCGGCATACACATTGGATCGCTCGTTCACGAGATCCGAATCCGTAATCAAACCATATATCTTGATCCTCCAGTGGAGATGGCCCGGCAGACGTGGTTGGGACAGTTTCAAGACGCGCTTGGGATCGTTTGTGACCTCACTCGTTTACGGAGCTCGAGGTACGAGATGAGCCTGCAAGTCGAACAAGCTCGGGACGAGGAAATGACTTATGTTGGTCTGCTGAGTGATTTCCCAACGGAAATCTTGGAGAGGCCGCTTGGTCTTATCGAGGCCAAGGTGCAGCTTGTCAGCGCGTATGTCGACAAATGGCTTCAGTTCCAGTCGCTGTGGGATCTTGAAGCCGAGCAAGTCTACAGTCGCCTTGGCGAATCTTTGCCCGAATGGGGACGCCTGCTTGCCGACATCCGTCAAGCTCGAACGACCTTTGATACAGCCGATACAAGGAAAGACTTCGGTGTCTGCATTGTCGACTACGCCAGCGCTCAAAGCAAAGTCAATGCTAAATACGACTCGTGGCAAAGGGATCTGCTCACACGATATGGCAGCAAGCTTGGAAGCTCAATGAAGGAGACATATGCTGGTATCCTCAAAGCCCGTACCGATCTCGAGACCCTTTCTATTGAAGGCTCGTCTACTGCTCAAGCAGTGTCATTTATTACCTTCGTTCAAGACTTGAAGCGCAAAGTGGCCAGATGGGCCCCCGAGCTTCAAGAGTACGCTGCCGGTCAGAAAACGCTGGAGCGGCAGCGGTACTCATTCCCTGCTGACTGGCTATATGTTGACCAGATTCAGGGGGAATGGAGCGCGTTCAGCGACATTCTCAAGAGGAAAGACGACTCCATCAAGGAGCAAATCGCTGGTCTGCAGCTGAAGATCATCGCAGAGGACAAGGTCATCGACGCCCGCATCGTTGAATTCATCACGGATTGGGAGGCAAACAAACCCTTGCAAGGCAACATCAAGGCCGAGACCGCAATGAATACCCTTAATGCCTTCGAAGGCCGCTTAAGCCGACTTCTGGAAGACTTTGAACTCATGCGACGAGCGAAGGAGGCGCTAGACCTGGAACATAGCAGAGAAGATCGATTGCAACCTGTCACGGAAGAGCTGAGAGACTTGAAAGCCGTCTGGACCGCTCTGTCCGGCATTTGGGGTAGACTCGCTCAACTGCGCGAGACTCTCTGGTCCACAGTACAGCCACGAAAGCTGCGCCAAGAACTCGATTCGATCCTGTCCTCGACTAGGGAAATGCCAAGTCGAATGCGCCAATACGCTGCGTTCGAGGATGTACAGGACACGGTCCGAGCCCTGCTTAAGGCCAACGCTTTGATCGGAGAGCTCAAGTCTGAGGCATTGCGCGAGAGGCATTGGTCTAAGCTGTACAAGGTTCTGAGAATGCCTTCAGCTCAAGCATCAAGCATGACCTTGGGGCAGGTATATGACCTCGACGTCAAGCGAAACGAAGCCTTCATTAAGGACGTGGTCACGCAGGCGCAAGGAGAGATGGCATTAGAGGAGTTCCTCAAGCAAGTCAGAGAGACTTGGTCGTCGTACTCGCTCGATCTGATCAACTACCAAAATAAGTGCCGCTTGATCAGGTAAGTCACATGAAGACATAGAGGTGAGGACTATCACTGACTACAAGGCCGATCCACAGAGGCTGGGACGAGTTGTTCAACAAATGTGGTGAACACCTCAACTCGCTTACAGCTATGCGCATGTCGCCCTACTATCGGGTTTTTGAGGAAGACGCAGCCTCATGGGAGGAAAAACTCAACCGAATTCACGTTCTCTTCGATGTCTGGATTGATGTTCAGAGACAATGGGTCTACCTCGAAGGTATCTTTTCTGGAAGCGCCGATATCAAACATCTTCTCCCCGTCGAAAGTGCTCGATTCCAAAACATCAACTCCGAATTCCTGACTGTAATGAAGAAGGTCAACAAGTCGCCATTCGTACTAGACGTCTTGAACATTGCGGGCATACAAAAGAACCTCGAGAGGCTCGCCGACCTGCTCACCAAGATTCAAAAGGCACTAGGAGAATACCTCGAGAAGGAGCGGGCTTCTTTCCCCCGGTTCTACTTTGTTGGTGACGAGGACTTGCTGGAAATCATCGGCAACAGCAAAGACATCCGAAGGGTCATGAAGTACCTCAAGAAAATGTTCGCCGGTATAGCTACTCTGCAGCTCGACGAGGACGAAACTCGACTGCTTGGTTTCTGCTCAAGGGAGGGAGAGGAGGTAGCCTTTCAGGCCCCGATCGTCCTCAAGGACTACACAAAAATCAATGACTGGCTAGCCAAGGTCGAGTCAGAAATGCGGCTCTCGCTAGCTCAATTACTGTCACAAGCCGTGTCCGAACTCTCAGCCTTCTTTACCTTTGATTCGAACTTGGCCCAGTCCGACTTTCTCTCATGGGTTGAGGCATATCCCGCTCAGCTGGTCGTCCTTGCTGTACAGATTGCCTGGACGGACCTCATTGAACGATCGATCCCGACTACCGGCGTGACTGCGGCGCTTGCCCTAGTCTCCCAGGCGTTAGACCTCCTGGCTGACACGGTACTTCAGGATATCCCTGTCCTGCAGCGTCGCAAATGCGAACAACTCATCACCGAGTTGGTGCATCAGCGAGATGTCACACGATCGTTGCTGTCTTCGAGCGTCCGGGATGTGAACAACTTCGATTGGCTGTATCACATGCGTTTCTACCTCAACAACAATATCACCGATCCTTTACTTCGCCTTCAGATCCGGATGGCCGACGCTGTTTTCCCCTATGGTTACGAATACCTTGGTATACCCGATCGACTCGTTCAAACGCCGCTGACAGATAAGTGCTATCTAACGTTGACCCAAGCGCTCAACAAGCAGCTCGGTGGATCACCCTTCGGACCAGCAGGAACTGGCAAAACGGAGTCGGTCAAGTCGTTAGGCGTTCAGCTAGGTCGATTCGTACTTGTCTTCTGCTGTGACGAGACTTTCGACTTCCAAGCCATGGGTCGTATCTTCATCGGCCTTTGCCAGGTTGGAGCATGGGGTTGTTTCGACGAGTTCAATCGACTGGAAGAAAGGATCCTTTCGGCCGTCTCTCAACAAGTGCAAAGCATTCAACAGGGCCTTGCTCTCGCCGTGTCTAACCCTGATACCGAGATCGAGCTTGTTGGCAAGAAGTTGAAGATCAATACGCGAACAGGCATCTTCATCACCATGAACCCTGGGTATGCCGGACGGTCCAACCTCCCTGATAACTTGAAGAAGCTCTTCCGAAGCATGTCAATGACCCGACCTGACCAAGAGCTCATTGCTCAAGTCTTGCTCTTTTCGAAGGGTTTTAGAACCGCCGAGATCCTTGCGTCGAAGATTGTGCCATTCTTCAACCTGTGCGCAGAGCAATTATCTGGACAACCACACTATGATTTCGGATTGCGAGCGCTCAAGGCGGTCCTAGCCAGTGCTGGCATCCTCAAGCGAGACAGAGGTCTTGAGGAGGACTCTGACGAACAAGTGGAGGGATCAAACGAACAGCAAATCATGATTCAGAGTGTGACGGAGACGATCGTTCCCAAGTTGGTCGCACCTGACGTGCCATTGCTCAAGGCGTAAGCTCTTCCATCCAGCAGCACGTAGCGGAGTGCGACAACCGACTGACGCCTGTCCTTGATCTTCACAGCTTGCTTGAGGACGTTTTCCCTGGTGTCGCATATCACCCCGTTGATCTCGACACACTGAAGGTCAAGATACTTGAAGTTTGCAAGGAGAGGCATCTCGTTGCAGGACCTGCGTGGATCGAAAAAGTCGTGCAGCTGTATCAGATCCAGATGATCTCCCATGGTCTCATGATGGTTGGGCCGTCCGGCTCCGGGAAAACCCAAGCGTGGCAAGTGCTTCTTGCCGCTTTGGAACGGCTGGATGGCATGGAAGGCTCCTCATATGTTATCGATCCAAAAGCTATCGATAAGGAAGCTCTGTACGGCACACTCGACCCCACGACACGAGAATGGAGCGACGGTCTCTTCACGCATATCCTCCGAAAGATCGTGGACAATGTCCGAGGAGAAACAACGAAGAGGCATTGGATCATCTTCGACGGTGATGTGGACCCCGAATGGGTCGAAAACCTGAATAGGTATGTTCGAAGAGTCCCAGTGACATCGCATGCTAATAAATACCTAAAGTGTACTGGACGACAACAAGCTTCTCACGCTGCCAAATGGTGAACGTCTCAACCTTCCACCCAATGTGCGAGTCATGTTCGAAGTGGAGCATCTGATGTACGCCACGCTGGCTACTGTCAGTCGTTGCGGTATGATCTGGTTTAGCGAGGAGGTGATCGATACCGCGATGATCTGCAGACATCACTTGAACCTTCTGGCCGCCTCTGCGGTAGGAGCGGATGACGACGAATCTCCGGAGCTCATCAATGACGCTACCGCTGGCACCGAGGTACAAAAGCGAATAGTCACCATTCTCGAGCCATACTTTGCCCCTGACGGACTCGTCAACACCGCTCTGCATTTCGCCAAGACAACGCAGCACATAGTGGAGTTCACTACCATTCGAGCACTGAATACCCTTTTCTCCCTCTTAAAGGCTACTGTCAGAAACGTCCTGGAATACAATGCACGTCACGTCGATTTCCCTCTCGCCGCCGACAAGACAGAGACGTACGTATCGAGAAAACTGCTGCTCAACATCATCTGGTCTTTCGTCGGCGATGCCAAGCTGGAGACGCGGGCCATATTAGGAGAACTGCTCATGAGCGAGTCCGGGATCGAAACGCCCACGCTTGGACCCGGAGCCTCTCTGATCGATTACGATGTCGAGCTAGCTTCGGCCTCTTGGATTCCCTGGCAGTCCCGAGTCCCCACCGTTGAGGTCGAGACTCACGCGATCACTTCAGCTGATGTTGTCATCCCGACCATTGATACCATCCGACATGAGGAGGTTCTGTACAGCTGGTTGGCCGAACACAAGCCTCTCATCCTCTGTGGTCCCCCTGGTTCCGGCAAGACCATGACACTCTTCAGTGCTCTCCGGAAGCTGCCAGACCTCGAGGTTGTCGGGTTGAACTTTTCCAGTGCCACGACCCCCGACCTTATCCTTAAGACCTTCGAGCAATACTGCGAGTACCGTAAAACTCCGAATGGCGTCGTGCTTGCGCCGCAACAGATCGGTCGATGGCTTGTGGTGTTCTGCGACGAGATCAACCTTCCTGCGGCGGACAAGTACGGTACACAGCGAGTCATCTCCTTCTTGCGACAACTCATGGGAGGCAACGGTTTTTGGCGAACATCGGACTTGTCTTGGGTCAAGATGGAACGCATCCAGTTCGTTGGCGCTTGTAATCCGCCTACCGATCCTGGCCGAGTGCCGCTGAGTCACAGATTCATGCGACACGCCCCTGTCGTTATGGTCGACTATCCCGGGCAGATTTCACTCAAGCAAATCTACGGCACATTCAACCGAGCGCTTCTCAAGGTTATCCCCACCCTAAGGGGCCATTCGGATGCCCTCACTGATGCGATGGTGGAGTTCTACCTCGCTTCGCAGGAACGCTTCACAGCCGATATTCAGGCCCATTATATCTACAGTCCGCGAGAACTTACGAGGTGGAGCCGAGGCATTTACGAAGCCATCAAACCCCTGGAGACACTTTCCTTGGAAGGTCTCGTGAGGGTCTGGGCTCACGAAGCGCTTCGACTCTTCCAGGACCGTCTGGTTGACGAAGACGAGAAGGCGTGGACAGACCAGACTATCGACGCTACCGCTGCAGCTCATTTCCCGAGTGTAGCAATCGAAGATGCCCTCGCCCGGCCTATCCTGTTCTCAAACTGGACCTCGAGGCACTACATCCCGGTTGACAGAGAGCAATTGCGAGAGTATACCAAGGCAAGACTGCGTGTATTTCACGAAGAAGAGCTCGATGTGCAACTGGTTCTCTTCAACGATGTTCTCGATCATGTCCTGAGGATCGACCGAGTATTTAGGCAGATTCAAGGACACCTGCTGCTGATCGGTGTTAGCGGTGGTGGCAAGGTAGGTGATAGGACATTTAGCCTTTAGCAGAGTTGCTGACATTCATATGAAGACAACGCTGTCTCGGTTCGTTGCCTGGATGAACGGTCTGAGCATTTACCAGATCAAGGTGTCCAACAAGTACACCGGTGCCGATTTCGATGAGGACCTCCGGACTGTTCTGCGCAGGGCTGGCTGCAAGGGCGAGAAGATCTGCTTCATCATGGACGAATCAAACGTGTTGGACTCGGGCTTCCTCGAGCGGATGAACACGCTCTTGGCCAATGCTGAGGTGCCGGGCCTGTTCGAGGGAGACGAGTACGCCGCGCTCATGACAGCTTGTAAAGAAGGGTCTCAGCGAGACGGATTGATGCTCGACTCCCATGAGGAGCTCTACCGATGGTTCACTCAACAAGTCGCCCGGAATCTCCATGTGGTCTTCACCATGAACCCACCAGCAAATGGCTTAGCCTCTCGAGCCGCGACGTCTCCAGCATTGTTCAACAGGTGTGTGTTGGACTGGTTCGGCGATTGGACGGACCAAGCTCTTTACCAGGTTGGAAGCGAGTTCACTCAAACGCTGGATCTGGATATTGCTACCTACTCTCCGGAGATGCCTTTCCCCGCCGCTTATCGAGATCTGCCGACATCACCGACTCATAGGCAGGCTGTCGCCAACGCCATGGTACACGTGCACCAGTCGATGCAGAACATCACCGCCAAATTGGCTAAGCGCCAAGGCAAGTATAATCACATTACCCCTCGACATTTCCTTGATTTGTGAGTATCAATTCTTTAGCTTCGGACCCCTTTTACTGACGGCTAAGCAGCATCAATCACTACGTCCGCCTGTTCAACGAGAAACGCGAGGAACTCGAAGACCAGCAACGACATCTTAACGTTGGTCTCGACAAACTCAAGGACACAGTCAGTCAAGTGGAAGAGCTCCGCGAAAGTCTCGCCGCGAAGAGCTCTCAGCTCGAAGCGAAGAACGCAGAGGCCAACCAGAAATTGAAGCAGATGGTGGCTGACCAGCAAGAAGCGGAAGCCAAGAAGGCTGCGTCTGTCGAGATCCGGGCGGCGCTTGTGCAGCAGGATGAATACATCCAACAGAGGCAAGAAATTGTCAGAGAAGACTTGGCCTTGGCGGAACCGGCCGTATTGGAGGCGTTGGCGGCTGTCGGAAACATCAAGAAGCAACATCTCGCTGAAGTCAGATCGATGGCTAACCCGCCTGAAGCCGTTAAACTTGCTATGGAGTCTGCATGTTCGGTACTGGGTCATCAAATCGACAGCTGGCGAGCGGTGCAGGCCGTTATCCGAAGAGACGACTTCATTTACAGCATCCAAAACTTCGATACCACCAAGATGACCAAATACCTCAGAGACAGAATGATGCGAGACTACATCGACAAGCCTGCATTCAACTACGAGACTGTGAACCGAGCCAGTCGAGCTTGTGGACCGCTTGTACAGTGGGTCATTGCCCAGGTTCGCTTCTCCGAAATTTTGGACAAGGTCGCGCCGCTGCGTGAGGAGGTGGCTTCGTTGGAAAGACAAGCAGAGACAACGAAACAACAAGCACAGGTTGCGATGGAAACGGTCATGGAACTCGAAGCCTCCATTACGCGCTACAAGGAAGAGTATGCCGTTTTGATCAGTCAGACTCAATCGATCAAGAGCGAGATGGAGCGGGTTCAGAATAAGGTCGATCGGAGTATGACCTTACTCGAGAGCTTGTCATCCGAACAGGTGCGATGGGACGCCGGGAGCAAGACATTCGAAACGGAGATGGGCACTATTGTCGGTGATATCCTGATCTCCGCTGCGTCCCTTGCATACAGCGGGTTCTTTGACCAGCATTACCGAGAGCTCATGCGTCGTGAATGGACAAGCCACTTGACAGACGCTGGCATCCGCTTCAAAGTCGACCTGGCTCTGTCAGAATTCCTATCGACGGCTGATGAACGGCTCAGCTGGCAGGCTAACTCGCTGCCAACGGATAACCTTTGCGTCGAGAACGCAGTCATGCTCAAGCGGTACAACAGGTACCCCTTGATTGTCGATCCTACCGGTCAAGCAACGGCATTCCTGCAGAATCAGTTCAAGGATAGGAAGATTACGGTTACCAGCTTCCTCGATGAAGCATTCCTGAAAAACCTGGAAAGCGCTTTGCGTTTTGGCAACCCACTTCTCATCCAGGACGTCGAGAATTTGGACCCCATCCTAAACTCTGTTCTCAACCGCGAGCTGCGTCGAACAGGAGGTCGAGTACTGATTCGGATCGGCAACCAGGACATCGACTTCTCGCCATCATTCACGATGTTCCTCTCAACACGGGATCCTTCGGTGGAGTTCGCGCCCGATATCTGCAGTCGGGTGACCTTTGTCAATTTCACCATGACTCGAAGCAGTCTTCAAACTCAAGCGATGGATCGAGTTCTCAAAGTGGAGAGACCTGAGGTTGATCAGAAGAGAACCGATTTGATGAAGCTCCAAGGAGAGTTCCGTCTGCGTCTTCGACATCTCGAACGATCTCTCCTGCGAGCTCTGAATGAATCATCCGGCAGCATACTCGATGATGACAAGGTCATCGAAACTCTCGAGGTCCTCAAGCGCGAGGCAGCAGAAATCACGCGTAAGGTTGAAGACACCGAGGTCGTCATGCGAGAAGTTGAAGCCGTCACGGCGGAGTACTTGCCCTTGGCTCACGCGTGCAGCGGCATATACTTTACGCTCGAGCAACTGGCGACGATCAACCACTTCTACCAGTTCTCCCTCGACTACTTCTTGGATATCTTCAACTACATCCTGGTTCTGAACCCCAACCTTAAGGCTGTCAGCGATCTGCAAGCACGGAAAGAAGTTCTCATGAAAGATCTCTTCCTCACGACATTCCAGCGGACTTCAAGATCCCTACTTCACACGGATCATCTAGTATTCGCCGTCTCCCTTACAAAGCTGAAAGTGCGGAATGAGATCGCTGCTGGGCTTGGCGAAGAGCTTGATGCGTTGCTCGAAATACCTCAAGGTGCAAATACCGCCCAGTTGGTCATGACGGCTGCGCAAAAACAGAGTTTGGTTGGTACGCTGGGAGTCGAGGCGTCGCAAGCGCTGGAGCGAGACATGGCCTCCAATGGTGCAGCATGGGAAGCCTTCTTGCTATCCGGGGATCCCGTGCAGAGCATGCCCTGGCCTTGGCAAGCGGCCAGCGAGCTTGTGGTCGCGGCAAGAACGTTGACTGTCATCAAGATGTTCCGACCCGATCGCTTCATTCAGGCACTGTCGCGGTTCGTAGATCTCGCTTTTGAAGCGGACTTGGCGAATTACTTGGGGTACGACTTGAGCACGGTAGTCGCGAATCAGGTCGGTCCCAGTCACCCAATTGCTTTGGCTTCTGTACCTGGTTACGATGCCAGTTACAAAGTCGAGAACCTCTGCCGAAGCACCGATACAGGATGCGCCTCTGTAGCCATGGGATCAGGAGAAGGATTCAAGTTGGCCGACCAAGCCATTGCCAACGCCGCTCGAACTGGATCTTGGGTCTTGCTCAAGAACGTTCACCTTGCTCCTGAATGGTTGGCTCAGCTGGAGAAACGGCTTCAGAGCTTATCGCCCAATCAGAACTTCCGACTTTTCCTCACAATGGAGACCAGTCCTACGATTCCTGTCAATATTCTGCGACAGTCCCGTGTCATCATGAACGAGCCGCCTCCAGGTATCCGCGCGAATCTGCTGGACACCTTGAAGGGCATCCCTCAAGCGCGTCTCACGACTGGTCCAACGGAGAAATCGAGGCTGTTCTTTTTGCTAGCGTGGTTCCATGCTGTTGTCCAGGAGCGACTAAGATACCTCCCCCTCGGATGGAGCAAGAGCTACGAATTCAACGATTCCGATTTCGATGCTGCCCTCAATACCATCGACTCGTGGCTTGTCGCCTTGGCAAAAGGTCGAGCAAACGTCGATCCCGCCCAGATCCCATGGACGGCACTGCGTACGCTCATCAAGCAAGCGGTCTATGGCGGTCGAGTGGATTCTGATTACGATCAAAGAGTCGTCGATGCGTTTGTTGATCGCATCTTCACTGCTCAAGCCTACGATCCAGATTTTAAGCTCGTCGAGGGTGACGTCGAACTTCATGGACCGGACGGGACCCAGATGCCGCAATTCGTACAGTGGGCACAAGCCTTACCTGAGAGAGAACCTCCTGCTTGGCTTGGCCTGCCCTGTACCGCCGAAGGTCTGGTGGCAGCTGCTGAAGGTGAGTACTGGTGTGCGATCGCTGTGGATCATGTAACTGATAGACAATCCTAGGTGACGCAGTGGTGTCCAAGCTGAGGCGTATGAGGACGACTGAGGATGAAGAGGATGACGAGGTGGTCTCTTCGGGAGCCGCGACGGGGCGCCCAACATGGATGACTTCGCTCAAGAGTCATGCGGAAGAGTGGCTACAGACTCTGCCTGAGGTGAGGCTTGATCCCGGTGCTGTGATCCTCAGCTGATATGGAGCTTTTAGTCTCTGCCTGTTTCGTCCAACGGATCGTCGCCTCTCGAGCGATTTTTCGCGCGCGAGACTGAGACCGGTCACAAGCTACTCGAGCGTATCCGACGAGATCTGGCTGAACTGATCGACATTTGCAATGGCAATGTCAAGCAGACCAACGAGTTGCGAACGCTCATGTCCGACTTGAACAAGGGTACCATCCCCACGCACTGGAGAAAGTTCAAGTTGCCAAAGGGGATCGCGATAGCGCAGTACATTGGCAACCTCTCGTCTCGCCTCGAGCAGCTGAATGCATTGACCCAAGGCGAGAAGGAAGCATCGACCTGGTTGGGCGGGTTGTTCCAACCTGAGGCGTACGTTACCGCGACCAGGCAAACGGTAGCACATGACAAGGAGTGGTCGCTTGAGCAGCTGGTATTACGCCTGGATATCAAAGGGCAAGGCGACGACGGCTCCTTTGCAATAGATGGTGAGTAGCGGCAGACAGGGTTCGGAGGCAGATGGCCGGGATTAACAAGTGTGATAGGTCTTTCGCTGCAGGGCGCCTCGTGGTCCGGAAGACACCTCGCGCTCAACGATGGTGGCGCTGTAAGCCTTGGACCTTGCCACTTCATCTGGCAGAGGCGTGATGAGCTCTCCAGTCGAGCAGACACGGTCAACATCCCTGTCTATCTCAACAACGACCGAAGCGATGTCTTGTTTAGCGTTGATCTGGAAGCGGGCGGCGAGAGCCAGGCGGTGGTAGCTCAGCGAGGCGTGTGCCTGACGGTCGCCTAGTGGACGTGGTGGACTGCCGAGGAGCTGATCAGATGAGGTACATACAGGGTGGAAAGATAGATGCTGTAGAATTGTATAAAAGTGATGATGAGCGATTCTGACGAACAATCTAACTGCGTTGCCTTGCGAGATACATGGCAGCAGCCGATGCCACGGCGAGACCGGAAGCGAAGCCGCCCAGACCGATGGCCCAGCCTCCTTGGGCGACGTGCTTGAGCCATTGACCCGTCCAGTCGCTCTGTGCCATCACGTCTTCTGGACGGATGATCGTCCTCGTCGGCCAGCCTTGATCCAAGACCTGCTTTCGGATGCCTTCGTCTCTAAACTGCTCCATCTTTGCCAATCCCCAGGCGTCGCAGACGCCCTTCATCCAGTCCATCCTCTCCTGGCCCAGCTCGCCGCCCACGCCCGGCGCCCTCTTTCGCAGGTCTGCCCTGAGCAGACCGACGCCCTCGACGGCCTCTTCGATATTTGACGGGAGAGCGTCGCTGATGATGTCCCTGATCATCGCTCCTGCCCTCGGACCCATCCCGCCCGTCGAGATCAAGATCTGCAAGGGACCTCTTCGGAGCTGAGCGCCAAAGTAAAAGTCGCACTGAGGCGGGATGTCGGCGACGTTGACCGTCACCCGTGCTTCTCTGCACATCTCGCACACGGTCTGGGAGAGGTCGTTGTCGTCGATGGCGGTCATGACCATGTCAAAGTCGGTGACCTTGACCGGGTCCTCCCGCCCGAGGTACGGTCGATCCGACCAGGTGATCTGCGACGAGGTCGACGGGTCGTCGATCCGATGCTGGATCGAAGGGTGGAGGGGTCCGGGGGAGATCAAGGTGATGTGCGCGCCGCTCTCGAGCAAAAAGTACATGCGCTGCGAGGCGACCAGCCCTCCTCCGATGAGAAGGATGGGCCGGTTCGCCAGTCGCATGGCCAGAAGCAGCGAAGCCCCCTGGACGATGGGAGGGTAGTTCTGGTGGGATTCCAAGTGAAACGACTGGTCAGCTCCATTCTGCTTTGCCAGTCAATCGCCAACGCCCCCACGCACCTCATCACCGGTCTCTTCTCTGGTCGGAGGCTTGGTCACGGTCGACATGGTGATCAACGGTCCGCTGCACCGGTGTCACAGGCAATGACTACCTCTGTACAGAACTTTTGCCCGTCGCAGCCAGATCGGACCGGTTCAAGGGTAGAACGTGTCGAGTTGCGATTTAAGCGAGGTGATCGACTCGCTCTCTCGTTGACTGGTCATAGATAACGACGCCGACCTATACCGAGCTCGCCGGCCCCGCTTTCCACCTCTGACCCGTTCGTCGTACATTAGCACAACAGCACCATTGACTATTCTGTGTGCGTCTCTCAACTCGACTCGCCCACAACGAACCTCAAGGATACAATCCAAACTCATCTAATCTACCTAGCCACATAGCAACGCACGAAATGGGCTACACACTCGCTGTCCTAGGTGAGAAGTCGGCGAGCTGCAGACAAGCGTTCATTCATCGTAGCACTCTCACTGACACGCGCACAGGCTGTGGAACCATGGGAGTCGCCATCCTATCAGGCGTTCTATCCTCCCTGGAAGCAAGACTTTCGGTCCCCCTCACGCAGGGTTCTTCAGCCGGCGAACCCTCGTCAGGCATCTCTACCCCCAAGGCCGACCAGTTCCTTCAGGCTCCAGAGGACACCCTCCCCGGCAGGTTCATCGCTACCGTCGGACGGGAAGAGACCGCCAGGAAGCTCAAGAAGACTTTTGAGGCTATGGGCGGTATCGGGGATCAGGTCGAGGTGCGAGCGGATAACGCCAATGTCGGTGCTGCCAAGGAGGCGGATGTTATCCTTGTCTGGTGAGTAGCAGGCGTGTATCCCACCTTCTGTCGCAGCCTAACCAATCGTGGCTGGGTCAGCGGCGTCGACCCCCGAGCATCATGCTGACGAACCCCACAGCTCCAAGCCTAATATCGCCAAGTCTATTTTGCTCGAGGAGGGCATGGCTGAAGCCGTCAAGGGCAAGCTGGTCATCTCCATCTGTGCTGGTGTGACCATCTCCCAGCTGCAATCGTGGGTCCCAGAGGGAACCCGCGTGGTCCGAGCCATGCCCAACACCCCTTGCAAGGTGAGTGCTCTGCGAGGCCAATTGAGGAGGATTCGATCATCTGTACATACTCGGCTGACCTTGTCAACCTTTCCATCCACCAGATCCGAGAAGGAATGACCGTCGTCACTCCTGTAGCCGACGCCACCGCTCGCGCCCTCATCCTCAACATCTTCACTTGCTGCGGTCGATGCCGATTCCTCGATGAAAAGTTCTTCGACGCATGTACCGCTCTTGCCGGATCCGGTCCGGCATTCGTAGCGCTTGTACTGGAGTCCATGACCGACGGAGGTGTCATGATGGGTTTGCCAAGAGCTGAAGCGCTGGAATTGGCTGCCCAGAGTGGGTCTTATGTCGTGAATGGTGTCACCCAGCGGCTAGACTGACCTTTACGCCTCGTTAGCCCTGCAAGGGACAGGTCGGATGGCATTGCAAGGTGGCCTGCACCCCGCCCAGCTGAAAGACAGCGTCACCAGTGGGTCATCATTCCCAGTGAGAGAAAGAATGCCAACACTCACCCTTCGTCTAGCCCCCGGAGGATGTACGATCGCTGGTCTGCTGACGCTCGAAGATGGCCGAGTACGATCCACCATGGCAAGGGCTATCCAGGTGGCTACCAACCAGTCAGTGCTTGCGTTTTCTGCATCGCTCGCATGCCAGTGGCTGTTGCTGACCGCTGTCACTCCCACCCTTGTTCATTGCGCCTTTGCCAACCATCTGTCATGTTCACTCCGCCACTTTCATGATCCGTCTAACAGCGCTGCTGGTCTTGGACAGGACAAGAAGGACTAGGTGTGTCGATGCATGGTACTGTGGCATAAAACAAGCCCCGAGCGAGGATCCAACATGCTCTGTTGCAGGCCCAAGCGCTACCACTTGACTACATGCATCTGCACTCTACATCTGGAGCCTTACCACCATCGATCAATGCCAATCCTGAGCTCGGCCCATACGCCCTGAGCGAGATCATCGCCCACAAGGCCGGCTCTGGCGACTGTCACTCCCTCAGTCTGTTTATACAACATGTCCTGGTCATTCGCGACACGCTTGACGCTGTTGTTAGCGAATACGGCGTGTGACTCTACGAGCTTGTTGAGCTGTTCAGGAAGGAACATCTGCGTGGTGTGGGTGTGCGTCTCGTTCAGTCCCTGTCCGGCAAAGTCCGAGTCCAGTTCGGCCGCCCAGGACGGGGGATGGACCTTGAGATGGACATGGATCGCTCGGCCGGGGTACCAGCCGGGGTAGACCTGTAGACCAGGTAAGGTGTTGATAGTGTGCCTTGCGTGGGAAGCTTTTCAGCCTGACTCACGGTCCTGAATGTTGCTCGACCTTGACTGTCGGTCTGCTGGATACCTCGGAGAAAGGTGGAGTTCTGATCTTGACAGTCAGCCATGTCGATCACGGCTAGCTCCACGACTAGAAGTGCATCTCACGTTTTCCGGCTCAGCATGACCGCCGGGACCGCCCGGTCCACCAGGGTGGTCGGGACCGCCTGGGGGTTTGCCAGGACGCCCCGGCGGAGGCCCAGGAGGTGGTGGCCCGCCACCGCCGGGATGACCAGGCTCTTCCGCAGCCTTACCATACCCAGAGTACACGCCAGATACGTCACAGTGCCATATATCCACCCATGCGTCTGACAGCGGCCGGCACTGAGAAGCAGAGAGGCTAGTATCGGAGAGACTGGAAGAAATGTCGTATACTGTGAAGCTGAGATCGAGAGGTATCCCTTGGACGTTCTCGGTGATCTGCACGAGTGGCATTGTCAGCCAGCGGGTATCAGCTCGAGCTGGAGCGAACGATATACACACATCGTCGCGCTTGATGTGATAGTCAAGATAGAACGGACCCTAGACATCGCTACCTTGAGCTTCGAGCTGCCATGATGGCGTAGCACTTCACCCACCTCCATCACTTCGGGCGTGAGAACGCAGACTCCTCCACAGGCAGCCTGCTCGGTCACCTGAGCGGAATCAGAGTCGAGAGGATGCCAGCCCAAGGCAGATTGCCGGGTAGGCCATTCTGGATGCATGTCGTCTGGGACGGCGAAGGTCATCTGCTCTTCGCGGGCCGTAAACGAAGTAGCGGATGCTTGTAGGCTATGAGCGAGCAGGACAGCGATCAAGGTCGAGTGGCGCATTTTGGGTATCCGTCGCCTCTGTGAGGTTGGTCAGGAGGGCAAGGAGAGTATATAGGCGCAAGAACAGGTCAACACCAGAGCAGCTATATACATGACCGCTTGGTACGCAGTCAAGCAGCTGCGGTCGCCTCCTGCTTGTGACGCTCGGGAAAGTATAGAAGAGCTACTCGATGATACTGTACTGTGGACATCTGACTGCGGCGCCACGCATGACTGCGGCTTACGGTACGCGAATGATTAGCTTATCTCGCACGTCTTGCGGTGGTGGCCGCTTGCTTTCGTGGCTGTCATCGATGCCAGTCTCTGTCGTACGAAGGGCGACTGTACAAGCTGCATAAGGTGGCAACTCATGGGACTGACGTCTGACCATGTACTGATGTGCTTGCAATGCCTGTAGCCGCGGCAGTTGTCGGATGTGGCGCAGAGTGGCGTCTGTGTGCGGGATGTGTATGTGGCACACAAACCGGTGGTCTGTGCGCCATGATCCAACATGACATTTACAGAGCGACACAGTCAACCGACTAGTAGTCAGTCCCAATTCACTCCTTCCTCCCTTCCTTCTCACTTTTACAACTCGGCCAGACTTTCACTTGACCAAGCCGCTTAGTCATGTCGTCCACCACTCCATCGCTACTCCATGTTCCTGGGCCCATACACAGACCTGTCGTCTCCCCCAGGGTCAGATCCAAAATGCCCGCAACTGACGTGCAGCTGTTCGAGGACTACTGTCCATGTGAGGACCATGCCGTCACCCGGGGCGAGCTCGAGTTGTTTCTCTTTTTCAAATGCTTCCAAGGTAGCTTGACAACGTTACATGTGAGGATCGTGAACTCACTCGCCTTTCAGTTGACGACCTCCAGTGCCAACTCGAAGGCATCGCCAAGCGGATGCACAAATCTCTCGTCAGCGCCATCCGATCATCCGTCGTTTCTGTGGATGACTTTGCCAACCTACCCATCTTACCGCCTCGACCCAACATATACTTTTCACCACTACCGTCCAAGGCGATGCTAATCGCCTGGCTGCATCAGGTCGAAACGCTTAGAATGAAACTGATCCAAGAGCTGGAGAGGATGGACAGGCTCTTGCGAAAAATGAGCCAAGGTGTGAAGCAGTCGGACGCCAAGGGATCGCCTGCTCCGAGTCACCGCAGCCAACCGATCGAACACGTAGGTCTCGTTGCTGCGAGTCGCGGAACGCTGGCAACCATGCGCCTCACCGTATGTGCTGTTCGAGGCGCCATGCTGACCAGATCTTCCGTCCTCTACGCGTAGCCGTCCAAAACCTCTGGCAGGACTGCCCCTTCCAAGGGTTATACCAAGGGTCAATCCAAGCCGACCAAGCGCAAATCTACGCCATCCCCATCAGCAAGAGTACCCTGCTCGACTGACGGCTGTCTTCTCGAAACCACAGGCAAACCGCTCAGCAAGGAAAAGCAGCCGAGCTCAGCGAGCGCCGTCACAGCGTCTAGTGGGAAGGCCGGTCGACGTCGAGCGGGAAGTTCCGGTCTATCTGCAGAGCAAAAGGAGGATGTTGGGAAAGGGTCGTGGAAGCTCATTGGAGGAATTTGTGTTCTGACGAGTTGAGTGGGAGACCATCGGGGTGCGTATGGGTATCAGCGAGACTGGCGTAGACTCCAGCTATCAGACTACCATTAGAGCTAGAAAGACGCGGATAGGCGGCCCGCCGAGTCACCGACTATGTATATGACCTCGAGAAAACACGTGATTGCGGTTGTTACCATGGTGCACATGGCTTTCACGGCCGAGCAGGTATGCCCTCTGAGCTGACAGCCGTGACGTTCAGCTGCGAGTGTGACTTCTCTTTGACCTGTTGCGAGTCTGATGTAAGGGATGATCAAGAGCTAAACTCTTCACGCAGGTGTTCGGTGTCACCATACAGATCCCGAAATCGCTCGACGGTCAAAGCCGATGACATGGTCCGATGCGCGCTTGAGATTAACGTTATCAAACGACGGTGAGCAGTGTGACGCAGATGACAAAGATTTCCAAAGTGCGCACATGGGCCGTTGCTTTCGCTCTGCGACATCAGGATTTGTTGATGTTCTCCTTCATCTCGACTAACACCGAGACACGACGACTGTGGAACGGTGTGCCAAGCGAATAAGATGTCGGCGATAGTGATCACGACTGATCCGTTCGCCAAATCGACCGAGCGGACGGCACTACTGCGAGCGCCCAATGGGCGGGTTCATCAAGGCACCGACTCACCGGCGTCTTCCAGATCCTCCTATTCCGGAACACAGTCCGAGATTGAACAACTACACCGCTCCCCTCCGCTCAAAGACTCCATCTCGACCGCACGGTTCGTCGTTGTCTGCGCTGGAATATGGTCCGCCAACTTTGTCTTTGCCTTCCAATCTACGGCCATACCGACCTTGGCGCCGGCCATTGGCAGCGCTTTCCAGCATGCCGAGCTGTCGGCGTACCTTGGATCGGCGTTCACGCTGGCGAACACTGCTGTGATACCGCTCTATGGGGTATTCATGGACACTTTGGGCAGGAAGTTTGCCATGATCACGGCGTGCACCTTTTATGCGATAGGGACGATCATGTGCGCGCTCGCGAGCAACATGTATACCTTGATCGGGGCGAGGATGTTTGCCGGGGTGAGTAGGCTGCGTGACATGCCTGGATATTCACTTTACTCGATTTGCTGACGGATCACACCCACCTTAGCTCGGAGGCGGCGGCCTGTTGACAGTATCGAGTGTCATATGCACTGATCTTGTCCCGCTGAAAGACCGGGGCTTCTACCAGGGTGAGCGGGGACACTTCTTCTAGTGCATATCTACTAGTCGCTGATGGTGGTCTTAGGCCTCATGATGACCATCTTCGGCTCTGGATCGATGCTGGGTGGACCCGTGGCCGGCTGGCTGGCAGATCATTATGGCTGGCACTGGAGTTTCTGGGTACAGGTGGGTGTGTTGACCTCACGTTTGAGGCTTCGTTAAACCAAGGTCCATCCAGCTGCCAGTAACCTTCTTCTGCGCATCGATTGTATCAGCCTTCTTGCCTATACCCGCTATCCCGCCTACGCACAAATCCCTCCTATTAGGACTAGCCTCGCTCGATTGGCTGGGTACAGCCTTACTCATCGGCAGC
This sequence comes from Kwoniella sp. DSM 27419, assembly GCA_036428645.1. Lineage (NCBI taxonomy): Eukaryota > Fungi > Basidiomycota > Tremellomycetes > Tremellales > Cryptococcaceae > Kwoniella > Kwoniella sp. DSM 27419. The sequence continues at coordinate 432,993 of CP144080.1, read as the reverse complement.
GTGACCACTCTACTCTTGGGCTTTTCTTTCCACACTTCGTACCTCGAGCCGTGGACCGCTCCGATCGTATGGGGTATGCTCCTTGCCAGCGTCCTGAGTGGAGCTGCGTTTGTGTGGGTGGAAAGTAGGGTCAAGAGGCCGGTCGTGCCTTTGACGCTGCTTCGGTCAAAACATATCGCCGCGGTCATGATGGCTGGCTTCTTCCTTTCGATTGCGAACCAGTCTCTTGTGAGTGGCCAATGGTCGTTCGACGATGACGAGGCTGATGGGCTCCTTTTCGATCGACAGATGTATCAAATGTTGGTATCGGCTGTGGTCAGTGGCATGGGACGTATCGGCTGACGCCTGAACACCTCTTTAGCCCCGTCTACTTTGCCGTCATCGTCAACACCTCAACAGCCGAAGCGGGCCTGATCATGTCTCTGTGCGGAGGCATCGGCTTGGCAACCGGCTCTATGGTAGCAGGGCAATACATCCGCTCTGGCCGATCGTGGAGATGGCTCGGACCACTGTCACTCATCTCTTCGATTGTGGGCGGGTTGGTCGCTGCGTACTGGCGGCCAGAATGGCCCGAGTGGACCTACTACGCCACAGTCCTGCCTGTGGTCTTGGGCTACGCCGTGTTCCTCTGCGTCCAGCTTGGTGAGTGTGTGAGGGGTCAGCGCCTTATGGGGAAGGGGGGCGAGGGGCGGTCTAGCTGGATGCTGTGTGAGCGATCTTGAGTCAGCTAATGCGGTTCCCATTATAGTCGCCCTGGTCTCAAGCGTGGACAGCAGGATGATGGTGAGTCGATTCTACATCATGGCTACTTGACCCGTGCTCATCGCTGATACCGTTCGCAGCCCAAAGCCACCGCACTCATGTACACCACGCGGAGTCTCGGTGCCACCCTAGGCGTCAGTATAGGCGGTTCGATCCAGCTCGGCGCGCTCGCCTCGAGCTTGAAGAAGGACTTGAGGGGCGTCGAGAACAGCCGGCAAGTGAGTAGAGGTCAGCTCGGCTGCTCGGCCGAGCGAGTGATCATGTGACTCTGGCTGAGCCTGATTGACCTTGCCAACCCCAGATCATCGCATCGATCCTGCACTCCAAATCGGCCTTACAACTCCTACCACCCTCACTCCGCTCGCTAGCGCTCGTCTCGTACGCCCACTCGTTATCTGTCGTGTGGGTGTTCTCGGCCGTGGTGGCGTCAGTGACGTTTGTCTGCGCGTTTTGGATCAAGCCGGCGGACGTGCATGCTGCGTCGGCTAGCGCGGGTCGAGGTGGTCCAGGTGTGGAGCAGGACAGTGATGAGGATGAGTAGTGGATATGTTAGCTGCTTGATATCACTAGACATGCATATTGGCGAAGAGGGCGAGACTGGGCGGAAGAGCCTTCGTATCAGCGGGTGCCCTGGGCATACAGTTGTACCCGCCACATCGCCACGCCGGCTCGTTGGGCCATACACCTCGAAGCGACTTGATAACTGCATGGTACTCGGACTGTACTGTATATACCCACCTGACCGCGCCAAGGACAAAGTCCACCCGCACCAACGCCCTCGCGTACCGACTTTTCCCTCGACACGCCGTTCGCGCATATGCGGCGCACAAGACCCCCAGCTTACACCCTTCGTTGTTGTGCAAGGGCCTGGAGGTCGACCGGGGGGAACTCTGTGCCTTCTTGAGGCTGAGGCGCTTTACGGTTGGAAGGGGAGGCCATGTCTCTGCGCGGGAGGGGGGGTCGTGTGTGTTAGCGTGTGGACTGAGTGTATGGGATGCGTCGCAGTTGTGCCAGGACGTTTCAAAGTACTCCAGCTCGCATTTTGGGACGATGGGTTGGGTGCGATACCCGCCTGCCGCAACAGCAAAGAACCCCACTCACCGCCTCAGCTCGACCAGGACCGTCTCGAGGGTAAAGTCTCGTCGCCAAGCTGCAATAGAGGGGATGCGGGAGAAGTCGACCTGGGTGAGGAGTCAGCTACTCGACCTGACGGGGGGTCCAAGCGCGGTGCATGTAAATAGCGGAGCGAAGATGCTATGTGGGAGAGGGGAGACATACCAGACCGCGCTGGTCGACGCAGGGGAGGTTGATCTTGCTCTCAAACTTGACCAAGGGCGGGGCGTCTACCATTGCGCGTCAGCTGTGCTGCTCGGTAGATCCGGACGGACGGCACTGGACGGCCCGAAAGCCACACGCACCAGGGTACTTGTCCCCGCAGAAGATGCTCAGGCTGAAGATCCTGTTCTCGTAAGCCGAGTGAGGAGGTCCGAGGATCGTCCCGTTCCACTCGTACATGGCGATATCGTCGCTGTCCTGGGGTGTGAAGGGTGTCAGCGTCAGCGGGTGCGTGACCACTTCCACCAGGTATCACAGGATCCAAAGCGAAGACTAGTTGCTGTCCCTGCGTGGCCGTAGTCTGACACGCCCCACCCACCTTGAGACCGTACGAGCAGGATCCATCTCCGATACCCTTCTCACCGTGCTCGAGCTCGGAGAGCAGACGGAAGCTTCGGGGGACTGAGGGCAGGTCAGCGGGTTTCCTTCTGGGGATGGCTTCGCGTCGGTACTCGCGGCCAGGACTGGGTCGTCCCTCGCGGTCATGAGCCATCCTGCGCCAGCACGGACGGTCGTGCGACCTGCTGTGATGCCAGACTCGGGCTTGAACGTACCTTTGGCCATGTTGGAGGGTCTAACGGCAGGCGGGAGGGAGAGAGAAGAACACGCGGCTGCTTGCTCGTGCTTGGCTTTGGACGTCGAGGCTAGGTTGAGTGACAATGATGACTACGATGATGATGATGATGATGATGATGATGATAGCGGCGGTGACTGTCGTCGGGTCCAAGCGTGGTCTGATTACGCCCCCCATCTAGTCGCGTCCACCTCCACCCATTCAGCGTTTGCCGCTGCAGATACTAGAGTAAATGTATACTCTCTCGACCACGCCGTATCTTCGCTTAGACTTGCACCTATACAGCATAGGGCGGCAGCACCATGGACGCGCTCATCGCAGAGATCAGTGCCAAGCGAAAAGCCCTCGAGCTGGAGGGCGGACCGGGCGACGCGTCGTCGTCCTCGAGCGGGGCGAAGAAGTACATGAGGCGGGCGGACGTGGAACGGGCGAGGGAGGAGGAGGAGCGGAGGAAGAGAGCGGAGGCCGCTGCTGAGAGGGAGAGGGCGAAAGAGGGCGAGCGTGCGAGTCGGCTCAAGAAGGAGGTGGGTGTTTGGTGGGGTTTGGCAATGGTTTGCTTGCCTCCCCGGCGGCATGAAGCCTGTTTGACACGGTCATGAGCAAGCGGTACTGATGAGCTCTGCGCGCAGACCGAACAAGCGCGACATGCGTCGCTCGCGCGCCTGGCAGCGTCCCCAACCCCTACGGCGTCGGGGCGGGGCACGCCCGAGCCCGGGAGCTCGACCGGGGTAGCCGGTGAGAAGGAAGCGTTCAACATCTCCCCAGAGGAGTGTGTCCGACGGTTACGAGCTAAAGGACAACCTATACGGCTGTTTGGAGAGTCCGACAAGGACAGGAGGTTACGACTCCGAGCGTTGGAGCTGCTCGAGGAGAAGGGCGGGAGGGGTCAGGGAGGACGTAACGACTTTATGAAGGCGTTGGAGGAGATGGAGTCGGGGATGGACAAGAAGGAGGTGGAGCGAAAGGCCAGGGATCTGCATCGACAGACGGAGGAGACGCAGAAGGTCGCAGAGGAGGAGGCGAAAGGTGCTCAGGCCGAAGCGGGAGACGGGGATGCAACGACCTCGGAGGCAGCGGCGAAGGCCTCTGCCAAGAGTGCCGAGGAGAAGAAGCGCAGGGGGGCGGACATGGGAGTGTTGGATCTCGGTCTGGTCAAAACGGATCCAAACAAGCTGTATCCGCTCATCTACTATGCGCTCAAGGTGGGTTGTGATTGCCCCTCGGCATACCTGTCACCGGGTTGGTCCATGCACGGCGCTGAGCTGACACACCACAGAACGTCGTCAAGGAATGGGAAGAGTGGATGTACGCCAGACCCGACGAGATCAAGCGGTCCACGCAGGGCAAAGTGGCCGCCGCCACGCAGGTCCAGTCTGCTCAGAACCTCAAGCCATTGTTCCGCTCCTTGCGCTCGAGGGTGAGCCGGGTTGACCCAATCACCAGAACAATCGTGCTGATCCGCCCCTGGTGCCCAGGACCTCGCCCCGGACGTGGTCAGACTGCTGGCCGAGATCGTCCACCACATGCAGCTGCGAAGCTATCAAAAGGCCAACGACGCGTACCTCCGTCTGTCGATCGGTAACGCGGCGTGGCCGATCGGCGTCACCTCGGTCGGCATCCACGAGCGTTCGGCGAGAGAAAAGATTGGTCAGGACAACATTGCGCACGTGCTCAACGACGAGGTGTCGCGAAAGTACATCCAGGCCGTGAAGCGGTGAGCCGGTGTGGTGGGGTGTGGCCTGTAGACGGTGTGATAGCTGACTACGAACCCAAGGCTGTTGACCTTTTCACAAACCATTCGACCGCCCGCAGATGTCTCGCAGCTGATGGGATGAGGGGTGAGCGTGATACTACCATGCTATATACATGTAGCCATCGCTGCCAGCGTCTGCACCTGGCTCTGCCCACCGCCCCATGCCCCGTCCCCCCGCAAGCATGCATACCGAAGGCAGGGGTCGAAAATGTGGGGTTTCCGAGGTGCATCCCGCCACCCGTACGGAATGAGATTGCGTAATGTGTCCCGGGGGGTGTGAAAGTCTGGGCTCGCGTGAACGGGTCAGAGACAGCTGGGGTGATACAGTGAAGTTTCAGGGCTCTGCTGCTGTTTTGTTATTTCCTCGCCAGAGTGCCACTCAGGAACTGGTCCAAGGGGGGGGGGGAAGGGGGGAGAAGCCAAACAGGCAAAACAAGGAGCGAGAGACGACTGAAGGAGCGAGGACCCTCGTTTTCTGACCGTGGCGCAACGGTGAACAATCTGTGCTCTGCTCTGCACGGCACACTCCTTTGGTCCATCCATCCATCCGTCCTGACTTGGCATACACCACTCTCCTTCCCATTCATCTTGACTCTGACAACTCTCGACACTCACTTAGATACCTCATTGACAGTCGACCACCAACCCCTCGACACGATCACCACACTCGTTTGACGCGACAAAATCAACAAACAACTCGACCAGCCCACCGTCACGCCACCTGTACACCTCACGCACCTCTCCAGACGCTCAACATGAGGTACGCCGTCCTCGCTCTCGCCGCTGCTGGCCTCGTATCTGCCCAAGTGAGTACGCGTTGGAGTTGCGGTACCTGTGACTGGGGTGTTTGATTATCAGAAGCGGGAGCACGAGGCCCGGGCGGTGCTCATGGGTGGTGGACAGCGGGCAGGGCGGCCGCAGGTGGCACCGCGGCAGACATGTCAAGCTGGCGTGAGACCGCTGCGCGGTTGGACATCCGGCGTACCGTATACACCACAACCACGCTGACATCCCCTCCCCACCCAGACTAACAGCTCGTCCGTCTTCATCCCCTCCAACATCACCACCTCCTGCTCGACCTTCCTCAACACCCTCAACACCGACGGTTCCCTCTCCACCTGCGTCACCCCGCTCATCAACGCCACCGCTTCCTTCTCCCCCGACTCCCAGGCCAACTACACTGAGGACTCGATCAACTTTACCCTCGCCGCCCTTTGCAAGAAGCAGGCCGGGTGCTCCGACTCGACCATCCGAGGATGGCTCGCAGACTTTTACTCTCAGTGCTACACCGAGCTGACCTCGACCACCGAGTACAATTCCGACGTCAGGAAGCTGTACGACATTCTCTACGTCGTCAACCCGCTCAAGGGCGCCGTCTGTTCCATCAACTCGTCCAACCAGGAGTACTGCGTCAACGAGATTGTCGCCAATGAAAAGTCTGGCGTCAACACCACCGCGCCCGCCCACAACGGCACCGCCGCGGGCAACAACACCCTCCTCGTCAACTTTGCCGCTGCCGACTCGATCCTGACCCCCGTCCAGGTCGCCGCTCAGAACCTCTACGTCGAGATCTCGGCTGGCGCCTCGTCCCTGTCCAAGCGACTGGTCGACACCGTCCTCTCGCGACGACAGCAGGCTCAGAACGTCAACATGGCCACCGTCATCGCCCCCAACGTCACCACCTACAAGAGCACCAACCTGCCCTTCCTCTTCCTCCAGCCCGACATGGCCTCGTCCGCCCTCTGCACCCCTTGCACCCGAGAGGTCTTTGTGGCGTATGTCAAGTGGGAGACTCAGGTCCCTTACGCTCTCGGCTTGAAGCAGTCGCCCATCCTCGGCGGACAGTCGGCCCTCTGGAACGCCATCAACTCGACCTGCGGTCAGCCCTTCATCAACGCCATCATGTCCCAGGTCGGCGCCTATGCTTCCAACTTTTCCTCGGGAGCCGAGCGGACCGCCATCGTCGGTCAGAACGGCGTGGCTGGTGTGACCGTCATGGTCGGTGCCACCTTTGCCGCGGGACTCGCATCCCTCTTCCTCTAATCAGGACCGGCCTCGACCCGACCTTTCATGTTCTTTGTTTCCATTTCAATCTACCCACTGTATCACTTCCCCTCACTGCATGAAGTCATGCTTTCTTACATTCTCTCGTCATCATGGCCGCTCGCGCGGCCGGCAGCTCCTGCGGAGCGGACAATTGCTGTTCGGTCTATAGTACGCAGTATAGTTCTCGCCGATCCTTGAAACCATTATACCAGGCCGTCATGATATGCAGGTTATATCGCCATGGAGCGGGGTGTGGGACTAGGCCCAGCGCAGCCCCCATTCGCCCTTGGCAAAGCTCGTCTCGGGCACCGGCTTGCCCCCTTGGGCAGCCTGGACAGGTCTGTCCTCGTCGATGCCTTGGGATCTGAAGCCGAAGGCCACGATGCGTCGAGCTGCGCGACGGGCCTCTTCCCGCTGCTCGGCCGGGGCGAGCCGTGTCCGCGTCTGTGGAGGTGTTGGCGACTCGGCCTCGCCCTCGCCGGGGTCTGCGCCAAAGACCCCCCGCTCCACCTCGGAGCACAGCACGGTGGCATGATTAGGCCGGCGCGACAGACTCTGGTGGAACGCCACGATCAGGTCGTGCCGGATCGACCTGAGCGAGGGCGACTTGGCGTGTCCCCGACACGTGTTGGAGCAGTACTTTCTCGGCGTGGGATCTGTGCGGGTATCGGAGGCTGCGGGGGGAGTGTCAGCTCGCTAGGTCCAAGGCTAGGTCCAGTCGAAGCATGTCACTGACGCAGTAGTCTTCCGCAGGAATGGCAGTACCCTTCACCTTGCTCAGTCTGCGGGTCTGACCCTGGTCCTTGCTCGGTCGAGGCGCTTGCTCTGCCCTTCCCGCGCGACATGGTGGTGAAGCCTGCTGTTGAGCCCGCTGCGTGCACCCCCGCCGCCCTCGCGCAGGTCCTCACTCTTGCACCTGCACCTGCACCTGCACTTGCCCCTGCACCCGCCCAGACGGTGGCCGATCGGCCGATGAAAATCGACCGCCTTAGCCGGGTGGTCGCCGGTAATATCGATAAGCACAAGCTGATAACAGTCGCGTGACCCGAGCCGGCGGTCATGCGAGGGTGCGGGGGGGAGCTGGAGCGGGCGCTGGAGCGGGCGCTGTACTAGGCTGCTGTGACCTGCCCACGGACATCTCTACCGGGGATCGGATATACTTTTTTATGGCTGACTGGCACTATTGGGCGGACGCGGTGAATGGTGATGACGCCATATTGCCTCTCTCTCCTTCCCTGCGTAGAGGGAGAACTGCGCCGACTCTCTCCTCACTGCACTGCGCTAACTCGATCAGCCGAGGGTTCGGTCCGGACAGGCTGGCTATACAACTAAGATGCCCTGGGTTGGATCTGCATCAACCGTACGCGGACCTTTTCCCTCGACCGTGGCCAAGGAATGCATGCAGGGTGACAGCGCTGATACAGTGGTGCGAGACCCGGTTATACCTTACCAAAGCAGTAAAACTCAGCGACGACGATAATATCTATCACTCACTCCCTACTCGACCTTTTGTTTTCGACCGACTGTCGTGTGCCCGACTACGAGGATCAGTCAGGATACATCTTTGTAACATCATCATCTGGTGGTATAGCACCCCGCCGAGCATAGAAGGGCCACGGATACATAGCTGCCCAGTTGAGCCATCGTAGATATCGACACGCATAGGCGCACCACATCGGGCTTATCAACCGCTGCCTCCGGCCGACCATCAACCCCCCAGACCCCTCGCTTCACCACCTTGACTTGGTCTTTGACACCTGCTCCATCCGCCGAGCCCCCGCCATGGCCGTCAACGGGTTCAAGTCCCCGGCGCCGGTCCTGCCCGCCATGGGCCTTCACAGCTTTCATAATGACTCGTGAGTGAGCGAGGTCTGATTGGAGATATGGGTGACCACCTGTTGCGGTGACTCGACGGGCACCGCGACTCTCACCTATGACCAAGGTCGAAGACGGGCTGATGATCTCTCCCTTGCCCCAGACCCCCGTTTGCAGGCGCAGCCACGTCGGAAGTCGGAGAACCCGACTATCTCCCTCTCGACGCCTTCAGCCGTCCCCTCGCCTCACCGTCAGAGCACGACGACTCGCACCTCCGGCCAGATCACCCTCATCACGCGCAGAGCGTCATCGCGCCTTTCCCCAACGCACCCATCAACTCCATCCCCAGCATATCCAGGTCGGCCTCATACGACAAGAGCGGAAGGGCTCATGCCCTGCCCACGCCAGTGGGTTCACAGCGCTCCCCATTGACCATGACCGTACCCATCCCGGGGTTCTCTGCCGACGAACACTGGTCTTCCTCTCGCTCCAGGCGGCTGGTATCTGGGTATCTGTTTGGCAACCCGCCTTCGCCGATAACCAGCAGGAACATACCGGATGACATGGGCGCGGCTGCAGCACCGGCACAAGTACCCCAAGGCAAGACCCAACAGAGGAACGGAGAGATCTCCCCTAGGCCCAGTCCGACGTCAGAAGAGGAAGGGGATTACCCGCTGCCCACGCCCCCCTTGCAGGACAGAGACTCGCCGCCGTTGACCGAACCTTACAAGTCGTATTCCTCGCCCAGGCTGAGCGGACCCGGCGAGGGAGCCAACGCGTTGGCGTTGGACCAGACGTCCGAGTCCCTCGGCATGGTCTCGCTCAACGACGATGGCGAGGTCCCACGCGCGATGGCACCGGGACAAGGGTCGGAGCCCGTGATACCGCCTGCCAAGGCACTGAGCGCGAAAAAGTCGCAAAGCCCGTCGAACGGGGCGGGACCGGGGGGACCTACCAACTCGCAAGGTGCAGGCACGAGCAGCGACACGGGGTATGACGCGCTGGAGGGGAGGAACGACGGGGAGGCGGACCTGGATCTGAGCGCGCCTCAGGCCGAAGGAGGTGGGAGCGGTTCGTACCTCCGCGGAGAGGCCGAGTACGAGTTCCCGAGGCATCGTCTGAGGAAGACCATGCGGGGTGGGTGGGGTGTATATGTCCGTGAGAGGGCTTGAATGCTGATTATCGGATTCAGACGAGAGCAAGATCCCCGTGGTCATCGGTGAGTGGTGCTGAGCGGTCGCCTGATGAGCTTCACTGACGCGGTCTACGCTGGCAGTCGCGTGTGGCTCGTTCTCACCGCCCACCTATCTGCACTTGCGAATGTTCGAGATGGCCAAGGACGAGGTTGTCGAGTCGCAGACGTACGAGATCATGGCAGGGTACTACTCTCCCGTGTGAGTGCTGTTTACTATGGCACTTGTACTCAGGCCCACGCTGACCACAAACTCGCCAGCTCGTCATACTACAAGAAAGCGGGACTGGCGCCGGCCAACCACCGGGTGAGGATGTGCGAGCTGGCGGTGGAGCACACTTCCACCTGGTTGATGGTGGACCCGTGGGAGGCCGGCCAGTCAGAGTATCAGCGGACCGCTGTGGTCCTGGACCACTTTGACGAGATGCTCAACGGGGGAGAAGACGGCGAAGGCGGCGTGATCATGAGCGATGGCAAGAAGAGGCGATACAAGGTCATGTTGCTGGCCGGGGGAGACCTGATCGAGAGTTTCGGAGAGCCGGGTGTATGGAGTGAGCCTGATGTGAGTGGTGGTCGTGTACGGCGAGGCTTCATAAGGTGGAGTGCACGGCTGGACCAGGCTGGCTGACGAGAACCCCTCCCCCCCCCCCTCCCAACCCCCACTCAGCTGCACATCATTCTCGGCCGATTCGGATGCCTCATTGTCGAACGGGCCGGATCGGACGTGTGGGCGTTCCTCCTCTCCCACGATATCCTGTATCAACACAGGCGCAACGTGATTGTCATCAAGCAGTTGATCTACAACGACATCTCGTCGACCAAGGTCCGCCTGTTTGTCAGGCGAGGCATGTCGATCAAGTGCGTACCGGTGGTGTCGAACAGCACGAGGTGCGATCTGACGTGTCTTGATTAGGTACCTCCTGCCCAATAGCGTCATTCAATATATATACGACAACAAGCTGTACAGGTATACCGACCGGAAGGCGTAGCGGGCCGCATGCCTGCGCGATTGATCGGGTCGACGAAGCGCGACAGCTCGATCAGCGTTTTTCGTGAGCCCATACTGTCCGTACCGTCCGTTGCGCCACTCCGCGCACACGCTGCAGCCTTGATGGGCAGGGCAGCGATCGATCACATATATCTCTGCGACATGCGCGCATCATCATCCAGACACATGCATATCTAGACGCGATCGTGGTATGGGTGTTACACTCAAAACAGGCGTACATGTCCTCAGCTTACACTCGAGGAGGGGGCCGAGCGCGCCTCTCGCTTCGAGGCGGCAAGACGGGTGATGAGTCGGTCAGAGGACTGGCCTCGGGCCCTAGCGCTGACCCCGGCGCTGGTCTTGGGACCGAGGTCGGAGCGTCGTCGGGAGCCGGAGCTGAACTTCCACCTGACGTGATAGAGGCGTTTGCCGCGTTTGATCCCAGGCCAGAATCACCGCGACTTGGGACAGGCCGCGGGTTTGGTTCCACGGGCGAGGCCCCGCCGTGCCTTCTGGAAGGGGCCGACGCCGACTCGCTGCTCTGCCTCGGGGCTATCCTCGCCTTGGACGGTATACTGAGCGGAGCGGTCCCTCCCTGCGGCGTGTTACGTCCACTGGTTGCACTTGCGCCTGGGCCCGAGGTCGTGCCCGCACCCAATCCGGTGATGCCACTGGGACCCGCACCAGGACTGACACCCGATCCGTACGAAGGTTCTCGGCGCATCCCTCCCGTTGAGCCAGTTGTCGTTCCCGCACCCCCAGCCGAGGTGGACAGACCTGAATACTCGCGCTTGATCTGTCCAGGTGGCGCGGTCGACGTGAATCCATAGTCCGAGCCATGCCTAGCGCCCGGGCTCGGACCCGCTCCGGGACTGGCCCTGGAGATGGTGCCGGGACTGAGCACGCGCGTGTGAGCATGCATGTGAGTGACCGCTGGTGTCTCAGGAAAGTACGAGTCGGTAGGGTACGGCGAAGGCTCGATGTGGTACCCCGGCGCGGGAGTCGGGATGGACGTGGTGTGCTCAAACATAGGATGGGGAGCTGATTCGGTCTCGGGCTGGAGCAGTGTCGAGAGCAGGTAGGTAAAGTCCAAGCCTACGTCACGTAGCAGCTTTTCTCAAGAGTGTCAGCGTATCGATACCTGAGTTGATAAACGCCACGACCCACCTTCCGGTTGTGCGAGGCGGTCACCCGTATACACTCGTCCGAGACGCCCGGTCCCACATTCGGCGCATACACCTGTCGCCGGAACAGGTCTGCAAACGTCTCGACCTGCTCTTTGGCCCAGGTGACGAAGCCTGCAGCGGTGATCCGCATCAACACCCATACAGTGGTCGTGAAAGAAAATCGCGGACCCACCCGAAGCCATCCGGTTCTCCTTGAACGCGGTCATGTACCAATCGCTCGTATGCCTCAGCACGGTGAAGCACACAATCGCCAGCTCGCTGACATAGATGCTGATATCCCCTTCACACTTGATACTTCTCACCCGCTTGAGCATCACCTCCCGCCGAGCCCGGAGGAAGACGTCTCTTGCCAGGTCGGCCCGGTCCAGCCGGTCCAACAAGGTGACGAGCTTGGCGGCGGAAGCCTTGCGGATGGTGGACGAGGAGAGGTCATGTGTGAGCTGTGAGATCAACGATGGCGTGAGCTGGTCTAGCTTTGCTGTGAGGATGGCAAGCGCTGTAGCGTTCGACGACACCGTCTTGAGTAGGTCTCGACCTGCGGAAGGGTGATGCGGGGTCAGCTGGAACTCCGCGTCATGCTACAGCTGAGGACACCCACCCCGCTCGACCAGCTTGACTGCTTCGTCCCAATCACGCATCGCAATGGCCATGGTGAGGTCATCTCCATACTCGTCGATCCACCGCATATCCTTCGAGTCGGTCATCGACACTCCGATGACAGACAAGGGCCGCCCGCTGCCTGGCAGGGGACCAGCAGAGAGCCCTCCCGCGGATTTCTAGCAGCTTTCCTCAGCGATCCCGTCAACAGGCGAGGCCCAGCCACACTTACATCACCATGCCACATGCTCTTCCTTCGCTCCTGCTCCTTCTCACTGTCCTTTCGCTTTTTCTCCCCCAGCTCGTGCGACACTTGCCTGAAGGCAGCCAGCAGCGCCTTTTTGTCTTCTGGCTTGGAGGTCCTATACACGCAGACCTCTTTGCCTCGACGAATCTTGAGGGCGTTAGTGAGGTCTGTGGAGTTGAGAAGCTGTCAGTCTGGTCGAAGCGAGCGATCGCACTTCCATACTCACCCCCGCTATCCTTGACGTCTACTACCACCAGATCAGCCAAGACCCAACACCGCTCGGCGACCATCCTCCCCCTCTCCCTCTCCTTATCGCCTACTTCGGTACCAGGTGGAGCACCCTTCGTCCGCCTTCGACCGGCAATCAACAGCAGATCATTCAGGAGGAACATGGAAACGCTCTGCTTTGCTTTGTAGGTTGCTGCGTTGAGCTCGACAAAGTTGTGTGTCTCCGCCACCAGGTGTCGGCCGGGCACCAAAGGTAGATACTTCTGAGAACCCTCTACGGTCGACCAGAGCTGGGTGAGCTGGGTACGATACAGGTTTTGCAGGTCCATGACAGAGTTTCGCTGTGTTCTTCGTCGCTCCACTGATGGAGGAGGTGTGAGCTAACGTCTTTGCTCTTCACTCAATACTCAATGAGAAGAGTAACCGAAGCAGGATGACGCACGGTTACCGTTCTTGTCTACCGTAGGCGCTAGGGTATCTTCCATACCCATCAGTTGGGGCAGGTCTTTCCACTGCCCAAGCAGCTCTTTCAGCTCCAGCATGTCGTTTTCCAGCGTGGATATCTCCTTGGAGATGGTGACAAATTCGGCGTAGCTTCAAGGTTATCGGGTCAGCGGTGGCAACCTGGTCGCCTATGAAGAGCGTTGCGCTGACTCACTGCTTGAAGACGTGACGCTGAAGCTCTCGCTTGTTGCCCTGTTTGGCCCTCATCAAGGCCGCCTTGAACCTCTGCTTCTCGTCCTCGTCCGCGCCCGTCAACGTTCTCTTGATGTACCCCGCGACGTCGAACCCTTCTTTCCCTAATTCGTCCAGATCCCACTCCTCCTCCCTCGTCATATCCGCTGCGCCTCTCCTTCTGATACCTTCCTCTGCTCCGAGCCTCGCTCCGGCGCTCCCACCCGAGGGACCCCCGGAGCCAACGGGAAGAGCATCGCCAAAGCCCGACTGGGCGAACTCTGGCGAGCCAAACTGCTTGAAGAAGGATTCACCGGTATCTCCCTGCGCGGACGGGTCAAAGTCTGCCCCGCCGTACGGGTCCGAGTCGAGAAAGTCCGATTGGCCAGGTAAGGGAGGTGGGACTGCCGGCGTGAGCTGTTCCGCCCCCATGTACCTGTTCCCAGCGACCTTGTGTCAGCCCACCACGTTCTGGCCGAATCATCGAACGCCTTGACATGGAGCTTCCACGCAGGTCAAGCAGACCCCATCAAGCACCCACCTCATGCTCATTCGCTTCCGGATCGCATCCCCGACCTTTGACTTGCGCGCATTCTTCTTCTTGTCCCCTTCGGGCACGGCGGGAACGGGCGGCCTCGAGCTCGAAGGAGCGGGTTGCTGCTGTCCCCGCTGGATCGCAGCGGACGGTCGACGGAGGGACGCCATGTTGGTCCAGGAGCTCTCTCACTGGTACCACTATCGTGCCGACTAGCTGCGAGGAAAGAAGTACAGCCTTGAGCACCCCCAGTCACCGCACGAGTATCGGTCAATGATGACAACACAACACGACGTAATCGGCAGCAACGGTAGAGGCGGACATCTCCGCCCGGTGGGTCGTGGCCTTTCAGCGGCCGACAGTGCTGCTGGACCCAAACACTTCACCCCAGCCATGCATCTAGGCGGCTCCGAGCTCCGCAAGGGTCTTTACAAACGCGGTCGGGTTGAGAATCTCAGTACTGCCATAGGTGATCTTCTTGCCTCCTCCTCCTCCCTCGCGCTGATTCCTACCGGCCCATTCCATCAGATTACCATACTCGACGTATCCTCCACCTCCGACCACAAACACCACTGATTCTTGATATTGCTGCCTGCCTCGACCCGATTGAGTGGGGCCTCGTCCTCGCGTGGTCCGCGGGTCAAACATGAGGTAGTCATCGGTATCTTGCAATGCTTGCGTGGCGGCCGCGGAGGGTTCCATCAACGCCTCGACCAGCCGCGTGACGGTCAACTCCTTCTTCGCGGGAAGGAAGTTTTTGACTCCAGAGATGAGGTTGTCTAATCCAACGCCGGTGATACCACCTTCTCGCAATCGATCGGTGATCTGCAACATTTGATGAGCCAAAGCTAACCGGACCGGACTCCATAACCTACCCTGTTACCCAGAGCGCTGAAACCCCTGGTCCACTCTCCACCCGCCTGAGTCTGCGCGGCGACGGCCGGCTGAGTGGCCATCATGGTCATTCTCGTGATCTCCCTGACCTTCTTGACGTATTCCAGAGCGGCGATATCGGCGCCAGATTCTTTCAGGATCGTCGCCAGCTCAGCAAGGTCCTCCTTGGGCAGAGCGTTATCCGCGATCGAAAGGAAAAAGATGATGACGAGTCGGAGCTGGTCGTCTGCGGTAGGGCTTGCAGTCTGTTCCGGATCGTCGGTCTGACCCTTGAGAGTGGCCAAGACTGTCGCTTTGGTCTGTCTCGCAGCCGTCTCTTCGAGCTGGAATAGGTTGTCCAGTCCTCGCTCCTTGATCGCCTGCAAGAGAGCGGTAGCGATGTTCATGTGGGTGTCCAGAGTGTGTTTTCGGGCTGTCAGCTCAGGGAGAGCAGTAATGGCCGTTTTCAGATTGGCAGTGTTTGAGGAAAAGTCGCTACCCACAGGCGATCAGCACAATACAAGTTGGCCAATGGGAATCACGACGCACATCTGGGACACATCGTTCACATCGCTGATACCGGTCGACCGTGTGATCTCGGCGGCATCTGACTTGTACCGACTCAGCTCCGAGTCAATGTCCTCGGCCACCTGCGGGAAGGGGTTGCCGGCGTTCTTCTCCCAGAAGAAATCCTTGGAGTCGATATCGTAAGACTTTTTCTGCAAACGTCCGTTTTCGGGTGACTGTGCCAGGATCAGTCGCATACACATAGCTGGGAACTGATAAGAATGCAACTCACCTCGACGGTCACTCGGTTCAGCTTCATATCCAGGACATCATGTACCAGCGCCTGATAGGTCCAGGAGTGGGACAGCATCGGAATCAAATCGACGTTTCGATCCAGAATGACCAGGACTGTATACTGGGGTGAGCGGACGGATCCGCCTGGGTACGGTGTCTAACCTACGTGGCCTCTGCAAACTGTTCAACCCATCCAAACCAAAGCCGGCATCTCTGCCTGCCCCGCCGCGTTGAGAAGCACTGGACGCGATATGATCTCGCAGTTTGGCATCGAGTTTGCGCGCGACCATCTCCGCAGCGTTTCCCCTTGGACATCGGATGATAGGGGTGAAGTCTGCGAAGAAGCCGTTGAGCACCGGCTACACGTTTAGTATTAGACACCTACTCATGGTTGTGATCACGCTGAACAATCCCTTGGCAACCCTTTCGACCTCTTCCTCGATCTCGACCTCGCCGGCTTTTGGGTCATTCAGCACGACATAGCTTGGCCGCCCTTCGACCTCCTTGGGACTCGGTCCCTTGTTGCCTTTCTTCCCAGACGTGCCGTTGGCTTCCACCTGTTGTACTTCCCGCCTCGGCAGCAGGGAGAACAGGTTGGGTGATGGGACGAGAAAGTCCAGGAACTGGTCATGCACGGATGAGATCAGTTGACCGGAGCTCCCCGTAGGATCGTTTGCGAGGATGAGGGATGCCAGCTCTTCCAGCAGTGATCGAGGGAGAGACGACGTGAAGGACAGGTGGTAAGCCGAGTATAGAGGGGGGTTGAGGTCCTGCAAGGCCGGTGAGTCTCTCCGCCTCCTCATGATGGGATGCGACTCACCTCCGCAATGCGTCGTATATTCGCCAGCGTGGGAGATACAAAGTAGACAGCTGGTACGTCTGCCAATAGAGGTCGAGGAGTGTGCAGCTGCCTACGATATCCAGATTATGTGAGCATACCTCCTCCTCATACGTAGTCGCATCCGCCACTCACATGTGCAGCGTCACGCCCTGCTCTCTCAGATCCTGGACTCTCATACTCGTGGCGAGGATGTCCTTGCTTTGCTCATCCAGGATCAACACCTTCCATACCAACGGCGCTTGAGCATTCTCGTCAAAGGTAGCGGAAGGAGAGGTGGGTCTCGGGAACGGTCCAGCCGCGGTGGACGAGCTCGACGCCGGCGGGGCTTGGTTCAGGTTGAGAAGGGTGAGGAGCGCGTTGGTCTGCGATTGAAGCAGAGTCGGTCGGGACATGGTGCTTGTTGTCTCGGTCGGAGGAGGGGCTTTTGAGGGGGTACTGAAGCCAGCTTGCACCCTGATACCGCGGATGATCGTCTCGGTGACCTGAACAGAACAGAAAGTCGTAGCTCAGCTCGGTCCAGTGCGACCAGAACGTCACTCGATATCGTCGACAGCAACAGACGCCAGCGGCGCTGGAATGGAATGCTCGACACGTGGCTGTTGTGACAGCGAGCGGGGGGATCTGTTGGTTCCTCCCGGTTAAGCCATGCATACAGAACTCATTATGTAATTGAGCACCCCCGGGCTCACGGTTATGTAATCTGAGCCCTACTAAGCCCGGAGACCAAGATTTCCAGTGGCATGGTGTCCATAACCATCAATAGTTGACTCATTCTCACCCTTGATCACCCTCCCTCCTTCTCATCCCCATCTCACGTCAGCCCCCCGCACTCAGCCGGAAGTCGTTCGAAGAGGCTTCCGGACCATCCCGACCAATCCATCTCATATCCCTCGACATCGCTCCGGTCTGAACAGGTCGGACAACACCCTTCAAAATGGATCCTTGGAACGCGGTGGACCAGCAGGAGAAGAGATACGTTTCGTCGGATGTCCCTAGGCGGATGTGAGTGGACGCGATTATAGCAGCTCTTGGATAACAACACCAAGACTGACGTTCCCTTCAGCAAGCACATCCAGTTCCAGCCGTTCACCCCAAAGGACATTGTGCGAATCTCGGAAGTTCAGGTCAGCATACCCGAGCTGTACAAGAACCACGAAGATGGAAGTAGGACGACTGCACCGGAGGGTCCCCTGGACGGAAGGATGGTCAGCGTTGATCCTCTCTGGCCAAGTCGGGTCTGAGCTAACTTGTACCACAGGGACCCAATGAGAAGGGCAAGAAGTGCTTGACCTGTGGCGAGGAGGCGGCGAAATGTGTGGGACACTACGGATACATCAAGCTCGTCTTGCCGGTCTTTCACATTGGATACTTCAGGCCGACCATAAACATGCTCTCCTGTATCTGCAAGGTGAGTGCAAGGACGTCCTGAATAGGTCAATTTGTGAACCTTCTGACCTCTGAGCCCTGGTAGACCTGCGCACGGGTACTTCTTCCGCCTAACGAACGAGCCGCCTTCTTGAAGCGCTTCCGTCGACCCAACCTTGAATCTCTTCAACGTCAGTCAGCTGCCAAAGCAGTCCTGGCCTCATGCAAGAAGCGGAACTTTTGCCATCACTGCGGAGCGCCGAACGGTGTTGTGAAAAAGTCGGGACCTATGAAGATCAGTCACGAGCCGTATCGTGCGTCAAAGATGGCGACCATGAAGGAGGACTGGATGGCCACGTTCAAGAGTGCTGTGGCGGAGAACCAGGCGGTGGCCACCCATCTCAGCAAGGCCGTGGACGACCTGAATCCGCTCAAGGTGCTGGAGCTATTCAAGAGGGTCACGGCGGAGGTGAGTACTGCTTGTGCCTGCATTTGAATGACTGAATATTGATCGATCACTCAGGATTGCGAGCTTCTATCATTACATCCTGAAGTGGGTCGTCCGGAAGATTACCTCTGGCAGTACATCTCCGTCCCTCCTCCCTGTATCCGACCCTCCGTGGCATCAGAGGCTGGAAAGTGAGCAGTTCAGATCGTTCCACTAGTATACGTCGCTGATAGCGGTAACCAGCAACGAGGACGATTTGACGGCAAAGCTTGCCGAGATCGTGAATCACAATAACGTTCTCGCCTTGATGATGGATCTCGGCCGTGGTATCGAGATGATCACGGTAAGCTGATTCGTGAACTCCTGCCGCATTTTGGAACTGAACAATTCCATAGACCAACTGGGAAGTCCTCGGACAAGCGGTCGCCCTGTATATCAACTCGCAGGCTCCTGGAATGCAGACACTAGGCGTAAGTCTACCCTTCCAGGCTGCTTTACACACCTGCTGACCTGACCCATTAGGCCAAACCAATCAGAGGTTTCGTCCAGCGACTGAAAGGAAAGCAGGGTCGATTCCGAGGCAATCTGTCCGGAAAGCGTGTGGACTTTTCAGGACGTACCGTCATCGGGCCTGACCCAAACTTGCGTATCGATGAGGTGAGTCTGGGGCCACGGTAGAAAATGGCACGGATACGGAGAGCTCAAACGTTAAACGTCCTTTTCAGGTTGCCGTGCCCGAGAAAGTCGCTGTCAAGCTATCGTATCCCGAGCGGGTCACCGACTACAACAAGGCAGCGATGCAGGACGCGATCGTCAATGGATCTAGACTGCATCCCGGTGCCAATGTGCTGGAAAGAAAAGGAGATAACGGTGCGCCGCCCATGCGAATTGCCCTGCATGTCATGAAGGACAAGGAAGCGAGAAAGCGATGGGCCAGAGACCTGCGGATCGGCGATATCGTACATCGACATCTGCGAGACGGCGACATTGTTCTCTTCAACCGTCAGCCCAGTCTGCACAAGCTGTCGATCATGTGTCATCGAGCTCGAGTGCGACCTTGGCGAACTTTCCGACTGAATGAGTGTGTCTGTAACCCTTACAACGCCGATTTCGATGGTGACGAGATGAATTTGCGTGAGTTCAGTATGGGACGATGTCACCGTGATCAGGCTGATGATTCTTCTGCCTCGTTCAGACGTGCCGCAAACGGAAGAAGCACGAACTGAAGCTCTTGAGTTGATGTCGGTAAAGAAGAACCTGGTCACACCACGAAATGGGGAACCCATTATTGCGGCCATTCAGGACTTCATTACCGCCTCCTACCTTCTGTCACGTCGAGATCGACTCTACGACCGACAACAATTCACTCAGATCGCCTCCTACCTTCAGGATGCCAATATCCCTATTGAGATGCCGCCACCGACTATCTGGAAGCCTGTTAGGATGTGGACCGGAAAACAGATCTTCAACCTGCTTATGCGACCCAACAAATCGTCCAAGGTTCTGGTCAACCTTGAAGCAAAATGCCGTACCAATGTAGAGCCGGCCAAGGAGGACCGTTTCCCGCCTGACATGTCACCTAACGATGGCTACCTGGTCATTCAGAACAGTGAGATCATGTGCGGTGTGTTCGACAAGAACACTGTGGGAGACGGAAAGAAGAACTCGGTATTCGGTGTCATTCTGCGTGATTATGGAACAGAAGAAGCGGCAAAGGCGATGAACCGATTGGCCAAGCTGGCTGCCCGATGGTTGGCTAATATCGGCTTCTCGCTCGGTATCAACGATGTTATTCCCGGTCCAATCTTGCACAACAGCAAGGACGAAAGGGTAGAGAAGGCCTACGTGGCGTGTGACGAATTTATCGAGCTTGCTAAGAAAGGACAGCTGGAAAACTCGCCTGGATGTGATCAAGAAGCAACACTCGAGCAAAAGATTTCCAAGACGCTGTCGGATGTTCGAGAAGCGGTCGGAAAGATCTGTATGCAGGAATTGAGCAGACACAACGCGCCTCTTATCATGGCTACATGTGGTTCCAAGGGTGAGTTCAGATACTTCAGTGTCTCCGTATCACAGACCAAGCTAACGACCTGATAGGTTCCGTCATTAACGTCGCGCAGATGGTCGCTTGTGTTGGACAACAGATTATTGCCGGTTCGCGAGTTCCCAACGGTTTCCAAGATCGATCTCTGCCGCATTTCAAGAAGAAGTCGAAGAACCCCCCTTCCAAGGGCTTCGTACGAAACTCTTTCTTCTCCGGCCTTACACCGACAGAGTTCCTGTTCCACGCGATCTCAGGTCGAGAAGGTCTGGTCGATACCGCGGTCAAAACCGCCGAGACTGGCTACATGGCTCGACGACTGATGAAGGCTCTGGAGGACCTGTGTACGCATTACGATCTGTCGGTCAGAAACAGTGTAGGAGGCATCGTTCAGTTCCAGTACGGTGATGATATGCTCGACCCTGCTTGTTTGGAAGGAGACGCCACGCCTGTGGAGTATGTGCGAAGTTGGGCTCATGCATGCGTGAGTTCGGTGGTCGCAGCTGCCCGGAGTAGGGAAGCTGACGAGCGGTTGAAATTAGCGCATCTCATCTCGAAAAGGTCGAGCTCTCTTGCCATACGAAGTCCGCGAGATTGCGCAACGCATTTACCCCGAATCAATCATACCGCCAGAGGCCGAGCCCGTCCAGCCTGTCAAGGGACGAGGAGCCCGCGCAAAACGTCCGCCCCCCGCGTGGGTGAGACCAGCTGTACCTCAGACTTGGGAAGGTTGCCATGTCAAGTTCAGGGAGATCACATATAGGTTTATCGTGGACAAGATTGTCAAGGCGATGGTGGACCAGCGAGTCGCGAGGGGATTGCCTGACGCTGATGACAAGGCCATGGCTGAGGAGTACGAAGATCTGTTGACTTCGGACGATCGTGAGTCCTCTCCAGACCGCCCGGACATCGTTTGACTGATGCACTTGTAGACGCGGTTCGACAAGTGCTTGAGAATGCCAACAAGGTTACGGAAGCTCAACTCACCTCCTTCCTCGAGAACTGCCGAATCCGATACCTGCTCGCCAAGATCGAACCAGGATCAACGGTCGGAGCTGTTGGCGCGCAGTCTATCGGTGAACCGGGCACTCAGATGACCTTGAAGACTTTCCATTTCGCTGGTGTCGCTTCCATGAACGTCACTTTGGGTGTACCGCGAATCAAGGAGATCATCAACGCAGCGAAGGTTATTTCAACGCCTATTATTACGGCCGAAATGGCTATACCGACGAGTGAGACGGCCGCCAGGATCGTCAAGGGACGTATCGAGAAGACCGTCTTGGGCGATATCGCCTCGTGTATTGAGGAGAGCTGGACAAACGCCAACGCGTACATTGAGATTCACATTGATATGAAGGCTATCCGTCGACTACAGCTGGAGATTACGCTCGAGTCGATCAAGTGGGCTTTGGTCGCCGCGCCCAAGCTCAAGATTCCCGAGGGATCCATTCACGTTTCGGAAAAGACTTCTCGTGTGCGATTATGGATCGACGAGCCTGCCAAGGACAAGGACAAGTCTGCGGGCATCTACGAACGGCTCAAGTATCTCAAGCGGGCCATCGCCGACGTCCAGGTCAAGGGGTTGCCCATGGTCGACCGAGGTGTCGTCACTAAGGACGAGAAGAACGAGAAGATACATCGACTCTTGGTGACCGGTTACGGACTGTCCGAAGTCATGGGCACGGAAGGAGTGGACGGTCTCAAGACGAAGACCAACCACGTCATGGAGACGCAGAAGGTCCTAGGTATCGAAGCTGCTCGTCAGACCATCTACAACGAGATTCAGACCACCATGAAATCGCACGGAATGTCGATCGACCCTCGACACGTCATGTTGCTGGGCGATGTCATGACCTACAAGGGAGAGGTGTTGGGTATCACCCGATTCGGTGTGCAGAAGATGAAGGACTCGGTCCTGATGTTGGCTTCGTTCGAGAAGACCACGGATCATCTGGTGAGTTAAGAGGTGTGGTGAGGCGTAGGCGATCAACTGACCCTGGTGCGTGTAGTTTGACGCTTCGCTTTATTCGAAAAAGGACGAGATCCAGGGTGTGTCAGAGTGTATCATCATGGGCACCCCTGCGCCAGGATGCGGTACCTCGCTCGCGTCAATTGTGACTCCCGCGCCGCTCCTGCCGAGAAAGAAGACGTTGCTGTTCGAGAGCGCCTACAAGGCCGGTCAGGACAGGTTGCGCTTCGCCGCGCCTATTCAGGTGGAAGCGTACTAGCGCGTGCTGAGCAATACACCGTGCTGTGGCTCTCGATTTTACGACTATATACGTTTCATGATAATGTATACATCCTTCTAGGCGTGGTGCGGCGAATGTGTACTGTATGTGACTAAATCTGAAAGCTGTCTAAGGGTCGCAGCTCGGTGCAGCGGGGACTTGAAACAAGAGTTGCGGTACGAGGGGTGCCCATGCGGGTGCTCAGGCCAGCGCAGGGGCAAGGGACGGAACACCGGTCTCGGTCTCCTCCACAGTGCGCTCGCCCTTGGTCGCGGGGGGAGCGTCGGACTGGTGCTTGGCGTTGCCGGATGACAAGCCGTTGAGACGCTGGTCCATCTCAATCTTGACCTTGTCGTAGACCACGTCGACGGCGGGGGACGAGTCGATCTGGGTAGAGAAGTGGTTTCAGCTGGGAAGGGGCGAAATGAGCTGGCCAGCTGGACTCACCTCGACCACCTTGCCTTGCTCTCGGTAGTAGTCGACGACGGGCATCGAAGTGTCGACAAAGGTTCCTGAGAGGTGCTCAGCGCGGTCCAGAGCACCGGCTGCGTCGCAGGACGTCTCATGTGCACTCACGGAACCTCTTGACGATCGACTCCTTGTTGTCGTCATCCCGACCGCTGGTCTTGCCTCGCTCGAGCAGTCGCTCGAGCATGACAGCCTCGGTGGTGGCGAAGAACAAGACAAAGCTGGACTTGACCACGGCCTCGTCAAACTTGATCGCCTGATCCATCTTTCGAGGGAACCCGTCGATGAGGAATCGACCGGATCCATTAGCCCATCCGGAGCCGGAAGGCGGCTTGGCCAGAGTAGCCGACATGGCGTTCTCGAGGAGCTATAGGGGAGGGTCAGAGTGGTCGCGAGGGAGCGGGAAGCGAAACCCACCTTGATGGTAACCTCCATGGGGACAATGGTACCCTCTTTGATGCAGGTGGTGATGAGCTCGCCGAAAGTGGATCCGGGTCGGTTCCTCTCCTCTCGCAGGAGGTCACCGGCTGGCAGGAGTGTGAGCTACCGTAGAAGCGCAACTGCACGAGGTCGAGACGCGTCAGACATACCGGAAAGGTGCTTGAAGCCGTAGTCGGCGACCAGTCGTTCGCACTGAGTGCCCTTGCCTGCGCTCTTCGTCAGCTCCGGCTATTCAACCCTCGACCGCGTCTCGCCTGGGATCACTCGGTCGCAATCGAACGCGGCGCAGGACGCTCACCGGCACCGGGACCTCCAAGGACAAAGATCACCGTGATCTTGTCCTGGTCAAAGACCGGCTGGTCAGGCAGGACAGGGTTGGCAGGAGCGGCCGTAGCGTCCGTATGAGCAGGGTGGGCGGGTCCAGCGCCCGAGGCGGACTCGGTGTGAGAGGCGGATGAGCTGGAGAAGGTCTCCTTGATCTTGTCGATGACTGTCATGGTTGAGTTGTGCTATGCATATAATGAAGAGAGATCAAGCCATGAGCGAGTCTCGAATCAACGTGTATACGCCTGGGCGCTGTGGTGGTGCTCGCGGTGACGGCCAGGAACGACAACGACGAACAAAGTAACGGAATCTATTTGCATCTGGCTCGTTGTGCATCAATCGAGTATGTCGACGACGATAATGCATCCAAGGGATGACCAGGACCTGAACGCGCAGGTCTCAGGTCGGTACTTGGATATGCGCGTCGCGTGACACTGCTGAAGGACATGACAGGCTGAAGAGGGTAAATAGGCTTAGACACTGCCTCCTATCCCCTTCGCTACTCCTCCTTGTTGGCCTGCTCCCGATCAGCGGCGTCCTCCAGGGCCCGTTTGGCCATCTGTGCCAGTATCTCAGGCCGGTCGGCAAACTCGATCAGTCGTAATCGCAGCGCGTAGCAGACTGTAAGTCACGTCAGTCGTAATCGGACCGCCGACCACATACCCTTTTCGATCTTTTCCAGCGACCTAGTCGTCTCTTCTTGCTTTTTGGACAGCTTGAACAGCATATGCGGCGGGATGCCGTCAAAGTCTGACAGAAGCGCTCAGTCTGTGTCCCGGATAGCCTACGTCGTCAACTACTCACGCGCTTTGACCGTCCGTACAAAGTCGCACACTGCCAGCGGGGTCTCATGGTCGCCAGTGCTCAAAGCTGCGCGTGGTGAGCTGAACGTCTGTGGAACTGGATATCTTCACTCATGACTCACCATTGGTAGCATATCGCATCAGCTCGCCTGTCAGATCAGACATGCCTAGTATGTAGTCTTCAGGCGTCACCGCTACCAGCTGTGATATGAACTAGCGGTCAGCCCAGCCGAAAACTGGCCGCCGTTCAGATGACGTACCGGTTCTCCTGCTTCATCCGAAAGCGTACTCTGCACCTCTGCCAGAGGGATGAGCGAGCGATGTTCGAGGTACCACAGGAAGCTGAGACCCTCGATGTACTCCTCCAGTCCCGGCGATCTGCCCACGCGCCAAGATCAGCTGGAACGTCCGGGTGGAAACCCACGCCATCAACAGGACACGTACACCTGACGGTTCCACTTCCAGAACGCCTCGGTCGCCTCTCGATCATCGCGCCCAGCGCTCGTAAGCTCGTCTCGAATCTTTCCGAAATTGACCCAGATCTCTCGTTCTTTGCTTCGTGCGTCTTTCAGGCACTTCTGTCGCACTGAGTCGGAAGAAGTGGCTCCTCGATGGAGATGGAAGATGAGCTTCTTTGACAGTTGCGTGATGGTGCGGGAGAGGATGATGAGCTTTTCCCGGCGTTCGTTCTGAGGGTCAGAGTCAGCACTTCCACCCAGCCCTAAACAGTATCCCTTAGGTCCGGGCCAGCTCACATCGGTATCGAGTTGAGCGCGGTAAGCCTCGAAAGTGGAGAGCAGGTGTTGTCGTCTTGAGACAGGTTCGTGGGAGGAGGAACCGCCAGCCGCGGCGGGCATGGGTACGTCTACGTCGGCCATCGGGTGTGGTAGAGTAGATTTGCCTCTCGCTGTTGGCGTTTGTGCGAGGTACCACGCTTCAGCTCGTGCACGATTCCAAGTACAGAGGTGGACTCGATCTCCAGGCTCCAGCTCCGAAATATTGCATACGTAAGCGTACCGTCTGGCGATAACGCGATAAAGGCGTGTAGGTCGTGGAGACCCCGCAGAGACCGCGGACCGTGTGTGAGCTGTGGCAGGAGATGATTCCTGAGGGTATGATAGAACGGCTCAAGCAAGAGGTAGAGGTCAGCCGCGGGCGGATGACTGTCTCGGATTTATGTTGGTGGATGCCGTTGTGGTCGCTTGCTTCTAGTTCAGAACGTAATGTCGCTTTGTGTCCACGCAAAGAGCCGCTGCTCGAACGTGGCAGCGGATCAGACCGAGACATGACACAGTTGAATTCAGACCGTGGACTGAGATTCTATAGTATAGGACGGGAACAGAAGCTTGGTCGTTTGTGGCGAGATCGTACGACGGGCGTCAGAGGTCGTTTGCGCCTGCAGTGGCACGTCAGTGGGATGCTAATAAAGAACCCGGTCATCTGCTTCCCCGCCATCTCGGGTCCATTTCCCCTTCTCCTCTGCATTCTCGCATAGGCCCCCTACACCGAGTCCTCCAGGCAGATCATCGTCAAGCATGGCAGCTCCTCTGACTAGTGGTCCGGGTCGCACCCACCCCAATCCGATCCACAGGACGTCCATCCCAACCTCCTTCTCCCTGTCTATCCCATTCTTCTCCCGCTCTTCATCGTCCACCACATCCTTCACCACCTCGTCCGACCTGGACCTCGAGCAGGATCTCACTTCGCCAGGACTAGTCGCGACGGCATACTCGACCCATAGTGGTTCAACTGGACAATCGCACGCTCATACCCTCTCTCACAGGTCGAGATCTCGTCCGGGACTGAGGAAGATGCCCAGTTGGACCAGCTGGTCCAGGTCGTCTAGCGTCGAAGGGATGATGCTGAGTGATCCATCCACGGATGGGGATGCCGAACATATAGAGCTGGGGTTCCGGTCCAAAGGTCGTACCGTCCCAGGTAAGGCATCAGCCGGTGGGCCTCACAGAACGAGGAGGCTCAAGTTGGAACTGGGAACCTGGGGAAGATCGCCGCAGCTCATTTTTGGCAGTTCCCGCTCGTCACAGAACATCAAAGTTCGAGACTCGCCAAAGCCCAAAGTGGCCAAAGTCTCGTCGTACACGTACGACATCGTCCCTTTGGCTCGGGTACAAGCTCGGACCGACTTTGGCGGGCCAAATGTAGACGCGGCCGTTGATGAACCCATGCTTGATCGAGAGCGACGGGGATCGGACTGGCCGCCCACCGAGGCCAGAGACTTGGTGCTGGACCTTTCCATTCTGCAAATGGATATGGGCGTGAATATGGGCGACGCTTCGACAGTGTCAGATACCGAGGGGCCGTCTGCTGAGGAGACCGGCCCACGGGCAGACTCAGGACGGATCGATACCCCGCTCGAACTACCTCCCGGTCCAGTTCTGGACTTTGCGGCTCGACCGTCAATCTTGTCCCCAGTGCTGGATCATGAAGAGGACGTCGAGGTCGACGAGTTCTTCACCCCCTCGCCTATGCCCACGGTGACTTTCGCCAAGACACCGTTCCCGAGCAGAATAGAAATGTCCGAGCAGCCCTTATCGCCCGTCTTCGACCTCGACATCTTTTCTCCCAGACCTCCGCCTCAGCCAGTCCTCAGGGGGATCATCGACTCCATTCCAATCTCTCCACTTGACCTGCCGTCATTGCGAGTTCAAGCTATTCCACGCCACGCCTACCCACCGACTTCCCCCTTGTGCATGCCGATGCCGCGTCGCGGCCTTCCAGCACAGAGCATCGAGTCGGTTCTCAACCCTGAAGGACCGTCCAGCTCGACAATCGGTACGGAACGACCTTCCAGGCCTGTCAATCCCGGACTACCACGACGCCGCATGTCGCTTATCATGAGACCAGCCATTCTGTCATGCCCCACTCCGCCTTCACTGCTCACCTCGCCGAAATCGCTGGGCAGCGAGTACGTCCCGCCGTTATGTTCACCTGTGACTGCCGACCCGATGCAGTGCAGGACGGCTCCAGCTACTTTGGGCGACAGCCTTCCGCGACGTAGAGGACGAGGAAGCTTGAGGCTGAAGCTGCCGCCGAGACAGGAAAAGGCTGAAGAGGTCACGGCGGTTGACCGTGCCGATACGACCGGAGAGAAGGAGGAGCATGTCGCCACTCCCGGCACATTTGGATTGGAGGGCGAGCGGGAGAGGCCGCCGCAGGGTATCATCAATCCGTACTTTGATTAGCATTCCGGCAGAGAGCCCGGCTGATCTGTATAGTATGCTAGAATAGTCACATGCATACAATGGCAACACGCTTGACAGGTCGATTGCGTCGATTCACAGTCTAGTCGCCGTTGACGAGCGGGCGCCGCTCGTCGTTATGCCCGGTAGCAGCCGCCGGTCGATCTACAGCGTTCCCAAAGTCGTCAATCCCGAGCTGCTTCTGCCGTCTCTTCCAGAGCAGACAAATGATCTGACGAAGTGATATATATCAGCCGAATGCTGCATTACATAATTTGCCCAGCTCACGAAAAGGGCGCCCTGCATTCCGCCAGTCACGGCATACGCCAGCCAGCTTGTCCAGTCTGTTCCAGGTCTGAAGACCAGGCTCAGGACGAAGAGGACACTGCCTGGGACCTGGATCGCCATGGTGCCAAGGGACAAAGCGCCTACCAGCCTGGACCTGTATGTTTTGTGTATTTGCGGGGCGTATTGCAAGACCGCCAGGAGAGTGGCCGAGATCCCGAGGAACGTAGCGAGGTAGCGCAAAAAACGATGAGGAGGCTGTGTGGGCGGTAGAACCAAAAGCAACGAGAGTGACAGAAGGAACAGGAGCGCTCTGCAAGTACGGACAGTCAGTAATCTCGTTTAAATCGGGAACTGCTACCACCTACAGATGGAGCAGTACGACGATACCCAGCGTGACGGCCAGTCGCCATTCCGGCGTCGTAGTGATGGTGCCAAGGTCGTCATCGCCTGTACTACCTGGAGTCGTGTCCTCGGATACCAGCGCTCCGTAGTGGTGGTGCTCTGGCTCAAGGGGCAGCACCCTCTGCCATTTAAGATGCGCAGGGAAGTACACCAGGTATAGTATGAGTCTGCCGATGGTCAGCGAGCTGGAAGATCGTACACACAGGTAGAAGGCCCACATGATGGAGAAAAGCAGCCACTGCAGGGTGACTTGGAAGAAACCCAACAGAGTCTCAAAGCAAGTACCGGCATTCTAAAGGTGGGTGCTGGCAGCAGCGTCACTCTATGAGCCAGTCTGCACTCACCAGAACGCGACAGCAGCGGAACAGAGGCCACTGCACGATGAGCAGGTTGAGCATCCCAGACGCGGAGGACGTTGCGCCCAGAAGCAGAAACCACTGATATGGGGTTAAGTCTTGGAGCGACCGTGTAAGAAATTTACGAGAGCTCACTGGTGAGAAGCCCTCTGAAGACTTTGACCGGATTATCCTGAGATGCTGAGGTAGATAGCTTATGACTAGACCGGTGCACAACAGCAAGGACAGGACAAGGGTAGGGACGTCATGATGCTGATGTGAGCGAGTCAGCCACTTCCAACGTCATCCCATTCGACACAGATGCACTTACAGACGGACACTGGTCCTGTGTGGGAGGCGGTCGCATGATGCTCGGGCTGCGATAGTCGCTCCCACTCTACCGGGTAATCAGCGTACGGTTGATCATACTGCTCTCAGCTATGACAAGCAGAACACGAGCATTAGTCTGGGGTCTCCACTGACTCCCCCCGCGTTCTCGACGGAATCAAATTGCATCGAGCTGGTGCCACTCTCACGGAAATCGTTTTCACCGATAAACTCCGCCCGCAATCTTTCGACGTTGGAAGCGCAAGCTGCCCTCGCTGCATGCCACCCTTTTGATGTTATCGTTTTCGACGTCTTCAGACCTTTTCTCCAACCATCAACCAGTTCCCAACAAATCAAAATGGTCAGTATGAGCAACTCAGCGCGGAAGAGAGATGGCCTAGGCAGCGTCTGATGGCCGGGCGAGGAGGAGGGCTGTATGCATACGCGAAGAAGCATCAATGAGAACTTTGGGCTGACCACACCCACTTTCCAGGCCCCCAAGAAGGTACGAGCCCCCCAAGAGCAGGCCGCTGTCAACCTCGGCCCTAACGTCGCCGAGGGCGAGAACGTGTTCGGCGTTGCCCACATCTTCGCCTCGTGAGTGGGATTGCTGGGTCTATGCGATAGAAGCATTTTTGCACCAGCTGAACCCTCCTTGCTTCGTCAGCTTCAACGACACTTTCGTCCACGTCACCGATCTTTCCGGCAAGGAGACCATCTCCCGAGTCACCGGTGGTATGAAGGTCAAGGCTGACCGAGACGAGTCTTCTGTGAGTGATTGCGATGCGCCAGATGATATGGCCTCGAGCTGACATCCCTTTGTCCAGCCTTACGCCGCGATGCTTGCTGCCCAGGACGTCGCCGCCAAGTGCAAGGAGGTCGGTATCACCGCTCTCCACGTCAAGCTCAGGGCCACCGGTGGTACCGGTACCAAGCAGCCCGGTCCCGGTGGTCAGGCCGCCCTCCGAGCCCTCGCCCGAGCCGGCATGAAGATCGGCCGAATCGAGGACGTCACCCCTGTCCCCTCCGACTCCACCAGGAGGAAGGGTGGTCGACGAGGTAGGCGACTTTAGGTTGCCGAGTCGTTCCATCGACCCTGGCTCTGGCCTTGTTGGCATATGGTTGTCGACGCGAGGCACGCGTTCTTTCGCTTCTGCGGTCCGGTCTCTGTGCGCTAGTGTAGTGAACGGGCTTGTAGTGGTGATGTGATGAATCCGTGGCTTTGCACTGTGGCTGCGTGTTGGCTTGGTTTTGACTCGAGCTTCTCCTGCGCGCACCTGCTGCCGCTGCCCCGTCGCTCAGGTATCCCACAAACCATTCTGCGCGAAATGCCTTCGCCACGTGTCCAGCTGTATGACCCCCCCCCTGACGTGGCAATGAGGTCAGTAAATTTACCCTGTGTCATGGTTGAGGTGGAGATGTGTGATAAGCCCGTCCTCGAATTTCAGAACCTGCAGCAGACTGTAGCTGGGTTTCGTCAAAGAATTCGACAGCCTCATTAGCAACAGCTTGACCGTTGTCACCTTTCGGCTTGCCATCGTCGTATTCCACCCCAACTAGTCACAGAGCAACTTGAGACAGGCGACCTAGCGACGAAGAAGCTCGACCCATTCGATCTTTGAGTGACAACGGAAAACAACCAAAAGGATACGTCCAACCCCTTGAACCCAGCCCACTCGACAACGACAAAACCCGCCAACATGCTCGTCCTCACCGAGACCTCTGTCGGTTTCGTAGTTTTCAAGCTCAGCAGCGATGCCAAGATCGACAACAAGGATCTGTGGAAGGAGTTTGAGACCCCTGAAGGCGCCAACAAGGCGTACGTCCAGCTCCATGGCTTAGTGGCATCGTGCAAGCGGTCCAAGCTGACAGTGGCTCCAGCCTCAAGGTCCAGGCCATCCAGCGATTCACCTCCACCGCTTCGGCTGTCGAGGACCTCACTGCCGTCCAGGATGGACGTCTCACGGACACCCTCTCCAAGTTCCTGGTAGAGGCCGTCGGTGCCGGCGGTGACGCCGCCGATGGAGAGAAGAAGAAGAAGAAGAAGAAGCTCGAGGAGATGCTCGTCGTGTCCGACCCCAAGCTTGGTCAGTGCGATGATGACTTCCTCGCCGTGCGCAGGTCCTGACATACATGCAGCCTCCACCATCAACAAGACCCTCTCGATTCCCGTCCTGTCCGACTCTTCCACCCAGGACCTCTACCGAGGTATCCGACAACAGCTCGCTTCCCTCCTCGGCGGTATCGACCAGAAGGACCTCAACACCATGTCCCTCGGTCTCGGTCACTCCCTCTCCCGATTCAAGCTCAAATTCTCCACCGACAAGGTAGATACCATGGTCATCCAGGCCATCGCCCTGCTGGACGACCTCGACAAGGAGATCAACATCTATTCCATGCGAGTCAAGGTGAGTTCTTACCTGTTGTGAGAGCAAAGACACCTGGCTGATCTTGCTCAGGAATGGTATGGATGGCACTTCCCCGAAATGGCCAAGATCATCGTGGACAACCTCGCCTACGCCCGAGTCGTCAAGGCGATGGGTTTCCGAACCAACGCCGCCACCACTTCCTTCGAGATGATCCTCCCCGAAGACCTCGAGGCTACTATCAAGGCTGCCGCTGAGCTGTCCATGGGTACCGAGATCTCCGACTCTGACATGGCCCACATCAACTCGCTCTGTGACCAGGTCATCTCCATCACCGAATACCGAACTCAGCTCTCCGAGTACCTCCGAAATCGAATGCAGGCCATCGCTCCCAACCTCACTGCGCTCGTTGGCGAGCTCGTCGGTGCCCGACTCATCAGCCACGCTGGAAGCTTGATGAACCTCGCCAAGCACCCGGCCTCCACCGTCCAGATCCTCGGTGCCGAAAAGGCCCTGTTCCGAGCATTGAAGACCAAGCACGATACCCCTAAATACGGTCTCATCTACCACGTAAGTGCTGGCTGCCGTCTTGACAAGGTCAACCCGCTGACCCCCTAGGTAGGCATCTCTCATCGGCCAGGCCCCTCAGAAGCTCAAGGGAAAGATGGCTCGAATGGTCGCCACCAAGGCTGCGCTCTCCATCCGTGTCGATGCCCTGTCGGATGCAGAGTCTCGGTCAGACGTCACCGCCGCCGAGGTCGGAATCTCAAACCGAGTCAAGCTCGAGTCACGTCTGCGTGCACTGGAGCACCAGAACGGTATCCAGTCTGTCCGAAAGGTCACTTCTGGCGTCAACGGACGACAGCAGCCTCGGTTCGAGATGTCTGGCGCCACCGGCTCGTACAACAACGCCACCGACTCGCTTCCTCTTGACTCGGTCAACGGCATGCTGCCCACGCAGCCCGCTGGTGCCGTCAAGAAGGCCGTCGAGGCCGTTCTCGAGGTCAAGGAGGAGAAGCGAGCGGAGAAGTCTGCCGAGGAGAAGGGAGAGAAGAAGGACAAGAAGAAGAAGAGGAAGTCGGAGGTTGCCGCCGGGGATGTCAGCATGGACGTTGACGCCGACGAGTCAATGGTCGCTGGGGAGACCAAGGAGGAGCGAAGAGCGAGGAAGGAGGCCAAGAAGGCTGTAAGTGGTGCTTTCTGCATAGGCTCTGGAAACAGTGCTGATCCTATCCGCTTCCTCACAGGCCAAGGCTGCCAAGAAGGCCGCTGAGGAGTCAGGAGAGGGTGAGAAGAAGTCTAAGAAGCGACGAGCGGACGACGGCGAGGTCGAGGCGAACGGAGGAGTGGCCGACGGAGAAAAGAAGAAGAAGAAGAAGAAGAGGGACTCGGAGGCCGCCTAATCCGCTCCCTCTCCTCCTCTGCTTCCAGACCTTCTTGTTCGCCCACATTGTCACCTTGTTCCGGCAGCATTGATACTCTTCTTCGTTTCTCATTCTCCTACTGGACTGTCGCTGGCCGGTATCTGTATGCACGTATACCCATCTGCTGGATGATTGGGTTGGACAGAGTGAGCAGAATGGCAAGTTGCACAGCGACATCTTGAATTCTGCCACGTGGGAAAGGCTGATGTTCGTTTACGCGTTTTCGTCCAACGACGCGTCTGATGCGAGGGGTGATTGACTTTGCGACGATACCACATTGTCATCGGCAGCGATATTCTCAACCTCACACAGGTACTCACTGAGCCGGTCGGTCTGTACACGAGAATGAGCGTCGCCCTTTCGCCCGAGCGGCCAGGCCTCAGTCTCGAGGGGTATGACGACTACGCCTCACCACCTCGAGAACTAGGTGAGGACCCTTCGGAACGGATGGCCATCTTCCTCCCGGCCGTGCAATCTCTCGTCGCTGCTCTCGGAGGTTACGAAGAGGTGGAGAAGACTCCGGGCTCTGGCGAGTTCGAGACGATCTACCGACCTGGTGATAGTGTCCTGGCGGTGCTCAAGGACCTGAAGAAGCTGTGGAGAAAGGACGACGAGGATGACGAGCGGACCGTGGCTAGATGTATGGCCAGGGCCGGGTTGATGAAGGAGCTCGTGGCGATCTTTGTCGAGTGCTCGGATCGTGGAACCTGGGGGAAGAAGGTGGCTCTGGTGGCTTGTGAGTGGAAGGACCAAGGTCGAAAAAAACGAGCTGAGATCGCTGGACGACTATCACAGGCGACCTGATGGCTGCGTTGACATGGCCGATCGACGTCGCCTCGGAGCTGAAAGAGATGGAGGATGAGGGAGACGTTGTGACGGACTATGCGACTCTCCTGAGGGCTCAAGTAGAGTACAAGGCATTGTTCCTGCATTCCGGAGCGCCTCTGAGATGCCTCCTGGCGCTGATGCTGCCTAGTCTGGCCAAGCCGAGAAAGTGAGTCTAGCCTCCAACATCAGCTTCACTGCGCCTCACTGCTCACTGATCATGCTGACCGTCTGCAGAGACGAGAAGGACCAGCGTATCATCTCACTCGGCCTTCATGTCGTGCGAAACCTTTTGGCTATCAAGGACATCGTGGCAGAAGGAACAGCTGTGGGCGAGAAGGAGGAATTTGCCAACCTACAGGTGGGTGGACCGGTCGGTCCTGTTGAGCGAGGCAGACTGACACCGGGCGGAATGTCCCCCACAGTCCACCCTCATCCTCCAACTGGACAAGCTCACCTACTTTCAACTGATACTCACCCTCGCTTCCTGTGCGGACAAGACAGACTTCAATCCGTACAATGTGCTTGTGCTGGACATTCTACACCTCATCCTCCGGTCCGTTAAGCCTGCAAGCTTGGGTAGAGACCAGGCGAGAGTGGGTCCATTCGCAGCTGTGTGCATGTGCACGACCAAGCTGATTCAATGCGCGGTGCAGGCTCCCATCGAGAACCTGGCAAAGCTGCTGGACGCGGAGAAACGACAAAAAGCGCTGGTGTCGAAAGTCGGGATGACCAGACATTCCAGGTTCGGCACTACGGTGTCCGTGCGAGCGGTACGTCTCTCGCTGCTGCGCTGTGAGTCGGCTGACGAGGCATGCTACAGGGCGAGCAAAAAGTCATCCTGCACAAGCAGAACGCGATCGCTGCGAACGCCGGCAAGATCCTGGACGAAGTCAAGAGGAAGCGCAAGCACAGGATGAGAAAGGTGGTGAGCTTGATATCAATCCTCGCGTCAGCGGCGACCTGCACAATGGCTGACCACCCTTGCCAGGATGATCTGACCGTCGAGGTCAATCTGAGTCCAGACGCAATGCGATCCCTGCAAGCTCTGGCGAAGTCATTCATCAAGTCGTGTTTCAACAGTACGTGAGGTGGCTTCAACCACAGCGTTGGGCTGACCTTCACTCATTCACTCAGCTTTCATCTCGTCTATCCTGAAGGACATCAAGATGGAGCGAAGCAAGATCCGTCCAACCGACAGCATCAGGCTTTTCTTCATTTCCCGCTTCTTCATCGAGTATCTGCTGTTCATACGACACAAAGAGGAGACCGAGGGGAAGAAGGACCATGATCTCACCCTTGGCTTGGTGATCGAGATGGCCGAGATCGACACCGTTCGATGGCTGTTTTACAGGCTGAAAACCTCTATGGATGACAAGGTGAGCTAGATTAAGGACTCCGCTTTGGCGCGCCGTGCATACTCACCAGACTTTATAGCCACCTGCTTGGACGGAATTACAGGCCAGCCTCGACTGCTTCACCCAAATCGTATGTGCCGGCCTTGTCTGCATTTTTGAGCACGCTGAGATCAGATACCACACAGCTGCTCCTGCTTGACGCCATGTCCGTCTCGTCGGATGAAGAAGATGTCGAAGTTGCCGAAAGCCTGCAGGACAAGATATACTACAACGGTGATATCCTTGACTCGTCGTTATCTGTCATCTCTCAGTACAAGGATCAATCCGTGGCGTAAGTGCCTCTGGATTGTAGCCTAGACCGGGATGTTGGTTGACTCACAGTCGTGGCAGATACCTCGACTCGGTCGTTCACTTTGCCTATGTCCTGCTGCGTATGCTGGAAAAGTATTCCAAGAACAAGTCATACATGTTCATACGGAAGAGGAAAGCCGCAAAGAAGAAGAGAATCGAAGCAGACCCACAAGCGGCTGACTCCAACATGCCGGAGGAGTACGGTAACGAGGAGGAGGAAGCGTTGCTGCCGGACAAGGACGTGCCTAGTTATGCCGAGCATGCTTTCACCTTCCAGACTTTCGAAAGGGTACGTGGTCTCTTTCCCCCAGTGATAGTAGAAGGCAAAAGCTGACGTTTGAGTTGGTTATAGCGCTTCGCCCAAGAGGCCGTGGCGAATACTCTATTGTCTTATCTCGCTCGGTTCCAGGAGTTTGACGAGCCCGAGCAGCTCAAGCGCGTCGTGGGCCTGATGCATCGTCAGGTCATCAAGGCGCAAGCGGAGGGGCTGTACTTCAAGGTGTGTGCGGAGGGGCGAGGATCTAGTCGCGATAAAGAGCTGACGTCCATGTCGCAGGTGTCCACTCTTAACCTCTTCCGCCGTGTACTGGACGAACAGCACACGCTACCCAAGGCGGACGCGTCGAAAGACTTGCTACAGTTGATCAACTTTGTCCTGCGAAAGTTTTTCAAACGGGTCGCGGAAGATCCCTTCCTTATTGTGGATGCGCTTACCAGCAAGTCGAGGAGCAAATGGAAGGGTTTAAGTTCGTATCAGAGTGATGAGGATGATGATGGGATGGGCGGGCAGAAAGCGAGGATCAAAGAGAAGGTGAGTCGAAGCGACTCGACCGATAGTCGCATCGGCATCAAGACTGACGCATTAGACAACACCTAGATGGGCGTACAGGAGCTCGAGTTCAAGAAGAACAAACATCTTAGCTGGAGTCAGCAGATGGAGGTCGCTGTTTCGATTCTGCTCGGGGAGGAGCGTGCGCATTGGATACAGTGGATCATCGATGTGAGTGAGAGTGAACGTGTGGAGGGCTGTACTTTGGCTCACGCGCATGCTTACCAGGAACTGTCGGTAGCCCTGGCTGCACGAACGGAAGTCGTCCTATCGGTTGATGGCGAGGAAGCGGTCAACGTACTGGACGAGGAAGATAGGGAAGGGGGCCTGCGTAACTTTTCTGGACCCAGCGCGGACGCCATTGCCAAGTTTGCACAGCATGGTGAGTGTGACTACTGGGATCCATTGCGCGGTCTTTTGCTGACCTAGTTGCGCTGGGGCGACAGATCTCGCGGCGGACACGGAGGATCGACAAGAAGCCGTCGGCAAAAGTGCTCACTTCCGATTGATGCTGAAGCTCTTGTCGTTTGAACTGGTCCGACCACCTGAGGACGAAGTAGAACCGGCCACGGCCGGTTCGGTGGCAGCGCAGTGGTACATACCGTCCACCGTTGTGCCATCGAGCATCTCGGCATCCCTCGGTGCTCTGAAGCAGTATCTCGCCAATCCGCCAACGCTCACGGAAGACCCAAAGACTCTGCTGAGGCGGACGCGAGCGCCACGCAAGGTCGCTTCGCCCACCTTGTCGGAGATGGAGCTGGACTCGGACACGGGTGAACTGGTTCGAAGGGTGCAAAAGGCCCGTAAAAGGAAGACCAAGGCGGCTGAGATGCAGGCGTTCAAGTCGGCCGCGTTCATCGAGGACTCGGATGACGAGGATCCCGAGGTGGCCAAGATGTTCTTTGAGAGGGAGCAGCAGCTGAGAGAGGAGATGAAGCGGCTTGCGGAGGAGCAGGGCAATGTCTTGCGGCGTCATGGTACCAAGCGCAAGAGAGGGAAGGGCAAGGCTGGCGGTGAGGCGGAGATGACTTCGCAAGCTCCGGCGGAGTCGAGCGATGACGAGGCGCTGGGCGGAGCGCAGTCCCAGCTTGACGTGGACGGTGAAGTGATGATGTACGCGGACGACGAGAGTGAAGATGACGAGGATGTGCCAGGAAGGATTGGCAAGCGGTCATCAATGGCTGCGAGCGAGGTCGATGATGTGGGAAGGGAGGGAGACACCGCTCATCGGATAGGAGCGCGCATGGCGGGCAAGCCTCGACGGGTGATCGACTCGGACGAGGAGGACTGAATACATCCTATTGTTGATTGTATGCATATGCTTTGCGATTTGCTCATAGGAGCGTACAACAGTAGATAACCATCACATTACTCATCACTCAAGCAGTCCAGTCCTTTCCCCGTCGTCATGGTTCGCTCGGCTCGCGGCCAATGACCTCGCCTCGTTGTTGCCTCGCCTCACGCTAACACTGAGCAGCACCGGCAAAGGGACGCTCAGCATGATGAGGAGAAATATGAAACCCAAGCGTAGATTGCCCGTTAGGTCTGCGATGAGGCCCACAGCCGCTGGACCGATGAAAGAGGCGGACTTATCGGTGAATGCGAAGAGTGAAAAGTAGGTTGATTCTTGGCCCTGTCGGCAATACTCCGTGTCAGCAGGTATCTGGCAGACATCGGATCAGAGGAGAGGAATCTCACAGGCGGTATGAGCTCGGTGTAGACCGCCCTGGAATAGCTCAAGAACGGCCCAAAGACCAGGCCGAACCACACTGCCAGGACGTACATCTCGCCTTCGGTCCGTAGACCGCCAAAGGGCAGCACGAGGCCGATACACGTATAGACGGGTATCATCGCGCCGGCCAGGACGGCCACGAGTAGGACCTTGAAGTTTGTGATGGGTGGATTGCCATTGGCTTGTGATCGCTTCGAGAGGGATTGCTGGATGCGGGGGACGACAAGGGAAGACACCACCGCTGAGAGTTGGACGAGTATGCCGATGAGGATGATCTTGGCAGGTGACATGGACAAGACGGACGAGGCGAAGAGGATGGCCGAGTAGGTGGTCGTGTGAAAGCCTGGTCGAGCGGTCAACCGATGCTTCGTTTGGGTGCGCGTCCGCACGCCTCACTCACCGTCAGAGAGAAACATCCACGCGACGAGAAAACGGTACAGGTTTGGCAGCTTGCGCATCTCGCTCGGTCGGACCAGCCTTCCTATCCGCTGCCAGGCTTCGCTTAGACTGGTCAATTTGCGCTCGAAATTGTCCGTATCGCTGCCTCCGGGCAGACCGATCCATGCGGGTAGGGTGAAGGCTGCCCACCAGATACCACTAAGGCCTATGGCCAGGCGTAGGGAGAGCGTCGAGCCGTGCAGTGATAAAACCGGAATGAGCAACAATGCCAGGACTGATACGCCAGAGAGGAAGCCCAGGGCTGTGCCGGTGGACGACAGGCGAGATGTCGTGAGCGAGAGCAGAGATTCGTAGTGTTCGGTAGCTTCCTGAGCCGAGCTGGAGGGCTTGGGTATCGGATCGGACTCTGCGAGGTCGGCTGATGAGATAGCTCGTACCGCAGGAAGGATTCGTTCCGGCAACAGATGACTCCCATCTTGGTCGGCAGATTCCACAGCCTCTTCATCGGCGAAGGGTTCTGCGTCTCCTGCCGCGACATTATGGCTACTTCGGTGGGCTTCCAGCACGTCTGCGTCCTCCCTCGCCAGTACAGGCAGGAAGGCGTTGCTGCACACAATACTCGTCGCGTAGGCTGTATTTCCAACGATGAAGAGCAACGCCGCGACGACCGGCAAGACTGCGCTTGCTCTTGTGGGAAACCCAAGGAATGCGATGGCTGAAAGGGATCCGATATACGCAAAGATTATGAGTAGCCGTTTACGCCAGTATGCTGAGTGGGGAAGATGCTCGTCAGGACCGATCGTGTCTGCGGGATGGTGACAGGCATGACGCTCACGCGAATCTGCAAGCGGTCCGACGGATATAATACACGCCGCCTGGATGGCCACGGCTATCGACTTGGTGTACATGCTTTGACGAGAGGTCAACAGTCTACGCTTGCGAGCCGAAAAGACAGACACACCTGAACGACGCCGTGTCCACCCATGCACCTAGGATATGCGCCTTGCATATCCTCTCGGCGGCGCCAGGTGTCGAGCTGATGGCGCATTTCTCCACCAAGTCCGGGGCGTAATAGCCTACCTCGCGGGCGAGCTCTGACGTGTGGCACTGACATCAGCGATCGCCTAAAGCGCGATAGGCTGCCGCTCACGTTCGAGGGTGATGGGCAGGAATATCGCCTGCGACCGCGCGGTGTGTCAGTAGACTCGATCTAGGGATAACCCGAAGACTCACCAGACCACATGCCGAGTAGACCTCCGCAGCGAAGGCGTACGAGTACCAAGCACGCACATGAGGCGGCGGAGGGGTGTAGCTGCTCATCCGACGGGGTGACCGTGGCTCATGCCGAGCTGATAGGTGACCTGATGGACCGAGATGTGCAGATCACTCGAGAGATGTCGATAAACCGCGAGTGGAGGTTGACCGGGACGCAGCAGACACAAGCTTCCCTTGTCACTCGTCGTGAACCATACACCGCTTGACCTTGTCATACATACGGTCAAGCGATCCCCGCCCTCGCAACCTACCCGTATGGCCAAAAACTACAGCACCCGGGATTCCCAACTGGTCCCCCACGTTGGTACTAACCGAGCGATAGACAGGTTAACTGCGCAGATCGGACGGGATGCGGTGTTTTCTGCCTTCTATGGCCGTAGATATGAGCCAGTCTGTGAGGCTCGATATATAGCTTGAGCAGCGACTGGAAGAGCGGGTGGAAAAGCGTCCGGGTCGCAGACGAGGTAGATGACAACCAGTCTGTCGTGTGCCAGTAATGGCGAAGGATCCGTTGTGAGCACACGCGCCGAGGCGAGCGGCTGCCAAGCACGAGCCGAGTCGGCTGTGACGAGCGAGCCTGGTTGTGAACTCGCACCTGTTCCGCTCCTTCTGACGCTGGGTACCAGTGGCGCAACGTCGAGCTGGACTGTCACTGTCACCGACCCGTCGAACCGCCGTGGCGGGATCAACCGTACTCGAGTATAGAACCGTTGTGTCCAGGTTCTGGCTTGTCCGCCGAATGCTCAATCAGAAGGCGCCATATGGCACACTCGAAAAGCATGCCCGGAGCGCCTCCAGAAGCGTCGCCCCCGGGGTGCACATGCATATGTTCATACCAAGTCTGCAGTGGCCTGGAGACGGTCTCTACCACACTCGCAGCGTGTGGTTCGCGTTGTTGCGCCTCCACCTGCCAAAGATTTCCAGACCGTCATGATCCAAGTGGCCTGTTCTGTCAATCGCACGCTTCCAACCCATCGCTCTTCATGGCATCGCGCTGAGACTCGCTGCTTGACCTGACCATTATCCAAGGCGGATCGGAGACCGACCATACTGTGGCTCATCCCACCCCGTATCATCGGCTACGGCGCTCGTCGTCCGTTCACCCGTCTCCTGTCCACCTCGTCGATCGTCATGGAATCGTATCAACCCAACTGGCACGTCAGGGCCATCACGGCTCCTGGTCCCGACTCGGATCTGGCACTTCACGTGTCCTTTGACAATGCCAGGTTCCTCTTTGGCTGTGGTGAGGGGACGCAGAGGGCGTTTACGCAGAAACGATCGACCTTGAAAGGTCTCGCTGGGATCTTTGTGGGTAGCGGCGAGGCCAAAGCGAGGGCAGGCCTGGCAGGTGAGTGGATACGTGTACGAGCTGGAGTGTACAGGCCTGATCCCTCTGACCAGGTGTCCTGATGACCGCCGCGGATGGAGGCATCAACAAGGTCGACATTGTCGGACCGCCTGATGTCGCTCATTACCTCGCGACACTCAGATCGTCCGTGATCCGGTGAGCCAGGTCACTGACTTGTCCCCTTCAGAACTCTGCTCATATCATACCCAGGGACTCTCTGACGGTCAACATGCGCGCATACCCTCGGAGTGCATCTCAGGGCGAGCTGGTGGAGATGTTCAAATCGCCAAACATCACCGTGTCGGGGATCGCCCTTCAGCCCAGCCCCGTCGCCGGTCCCTCAACGTCCACATACGATCCCTTTGACCCTCGCTCCGCTTCCTTCCGACCAAGCAGGCTCTCACCCAGCGACGTGCAGAGATGGACCGACTCGATCGTGTGTGACATGTTCCATCATGGACCCACGGCGCGAGCCTCGCGCAGGCCTCAATCCCCTCGACAATCACCCTCACGGCCGAGGAACCCGTTCGTCAACCCTGATGGCACGTTGTGCACCTCCATCCCCGATACAAGGTATCCTCTGCCTGTGCCTTCCAGGGAGGATGTGGAGACCCAGATGGTATACATTTGCCAAGCACCCGATGTCAGGGGGAAGTTTAACGTTCAGAAAGCCAAGGAGCTGGGAGTGCCGAACGGTCCGGTCCGAGGCAAGTTGACAAGAGGGGAGGCGATCGAGGTGGATGACGCGGAAGCTCCGGGCGGGAAGCGAATGGTAAGGCCGGAAGACTGCCTCGTAGGGGGAGGGCCGGGATCTGTGAGTTTTACAAGAGGGCGGCATGGAAGACTCGCTGACCCCCCGGTGCGGTTCAGGTCCTGATCGTCGTCAACTGCTCACAGGATACATTGCCGTTACTTCTCGCCAACCCTTCTCTTGATCGATATCAGCCTGGGAAGGCTCAGACTGAGGGGCTGGACGGCCGTCACGTGCACTTGATGGTACACCGCGTCCCGAGGACTGTATGGCAAGCCGACAGCTATCAATCATGGATGACTGATTTCGGTCCAAACACACAGGTGGGACACGCTACGAGTTCCGCGGTCTACAGGGAGAGTAGCGGCTGACTCGTCACCACCAGCACCTCATAGCCGACCCGACGGAATACCCCGACCGCACTGTGTTCAATTCCGCGGCATGGAACACTCTTCAACTCTCCCTACTAGACTCGAGTATATTTACCCCGCCCTTCGTCACCTCCCCTCATCCCCCGGCCCTGGACCTCCCTCCTAATACGACCTTCTTGACCGAAGGGGCGTACTGTCGGATGTACCCTGCGGCGCCAGTGTCCGCCATACCACCTCACGACAAGGACGTTCCATTCTCCGTGACCGAGCCAGAACTCGCATCCGCTCACGAGAAGATCAAGACCGACATGCCCGACTACGCAGAAGCAGTTGACGCCGCCAAGGCAGCAGTGTCGGCCGATCCGCGATCGACCAACCTGCCATCGCCCAGATCAGGAGATGACATCGTGGTCACAACCCTGGGAACCGGTAGTGCCATCCCGTCAAAATATCGGAATGTCTCGAGTACTCACCTTGACGTTCCTGGTCTCGGAGGAATCCTGCTGGACGCTGGCGAGGGTACTCTGGGCCAGATGAGACGTCGATTCGGGAAAGAGGGTGTGAAAAGGCTGCTTGGGGAGCTCAAGATGGTCTTCGTCAGTCATATGCACGCGGACCACCATCTGGGTCTGACGGCTATTCTGGAAGAACGGTTCAAGGTGAGTCTAGTGGTCAGTGGCGTTGACGCATACTGACGCTGGGCCCTGCCACCTGCAGCTCGGTGCCCAATCCCCCCTCTTTGTCATCGGTCCGACCAACATCGCTCTGCACATGCAAGAGTCCGCTTCGTGGCAGTATCACGCTACCGTGGCAGGCCTAGAAAACGTCATGTTCATCAACATCCAGCGACTTGGGTTCCGGGTGGAGAACAGAGGCCTCTCCGACAAGGGAAGCGACCAGTCGGACAAGGCCGAGTCCGAGTCATGGGATGTCGAGTTGAAAGTCGACGGCGAAAGGGGTCGAAAGGGCTGGCCTTTCTCGAACCCGTATGGGTTCACCTCGGCCGCTACCAAGGACCACTGGCGATACACCAAGAGACTGTTGCGCGACTTGGGACTCGTGTCGATCTGGGCGCCGGTCGTGCCTCATAGAGGTCGAGCGTACGGCTTGTCTTTGGAACACACGTCCGGGTGGAAGATCGTGTACTCGGGGGATACCAAGCCGAGCGAGGCCCTCGTCGAGGCGGGGATGAACGCCACGTTGCTCATTCACGAAGCGACGCTGGAGGACGACAAACCCGAGGTGGCGGCACAGAAGGGTCACAGCACCTTTACCCAGGCGATCGATATCGGCAAGCAGATGAACGCGAGTCACATCCTGCTGAACCACTTTTCACAACGATATCCAAAGCTGCCGAAACTGCCCGTGCCAGAAGCGACGGAGGACGGTGTGGCTCAGCCCGCTGTGTCCATCTCGTTCGATTTCATGTCCCTTCGTGTGGGGGATATGTGGAAGATGCCTTACTACATGGACGCGATGTCGATGCTGTTCGCCGAGGTGGAAGAGGAAGGCGAGGGCGAGGACACGGTGGTGGGTGCTGTCAAGGGGGATGTCAACCCGACGTTGGATGCGGCGGGTGGCAGTGGTAAGGGTGGTAAGAAGATCAAAGGGAATGGGGACAAAGGTCAGCAGACGGTGGCAAAGATGGGTAACGAGGAACAGGCAGTCAATGGCGGGGATGAGGGCGCTTCCGGGGACACCGTGAAGAAGGGAAAACGTGCGCTGAAGAGGGAAGCTGCTCGTGCAGCCGCCGCTGCGGGGAAGAAACAGGACCCAGAGGCGGTCCATGGGGGAAGCAAGAGGTCAGCCAGTCCTGGTGAGGTGGAAGCGCAGCCGCAGGCCAAGCGAAGGTCCACCGAGTCTGAGATCCGGGTGGTCACGGGTCAAGCAGCGGACATGGTCGTGGAGTAGGTGTAGACTTTGCTCGCCCCTCAAGGTGTAAATGCATGCTTGTGCGAGCTTGCCATATCTCGGTGATTCACTGCTGCTGCAGTATGCGCGGGGACCCCGGATTGGAGAAGTTGCTCGAACTCGGCCTTTTGCGCATCAACAGTGGTGGTGGTGATCTAAAAGAAGCAGACATGTCAACGTTGCAAACGTGCGGCTGTTCTGTTCACGTTTGTGCTGTTTGAACTAGCGCCGCTTCAGATATCGATACCACCCACGCCACGAGCAAGATGCCCA
Source organism: Kwoniella sp. DSM 27419 (assembly GCA_036428645.1). Taxonomy (NCBI): domain Eukaryota; kingdom Fungi; phylum Basidiomycota; class Tremellomycetes; order Tremellales; family Cryptococcaceae; genus Kwoniella; species Kwoniella sp. DSM 27419. Next base: position 388,661 of record CP144080.1, on the reverse strand, counting down.
ACACCATCACCTACTTTGACATCAGTATCGGCGGTGAGTCCGCCGGCCGACTCACGTTCGAGCTATTCGACGAGGACGTCCCCAAGGTGAGCTGGTGTGGTCTGAACGCAGTGGAAGTGTCACGCTGACCCCGGCACACAGACCACCGAGAACTTCAAGCACCTCTGTATCGGGGACAAGACCAACGCGTCTGGACGGAAGCTCGCCTATGCCGGCTCGAGCTTCCACAGGTGTATCAAGGGGTTCATGTTGCAAGGTGGAGACTTCACCGCTGGCAACGGTACCGGCGGCGAGTCCATCTACGGGGAAAAGGTGTGTCGGCGGCTCTTGTCCATGGCCAAGGCTGAACCTCAAGAGTGCTTCGACGAGTTTGCTGACGTGATCCCCAGTTCGAGGACGAAGCGTTCACTCTCAAGCACGAGAAGCCAATGCTCTTGTCCATGGCCAACGCAGGCCCCAACACCAACGGATCTCAGTTCTTCATCACCACGTGCGTGTATCTGCTGCGTATTGCGATTCCGCTTGGGTCTGGCTGATACCGACTCTGCAGGGTCCCCACGCCTCACCTCGATGGAAAGCACGTAGTCTTTGGCCGGGTGCGATCCAACCGAGGTCTTGTCCGAAGGATCGAGGCTCTCCCCACCACTTCGGACAAGCCCAACGAGGAGGTCAAGATTGTCGCCGCGGGCGTGTTGAGCTCTGACGATATCGCCAAGGAAGACGAGGATAGGAAGAAGGCTCAGGAGGGTGCTGCTGGCGAGGATATCTGGGAGGTGGGTTGGGTCACAGACAGAGGCACGGAGCAAGACCTGACATGACGACACCCGCAGGACTACCCCCAGGATGAGGAAGGCATTGATGCCGAGAAGGCTGATGAGGCTTTGGGCGTTGCGCAGAAGCTCAAGGACATCGGAACGACGTGAGTGATCGGGCGTCATGCAAGTGTCACCTGAGCTGATAGTCTTCCCAGCGAGTTTAAAGCTGGCCAGTTTGCCATCGCGTTGGACAAGTACCAGAAGGCCTTGCGATACCTCGACGTTCACCCTGTTCTTTCGGATGACGCTCCCAAGGAACAGGTCGAATCGTTCCGTGCCACCCGAGTACCTCTTCTCACCAACGCCGCCCTCGCCGCCTTGAAGGTCAACCCTCCCGCGGCTACGCTGGCCATGATTCTCACTACACGAGCGCTCAACATCCCCGACCTGACTCCCGCTGAGAAGGGCAAGGCTCTCTACCGACGCGCACTCGCCGAGATCCAGAAGAAGAACGACGAGGAGGCCGAGAAGGATCTCAAGGAGGCTCTGGTGCATGTGCCTGGAGACGCCGGCGTGTTGAAGGCGCTCCGAGACGTGGAGACTAAGCGAAAGGAGAGGAGAGACAAGGAGAGGAAGGCATTCTCCAAGATGTTCGGTTAGGTGATACGGTCGCGTCTGGACCAGAGCCGAGGCATTTGGCTTGAAGCCCTCATCATAGCATGCATATACTCTAGAGATGATGGACCGGCGATGTACCATGGACAGGCCGATGCCAGGATCACATCAGCCTGCTGCTGCTCCTTGCGCTCAGAGTGATTTGATCCCGCTCACTCGCTGAGTTTCCAGCGACGTCACTGTCGACATTTTGGTACGAGGGGATGGTTATTCACCTCGGACAGCGCATCTCTCCTGACATCTATTCCTCTGCCTCGCACCTACCACCTGCCCAAGACACCCCCACACACACCCAGAGCAGCAACCATGGGCCGACGAATGCCTCGAGTGTACCTCATCCGACACGGAGAGACCGAGTGGTCGCTCAACGGTCGACATGTAAGTGTCTTCCTGGCGGGCTAGGGCCATGAGATGGCGTTGAGAAGCACAATTAGGAGGGGTTCGCAAGGTGCTGACGCTTGCTGCTTTGCCAGACCGGCACCACGGATATCCCCCTCACTGCCAACGGGGAAAAGATGGTCAAGGAGATGAGCCCAAAGATGATTGGCGAGGACAGTGAGTGGTTGTCTGGCCTGCGGGCAGGGGAAACGAAACACTGACGCGGGCCGACCTTGTAGAACTCGTCAAGCCCAGCAGGATCAAGCATGTACTCATCTCGCCCAGGCAACGAGCTCAGGTCACCTGCAAGTTGGTATGTAGACTGCCCATACCGTGCCATCCGCCAAGCTGCCTCGACCTTCCGGCGGTCGAGCGCAGGGCAGTCGCTTTACAGCGGTCAGACCCGCTCATGCTCACACACCTTCCATAGCTCTTTGGCGACAGCAACAAGCTCACGCGGTGCCACTATGAGACGGATCCCGAGGTGGCCGAGTGGGACTATGGAGCCTACGAAGGTATGCTCTCCAAGGATATCAAGAAGGAGAAGCCGGACTGGAGCATCTGGGATGACGGGTGAGTGCTGGTGCGGAGCTTGACTAGGGATGTACCGATGGGTAGTGGTTCGACGTGAGCTGACACCTTCACGCAGATGCCCTCCTGGTGAGACTCCTGGAGAGAGCCCTCAGCAGATGAGCGACCGGGTCGACCGGGTCATCGCCAAGGTTCGAAAGATCCACCAGGCTGTGAGTGTGGTGTGGCTCAGCGCTGGCAACGGAGCTCTTCGTGATACCTAGTCAGCTGTCCCTCTACCGCCACGTACGCTGACACACGACGTCTAGGCCGAAGATGCAGTAGACGACCCCGTCGACGCTGAAGACGCCGACGTCATCATCTTCTCCCATGGCCACTTCTCCCGATGCTTCATCGCTCGGTGGTGCGACCTCCCTCTTCGAACCGGCTACCACTTTGCTGCCGAGGCTGGCGGCCTGGCCGTTCTGGGTTACCAGCACCACACCCTCAAGGAGCCTTGTGAGTGTGCAAGAACCTGTGCGTGTGAGGCGGTCCTCTGACTGATGTCGGCGCACCCAAAGCCCTGCTCGGTCTCAACTGGTACACCGAGGACGCGCTCGAACGACGGTAGACGCTGGCAGGGTGGTCAGACATACATGCTTGGTAAGGAGTAGAGTACCCATGCATACGCGTATACGTCCTTGTATATCTCCTTCGACTTTCTGCCCTGGCGACAGTCTGCGGTTACGTGCGGTTATTTCGGATTTGACCGAGGATTCGGGTCGCGTATCTGCGAGATCCGATGGCGGCAGAGATAGCAAGATGTGGGGGATATGGGTGTAGCTGTGCGATATGAGTGCGAGTTGCATCTGTTTTCCCTGTGTTCTATTCTGCATGGTAAGCTGGTCTGGCGCTTGGCATCGGCACAGAACTCCTAGCTGGGCTACCTGGAGAACCTCGTCGCCCACACTGCTACCAAAAATTCACGCCTGGCCATGTCCGAAAGGCAACCGCTCCTATCTTCGCCCGGTCGGTCGTCCGAGTCAGCAGACGACTCCACGGTCGTCCCTACACGAGCCACGTCTTCGATCTTGGTATCGTCATCGTCAGGTATCAAGACGTACGGTGCGGCCGAGGAGGCGCAGGATCAAGAGGATGTTAGGAGCTCAGAAGCCGTCCATGGGGAGAAGGGCAAGAAGAAGTTCAAGGAGATTTGGGCGTTGTTTCTAGGACTGGCATTTGCGTGAGTCAGGATGCGACCGACAACACCAGGACCTCAGTCTGCCGCTATGCCTGCGAAGCGATGTGCCCAGGTCCGCCGCTGATGCACTGTCATTCCCAGCGTATTCTGTTCCGCGCTAGGCGGTACCATCGTGGCCAACCTGACTATAGAAATCGGCTCCTCATTCCATGCTGGATCGCTCGTGAGTGTACCCTAGCCGAGGTCACTGCGGTATATAGTGTCACGACTAACGCTCTAACCACCAGGCGTCATGGCTGGGCACAGCTTACCTGCTTGGATTGACAGCCATGACACCGCTGTACGGCCGGCTGGCAGGGGTACTGGGCCGAAAGGGCGTAATGATACTTGCCTTGACCTTCTACCTGTGTGAGTGGTCTACAGGATCAGTCGATCGCCTCAGGCTGAACGACCCTCTTCATTCTGCCCCTCAGGCGGTACTATTCTGTGCGCGATCGCGCCCTCCATGACGTTTATGTTGGCTGCGCGAGCCTTGGCAGGCGCAGGCAGTGGCGGAATGTTGACTGTTACTGTGAGTTGGCGGGATACCTCTGCACGATACCTGTGTCGTGCATCACGGCTGAACCTTGTCCACAGGCCATCATCATCTCCGACCTGGTCTCACTGGCGGATAGAGGGCTATATCAAGGCGGCGTCAACCTCCTCTTCGGGGCGGGAGCGGCTTCCGGTGCGGTCCTGGGGGGAGGCATCTCGGATAATTTCGGCTGGAGGGCAGCGTTCTGGATGCAGGTGCCTCCGGTGGTGTTTGCCTTTCTGATGGTGATTTGGAAAGTCAACGTGGACAGGGAGCAAGGGGAGGACGATGGCGGTAAGACGGCCTGGGAAAAGTTCAAAGGGATCGACTGGCTGGGCAGTCTTTTGCTCATGGTTGGCGTGAGTGATCTGACACTCGGACCGAGCACTGTATCAGCATTGAACAAACATCTCCACCAGATATCCGCCTTCTCCATCTCGTCCTCATTGATGACCACTTCGCATTACCCCATCACCCACCCCGTGGCACTGTCGCTCCTCATCTTGGCTGTGATATCTCTACCCCTGTTCATCCTGACCGAGAGTCGCGCCGCCCATCCGATCCTGCCCTTGTCCATGCTCAAGAGGGCACAGCCCAGCTTGGTCCTCTTCGGCTTCGTGCTCACGACCGCCACCAACTTTTCCCGAGTAAGCTCCAGTCTGCGGAAACCCCATTGAGCCCGGCTGATCCTGTTCGGTCCCAGCTGTACATGCAGCCGGTCTACTTGCACGTCTCCAGGGGTCTCAATGGTTCAGAAACGGGTCTGCTCCTCATCCCTACTTCTGTCGTCGGTTCGCTGGCTTCCCTGTACGCAGGATGGCATATGCGGGTGGGTCCAGACGTTCCTTGACTCCTGAGTATCGAGGGGGACAGCGCTGATCGGGCTCCCCTGCCTAGCACTGGAAAGAGTACAAGTGGTTCCAGACCGTCATGTCGCTCATCCCATGGCTTCAGGCCATCTCCATTCTGGTCGGATGGGGACCCGAGACCAGCCAAGTGAGGCTCGCCAGTGAGATGGCGGTGGGAGCTCTGGGCGGCGGTGCCACCATCACAACCTTGCTGAGTGAGCTTCCCATTGCCCGTCAGACTATCTCAAGGGCTAACGCGCCAATGCTTTAGCATCCCTGATCGCCTGCGTCGATGTGAGTGGCGGGCGGGCACGACCCAGTCTTGTACCGTGTGGCCAATACTGATCCGTTCACGTTAGCCCGCCGAGGTCTCCCTGGCCATCTCCGCATGCTACCTGTTCCGAGCCATCGGTCAGGTGGTCGGCGTCTCCATCTCCGCCTCGATTCAGCAGTCGATCCTCCAATCCTCGTTGACCAGCCGACTGGAGGGTCAGCCAAACACGGACGAGCTGATACGCCGGATCGTCCAGGAACCAGCCGAGATCCTGCCCAAGCTGTCGGATGCGCTCAAGTGGCAGGCTAGACTGGCCTACCTCGATAGCATCCGAGGCGTGTTTGGGTTTGTCGTTGCGGGTGGAGTGGCGCTCAGCCTGGTGTGTCTGGCGGTCAGGGGCAAGCGGCTCTGAGCGGGGTCGTCGTCGAGTTTCAGTAATGCTTCCTTCAACACCCGATCGCTCTTGCTCAGCCCAAGTACCGTCTCCTGCCATCATCCATCTTATGCACACTGCATGCTTGTAATGCCATCTATAACGCTGCTAGTCGCCTCCCCGCCTATCGCTTCTCAAACAGGTACTTGCCCACACCCCACGTCTCTCCCCCGTCGAGCGCGAAGAACTCTGCACAAGCCATGAAGAAGACCCTGAACCTATAATACGTCTTTCGACCCTCTTCCTCGCCCATGGCTTCCGTCAAGCGCTTCATCGCCTCTTTGCCGTTGGTGTCCTGGTTGACGAGCCAGGCTTCGAGCGTCTTGGCATAGTTGACGCCGTTGATGAATTGTGAATGCTTGAGGATGACGTGGTCTTGGAAGTAGGTGAAGAGGTCGAACGAGGGCATGGTACCGCCCGAAAAGAAGGTCTTGGCCATCCAGCCGTCGTCCTCTTCGAAATGGTACGGCTGAGTCCGATGGCAGAAGACGTGGATGAACAGCTTGCCCTGGGGTCGGAGCCAGGAAGAGACCTTCTGGAACAGTTGCGAGTAGGATTTCATGTGCTCAAACATTTCGATGGAGAGGATGTGGGTAAACCTGCGAGGGGAGTGAGGGTGCAGGGTATGAGCACGGCCACGATCCGGCCATGGAGAGTGTGCAGATAGAGCCACCACTCACTGCTCCTTCTCCTCAAAGTCAAAGACGGTCACATCGCCCGTGATGACCTGGACGTTTTTGAACCCCTTTTGAGTCGCGACCGAATCAATGTACTCCTTTTGCGTCCTCGAGTTGGACAACATCTTGATGCTGGCCAAGGGGTAGTGCTAGCTCCGTGTCAGCTGTCATATCTGTATTCCCTCACCCTCGTCAAACGGAACAAGCCAGAGGATACGAAGAAGACCTGGACCCACCTCGGCGAGGAACAGACCCAAGCTGCCCCATCCACAGCCCAGGTCCAAAATCCGAAGTCCCTCACCCTCCTTTCCGATCGCACCTCCGTCCGCGGCGTCTCCGACGCCTCGTAGTCCCAAGCCCAACTTGGCGTCCTCGCAATAGCTGGACAACATGGCGTCCTCCGCCTCGGCCAGCGTCTTGACGCCCTTGGGCCAGATACACGACGAGTACTTCATCCTGGGTCCCATGCACAAGGCGTGGAACGACGTGGGGACCTCGTAATGCTGCTCGTTGGCCTCGGCCGTGTGCGTCGCGATGGGTCGAGAGCGCACGTCCTGGATGAACTCCATCTTGGCCTCGTGGTTCGCCCCGAAGCTCCCTGTGGGCGAGGAGCGAGGACGTCAGTCATGGGCCTCGCTTTGGACTGACCAGCCGTCCCAGCGAGGTCCTTCAAACTGGTCTCCAACACCCCGTTCCCATCCTTACAACCACCTCAGAGCCACTCACCATGGTCAATCTCCCTCAACCGCTTGCGACACAGCTGCCTGATGACCGGTCGAAGGGCGGCATCGGGAATGTATCCCTTGTCAAGGAGCGCGTAGGCGTAGTCCATGTTGTACCAAGCCGGTGTTGTATCTCGACAAAGGGTGTATGTCTGGATCAGCAATAATCTCACTCAACGACACATCTCACCCCCCCCCGGCGTCACCTCGGGCATTGGACGAGCCCATTGTCGACGGGGAATGCCCAACATCGGCCAACATGACGCCAGCACGGTGAGTCATTCAGGGTTCGACGACGCGATCCACGTGTGAGGCAGGCACGATCGGATGGCCCGACGCTAGGCACTGGAGATCGGACTATATCAAGACGACCGGGATATCAGTCAGGCCAGTGGGCATCAATGCATAATGTTGTATCTCCTTCACAGGTCACTGTGTAAACTCTGTACTCCTTCGCTCGCAATCAAGCACGCGTTACGTGGGCTCCCCCCTTCCTGGACTTTTCAATCCCGCTCAGGCGGCTCATGCTGAAAGCACGAGGTCACACAGTCTTAAGCGTCTGAACCGGCTCATCAGCACAATAACTGAAACCCAAATGATCCCACTCACAGTACGAGTTACCAGCCTGAGCATAGTTCATCGCCGACAACTCGTCCTCGGTGAACTTGTCTTGATACTTTTCATGAGTCCGCTTGAAAGACTATTGAATAGTATCATCAGCGAGGAGCTGTGTCTAAGGGGACAGACACTCACAGCCACACACGATCGGATCGTCGTCGAGATCGGCGCAGGGTCAGACACTCTTGGCGCGAGGACATCCGCGAGTAGTTTCGCTGAAGGCAGTAACGCATCAGCCCGTGCCTCTCATCGGAATGACAGATCAACTCACGCATGAACTTGGGCACGGTATAGGGGAACGCCTCGACTCTGAACAAGATCATTAGCCAAGTCACAGCTAACAGTCTACAGATCACTCACAACGCAGTCGCGCCCAGTACAGCTCCATGAAGCTCAACGAGCTTGGCTTGGTACTCGGGGTTGATCTGCCCAGGCGCATCCCGTCGCTTGGGTAGGGCTGTAGCCTTGATCTCGCGCGCAAAACGGTCCTAGATACAGGCTGTCAACGTCTCCCCCGGGCTCTACATAATTCTTCAGCTCACCTTGAGGACTACCACCATCGATCGCTGTGAGCATCGCAAGAATCCGCTCAACGTGACCGAAGCCATCTCCCTGACTTCGGTGTTCTGATCCCGGAGGCAAGCGGACACCACATCGAGACACCTCGCCTTGCATGGCTCGGAAAGCAGCGAGAGATTTCGAAAGTAGACTAGGCTGAGCACAGGCATGCTGTGCATCTTGGTCCGCCACGACGTCGAGTTTTGTAGGATGGAGATTAGCGCGTCCATCAAAGGCTCGATCAGCTCCAATGCTGGCGTGATCGATGTGATCACTGCTAGAAGCAGACCGGCAGTCTTTTGCAAGTCGGTGTTGTCGTTCAGCTCGCGAAGCTCGAAGATGGCCGGCAAGATCGGGATGATGTAAGGGATGGTAGCGACGGCGTGGACATCGGCCAATTCCACAGACAGCCAGCTGAGCACGGTCACGGCGGCAGTGTCATGAGTAGACAAGACTGCCTTGGGACCGTGGGGTCTGTCGGCTTTCCAATCCGGCAGTGAGTCAACGATCTTTTGTAGTTGAGGCATAAAAGCACCGGTCCTGATGCGCATAAGATCGTTCTCATCGGTAGGGTCGTCCAGGACGTCCTTTGTCAGAGCAGCCGCGGACGGGTAAGACGGGTAGAACTGGACAATCGCCATCAGCCCTGTCTCAGCCCTCGTTCGGCCAAGGCAAAACCTTCCCGGACTCACCTTGAGCTGATCGATAGCGTTCAAAACGGACGAGATCAGACCTCGAACTTCAGCATAAGGGCATGATATCGACTGGAAGTAGAGCTTGACAAAGTCATCGGCCCATGCGTTGAATCGCCACTGAAGGCATCGTATGACGGATCGGACCAGCTGCACTCGGCGTGCTAGCTCAAAAGCCGAGCCGCTCTGGAAATCTGCGTTCAGAGCGGTGGTTATGCAAAAGTCCACCAAAGGCTTGAACCGTCTCGGGTCCTGGTCGCACAGGACATATTCGACCGAGATATCCCAGCACCTGGACGATCAGTCTCAGCGGTCATCGTCCGGCATGATCGTATCAGATGCGGCACTCACTTGGTGGTGTCATGCCTAATATTGGCAAACAGCTCCGGCAACTTGGCATCGAACCAAGCCCAGAACTCCTTTCGATCTTTGCCAGGCCACTCTGCAGATCCGCGAAGGAGACCAGCAAGGAACTCCCACATCGCGCGCATCTTGTGCCGATCATACACCTTGGTCTTTTCCATCTCGGCGAGATAAGCTTCGATGATCAGCTTGGTAGCGTGGAAGATCTCCAGTCCGTAGAGCTGAGTAAGAGCAAGCACGAAATCGATATGTGTCGCTGACGGGTAATTTCTTTCGCTCTCTTGCGCCCAGTGGTCGGCGATCTACGCGCTAAGCGTTAGCGCTGATAGACACCATCTGGCGTTGCTGGTCTCACCTTCTGCCACCACCCCGCTTCCTCGATGAGTCCGTGGAGCAAGTTCGCGCCAGCCTTGCTTGGTTCCTCAACGTGCCAACTTTGCTCGTCCCAACCACTCAAGCGGGTCACTTCTAGCTTCTTGCCCCATGCCAGCCATCCGGTTTCTTGCCGATCTTGTAGGATGGCCTTGCTTTCGTCTTCTGGCAATGGCTCACGGAACGAAGCGAGATATTTCTGCGTGAAGTCGGATGATGTGTCGGACAGTTCAATCTCCTTGGTGAAGATGTCAATCGGCTCCTCAAGGAAAAGGAGCTCGTCCGAGCCCTGACAGAGGGATCGCAGCGCGATGTGAAACAGGAGACGGGTAGTGCCGCTAATGCAAGAGGTCAACTTCACGCCATTGTACAATCAACGGAAACACCTACACTGTTCCATAATCTCTTATTCGAGGGTGGGGGTTCTGCACATTCTCCATGAAGTACTTTGCCAGTCTCAGGTCTGTAGGCTTGTCCCTCCTCATGACGCTCAATAGGAACCTGGAAGCAGACAGTACGTAACGCCAGTTGAGTCCGGGTGTGCCTGCGATATCTATGACCCGGTCCACAAACAGGTCCCACTGTTGATCTTGATGCGCCAGGCGGTCCAGGTGACCTTGATGTATTCGCTGGATCACCCCACTGTCAGGTTTGTTCGTCAGGCTTGCAACCAGATTGTCGGCTGCGGCATGCAATCGCTCGCTTCGCAAATCGAGATCAAACGAGACAGGTTCCTTGATTCGGGAGATGAGTTCATCAGTCGCCTTGGAAACAAGCGCTTGAACGGAAGCCTTGTTCTCGTGATGCGCACCAAGCAGCTGCTCGGTGAGTTGCAAAAGCTGTCGCCAATCCTTGGCGATACGATGCAGGCCCATGCTGTTGTACCGCAGCACGTAGAGAGCACCCTTCATGACGTCGGGATCGGTACCGGGCTTCAGAGCATCGAATAACGTCGGGAAGCAAAGGACCCACGTTCCACGATAGAGCTTGCCGATGGAGTCGAGAGTGCTTTGAGATGACCTCCTCACACGGACGAAGGGGGACAGGCAAAAGTCCAGCATATTGACGATGAGTTTGTCATCGAGCTCCGATCGGTGTCGATAGTAGGCCAGGGTTGTCAGTCGATTCTGATGATGGACCGAAGCAGCCGCAAGGAATATGGTCCTGTGATGCTTGCGCTGCGACTCGTACATCTTCTTGGTCGCCATCATACCGGTATAAGCATTTTGCGCGCTCCCATATTGCTTCGATCGAACGCCATAAGCGGTGAGATAGGTCCCAATGGTAGTTACGAGCAGTTTGACAGTGTCGACTGAGTTGTCGGATTGTCCAGCAGTTCTCATAACGCAAGCGGCACGATGTAAGACTTCCCCAACGCGGTTGCGGAAGCCGGCCACATGCTGGAATCGAGGGTCTTGCGGGTTGGCAAGGATCAATCCCGATTTGTATGGCGGCATCAGGCTCAGCGTCTCTTCTGGTAGATAGCTGGAAATCTGTGATTAGCCCTTGGTCTCCCGCACTTGGTCCCGATGACTCACGCTGGAGCCTTTGAACCTCCCGTTTTGAGAGTCTCAATCTCGGCGATCAGGTTGTATGTCCCTCGCAGAACCTTGTCAATCACGTTTACAGCCCGGCAGAACTCATTGCTCCAGATTTTGTCGCCGTATGAGCCTTGATCGAGCAGCTCATGCAGCTTCTGGGCGGCTGAGTCTGCAAGAGCAATGATATCGAAGGCCATATTGATGTCAGCTTCGTCAGGAACCCGCCACTCGGGCTTGACTTCTGAAGCCCTATAAAGTTTGCCCCAGTATAAGTGGTGATTGCGCTTGAAATCTGCAGTGATGAAGCAAAGTTAGACAGTACTTAAATTGTTATCGGATGAAGAGCTAACCTTCACTCTCGAGCACGTCCTTGTTGAGCATCTTCATTTCCTTGTAGTAGATAGACGTCAAAGAGCTGACAGACTTCTCAATGATCTTTCCTGTCCATTGCCACCCTCGCTCGGATCGGGCAGACCCTATCATAACTTTGAGAAGCTCGAGGTATCGAGCTTTGGTCGTCGGTTCCGATAGCTGGCGGTTGTTGTCAATGATCCCCGATGCTCTTGATCATCAGCTCCACGACTCACAGTGATGCGGCCAGGAATGAGCATTCCAATCAGGATGGATTGCCACCAATGGAGGGCAGCGTCCGACGGGACAGGTATACTGGTAGTGGTGGTTGGTGAAGATGACGCCCCCGAGTTGAGTTCACTCATTATTCTTTGGCTGCATATCGGGAACAACTTCTCGAAGACCTTCGACGCGTTAGCAGAAGCAAGATTTCGTACTAGCTCGCCGACTGCGTCAACGGCATTCGCCCGGCAGGTTGTCGAGGCGTATTCTATGACCTGGTCCAAAGCAGCGTCAAAGAGCTTGTCATCCAGAGAAGCGAAGACTCCTCCGCAAGTGTGCTACTCAACGATGGTCAGCTGACATCGAGATGCATCAAGCAGGTCACTCACTAGGACGCTCTGGAGAGTGAGCTGTTCGGTTTTCCCACCAGCTCTTCCGCTCTTGCCTCCTTCTTCCGGGAGGTTGGAGAAGAGCAACAGGACCCGTCCGAGGAATTCGGGTACCCAATCTCGGAACGCAGTGGTGGCGAAGCGGACTCGGGCATTGACTTCCTCAGCGGTCAAATCCTCCATCTCATGCTGCACCGGATCATCGGGGTCGTCCGCGACCTGAGCACGAGGCACCTTTCGAATCGCCCGAGGCCCAGGAACATCTTCACCAGACTCTTCCACCTCGGAGATGTCTGCCATCGAGATAAAGTCGACGATATTGGATATAGCCATACACGCTAGCCCGGTCTTGGCAGGATCGTTCAGATCGATGGCAGGGAGCAGAAGAGCGAAGACATCGGCAACAAACATGCCTCCGTAACGCCAGATCTGTCTTGCCGTGAGAGGCTGCGACAAAGCTGCTAACGCGTAAGTCACAGCAGGCGTTCGGCCGGTCTGGTGGAGTATATGTATGTGAATATGATATTAGGTGCGTGGTAGAAAACCAGGGCGTACCTCTTCAAGGCCTTGCAGGGAAGGCACGGCTCGCTCCATAAGAGCTGGCATGATAAGATCCGGCTCCAACAGAGCCAGTTTCTTCATGGCTGAGATCGCAGGCGTCACAGAGTTCATGTCCTGCGTGATTTAGGTCAACCAGAATCAACATGAAGTCTGATCAGCTCACCTTGTTAAACATGGCCGTCAAGGCCAGAGGACGGAGACACAGAACGAACTCTCGCTTGATAGCTGACGTTAGTCGCCAAGCCATAGGAGTTCGACAATCGGGTTCTTCTTCCGACTTCCATCGCTCGACAAAATTGCCTGCCAGGTGGGATAGGAAAGTGGTGAGGAAGGCAGACCAGTGTCCGGAGTTGCTGGGGTGAAAGAACTGACAACAAGTCATAAGTGTGTGAGGTCAGGGCGTTACGAGACGCAAAACTTACTGTCTCGCAGCTCGTGAGAAGTCTGGATAGGTGATCCAGAGCTTTGCTTCCCGCCAGGAACCTTCTGTTCTCTTCGCTCTTCCGCCCAGCAGCGGCAAGACTGTCACTGCTTCCTCCGCGCTTCATGCTATTTCCATTCTGCAGTCTAGCGATAGCAGGTTGTAGCGGAGCTGGGGTAGCCATTCCAGGCGTCGGGGTAGCTGCTCCAGACGGCAATGCCACGAGTGGCGTATCTTCAGACATTGAAAAAACGATCGTTTCTGCAAGTGATTGAACACGATCGATGGGCTTCTTTGCGTCGAGAATCTTTTTGGACGCCCGTGCATCTGCCATTGTCACGGACATGGAGTTTTGGGAGGCAATGCTTCCTCCAACAGGAACATCTGGTGTGATGGTTAGATGAGATACGTTGGAGTGAGAAAGACACTTACTTAGTGATCTCAAACACTTGGACATCAAGAACTCAAACTCTTGATCCGTGAAAATACCGACATCCTTTCTGATACCTTGCCAGTTTGGGTCTGCGAGCTTCTCCTCTTTCGGTAGCAGATCGCGCTTTGCCCAGTAGTTGAGACCGTCTTCGTCCTCTTCAATGTCACCTGCAACCTCCAAAAGGCGAATCTTGTGACTACGCAGTCTTCTCTTGTTCGAAGGGTTCTTCTCCTCTTCTTCAGCGGTGTTGAGCGTTCCACGAGGAATCTTTTCGATGATCGACGGATCCGACTTGCCAGGATCAACATGGGCGATGGCGAGCTGACCCATCAAATCTGATGCTTGATCGTCCCAAAGGCCACTGTTCAGCCCATGCCACAAGCGGAACACTGTGCGTATCAGGTTAGTGGGGCTCGCTGACTTCGTCAACGAGGCAGTACTCACTGACTGGTAACCATTTTTGACAGTGAGATATGGGCAAAAAGTGAACGAGGAACGTCTGCGTTGCTAGGATGGAATCCATCGACGGCTCAAGCCTCGGCAAGATCTCGTCCAGCATCGCGTCGACATCGCCAGGATGGAAGAACTTCTGGGCCGCTTCGGCCACGTTCAGGAAGACTGGTGCGAGATTGACGGAATGACGGGCGAGTCGATTCGGATGAGGGAAGAGTTCGTAATACAAAGCCTCGTACAGCGGCTTCCAAGGAATACGAAAGTCGTTTATGGTCAGGGATCGATCACTGCACCACGAGTCAGCGTTGCCTATGTCCTTGGTCTCGAACATACCCTATCAGGTCAATGAACTGATCTCCGGCGCTCTCGATGAAAGAGGACGAAAGCCCAGGGACAACTGTGCGGTCTCATCAGTCCATGACCGCTTGAACGTCGTTCGACTTACACATCAGCTCATAGTAGACAAAGATCAGTTTGATCTTGATGTCCCTTTTCATTGGATAACCCATGCTTCGCCAGCTGGGACGAGGTCAGTTCTGTCACCATCGATCACTGGGAGCAACCCACATTGAGAGTGCCGAATCCCATATTCGGAAGCCTGTTCCATAATCTCTGCCTTTGATACACTCGATCATGCGACAACAGATCAGGTCGAGCTTGTCGTCCATTTCCGCGAGGGTTTCCACCTCGTAGGGCAATGATAAGGGCAGGCCGAGACATGATAATCTCGGGTCTTCAGGCTGCCCCGTGGCATAGGCGGGAGTAGCAGACGGCCAGAAGTCGAAGGTAAGCGAAGGGGACGGATGGGAGGGTTTATAGGATGGGCGGGGAGCATGTCGAGGCAGATCAATTGGTGGTATTGAGGTGAGTGACGTTGGCGGATATCGGAAAGTATCAGTGATCCGTTCGTCGGGGATGTCGGAATCGTAGGGTTTCCAAGTGGCGGAAGTTCGAAACAGCCATACGCGGGCGTTGTCCGTGGACATGATGGTGTCGAGTAATCAGGCGAGGAGATTTGCAAGGACAATCGAGGTGGTAGGGGAATAGACAAAGACGGGGTGAAAAGGGGGGTGGGGCAGAGAGGAGCAGGATGAATATGTCAGTATAAAACCTGTGGCATGACGCGACGGTCATCAAAACACGCCTGACTCACGTCCTGGAGCGTCCTCGTGGTATCGTCCTTTCGATAGGCCTCACCCAGCCTATTAGGCACGGTTGAAGGCCACACGTCACTCATACCGCCTTCTACCTCTTCTTCGTCTGCTGACCCGGCAGGTTGTGTGTAAGATCACGATCACCATCGGTCACGGGACGCGCAGGAAATGGCGGTGACGTGAGCACGTCGAGTCAATGGATTGGGTTGTGTACAACAGAGGTGAAGAACACGATCCCTCCAGTCAGATCTGTAGCATATCGACAGACTGCCAAAGAAGACTCACAGTCGAGCACCTGTTCGTCCTCGAGCTTTGCAAGCTCCTCCTCAATGTCAAAGTCCTCCTCGCCCTCGTAGTACTCGTCGTCGTACGAGAAAGCGCCAGACTCTGCGGTTGCTTGAGACCCGTAAGAAGGCTTGGTAACGGGCCTTGTGCCCTTCGCTCGTGTACTGGCTGTATCCGTCGTCAGCTCCCGTCCCGCCGAGCCGAGTGCTCTGAATTCAAGGCCAAGAATTACTGACGAGAATGCTTGATGCCTTGTGGAACTCCGACCGATGTTGATCGAAAGTCGGCGACAAGTGTGCGTAGCGATGAGATCGAGGACGAGGGATTCCTTTCAGACGTCACCGGCATGGGATACGATTCGACTCGGGTTACGAGTCGAACACGGCGTTCTTTCTGCCTGTATCGTTCAGCCGTGTGCAAGGAGGACCGACGAGTATCGGTACGCTTGCGTGTCGTCTCTGAATACAAAGTGTCACAGCCAGGAGCGGGAGGAGTTGATGGACCCCGCCCATCGATGAGCAATCGTCTGTCCGTGAGTCGCTGACACCAGCGGGTCGTCGATTGGTTTTGCGGGGTAACAACGTGGCACCCACGAGGGCAGCGGTTGCGGGGCAAATGACCCGTAGCTGACGTTATCTTATCGTTGTCACATCCCCATTCATGCCCTTCTCCCTCGCCGATCGAGATGTAGGCGCATGCTCGCTTGCATGATACCGCATCTCTAGTCCAGATGAAGCGCAAAGCAGACGACGATGGCGGTCCAAGTCTCTCCAGGAAGGGTGAGGATCCGTATCCCGCCGGTGCAGCACCTTTCGAGTCGCTACCGCTCGAGCTTCAGCTTCGCATAGTCGACCACCTTTCAGCTTCCGATTGTCGCGCTCTGGCTCGATCATGTCGGACCTGGCAGTCACCGGCCGAGACGGTCCTGTGGCGCAGGATTAACGTGTCCATACCTGAAACCTGGCAGGGGCAGCCGGGTTTGCATGAAATGGATGGAGACAGGCTCGATTGGCGCGACAAAAACACGTTGGCGAAACCAGGCATCGCAGAGCATATAGCGAGTTTTCGATCACTGGAAGCGGACCCACGCTATAAGTGGAGTGAGCAGTTCGTTCCTGTACGGTTCATCAAACTGCAGACACGATTAGAACAGGTCATACGCGCTCTCCGTAACAAACCGAACCGCTATACATCCGTGAAGCGGCTCGTGTTGGCCATGCCCGAACGGACGTGCATTCTTAAATCCCCCGACCATCCTTTGACTCGGCTGCTGCCTGACTTGATCGCCCTCATCGCGCCTTATATCAACACACTCGTCATCACGCTCGAGCCTGGAAGAGGAATAGCTGTAGTCGAGGAAACGGAGTACAGTCTGGAGGAGCTTCGGTCGCTAGGCTTCTGTGCTCCCTTCCCGCGACTTCAAAATCTGTCAATACCATTCTGGGCGCCATGTCACGCCGATCATTCTTGGGGTCTCCTGATACGAAGTATTGCCAGAAACGTGATCCACCTGACCTTGAACGAGATCGATGCCATAGCAGGATTTCAATGCGAATTTCCAGCATGGTTGCCCCTAGCTCTGCCCTCTATACGGACGGTGGAACTCCTTGGATGGCCCATCCTTTCCCAAGAGTCCATCATCAACATCGCTGGGAGCCTTGAGAGCTTGGATACCGCTTGCTTCGACTTTTATCATCAACCTCCACCTGTCAGCGACTACGTCAGCTCCTCGATAAAGAACACCATAGGATTGGCAAGGAGAAAGCTGCTGTGGAACGAGCGTGCCTATATACTGCCCTTCGAGGAGGTCGTGGACTCCATGATGCTGGACATCCAGCAGGAGGAAGAAACGGCAGCACGATCCGGGATACAGGCGACTCAGCCATACAAGTGCTTCAATAGCATAGAGGTGTTTGCTGTAAATCAAGCTATCAAGAGCGAAAGCGAGACATACATCGAGGTGGGTCACTGCAATCCATAAGTAGGATACTCGGGGTGACAAGTTTTCATCTATAACAGAACATCGTGATACCCCCGTTTACAAACCTCCGAGCGATGTTGGTGCTGTGTCGGAATAGAGATTGGTATCGATCACTCGCTGAACCAGGATGGGCAAAAGCGCCACCTCCCAGATCCAGCATCTCACCTCACATAGTGCAGCGTCTGTCCGCCGCTCCCAACCTGCTAGGAGTCCAGTTTGGTTACCTCAACACGTCATTCGCTTACGTTGAGGACCATGATATCCTGGACAGCGCTACATGGTGCGACAGGCGAGTCAACGGTGTACTCATCCGCTCCTACTTGCACGAGACCACCGCCTCGGAATTCTACCACTTTAGACGGCTCGA
Organism: Kwoniella sp. DSM 27419; assembly: GCA_036428645.1. Taxonomy (NCBI): domain Eukaryota; kingdom Fungi; phylum Basidiomycota; class Tremellomycetes; order Tremellales; family Cryptococcaceae; genus Kwoniella; species Kwoniella sp. DSM 27419. Next base: position 370,853 of record CP144080.1, on the reverse strand, counting down.
GCTGCTCAAGGTGGACTCACACATCTACTCCATTCGGACTTATAATCCGTGTTTTCGAGGAGAGAAGGATCGACCCGAGTGGCATCTCTGCAACAAACATCGAAGAGTGCTGTCGGAGGGAGACGACGGCGACCTGCTCGATCATCGATGGGTAGATCACACCTCGTTCCGAGGCGCGACATTGCCCCCCAGGATATTGCGAAAAGTGTACAAGATCGCGGGCGAGAAGGTCGAGTGGGACACTCCTGGTCGGGATCTCACCCTGCCGGAGGAGGCTTGGGAGGTCTTGAGGAAATGGAGGATCAGTCTGCCTGATAGAGGCGAGGTGGGTCGACGGCCCACCACGAGAAGTATGGTCGCAAGCACGTAGCAATGGTGTGACTGTGCGCGGAAATAGTAGGAATGCTTGGCAGTGTTATGTTTGATGCCTGGCAGTTTGATGCCTCTTGCGAATGCTCTTGTACATAAACGAACATGATGATGTGGGTATCTATATGCCGGTATCTTCCAGACTTGCCGTTTCCCCTCAGCACAGCTTCTACGAGTCACTGCCAAAAGCCTTCTCCGCCAGGCCCCTGAGCACATTCCTCATCCCCTCGCCAGTCTCGCCAGAGATCATGCCCCTGAAATCCCCTTCGAGTTCCCTCAGAACCATGCCCTCCCTGCTTCCTCCGCTGCTCGACCGTCTCTTGCCGCTCGCGGCAATGTCCAAGTCCATGCTGCCCTCATCTCGCGAACGCTCGTCGGGCGGTAAGAGGGATTGACGAAGCAGGAGCTGGGTGAAAGAAAGCAAGGATGCAGATTCCAGGATCTGCAGGGTCATCTTTCGCAACTCTTGCGAACCGCCATCGCTGATAGTCGAGATCGCAGTGCTGGGAGCAGCCGGGAGTCGATCTTGAATACCAGATACAATGAGGTAGATATCGTTTATGACTCCGACTGGATCGGAACTTGACGGGTTGCCAATGGTCTCCTCGTTCGGCTGAATGATCCACCGTTCTGCTGAATCAGGATCCACATCCATCTTGATAGTCTCCCACGATCGCGTGAGTGCAACCAGCGTGAGCATGACGGTCCTGGTGATACGGAGCAACGCCGTCGTTCGAGAAGCCAGGATTGGCGTCCTGGTGACATCGAACAGGTCGATGTCTTTAGCAGCTTCCAAGACCTCCAATTCTCCCTCGAGTCCAGCTCGCTCCTCTTCGTCACTAGGCACGAACAGAGTCGACAACATCCTAGGATGCGAAAGCGCAAATCGAACGCTCTTGAGCAGGTGCATAGCCGGCGTTGCGTAGTCGGCCAACGAGCCTGGTCCGAGAGCGTTGACGATACCATAAAAGACGTCTGCGACCAGCTCGAGCTCGATCAGATTGGAAGCAGACACGGGCGTTTCACCATCCCAAGACATCGCTCGAAGCATCTGGGCGTTGCACACCCTGATGAATGGAATGACGTCGGTACGAGTGAAAGAGGTCGTATCCGGTAGAGTGGATAATAATGCCTTGATGACCAGCAGCATGCCACACCACGCGTCGTGCGTCGTGTGAGTCGGGGTAGGTGGCGATGCGATGCGACCGTGTTCCGCTTCGACGGCGATGGCGTTGTCAGAATACGCCGATAAGACACCAGACACAGCGAGCTTCTCCGCTGACAGAGGGTTGCTGGCTAACGCCAGGTGGAGCAGTAGTATGCTGGAAAGATAGACTGGGACTCGGTCGTTCGTGACCCGAATCCTGATGAGGACCTCCAAGCTCCTGCCAATAAGGTTGACCCCTTGCACCTTGTCAAGCCAAGCGGTGGTTCCGCTGTCCTGGCCTAACTTGGCCAGCTCGCATAATACGCCAACCACTACGTTGAGGTCGGTCGCAAGAGTGGGGAGAGAGTGCTTGCCTCGAACGATTGAGTCGAGAACTACATCGGCCGACTCCAACGCAAAACATGTCCCGGCGTCGATGAGAGATTCCCTTGACGAAACGTTTGCAGCGGTGATCTCGTTTGTCGACATGGTAGTCAAAACAAGGTACAGGGCTCGCAAGACTGGCTGATGGATTGCAGGCAGTTCGGAGTGGCGTAAGGAGACAATGGGCGGGAAGTCTTGAGACGTGAGCACAGCTGCGAGTGAGATGGAGAGTTGGCGGACCAATTGGGCATCGGGTTGCTGTGCCTCTGCATCGTCAAGGGCAGATTCCAGCAGGACAGCGAGGATGGACAGTCGTTCCACCTGGATGGCAAGCATGACGTCCCCGCTGCGGTCCTCCTCAGCCACACATTCCGCCACCGCCACGGACGCAGCCAGAGCAGCCCCTACGGCTAGAGTATCCCCTTCAATCCAGGGGTTGACAGTTTCTGCCAGCTGTCGGAATGAACGAGTAAAAGCAATGTCGGCGTCGAGCATTGACCAATTGAGGTTCAGCATGTCCAGGGCGAGGTTAACGCTGGATTGATCAAAGTCTGACCCCGGCACAACCACGTTTCCGTCTGTATCGATCATCAGCGGGTAGGACTCCCGGTAGATACAGCCGTACGTACCATACAGATACGAAATTCCATAATCCCTCTCAAAGGGCAAGAATACCGTCTTCAGCTGAGGCAGATGACCGCCAAAAGCCTTGATGATCTTGTTCTGTTGTTCGTGCAGTTCGGGTCTGCAGCTGCTATGCGAAGCCATAAGGGTAGCCTCTTGTAGCGCCGACTTGTTCCGGAAAAGAGAAAGGACCAAGGTTCGAGCTTCAGTCTCGACCGTATCATCATCATCGTTATCCAACGCATAAGCCAGCTCGCAAGCAAGCAAAGAGGTGGCATTGGCCTTGGCTTGTACGGAGTGAGCATATCGTTGGATACGCGTGGCGAAGTCGGCCGACCGCATCGAGAGGGACGAAGGTGGAGCGGGCACGATCCTAGTGGAGAGGTTGAAGACCGCTTGCCAGAAACTGGTATCTTTACGGATGATCGAGATGGTCTTGTCCGCACCCGCGGCCCGTATGATCGCTTGCAGGTAGTTGAGCACAGCTGCCAGGGTGTGCGGAGACTCGGCCAGTCCGCCCTCCAACGCGACAACCACATCTATGGCGTGACCCAGAGCGCCATCCAGCGTATTGTCCTTTGCCTGACCGATACACGCCTGGACACAGCCTGGCTGAGTTATCACGACTGTCGCGAGTACGTCCCAACAGGCCGCTTTGACTTCCGGATCATCAGTCCGCTTGGTCAGTTCAGCGAGACCGTCAAACGTCTTCCGACTGTCCCGAAGCATACTCGCGAGGGATGGTCGATGAGGGTCTATTGCGACGGTATCGAGGTAGACCCGAATGAGCTTGAACGCGCTCAAAATATTGCTCGGTTGGGCGGTCGAAGAGAGAGCCAAATCGAAGAGGCTATCCACAAGTTGCAGCTTTTCGGTGGGGTTCTTGGCAACCGGCATAACAAGCAACGACTTGGGCAAAGCATTTGCGGGTGTGCCTACCAGAGATGCGATACGGGTCAAGGTGGCGATGAAGTTCAGCGACTCATCTAGGCATGTGCTGACCAACTTGGCGTCCACTTCCCGCCTGTTGCCGATCAAGCGGGGTACAAGGTAGCCGGCTTGCGTGATAGCGTCCATAACAGGTCGATAGGTCAACGGCGATGTCGAAGTGATGAACAAGTCGATCAATACTTGTGCGCCAACCGTGGGCGCCGATCCATCAGCTGTGAAGGGATGGGCGAGTACCGTATCGAAAATGGCCACTAGTGCGGAGGAGAGCTCGTACTTTTTGGCGACGTCCTTGTATCGCCAAGCGGAAAAGTTGTTCCATATGTCGTTGAAGACCAGGTGCAAGGCGGACCTGAGCAGGAAGGCATCCGAGTCGGGTACGTGCGAGGCGTTGACGACAATGGTGTGCACAAGCCTCAACACCGAAGAGGTCAAGGCGTGTTCACCCCGAACGCTGTCTGCCTGGATGAGCGTTGCGACGCTGCCGCGCTTCTTGCCGCTCGCGTCGAAAAAGCCTGACGATCGTAAAGCGGGCCATACATTGCTGGATGGTGTCGTGATAAGCGCCTGCACGATGTCGATCGCATCCGAAACTACCGCCGAGTTTATATCGGTGTAAGTCGTCCGACTGTGATGCAGTACGGTGAGGGCGAGGGTGAGCAAAGCTTGACCAGAGGTAGGCTCATCGGCGGCGTCCAATTGAGTCAGAACCAAGTTCTTGATGTAATACGATGATTGCAACGTTGCACGCAGGAACTTGATGCCAACGCTGAGGATATCGGCCGTATTTTCGCTTCGGATGTCCAAGTCGCGGACGGAGAGGACGACAGCGTCTGTAGGGAAGGTGACCGAGGGTGTCGCTCTGTGATCCGCTGGCAGAATGCCCGCGGCAGCTTGTAAAATGTTGAGGAGCAGAGGCCAGCCGGAAAAGTTCTGGTCGACCCACATAACGGTGGTACTTCCCTCGGCGGCGATGATCACACCTTCTGACCCTTTCGGGATCATCCCACCGCCTGGCAGTACAATCGGTCGGACCGCTTCGACGATCCCTCTGCCGACAGCATCCCGTTCGACGAGTTTGACCCACGTATCGTCGACGGCGTGGGTAACGGTCGGTAAATTGGCAAAGTAGTGCAGCGTCTCCCCAGCGGGATCTTTCCCGTAGGCGTCTTGTGAGCCAGCCATGGCTGAGGATCCCACTAGCGAAGATAATGCGCGCAACAAGTTGACAGGTTGGGAAGGGAAATGACTCTGGTTCAGGATCCAGCTTCGCTCATTATCTCCGAAGTCGGCGATCCAGAAATCCGCAGCGAGCTGGGATGGAATCGATGCAGAGCCCTATAGCACGCCATGATGAGTTGGTACGTGTGAGGTGCGATCGGAACAGAACCAAGACTTACACCGCCGAAAAGTAGCTCCCAGCAGCGGTAGAGACCCTTTGTATCCGCAATATTACCGGGCTGTGCTAAATCCGACAGGCCAATGATCAGGTCTGCAGCAGCGACTTGCTTAGCCATTCTCTCTCAATTCAATCCGCGAGTTCCTGCTAACCTTTCAGAAGTTTCCGTTGAAAGAGGCCGACTTCGAGAATCACTGAACTCGTCGAGACGACTTGGTCGTCCAATAACAAGGGCCCAGACAGGACTGCTTCGAGCCATGGGAAAAGTCCAGAAGGGAGGCGCAGAGCCCTGATCGCCAGCTCCTCCCACGACGCCGATCCTTCTCCCCCTTCGGGTCTCCTTTCCTCTCGCAGGCTTTTGAGTACAATCGCCCAAGCCAGGCAGATGATCGGCATGGGCCAGACAGGCAGCGCCACCGTTTCGATTGGAGGTTCAGGATGGTGAGGCGCAAGGTCGTTGGAATAGTCGACGATGAATTGGTGGACTGACTGAATGACTTTGGGGGAATTCAGTAGCGTTCCATCCAGCTCAGATGCCAGGTCGACAGGTGCAACGATTTCTCTCAAGCATAGAGCGTCGAGGGCGATGAGGACCATGAGATCACGGATGTACAGCGATACCCGGGTCGCTTCTGGGTCCGTCTCCCACACTTCTCGGTTGGCTTGTGAGGTGCCAAAGGAGGACATGACAGCGCCACGTAGCAGACCTTCTGAGATGGCGGCGGGGCGTGCGGGAGTCTGAAAGAGCGTGACAAAAAGGAGGTCCAGCAGTGCTGCTTGCAGGCGTAGTTGATGTGTGGCCCTGCAGGTGGTCGTATGAGCGATGACAAGCTGTGACAGATTGACACATGTTAGGCTCACCAGAACAAGGATGTCGTGCCCTTCTGCTTTTCCGGTAATTCGCTCTGAGCCAAACCACTGAAGGCTCGAAACAGGCCTTCGATATACTTGGCGGGCTCCGGTATCGTCAGATCTCTGACACGTTGAGCGACGTCTCCCAGCCGCGTCTGTTCCTCGGCGAGTCGAAGTATGGCCAGGGCTATCTGCGGGATGGCCAGCACTTCTTCGGTGTACCACCCCAGCACGCGGTCGAATATACGTTCTTCGTCTGTCTCGTCTTCCAGACCAAAGACCTGGTATGATCTAACCAGCATGAACGCAGACACCTGATCGATGTCGACCAGGTCCGATAACCTCTGCGCAAGTCTGCCAGCGGGCTGCTCTACAGTGTACCGGACATTGGTGTGCGGCAGGTCGAAGGCAGGCTGCTTGAGCAGAGCCGCGCTGCTAGTCGAAGGGGTCGAGAACGCCTGCCACGGGGCAGCGATGCGAGACTTGTGAAACCTCAACAGTTCCTCCACTTTTTCCACCGAGGTGGTCTCGGCGGCGTCTGAACGTAGCAGGACATTCCAAATCTCCGTGAGCGGACTGAGGGGAGGATCATGAGCATCCATGGTCTGGTTTCTCGGTCGACTGCCAACGTACCAGAGGTAATCGTCCCCTGTCAAGCCTCGGCTCGAAGACATGCTCGCGGACACCATGTCAATGCAGTGCCTTGAGCGCCAGCTGCTTTACATGTACCAGCGGAGAGAAGATGGCCACGACAGGTGTATTGATGATGCCCACCTTTGTAGACTACCTCGAAGTCAAGAGTAGCGCGAGGTGGGGGATGGTAATCGCGTGGTTTTACTTTAATGACGTGGCTATTACCACTCTAGTCCCCGACTGTTGATCCTTTGCGACCTTATCACTCCACCTTGTTCATGTTGCGGGGTAATCCGCCTGGAACGTGATCCGGTCCATTACGTCCCAGCCAACAGCCCAGCTGGGGTGGGTGATAGCAGTCTTCCCTCTACCCTTCTTCAGCTGCAGCGGTGCTACTCTACAAGTGTTCAAACCACACACGCCATGTCCAAATATCAACCCCAACAGGGCTCCATCCCCACCATCCTGCCACCGCAGCATGCCGAGTCCAAGAGGGACAGGAAGAGGAGGGAGACTGTCAACAAGATTGAGATGCTGCACGATGAGAGCTGGAGGAACAGGGATGAGTGAGTGGAGAGCGTGGATGCCGCTTGGAGCGGTGTCGCGCTTGATCTTTCTTTGCTGACACCGTACCGCGTAGGAAATTCTCAGCCCTGTACAAAGAGTTCCACATGGAGAACCGAGCGGTCAACGCTCAGCCGCCCACTTCGGCCAAATACCTCCTCCGGGTCTACCCACTGAGTATCGAACGAGACGCGTTGCTGGAGGCCGCCGAGGTGGAATATCAGTACAAGTGAGTCAGCCGATCTGTCCCGCACGCCTCAGTGCAATACAGCTGACCGTGTCTTCAGAGCGAGCCAGGGCAAAAAGATGTACGAGTCTGAGCGAGAAGCCATCGAAGCGCAGTACTGGGATGCCAGGGACCAGGTCCGACAGAGACTCCTAGCCGCGGTCGAGGACAGGAGAAGAAGGCTCCGGGAGGAGAAGGAAGGAGGGGATGTCGTGACGGGTACGTGATGGACTCAGTCACGCTGGGGGATAATATTTGCTGACCTGGGTTCTTTAGACACCCTCTTGGAAGCGCAGATCCGACCCCGTCCGACCCGCCGTATGCCCTTCCGCAATCGATCCACCTCTGCCAACCCCTTCAACGGTCACGCTCACGCCAACGGCGTGACCTCCTCTCGTGCCGGCACCCCCGCCACGGGCCAGCCCAACCTCAACCCTACCAGCTCAAATTTACCCTCGGGGACAGCCTCCACCCCACCAAACGGTATCAAGCGCGAAGACGTCATGTTGCACGGGATGCTCGCCCCGGCCCTCGCCGTCATCTCCACCGACGACATCATCTCGTCTCAGTCTTCTTCGCTGGCGGTCATCCCCCCGGCGACCGGTACACTCAGTTACGCGCCGGCACAGCCCGGTAAACGTGGTCCGAGGGGTAAAGGCGAGCCCAACGGGGATCTCAAGGAGGGCGCGCTCGCCGCTCCAGGTACAGCTACAGCTCTAGGAATAGCCAGTGGCCAAGTCGCCCCACCGGGTCAGAGATCAAGAGGAGTCGGCGGGACCAGGGACCAGGCATTGACCCTTGGACGAAGTCTGGCAGACCTGAGCAAAATGACTGCTGCCACCCAGTTGGAGGTGGATAGCGACTGGGCCAGAATGCAGGGCACTCAAGGTAGAGGACGGCGCACCCGAGGCGACTAGTTGCCCATTTCTCCCGATGACCTCTACCTTGTATCAATATATATACCTTGTAGTGAAATGAGTTCCCTCTTGTATGTATCGATGCGGCACCATGGTCCCCTCTACATCTCTTAGATGTAGAATTAGCTGCATCTTGGCGTGGCCCGTCACGGGCTATCCAACTACTGGTATGCTTCCCTTCACACGCACGGGGTCTCCCTCAGTTTTTATCCGCGTCCAGCAGCCTCGATCCGCTCCGCTCGCTTCTCAGCGAATTGAGCTACCCACTCGGACACAAAGTTGACCTCCAATGCGTGCACATCGCGAATGCGGAATGGTTCCTTGGCATGATTCGACAAGCCGTTCTGCGAAAGGTGCAATCAGCCCGATATCTCTGGTCATCACGGCCTCATTGCACCCACCTCGTCATAATGGTGTACCCCATCTAGTAGACCACGGTCAGCTTGATTCAATGGGGAATGACATTTGCTCACCAAAGATGAGGTGCACTGGCTTGTTGACCGAGCTGTTTCGTTTAGGAGCCCAATCGCTTTGAGGGGTCTACAGGACACCGCAGTCAATTCAATGATTGGTACATCAGACGAGTGTGCACGAGGACTCACCATGGGCCTCCAAGGATCTCGATCACCGTCAATAAAAGCCAAACGATCATACTCAATTCCGTAATCTCCCCGCTGGTTCACTTCCTCCACATCAGGCCATTCAGGCATTTGAAAGTGCTTGCCCGGCAGGAAGCCTTGTCGGCAGATCTTGGACGTGTAGTCGAGGGTCAATCTGAACGCCTTGCGTCAAGGTCCGGTTCTAAGAGAAGCTACGAGGCGTACTTACTTCGAGGATAGGATAGAAGGAAGCCCGGCTGGAGGAGCTGGCATGAAGTATCCCCATTGTGTACATACTGCAGGGGGAGTCAACCTCCACTCGTCCGTCGGATCGTGCTCCTCACCTTGGAACAGCCACAACCTCCAAGTCTGGTCAAGGTCGGTCTCCTGGAACTTGGTTGCATTTTGCGTTCCGAAGCACTGCCGCAACGCTTTGTGAGCTGAGTTCTCGTGCTTATTCTGCAGTCGTCCACAAGGCGCCAATCGCCATACGCACGTCTTCGATATCTGATGCCGGGTTACCCTCTGAGCGTGGACATCTTGAAACAGTGCCCTATGTTTTGCATGTCAGCTTGTAACAGGAAGTGGACCGGTATTGTCGGAAGGTCATAAATTACAGCTTTGATATATCTGCCATAATTGATGATGGTCTCCGGACTGACAATGGGGCGTGAGTTAGGGCCGCTTCAACATGGAGAATAGCGATCGCATGCACGCACATCCTGATCAGTCCAATCTTCTGTCCGGGGCCTTTAGCAGCAGTGAGGGCGTCACAGAAGTCATAGAAGGCAGTGGAGCCAACTGTACATCATATCAGCCGGAAGAACCTAGAAGAAACCAAGCATAGTACTTACCGGCGGGATCCCAATTCTTCGCCTGCCAGTAGCCTTCGCCTGGAGTTAGCTTGCTTTCTCCACTGGCCTCGGTGACGACTGCTCCACAGACGTACCAAGCGGGCTCGAGATGACATCAGCGAAATCGTCATTCCCTTGTAGCTGCTCCAAGCCGAAGACTCCCTTGAGTAGCGTTGGGATGGGTTCTGGACGGTCCAGGAGATCATCAATAAGCGTGACGGCCTCCTGCAGAGCCGAGATACACTCTGGCGGGGCGAACCGCTGGATCGGGTCGTAGTATTGGGGAAAGTCGACCTGGGCATGAGTCACAGCTGCCACAGTGTCAGTCAATTGGCTCCGCTTTGCTGTCGTATGAATCTCAGTGCTTACCACTGCTGGCGATGGCACCCCAGACGAGGTCAGGATATTGAGTCCGCATGTGGGCCGCGCGAGCACCAGCGTAGGATCCTCCATAATAGATCCATGCGGTGTTGTTCGGCCTAAGGCTCTCTTCGGAAATCTCCAGGACGGAGGCAGGCGCCTTGAAGTGCTTGATGAACTGTACAGAGTCGTACGCGAGATCAGCCTCGGACTGCTAAACAAGGGACAGGCGTCTCCATGCAGCACTCACGTATGCCGAGTCTTCCAGCGCCTCGGCGTTGTTCAGGTACCGTAAGTCGTCCGTCGAGAAGGATTCGACAGGCACGGAGTCACCGTAGTATCTGTGGTGGACAGCTATCAGCACAGTATTGAAATAGCAGGAAGCATATTCATGTGGACTAACCGATGCTCCAACACGATGCCGATACCGTTGGTAGCGTTAGACAGGATCTGCAAGATGCCAGTCTCGAGGAAGGGTACTCTATTAAACTATATGTCAGCCTATTTCAGCATACCAGCCAGAGCATGTCATGAAGCGGTGAATTGCGGTGAGATGAGCAGCTTGAATCACTTACCGGTTCGCTCCGCTCGTCTCGCCTCCATCAAGGAGGAACACCGGTCCGCCCTCCTTGTACGCGCTCGCATCGATCCAGTACCTCTGACAGAACGTGCCGTTGGCAGCTGGGTCGAAGTGGCTGACTTTCTGAGTGAAGCAATGCGGACCAAAGCGCTTGTTCTTGTTGAGTGAGAAGGTGGTTTGAGCAGAGTGATCACCGCTGAGATCAAATCGAAGGGGTGATATCAGCCGATGTCTGGGCTTATCGGCGAGATGCATCTCGACCCAGTATGGGCACCACCGGAGCTCGAACCGACCGACTCACGAGTCTATCAGTGCACGTTGCTCCTGCTTGATCCTCTCCTCCTTGAGCAACGCTTTCCACAAGCCAACCTGAGGTCGCCCGTTGAGCAGCAACTCCTGATGTACCGCAGGCTCGAGCGTGGTCCTCGCTGACGCAGGGCCTATGGCGAGTGCAAGCAGCAGCAAGCAGCTTGAGAAGGCGATCATCATGTACGACGAGGTGCCGATCCGTACGGCTGATGACTGGTACTATCTACTTTGAATACATGCAAGTCCAGCGACAGCTTTCGTTTGTATCATGCGTCTCCGAGTGGACCGAACCGGTGACAAACACGGAGCTAGCCGAGGGTGAACAAGCGGACAACCGATGCATCTCCGTCGACCCCATCTAGGCCAAACTTCCAATCTACCAAAACCACCCGACCGCCAAGCTACAGCTCTGACAGCATACATGTCAAGACATATGTATCGGCCAGCTTCCATCCCTCAGCCCTGGTGCTCGAGAGCACGACCAAGTCCCCGACTGAACGGTGAGAAACATGAACCCGAACCTCCGTCCTGGTAAAGGAGGGAGACGTGCGTCAATCTGATCTCTTCCGAGCACCTGATTTATCGTAGGGTTGTTTGTTGGCGATAATCAAGCGACTCTGTATTGCGGCAGGAAGTCAGTGTCTGGGTACCCCTTGAGCATCCAGTCGAACATAGCTCCCGACTTACCTATAAGGAAGAGTTCTGGAAGAAGAAGAAGAAGAAAAAGGAGATGCTGGTCTGCGTTTTGTGCTCGGAGACGCGGCGCGAAACGAAACGGTCTTGACAACGGGATCAATTCAGCGGGACTAGATGTTTGTGGCGGATATGTGACCAGTCAATACACCCCTCCTCCGTTCAGTCGCAACGCCTACTGTGAAATGTCAGTCTACGCATTGCAACCCTCGCTGGCTCCTCGGGAGACAACCCCGCACAAGGCCGCAGTTCCTTTATCGCCATTCATTTTCATTGATTTTGATATGCAAACAGCTGAACGACCAGCATGACAGAATCTAAACTATGGACAATAGTCAATCTTCTATATCACGACCGATCCGCTTAGTTGCCCTGCTCCTTGAGGGACTTCTCGTGCTTGGCCTTGACATCGTCGATACCACCGACCATGTAGAAGGAGGCCTCGGAGATGTGGTCGTGCTTACCCTCGAGGATCTCCTCGAAGGCGGTGATGGTGTCCTTCAGGGGGACGAGTCGACCCTCGATACCGGTGAAGACCTGGGCGACGGCGAAGGGCTGAGACATGAATCGCTGGATCTTTCGGGCTCGCTCGACGACAAGCTTGTCCTCCTCGGACAACTCGTCCATACCCAGAATGGCAATGATATCCTGGAGGGACTTGTAAGACTGGAGGATCTGCTGGGTTCGGGTGGCAACACCGTAGTGTCGGGCACCGACGACTCGGGGGTCGAGCATTCGGGACTTGGAGTCAAGGGGGTCGACAGCGGGGTAGATACCCAACTCGGCGATACCTCGAGACAACACAGTGGTGGCGTCCAAGTGGGCGAAGGTGGTGGCGGGGGCAGGGTCAGTCAAGTCATCGGCGGGGACGTAGACGGCCTGTACGGAGGTAATGGAACCCTTCTTGGTGGTGGTGATTCGCTCCTGCATACCACCCATATCGGTGGAGAGGGTGGGCTGGTATCCTACGGCCGAGGGAATTCGACCGAGAAGGGCAGACACCTCGGAACCGGCCTGGGTGAATCGGAAAATGTTGTCAATGAAGAGCAACACGTCCTGTCCCTCCTCGTCTCGGAAGTACTCGGCGATGGTGAGACCGGTAAGAGCGACTCGGGCTCGGGCTCCTGGGGGCTCGTTCATCTGACCGAAGACAAGAGCGACCTTGGAGTCACCGTCAAGGTTGATGACACCAGTCTCCCTCATCTCGTGGTACAAGTCGTTACCCTCTCGGGTTCGCTCACCGACACCGGTGAAGACGGAGTAACCACCGTGGGCCTTGGCAATGTTGTTGATGAGCTCCTGAATGAGCACAGTCTTGCCGACACCGGCACCACCGAAAAGTCCGATCTTTCCACCTCGAGCGTAAGGGGCGAGGAGGTCGACGACCTTGATACCGGTCTCAAGAACCTCGGCAGTGGTGGACTGGTCGACGAACTCGGGGGCATCGGCGTGGATGGGGGCCTCCTTGACACCCTTGATAGGACCTCGCTGGTCAATGGGCTGGCCAATGACGTTCATGATTCGACTGTAACGAGGGATATCAGCACATGCAGGAGTCCTGCCATACGCATAGCAGACTCACCCGAGGGTGGCGGGACCGACGGGAATCATGATGGGGGCACCAGTGTCGACGACCTTCTGGCCTCGAACAAGACCGGAAGTGGCCTCCATGGCAATGCATCGAACGGTGTTCTCACCCAAGTGCTGGGCGACCTCGAGGACGAGTCGGCCACCCTCGGGCTTCTCGGCACCCTCGGGGAACTGGACATCGAGGGCGTTGAGAATAGGAGGAAGGTTGTCGGACTCGAAGTGAACGTCGACGACGGCACCAATGACGGTCTTGATGGAACCGGTCTGGAGGTTGGAGGGGGTGGCGTAGGTTCGGGCGGAGGCAGCGGCTAGATGAGAACAATGATACGTTAGTGGACGATCGTGCGAAACCCGACGGCCGAAAATGGCGATCCTCCTGCTCCTCCTGTCCGCTTCCCCGCGACTGCCCCTTCCATGCGCGATCTGCCTTCGGCCACACACCGCTGAAGACACCACTCACAGGACTTGGTGGGGACCTGTACTCGAGCGCTGGAGGCGGCGAACTTGGGGAGGACGTTGGCCTGAGCAGCGGTGGTAAAGAGAGCCGCGTTGGCACGGGCGTTTCGGAGCTGCTGACCACCTCGCCTGGAGAGACGGATGGCTGATCGCGTGACGAGAGTCATTTTGTTCTGCCAAGAAGCGGAGGGGGGGAGAAGAAGGGGAAAGAGTGGGGAGTAGGTTTTGTTTCAAGAAGAGGAGGGATGGGATTTGTTCAAGAGGGATGAGATGGTGAGTGTACGGTGAGGGGGAGGAGAGGGACTGGGTGGGGGAGTGAGGGTGAGGGTGGTTGACGGTGGTGCCAATGAGAGGCCAGCGTACGGAACTGCCAATTAAGGGATCGGAGCGGCGTTTTGGAAACCGCCGGGGTTTCCCGAGCGTGGCAACGTGGTAGGCTGGGATGGCCACGCGGCGGGGACCGTGGTCACAGCTGGTGAAATAAGTTAGGGATGCATGGACCGTTCATTGTATCTTGCTTAGCATAATCAGCCTGCCGCTTCCCCTAGACCGAAACACCATGAACACGACAGCCAGACGACTCTTATCCACCTCGTCACGTCTGGCACAGGAGGCCGTCGCGCCGTCCGATTCCAGCTCGCCCGTGGCAGCTTCGTCACTCCCGCGACTGCTGCAAAAGCAGATTGCGAAGCGATTGCTACAGGTCGGATCCAGCACCGGGTCTATACCTCCCGTCGTGGAAGTGGTCAACCCATTTGTCTTACAAAGAGGCTCAAGGCGAGCGGACAGCGAGATCACGGGAGAAGCGAGGTACCACTGGAGGAAGCCAGAGATCTCGAACAGGCGACAAAAGCAGATGTTGGCGTTGTATCCCGGCTTCAACCTCCCCGCTTCCAGACTCAACCATCAGGGCCTGGATCGCCCGGTGCAATGGGACGAGGGAGTGACTATCAAATGGACCGGCGAGGTCAAGAGGGCAACGGAGGGACCGGTTCAGAAGAAGGGAACGTACAGCGGGAGGAAGACCATGTTCAAGGGTCACAAGGATGAGAGAGACAAGGCGCAGAAGCAGGCTGATAGGAAGGCGAGGATGGATGGTATGGAAAAGAGAATAGCGGATTGGAAGCAGGTGAGTGGTGTGCGACGGAGGGGTGGTTTCGTGCTTCACATCACTGATCCGACTGGTTTCGTAGGGGCGGATCGACGAGAAGATCCGAAACAGGCCTTCACTGCCGTTCTAGACTCGTCTACCATGCATGTGATATTGATAAGAGCCGAAATATCTGGTCATCTATCACTCACTCCTTACTCCTCTTCACGTGCCTCTTCAACCCGGCAAGACTCGGAGGCGGGATGTCGTTTCTATACTCATGTGCTACATAAGGCTCAGCCGAGTACACCACCATTGTTCGCTTGACGCCTTCCCCTTTCCCTGCACCGTCGAGATCGAGCAAGACAACCGCCGCTACTTCCACCTGGGTCGAGTCGAGGCTGCGGCTGCTCGGTTCCTCGTTCAACGGTATGGTATTCAAGGCAATCCTCACTGCCGGGCTGTAGTGTGTGGTTGAGGACTTCCGCCGACGGCTTGATGATACAGCCGTGCACGGCATGCCGCTTGATTCAACCGGGCGAAACACCTTTGCCACTGTAAAGCCGCACACCCGTTTCCCTTTTTGGTGCAACTCTGCGTAAACCCGGGAGATAAGACGGCCCAGTTGGTTTGGCGCTATCCAGCCTAGCGACGCGATCTTCTGGTTTACCACAGGCGCGAGCTGATCCGTGACCACGCTCCATGGAACGCCTCCGCTGATGTCTGGCACTTTTATGCTGGTGACTTTGGCATCCTCTTCGCTGAACCAGTTGTGCGAAAATCCGTTTGTCCAGTCTTCCCAGTCTTCTTGCCATCTCGTCGCCACATTGCACAGCTTCTCCGAAAGCCGTCCGCTCCCGGTAGGGGATGTATGTACCTGCACCAGTATCTCCGCAATGCAGCGGTGTCCCATGTCCTCCTCGTCGGGACATGGCAAGAGGAACAGGATGCTGATCGTCCGCATGCGATGTTGGATATCAGGACTTTGCTGTAGCTTTGCTGCCAAATGACATAGCTCCCAGCCCTTCTCGCGCATCTGCAAAAACATGCGCTCTGCAGCTTCCCGAACGTATGCCGGCAAGACACGGTGCGCCACCCGGAGCCATACCTTGTCTAAGCGGTCGAGGCTGAGCTCCAGGTAATCAGACGACGTGCGCAGATCGTGGTGAGATCTGGGTCTGTGGCAAGAGCAGCCGGTTACTCGAAGATTTTCCGGCGAGAGGTACCATGGCCCGGCATTGCGAGCGCCCCTGTGCTCCTTCTCGGACTGAGAGGTGCTGATACCCGCAGATGAATCGGACGCACCCGCGAGACCGACACGTAGCGACCCCTCAAAACTTTCCTGGGACGAGCCGATAGACGAAGCATCGGATGAGTCGCTTGGCTGCAACTCGAAACGTAGCTTGGATGTCTCTCTCGACATCTTGCGTCTCTTCTGGGCAACTCTTGTTAATCGTGGCCTGCTGGCGGACGGAGACTTGATCAATCCGTCTTCAAGGGCCAACAATGACTGGTATCCTTGATCCTCACGCTTCCCTCCCAACGTATCCCTTGACGCTAGCAAGAAAGCAAGGCATCAAAGCCAGCTCGAAAGGATGTTCCCCACCGACGTCGCACTCGAGGACTGCGCTCGATCGCCAAACGCCACCGAGCGCCTTCCGGCGGAAACTTGGAGGACATTCCTGGAAGCGCCTCCGCGGTCATGCGCAGAAATCATTCACGTCGACCATCCTCTGTGTACTTTGCCTGCATTGTATCACACGCACCAGGACGAGGCAACGCCTACGCAGACACGGCCACATGCAGTCTTAGGACGCACACACTCGACTGCACGGCCGTATCGTCCGTTCCGATGCGGTACACCCTGCTTCTGCCATGTCGTAAGGAAGGCAGTGTGAAAGGGTGACATCATCAGATCGCACTCGAGTGCAGAGCATGTCTTCCCGCTGTCAAAGTTCCATCCTCTGCTGGGAATCATCGCCTGGGTCAAAGACGACCTCAAAAATAGCGTCGGGCCATCGGACGCTCGATCGAGTCTGCCTAATTCCATGCTCCGTTCTCAGCACCCTCAACAAGCAGGATGAAGGTCGCCCTCTTATTGTCCGGACTTCTGCTTGGCACCAGCGCCCTGCCGGAAGGGCGACGGTCAAGCGGGCCGGCTCAGCTCGCACGACGACAAGACGTCTCGTCATCTGGTAGGTGGCCCTTTGTAGCGAGCGGACGAGTCGGTCAAGGCCTGACACGATCCGTCACAGCTTCAGACCCCTCTGCAACTCCGCTCTCCTCGTCAGTGACCGAGTCGGTGTCTCAGTCAGCGTGAGTTTACATGCACTCGGCGACGGCCGTGGCTGAGCCCGAGCTAGGCAACTTTCCGTTCCCGCACAGTCATTGACGCCCTCCTCTTCTGATGCCACTACCGCGCCGTCCTCGACCGATACCGCTTCGTCTGCTTCCGACTCTTCTGCTGCGCCCACCTCTGCCCCCGGGCCGTCCACCACTCCTGACCCATCAACATCGCTCACTGGACCGTCGCCATCTCCTTCTGACTCCGTTGTCGTTCCATCCGCTGCTACCACGTCCACGGATGCGTCTCCTGCTCCTCCAACACCTGCCACGCCTGAAAGCAGCGCAGAGGTGGCGACTCCCACCGCATCTGCCAGTCCTGACCCGACCGTCGAATCTCCGTCCGTCACACCATCAGTCGCTTCCAGTGCTGCCGAATCGATTGCAGCAGACCCAAGCACTGTGACCTCAAGAGACCCCACTCCATCCGCAACACCCTCGTCCACCTCTCCTCCGGTAGAGAGTGAGATCCCCTCATCGACGATAGCGACTTCGGACTCGGCATCAAGCCAAGTCGCCTTGTCAGATACACCATCATCGGTCATCCAGTCCAGCGTCACAGCTCCCGACTCCATTGTTCCTGCCTCTTCCTCGCAAGTCCCATCTTCAACAGTTGTGCCATCGGCCGGCACAACCGCGACCCCATCTCAAGCAGTCTCAGCGGTTTCCGCTACAGCATCATCCCCGGATACATCGGCCTCTACGGATAGTCCTTCTTCCCCTGCATCGTCAGGCGCGGGAGCGGGAGCCATAACAAACTCTGGCTCGACTACGCTGTCAGCAGCAGGAGCAGCGGCGACCAGCGCGATACAAACCTCTCAAGCCGCATCGGTGGCCCCGCCCAATGCTCCCGCATCAAATGCGGTCCCAACTACAACGGCCACAGCTGGAGGACCTATTACCGCCACAGCTACGAGGGTCATCACGACGCCCACAACGTCTACAGACGCCGCGGGAAGCGTGAGCACGGGAAATGCCGAGGAGACCGTTGTGGTGGTCGTCACGGCCAATGCTGGTGGCGCCGAGGCCGCTGCTCCCGTTGACAATGGCCCAGGCCGTGAGTGCATGAGAAGGGACTGTGCCATAGCCTGTCATGTAAACCCGTGTCATTGCTTTTTCAACCATGCTGATGAGTCCCATAGCTGTCGTGACCGTCACGGTCACCGATCCCGGTGCAACCGCCGATAGCAATGGCGGCCTCGTGGTGGTCACTGTGACCTCGACACAAAGCACCACCAACCCGACCGGTGGTCCGAGCCTCGTCATCCAGGTGAGCCATTGCTGAGTACTAAGCTCGACAGCATCACTGAGTGGTTCACGGTCACAGACAATCACCCAGCACGTCCAGTTGACCGTTATAGGCGGAGCGACGTATACAGCTTACAGGACTGCAGGCGGCGGAGGAGAGCTCCAAACGCCCAATGGGAGTTATCGACGGGCTCCGTTGGACAAGATCGGGTTGAGGATGGGAGCGATCCTGTGGACCGGTTTTATCGCCCTGGTATCTGTCTTTCTAGGCGCTTCTCTGGTCTAGGTCCAGGATAGAGTGACGACTGTAACAGCACCGCAAGTCACGGCCTTTTCATGGTACGAAATAATCGACAAAAGCTCCGCAAATCTGATACTGTGGCTCCGAGTGTTCAAATTATTCATGACAGCCAAACGATCACGATAACGCCTTACGCTTGCAAGGACACTCGACATAGCGAGCACGACCTATATAATACACGCATATGCATCTTGATCCGCCATCACATCCAGAGCCGTGGCGGAGCACGCGACCGAGGGGGGATGGGTCGCGGGCAGGTGACTACACAGGCTGGCCCTGCAGCGGGAGTGCCCAGATGGGGGAGGTGCCCTGACCACCTTGAACATTGTCGGCGTTGTCTCCTGGGGTCGAGTCCTGCGCGAGCAGGGAGGAGGCGAGGGGCGGATCGAGCGCCGCGCCGCTGCCGTTCGGGCAGAAGGTGATGGTGTACTGATACAGGTGGTCACCATGCTGTTGACGGCGGCGCTCGTTACTGATGACGCTGTACTCACCTCCGGGTCGGAGTCTGCTGCACAGCTGAGGATCGCGCCTGGGTATAGGTCGCTTCGGGTGTGGTGTTGGTCAGCTCTGTCAATGTGATGAGTCGATGGCAGGGGACTCACTCCTTGGGATAGATGTAACCGTCATGGCACAGTTCCTTCATTTGCTTGTAGAAAGCTACGTGTGGTCAGCTAATGGCGGGGCTCAAAGCTGAGGGCGAGGCGGCTGTCCAGCGATACAGCCGGGCATGGAGCAGAATACAATACGGCAGGATTCTCCGCTTGGCCAACGGGCCACTCACGGATATAGGTATTAGGACAGGCTGTCGCGTCCACGACTCCATTGCCTAGCTGGCAGCACGAGGGGGTGTTGGCCATATCGGCCGAGATGAGCTGGCCACTGGTACCGTCCTCTGGGTGTGAAGTGAAGAACGTGGTCAGCTGCGTAATGGCCAGGAAGGGGGACCCGCAGCATGCTCAGACACACAAAGACTCACGGAACTGAACCTGCGCAAGACAAGCTGACCCGCAGCTGTCTATGAAGCGGAGCAGCATGATGTGCCGTCAGCCAAAGAAATATACCAGTCTTGCTGGTATAGCCTCGTCAACGGCGATGCCACTCACAGACCCGATCAGACCCCTTGGGATAGACCAAGCTCGGATCGCAGACCTCGATAATGTCCCGCTCGACCCCACACGAAGCGGTCTGACACCCCTCGATCTCGATCTGCATAGGGAGGTTGTACCCGTCCACCATGGAGACTGGACAGGGGGTGTCAGCCCCTAGTGTAAGCTTTGTACACAGGCATCGGGCAAGGGCGACTGACTGTCATAAAAATCGGCATTGGCATACTTGTTCAAGCTAATCTCGGCCAGCTGTGGAAGCGGGCGAAGAGAGGATCCTACTCAGTAGGTGCTCTGGCGGCTGCTTGCTTCTGAGCCGGATCAACTCACAGTAGCACCCGGCGTCCCGTACTGGTACCCGTTACTGCGAGTTTAGATGTAGCGTCAGCTGCTGTAACCGGCTGCACACGGGTCCACCAGAGCTGCGGTGTCAAAATGGCGCCACTCACCACACCCCTCCGCCACAGTTGCCAATCTTGCACAACGGGTTGGCATCGGCTTCACACCCCGTTTGCGCCCAGATTCGGCCATTGGTCCCTGCAGCAACCACAGTGGTGTATCAGCAGCCTGCGCTGAACCGCTCGCTCCCAGCAGGCCTTCGCCAGTGCTCAGTCGCGGCCAGCCATTGGCCCAGCGGCGCCTCCACACCCACTCACACCCTTTAGGCACGATGAAGCCGTACCTTCCGGGACTCTGCATCCAGCTACCCTCCTGCGCACTCCCGTCATCCTTGACACCCGGCCCGTCCGGCGAGCCGACCGAGACGTAGATGGATGAAGGGCACTTGTTGTCCACTGTGATCCGTCGGGTGGAGCTCACCGCTGCGGCGTGAGAGGTGGCGAAGGCGCTAAGAGCAGGGAGGAGCAATAGTAGCGAGTGTAACATTGTGGGCTGAGTGCTACGAAGGGAATGAAGGAGACGTGGGCGTCAACGCAGGCCACCCATCCTCATCCGCTGGTGTTAAGTACTCTCGAAGCTGGTCATCTGTGGGTCACGACACAAACAGTATCAGCCATATCGATCCCGTCAATCTCGACTGAATGTCCTCATAGGGGTCACTTCGAATGCTCAATCCACCCCTCAATCTCAACGTCCAAGCCACGATAGTCACCAAATACTCTCACGCCACAGAGGAACAATCCATTCATCCCCGCCAATCGCCCCGCGTCTGCCCAATCTCGGGTACTTCACCAGGTACCATCCCCCCTTCACAAGCTCCTTTGATTGTCACCCTTATGCGTGGTACCTGACCACTGAACCGACAAAACGCGTTTCAGGTGTACCCAGAAAGCCACGGCCACAGCAACCCGACACACAGCCATTCTACCGTTCGACCACACAGCGCGTGATTCGGTGCCACGCCAGTCTACACAGTTCCCCGTAACCTTGATCACATGCATGACCACTATCATGACGAATGAAACAAGGATCTCGCAAGAGGGATATGGATATAGTCTTGAAGGGGTAGTACGGATAGAGAGCAGGACGTAAGTACATAAATGGGCGTGAGGCATAAACAAGGCGAGGGCCGGTGTCACCATCGCGACAACAAGCCCGGGGTGAACAAATTCGCAGGCAGGTTACTTGCCCAAGCCGAATCGCTTCTTTTGCTACGGAAATCACAGTATGAGCGTGCTGAACAAATATCTCAATCTCTACTCACGCTGACGGAACCCTTCTCCGGGGTCAGAGGTCGTCCACTCTCAATCCTCCTCTTCTTGTCTTCCAGCTCCTGACGCTGCTTCTCCAGCGCATCCTTCATCTCCCTATGACGAGCATACAGCTCCTCTTCGGACTGCTTGAGCTTGGACTCTTTCTCCTGCACCTTCTGCTGGAAGACCATCTTCATCTCGGCCTCCATCTTGGCGAGCTTAGCCTGGTGGTTAAGGCGGTCAGCGCGTCATAGAGCTCGCCCGACTGGCAGTCTACTCACCTCCTGCATGGATCGCTCCTCTGCCTGCTTGGCGGCGGGACTGGCAGCCCGTCAGCATCGTCATCGACAACAGCACCAGCAACCCACTTGGTCTCCCTGAAAACGGTCTCATCCTGGGCAACACCCATAGCTTTGAGCTTATCCGTCCTGTAGTTCTCGTACAGCACCTCATTGGTGTGTTCTCTCAACTCCTCCATGTGGGTCCTGACGAGCATCTGTCGGAGCTTGACGAAATCGCAATGGTCCTCGTTGTCCACCTCGATAATGCCCCAAGGGTAGGCTCGACCTCTGACCTGCCTGCCGTTCGGACCATTGACCAAGGAGTTGGAACCGACGACAGCGAAGGGGACCTTGCTCTGGAAATGATGAATGTCAGGATATGTTTCTCTGACTTGGCTCGCAAAGCCCGACTCACCATGATCTCCTCGTTCTCCTGGATGGTCTCCTCGTCCTCATTCTCGTACTGAGGAGGCTGGAAGATGTTGATGCCGTGGTGAGCGATATCGGCGAGGATCTGGCCGGACGATCAGGACTTCCTTCCTCCGCAAAGAGGACGACTCACCCTCTGCTTGAATGCGACAATCTCGTCGTCGGTCATAGTATCAGCCTTGGCGATGACAGGGATGAGG
Organism: Kwoniella sp. DSM 27419; assembly: GCA_036428645.1. Taxonomy (NCBI): domain Eukaryota; kingdom Fungi; phylum Basidiomycota; class Tremellomycetes; order Tremellales; family Cryptococcaceae; genus Kwoniella; species Kwoniella sp. DSM 27419. The sequence goes on along the minus strand of CP144080.1, from coordinate 348,702 downwards.
TTGACTTTGGTATGCAATCGACGCATAAACTCGATATCAATGGGCTTGAGGCTAGTTTGATTTGCTAGGTGAGCGCTATTGACACGAGTACTGAAGAACACGGACTTACGAGTGTCCTGTGGGCTGAATGAAGTAGATACAAGCGTGGATCCTGGTGTCCTGGAGCTTGAGCCTGTTGACCCTGTTCTCCTGCTCAAGGTACGAGTCGAAACGTGCTTCGATGTTGTCGGTGATGGGTTTCCAGCTGCGACGGGTGTGAGTGACGGTATCACGGTAGTAGTGTAGCCTGCCTGCTCACCACTCATCGTTGTTGACGAAATCTCCGAATCCAGGGGTGTCGACCACGGTCAGCTTGAGTCGCGTACCGTTCTCCTCAATGTCTGTGAGGGGTCAGTAACGCTGCCAAACACGCCCTTCGATTCAACCGACACACCTGCCGAGATGGACTCAATCTGCACAGTCCTTCCCCTGTCTTCTCCTGGGCTGTGGACGTGTCTCGGTGCGTAGAGGCTAGTCTCGAAGAGGGTGTTGACGAGTGTGGATTTGCCGAGACCCGATTCGCCTAAAAGATCATCAACAATGAGCATGTGTCCGGGCAGATCAGGCGCAGGGGTCTGTGCGTAACATCACTCAACTCACCTACAACCATCGCGACGAATTGAAACCCGCGTCTGTGCATGCCGTCAGCTGCTTGTCGACTACGTTCCACGCGATATTGCTTGCATGCCAGGCGCAAGCATCACGGTGCAGCTTCCTACTTACCGCAAGCTTCGCCTGTGCACCTGGTTGGGCAGGTTGCTGAACCCAACCCAGCTGGCCAGCTTTTTCCTTGCCGGCGTGGCTTGAGTTGGCGGAGCGGGCGCAGGAGATTCGCTCTTGACGGGGTAGCCGCTGGGGGAGAGTGCCCTCGCTTCGTTGTTCCCAAAGCCATTCGGGCTGGTCATGCTGGACCTGCCATCTGGGTACGAGTTTGCCCCGTTAGAAGTGGCCCCGGGGGAAGCAGGCGGTTTGACATCGTAGTATCCGTCGGACATGGTGTGTGTCGTGGTGAGGCACTACGAGACTGGCAACGATCACGACTGTGCTAGAGTAGAGTCTGACAGATGACTGGGTCGTGGTGTGAGTTGAATGAATACCAGACGGTGGTGGTTGATGGATGGTTGACTGGACGAAACACGCGACGGTCGACCCGCGCGACAGCACGGGGCACCAACACACCTGGTGTCACGTGGTGAGCGGGATCAGATACGCCACAGACTCGGAGATAACGGCGATATGAGCGTACGGTGATGATCCCCCCCCCTTGGATGACCTGCTTTCCACCTCGAGATGTTGATACATCGTTAATGAGGTGGTCGAGAGAGATCTATCAGAGCATAGACAGCGATCGTAGCAGCACACAGCCGACAGAACACCGCCAGACCGAGCGTAACCCGAGATCATCGGCCAGAGGGCAGAGAGAGCAGACTAGTCACGCAAAATGAGGCTCACACCAGACGTATGTCGCCTCCTCCACCTCGTCTGACCATGTTTCAACGCGGTAGCTGATGATCTCGCCGTGAACAGTATGTGTCAAAAGCGCCATCTGTGGGTTGAATTCCTGCCCTCACCACCCTTCCGCTGCTCGTCACCTCGCCTTGCCGTTATGCTGAACATGCTGTAGCACCTGAACCCGCTGAAAGAACGCGAACTAGAACTCCGAGGTGAGCCGCGAACGGCGCGCATGGACCGGCAGCGGTCCCCTACCTGTCCCACCAGCTCACCTTGCAATTCGCCTGCAGGCCTGCAAATACCCGTGATCGAGAATCTGGCGTCACATCAGGGATCATATGACACGCTCAACTTGACCGATAACTCGATCACGGTTCTGGGCAACATCCCCTCATGTCAGTCTGGACCAAGTCTAGCAGCTGGACAGTCGAGCTAACTCGCCTTGTACAGCTCCTCGCCTTACAGCCATCCACATCGCCCAGAACCAAATAACGTCCATCAGCCCCTCCTTACCGCCCAACGTGAGTCGGGCTGATGCCTTATACGGGCTTCCGGCTGACCCTCCGAATAGATCCCCAACCTCGTAACGTTAGGTAAATCTGACCCACTTGCGTTTTTTCGCCCGCTGACATCTCGCAGTACTCACCAATAACGCCATCAGCTCGTTGGCCACCTTGGTCCCCCTGGAAGCGCTCACCGCGTTACGGCACCTTTCGCTGAGAGGGAACCCGGTGACGGAGCACGAGCATTACAGGGAGTTTACTGTGTGGAAGGTGGGTGACATTCAAACAAGCAGTGACAAGCGCGTGGCGCGGACTAGCTTCTGCCATGGTGCGGTCAGCGTCGGCATGAGATCACCGGGCCGAAACTAGGGCAGCGGGATAGGCGTTAACTCAGTCATACCCCCGAACAGGTGGCCAAGGGAAACCTCCAAACGCTCGACTTTGAACGAGTCAAGGACTCGACCCGCGAAAGCGCACGAAAACTTCTCACCGACGCAACCACCTCTCTTCCCAACTCGCTCGCCCATCAACTCTCAATCCAGACCTCGACCGGCGCCGCCACGTCACTCGTGGCCAGCACGAAACAGCAGACGGCCATCAAGGGCGGCAAGGGAAGATTGATGACGCCGGATGAGAAGCGACGGGTGGTCGAGGCCCTGACGCGGGCCAAGACGTCGGAGGAGGTCCGCAAGCTGGAGCGAATGCTGGCGGATGGGCTGGTGCCGGAAGGGGGAGTGGACGACGCGGTCGCGACGGAGGTGAAGGCATGATGATGAGCGGGGTGAGATCAGGGAGACAAAAGGCTGCCGTGTGGCAAGCCAGGCTCGAGGGTTGGGATCGGGCCTCAGCGAGCCGTGTACCTATAAGCGTGACCGTCGGTTACACTTTGCAGGACAGGCAATACAACTTGTAGACAGTACATCCTGCATGACAGTATACCATACAGTGGTGTTGTTCTTTGTCACTGGTATGGCTCACAGCTGATAGCGGTTTTGATCGCTCCACGCCCGTCGTGCAAACCCCGTAATCACTTGAGCGCCTCGGTGAGCCACGCCTTGAGATCCTCAATCTCCTGAGGACAGCTCGAGTGGGGCATCCCGCGGTACGACTCGAACCTGATTCCGGGTCGGGCGAACGTGGTGCCCTCTGGCAAGAGGGGGAAGCCGAGTTTCTTGGTGAGGATTTCGACGGACTGCTGGCCGTCTGCGTCGGTAACCGCTCAGCGTGTGACCTGCTGCGACGTACTGGAATCCCGACTCACACTCGTAGTCGACGACGGGGTCGACCGTGCCGTGACCCAAGAAGATGGCGGTGTCCTTTGCGTGGGACGTCTTGATCTGCGACGGGGGGTTGATTAGCGTGTCTGAGCGTGACGAAGTGCTGCCCGCTTCGCTTCCGGCCAGCGGGGCCGTGACGGAGCTCAGAAAGCACTGGCCAGCAAAATCACGGCCACACGACCGACCAAGCACCCACCTCCTCAGCCTTGTGGTTGAGCGGCAGCCAGGTGCTCAGCCCAATCACACCCCCGAGCTTGCGCTTGGACGTGAGCGCCGTCAAGATGGAGATGGCCCCGCCTTGGCTGAACCCGCCGACCACGATCCTGTCCTCGGATATCCCGGCGTCCACCTCGGCCTGGATCAGCTTGTCGACGCTGGCGACAGAGGCGTTCATGCCCTGCTCGTCGTCGTAGGCGCTGTTGGTGAGCTTGTCCAAGGTCGAGATGTCGAACCATCCCGGCATGGACATTCCTGGTGGATGGGTCAGCTGTCTCCTGAGCCCGCAAGTTGACGGCATGCTGCATGGGAGGGAGTATCCAGCCGACTGGCTCGAACTACACTCTGATTACAACGCAACATCACTCACCCCGGTTGAGCGTGATAGGGATCGCCGGAGCGTGAGGCAGGATCCACTTGACGTGCGGGAACGACTTCCAGAGCATCTTGGCGACGGGCAGCCAGCCGTGACCTGGACCGATACATAGGTCAGTCGCCAGTGCACCGAGTCGTCGACTATCGTCCCGACCTACCGGAATCGCCCAAGCCCTGGTGGGGGGTCAAACGTTCAGCTCGGTCTGGCCTCCACCAAGCCGCGTCCGCGCAGAGTCGACACATGCATCCACTCACATGCAGGAAGATGACGGTCGCGGTGTGCACCTCCTTGGGCGCGATCTTGAAATGCTTCAGGGGAGCAGCAGAAGCCATCTCGAGGGGTAGGTCGGGCTGGGTCGCGGTGAGACGAGGTGGGATAAGGGTGGTATGCGAAATCAGGAGGTATGTGGCGAGGAGGACACAGACGAAGGCGATGATCGGCCGGCACAGACTCGCTCTCATGCGCTAGTGGGTGCGGTGGATACAGTGATGAGGAGTCAAGATGTGCAGCAGCTGGACCAGGCAGGTATCAAAGACCGAATCGATGAGCGGATCTCTTTGGAGTCCCCGCATTCGTCCGAGTGGGTGATCTTCTGGAAATCTCGCCGCTGAATGGTTACAATGCACATCCCTATCTTGGTGCAGTCTTTGTACATCCCAACCTACCTTCAAGCATGCTCACGGCTCGATTGCCGCGAACCCTCGCATCCACCGCTCGGTCGTCTGGGGCTAGCTCCTGCCGCCGAGGCCTCGCTGCCACCTCGGTCCGCCTGGATATCCTCAATGAGCTCGAGAAGCAGCTTCATCCCCGCGAGCTGATCGAGCGAAAACGCAGGGCGTTTGAGGAAAAGTATGGGGACAAGCTGAAACGCAAGATCGAGGCGTGAGTGTGGGTCGTCTACAGGCTGTCAGGCGCATGGTGGCGATGACAAGCTGCTGGTGGCATAGCTTTAGGCCGACTTTTCAGTGCCTGCAACAGGCTGATAATCGCTTTGACATAGGGAGGGCGTACAGGATCTGGACGCGCTCAAGACCAAGGTCCTTGCACCGTCCGTGAGAGACGCCCTGAAAGCCAAGAAAGCGCGGTCGGCTATCGCAGAGGAAGCACTGGAGAAGCAGGCCGAGGCGTCCAAGCAGCTCGGCGAGGCGGCAGACAGGACGGCCGGGCCTCAGGCTGCCGCCAACTCAGCTGCTCGTCCTGCCGCTGCACCTGTCGCAAAGACCGCTCGAGTCAGGAGCGAGGGAGAGCAGAAGCAGGCCGAGGGGGACCGCTCGGGTATCAAGGTGGGTTGACGCGCAAGGGTGCGGGTGTAAGCGAGAGGTCATGGCTGATGGACCTCTACGAACCCTTCACCGGGCAGCCCCTGTCGTCGATCCTCAACTTGCCTCTCCTTCACCTGACGCCGCACGACGCCGGCCACATCTCCCAAATCTGGACGGCCTACCACACGGCCCACCCGACCTTGTCCAACTCATATCTCTCTGCCACGCTACCTTCCTCGACCTACGCTTCCATGTTGAAACTGGCCAAGGAGAACCCATTCTTCGTCCTCCCTTTACCGAGGCTAGCCGAGTCCTCCGCAGAGGGTACCTCCGGGGACATGGTGACGGACGAGTACGAGATGTTCTACCTTCAATGGCTGTTCCACCCCACCCCGACAGGCTCTTCTCCCCCTTCGGCCGAGGCCAACCCGGCCCCGTTACCACTGACCACCAGCGTCATCTTCACCCCTCTGGAAGAGTTCAAAAAGCAGGGCGAGTGGGCTCAGCCCTACCTCGTCCTGACCCACTACCCCGACATGGCCCAGTCTCACGACCTCGTCCTGATGCGGGGCGAGATCAGCCCCGCGGCAGCGACGGGACCTCAGGGCTCGCTCGCCAACCCGGGCTTCCTGCTCAGTCAACAGCAGGCTCAGCTGCTCGCCCTGGCTTTGCAGAGGTTCTACTGCACCGGGATCGAGCTGGCCAACGAGGGAGACAAGGGCAGGAAGGAGAGGTCTGACAGGGCGGCGGCGCTGAGAGGGTTCAGGGAGAGGCCCGGAGAGTGGGACTGGGCCGGGCTGGTGGGTATGGCCTACGGTGGGCTGGTATAGGCTATTGCGTATCACGTCAAGTACAACCTAGAGCCAGCATTGACAGGGTGGCGATGACGTAGAGGAGGCGATCATGAGTGGCTTTAGTGTCTATGGGTCGAACCGTAGATGTCCCATGCACACTCTGAGCTGCGCGGTGCTGAGCTACTATGGCCACACCGAGCGAGCGGTCTCGCATCCCATCCTGCATGGACATGTCCCAGACATCCAAGCAATCACCTTTCGGTACCCGACGCACCGGACATGGCCGTTCGGGCTCATAACCACCGATAGCCGAAAAAAAGTCGACCCGAGCTGGTTCACGACTCGAAAGCTTATCATTTCTCCAGCTGGTCTTGAACCACGCATCCGAGCGTTGGAACCTCATCTATAAGGTCACCGTACTTGCCACACGCCAATGTCCCACGCCTATCTGCCCACCCCGCCCGCCGAGCCCGAGGCACTGACGCCCTCGGCCCAGGCCACCGTCTACCTTCACACGCCGTTCCACCCGAAAGCGGAGGAATACGCCGAAGCGCGGTTCGCAAAGGTGCTCCGGCCGAAAGATGGAACGATGGAGGAGCTGATGGCGCAGGTGGACGGTATATGTACGTGAACGGTGGGCCAGCGGGCGTTGTCGGATCTAGCCTGGGGTCTTGACCGTACTCTGTGTGCTGAGCTGGACCAAGGGGCGGTAGCTTGAGCGACAGCTGATCCACCTTGCCCGGTCCGCAGTACTGCGCGTCGGACGCATCACCCGGGAGATGTTACTGGCCGCGCCCAAGCTCAAGATCATCTCGAGGAATGGCACGGGATACGACAACATGCACATCCCGACGGTCAGAGAACGGGGCGTGGTGGTGACCAACTGTCCTGGCGGGAATGCCCAGGTGGGTCACATTGGATACAAGTGTGGTAGCCAGAGGCATGGCGTGGCGCGGCCTCTGCTGCCGCTTCCACGGGAGACAATGCTGATGGCCACCCTTTGCCCCCGCCCACAGGCCGTGGCCGAGCTCGCCCTGACCCTCATGCTGGCCGTACTCCGACGGGTCGTCGAGGTCGACACCCGGATCCGATCCGGCGAAAAAGTCCCATCCATCACCGTCCTCGCTCCGGGCCTGTTCGGCTCGGTGGTCGGCCTGGTCGGGATGGGTGACACGGCTTACGAGCTCGCCAAGCTGTTGCTCGCTTTCAATTGCCGGATCCTGGTCTACTCGCCCACCTCTCCTGTGGACCGATGGCGCACGGCCGAGTCGAGGTATCCCACCCCTATCCCCCATGACAGATGCTCGGACCTGGAGCAGCTCCTGCGGCAGGTCGATGTGGTCTCGCTCCATTGTCCGCTGAACGACGATACCCGCGAGCTGATCGGTAGGGAACAGATGGGCTGGATGAGAGATACCGCTGTGATTGTCAACACCGCCCGAGGCGGGATAGTCGTCGAGCGGGATCTGGAAGAGGCGCTGGAGAATGGGCGACTTGGAGGAGCCGGCATCGACGTGTGGGATGTCGAGCCGGCGCACGGCGATACCATGGGCAAGCTGGGCAAGCTGAGGAATACCGTCGTCCTGCCTCATCTGTGAGTCTGACTCTGCAACCTCTGACCGAGGTGTGATGCCGTCAAGGCACCCCTGCGGGGCCATTCCGGGCTGACCCTATGATGCGCGCAGAGGCGGAAGCACCGACGCTGTCACGCTCGAGGGCTGCGTCAAGGCCATTGACATAATGGCCGACTACCTGGATGGCAAGGGAGCGAGGAACAGGGTGGTGTGAGCGGTCCCACGCGGCGTACCAGCCTGCGCGGCGCCGTGCGGCCAGATGTCGAGACCCGATAGACGTTTAGAGGATCATCACGGGATTTACCAATAGCATGCCACTCTGCATATCTACTATAACACTCGTGATGAGCGTGCACGATTCGAACACCTTTTGCAGAGCAAGCGCCGTCGTTATCGTAGTCCGCAAGCCGCGCGAGCACTGGTCACCTTGTGCGTCCGGACGGTCCACTCAAGCGCTTGTCACGTTGAGACAGTCGCGGCGTGGGCTATAAGCTGCACCAGCCCGGCGAACTGCCGCATAGCCTGACCACTAGTCGAATCAACCAACTCATTGACCGGGGTCTTGAAGAACGACCAGGAGATACTTTTCATCTGCAGCGACGGGTCAGCCACCGCCCATATGATGTCAAATCCGCACGAGTACGGCAGATATACGACGAATCCTGATCCAGCACTCACCCGGTGTGATGATCAGCTCGTGACGTTTCGTCCGTATGCGCATGAGCTTGAGCTCGTCCTGGAGTCGAGGTATCAGCCGAGCTACACGTGTAAAAACGCAGTAATTCTGGCAGCTCGCGCCCTTGACCAAACTCACACCGGGATCCACATCCCCCACAGCTCTCGACACGGAAGCGACTATTCCTTCCACCGCACTGGCGTACTTTCTCCCGCCCTCGCCTTCGAACGCACTGCCCGTGCTCTGGACGATGCCACCGAGTGATGCTCCAGCAGAGTCACCAGACAGCGCTTCCTTCGACTCGTCCAAACCGTCCGACGCAGCTGACGTGACTGTCACCGGCGCCTGCCTGGAGAGGATCATGACCCCTCGGACATTGCGATAGGCGGACAACCGGGCGAGGGTGGATTCGATCTCGGGTGGAGGAGCAGTCTGCGTCTGGAGGGATGGGTGTGTCTTTGTCTGCTCCGCGGCCATCCTGCTGGGAATTGTGCCTGTGTCCTTTGCTGTCCGGAGGCTAGTGGACCCAATGAGATGAGCTGTCCGGTTGACTGTCAATGGACGCTGGTTGACTCGTGGTTGACGGTGGTTGAGTGGACTGACCCGGTGGAGGTCAAAGCGCTGAGAGGATCGGGGAATCACGGGATTTGAGCCGTTGTGGCACATTTTTCCAGCTCACGATACCAGGCTCAACAGCTCGATTTCGATACTCGGCCTCTGAGCCTCTTCCGAGCGTGTGCACCTATCTCTGACCGCTCCCTCGCTTTGGACCGACCCAGACACCGCACAAGACAGCGACAAAATGAGCGTGAGTGGGGGGTCGCAACCATCCACGCGTCACTCCCGAGCTGACACGCAAATCTTCCAGATCCCGCGAACCATCCTCCGATCCGTCCGAGCCTCGTCCTCAAGACGTCTCGTCCCCTCCACCCGGGCCCTCTCCACCTCCCGGGTCGTCTTTGCAGACGCCGAGTCGTCCTCGGCCGCCGCGGCCGTGTCCCCCAAGATCGCACCGATCGTGGAGAGCATCTCGTCATTGTCCCTTTTGGAGGTTTCCGAGCTGGTATCGGCGTTGAAGGTGGGTCGCTGTTTTATGTCTGGGGAATTGGCGAGGATGAAGAGGGGGCGGGAGGGGGGCGCGAAGGATCGGTAGGCGGGTGATCCTTGTGCACCGGGGAGAGGACTGCCTCATGGGCAGCAGCGTAGAGGTGACGAGCAATCGGGGACAGCGCCGTGTGCTGGATCATGGCTGGTCACGAGGGTTCAGGAAGGTCACGGCTTGCGGGCCAATGGGAATGGCGCGAATATATCCAATGGGACACCCCGCTGACACACTCCCAGACCAAGCTCAACATAACAGAAATCGCCATGCCCGCCGCTTCAGCAGCGCCCGCCGCATCAGCAGCAGCGTCGGCAGATTCCGCCGAGCCAGCCGAGGAGAAACCAAAGGAGAAGACCATCTTCACCGTCAAGCTGGAGAAGTTTGACGCGGCCGCCAAGGCCAAGATCATCAGGGAGGTCAAGGCTATGATGCCTAATATGAACCTGGTGGAGGTGAGTCGGAGTGTCGAATGCATCAGGCTAGGGGTGTGATTGGGACGGGGCAGCCGGCGTAGTCGTGGCGTTGCCATTGCCTCTTGTCGGCTGGCCACCGCGGCAGCGCTGTTCGGCCAGTCGGGTGGTGAAAGGCCCAGCACTCTGCCACAAGGCGACTGCTGCTTGGCAGATCTGGCTGAGAGGTCTCTCGGCTTGCACGCTATCCCCCCTTCACACCCTTAACCTCCCTTGACGCGAGTTGTCGTCCGCGCACCGCTGACCCATCCTCCAGGCAAAGAAGTTCGTCGAGTCAGTCCCGCAAACCCTCAAGGAGAACGTCCCCAAGGAGGACGCCGAGAAGCTGCAGAAGACGCTGACCGACCTCGGAGCGACCGTCTCGCTGGTTTAAGCGCGGGTGAGGACGGGCAGGACATAGCGCATATGGACGTGTCATGCATAGCTTGCATCGGTTAGAGGCGGGACGTGGGGATGAGTTGCGCCGGTGGTCTGATCCATCGAGATCTTGAGCAGGCATGATCGCGCGAGGGTGAATGGCAACCGGATCGCTTGCTCCTGCATGGAACCCTGCCAGGTGCATTCCTCATCGGCATGACTTAGGTCCGCACAGCTCGAGATGGGTATAAGAGACAGGCATCATATTGCAGCAATGCTCAAGTCGCAGTCTCGAGATTTCCTTCGCTCGTTCTGATTCCGTGTGTTTACCTGAAGTGTACGACAGGATTCTGACCAGCTGGTGCAACGGGGGTATTGTACCATCTGTCACTCCTCCTTCCCTTCTGTTATCCTCGGTGTCACCTTCATATCCAGGCTCATTTGGCTGACGGCGGTGCGCCGCGTCATCTTGCTTCTTCGTCTGCGCACTCTCTCGTTGCGGAATCGCAGATCACACCGGTCGCACCACGATCACGCCCGAACACCTAGCCCGACAACCTAGCGTAACTAGACTCCTTACTCCTCATCCGTCCTGATCATCCCGGCTCGGCCCTACTCGACGACTGCTCTATCGCACCATGGCACCCTCCATATCCCCCTCCACCACGCACTACGCCCTGGTAATCGACGCCGGCTCGTCCGGCTCCAGGTTGCAGATCTACTCGTGGCGTGATCCAGACCTGGAACGCGCCGAGATCATGCAGGAAGTCAGGGCCGCTCGTTCTGGCGGCGAAGAGGCGGTCAAGAGCCGATGGTGGTGGGACAGCCTGGACAGGCTCGGGGCTAAAGTCAAGGGAAGTAAAGGCAAGGGCAAGGAGCGAGAGGATGTCATGGAGACGTCTGCGTTGAGGCGGCTGGTGAGGGTGGGGAAGGGCGTCGAGGGTGATGACTGGGTCAAGAGGGCAGAGCCTGGTGAGTGGGTGTGACGAGGTGACGGCGGTCATCCGGTGGCTCAAGGCGACGGGGCCGTTGCGAGGAGCTGTATGAAATGGGGGATAAACCTGACTCGCCTTCTCCAGGCATATCCACCGTGGATCCGCAGGATATTCCGACCTACCTCGCACCGCTCCTGTCTCACGCCTTGAGACATATACCGCCCTCGCAGCATTCCTCCACACCCATCTACGTCCTGGCCACAGCGGGTATGCGTTTGCTGCCAGAACACAACCGGAAAGCCATCCTCGCGGCCACTTGTGATCTGATCAAGAAGGATTACCCGTTCGAAGTGGACGGTCCGTCGAGCGCTGGTCCATGTGGTGACTCCATAAGGGTCATTTCCGGAGAGGAAGAGGGCATGTGGGGGTGGGTCGCGGTCAACTACCTCATGGATGGGTTCGGACACGCCCCGGAAAGCACGCATCATCAGCTGCAAACGGTCACACCCTCCCACGCCGGCGCCCACGACAGCAGCCCCTCCAATCTATTGCCCCTCGCACCGCTAGCCGACCCACCACCGCACTCATCAACAGACAGCGTCACACCCGTGGACGTAAATCACCACTCGCCGACGTTCGGCTTCCTAGACATGGGCGGAGCTTCCACTCAGCTAGCATTTTCACCGTCCACCAACGAGATCATTAAATCGGGCTACCCCAAAGAACAACTAGGCAGCGTGTCGCTACGCTTGCTATCAGGCGAAGTGGTGGAATGGCCAGTGTTCGTCGCATCGTGGCTTGGATTTGGGACCAATCGCGCTCGAGAACGATACGCGGATGGACTGATTACCAAGTGGCAAAAACAGTATGAAGCGACCGGTACCTCGCTCGATAAGCCCATCGTCGACCCGTGCTTGCCTGCTAACCTCGAGATACCTTCGACCAATCCAGCCAAGTACCCTGGGTTCGTGGGTAGCGGTTCGTTCTCGGAATGCCTGACTCAACTCACACCGCTGCTCGAGCACTCGACCCCTTGTCCGACAGAACATTGCCTGTTCGCTGGACTGCCCACGCCGCACATAGACTTCCAGCGCGAGGACCAGAGAGGCTTCATCGGCATATCAGAGTATTGGTACACCTCTGAGCAGGTTCTGGGGCTAGGCGGGGTGTGGGACTGGGGAGAGTGGGAGAAGGGCATGAACGAGTTTTGCTCCAAGGACTGGAAGGACATTGAGGCTCAGGTCGAAAAGGAGAAGGGCTGGAGAGGGTCTGCTGTGAGTTGTCTCAATCACTGTGAAGCGAACCTGCGAACTGAGCCTTCCGCCCAGATTGGCCCCCATCGGCTTCAGCTGCAGTGCTTCAAGGGCGCGTGGATCTCGAACGTCCTGCACGAGGGTATCGGAATACCTCGGCTGGTCGATGCTGGAGGCAATGGCACTCTGACCGGGGGTGAGATCGGCGACACCAATGCGGAAGCGGAACATCGAGCGAGGGAGAAAGGCCTTCTCGGTCACAAGCCGAAACACCACTTCCAGTCCATGGACGAGGTCGGCGCGACGGCCATCTCGTGGACGCTGGGCAAGATGGTGATTGAAGCGTCCAAAGCGGTAAGACCGCGCTCCGTCGCTGCCGAGTCAGCCTGGTCGGCAAAGCTGGGCAACCTGCCTCTGGGCGGATGGGAGGAGCGACTGGAGAAGATGGGGATCCAGACCATCTGGGCCTATGGTTTCGTCACCTTCTTCGTCCTGGCTTGTGTGTTCACAACACTCCGGAGGCGGTGGCGTGGGAAGCCAGGGACAAAGAGGAATCGCAAGTCGAGCGCGGCGAGCTATTCTATCGAAGAGGGCTTCTCTTCCGACTCGTCCACGATGTCTTCTTCGGGCGGCTCAAAGGCGAGATTTGCCACGCCCGGCCGTATTCGACTGTGGACGTTGCGTATGACTCAAGCTACGAACCGGTACATACCCGTCGGTCTCCACCTAGGACGGCACGCGCCACTGACGAGGCCCAGTGGTCTACCGCGACACAACTCGATGCCTTTGCCTATGCTCAGTGGGGGGCCGTATACGCCGACCAACTCGCAACCCCCTTCACCAAGGGGTCTCGCCGGGTCATTCTTCACGCCCGCTTACGCTCAGACGTCCACGGCCTCGGGCAATCTGACTGTACCCACCACACGGCCTTCTTCCACCTCGCCAGAGCTGGGTCTAGGCGGTCTCGGCAAAGGCACGGCCTATTCCTCCTCCAGCATACGTTCCCTGGCCGCCTCGGGCTCAAGCTCGCCCGTGCCAACGGGATCCCCGCCTCGCGTCAAGTCGACCCGGGGCAAGATGCGCAATGCTTCGTATCCGTACCTCGCCGCGGCCGGAGCTGCCTCGGGTTCAGGTGCCAACACGAGCGGCGGCTGGAATGACCCCCCGACCTCCATGCTCAGCCACAGCCACGGCCACAGCCTCACCCAAAACCCCTATGATCAGGTGGATTCCCGCTCCGGTGGTCTGGGCATGTCCATGTCGGGCACCCTGACGCCCACCGCTGCCAACCTCAGCAGGAATTCGAGCAGGGTCAACCTGGTGGATATGGGAGGCATGGCCATGCGAGCCAGTCGCGCTGGCACCCCGGGCTATGACGATACGCCGTGAGGGAAGATGTGCTCGGGTGTGATCTGTCGTAATTCATGGCTCGTAGCTCAAAAGCGCATATGCTGTGCTCTTCTTGGACAATTGACGTACTTCGAATCGACAACATGTACAGGCGATGTTCGATGCAGTCTTGCAAAGCACTGTATGCAGTATGGCTGCATGTTAAAGCTTCTTCACCTTTTGCAATAGTAGCCGCCACAATACACAAGATCGATTCATGCCCCCGAATCAAGACTTTTATCTCCCTTCCATTTCATAGCTCCTCACTTGCATCGACGAAGAGGTCGCGCAAAATTGCCGCCTGAATACTAACCCTACCGCTTTGCGTATTACACATGGTTGTCGTCCTCAGTGAGATCAGGCTCCACTACCAACTTGCCATGGCGTTTCTTTCCGAACAGGCGCTTCATCTAGGGTGGATCATCAGGATCGATACCTCGGTCATCTGCGTCGCTCACACCCTACTCACCTCTGCCCACGTCAGCTCTCGAAGCTTGGTCAGATCCTGTGGTCGTTCGGGTCGGTAACCACTAGAACGGGCGTGAGCTGTTGCATCAGAATACGGCCGGGAACGGCGCGAACAGAGAAGGAGCTCACAGTAAGAGATTTCTCGCAATATTCGCGGCATACAGCGAATTGTCATGGCGGTCTTCTGGAAGTCGCCTCTCGTTGACGATCCGCTGTTTTCCTTTGACTTCCAGAATCTCCATGTGCGGGACTTGTAGCTGAGGCCAAGCCTGTCCTATAGCCTCCCACCACCAGAACGAGCGGCCGTCCGTGGCAATCTCGTCCAGGTGTGACACTCTGTATGTGGTAAGATGCTTGGTTACAAGGTCATACCGATGTGCCGCCCATTGATTAGGGTCATTGCCTAGCGGGGCGAGCGATACGATCACTCGTGGGGGCTCGTTTGGGTCTACAGCAGCCCAAAGCTCAAGCAAGATCTCTTTCGCCTCTGCGTACCTGCGCCGATGTACCGCCACGTTGATTGCCGAGGCCAGATTTGGTGGCACCAACAGTTTGTCGCTCTTGATCGGTGGCGTATCGCTCGAATTGCGACGAAGCAGTCTGCTTGCTTGTCAGCCGTTAAAGAATCGATCAAACAGACAACGCTCACCGTTTATACGTCATCATCATGAAGACACTGAGCGGGAATTCGTCGACCTGCCGTCCCAGGCTGATCTCCTCCAAAGCCTTGGAGAAACTCTTCTCTTCCACGATCATTGCCCAACCATATAGTCGCTGACTAATGATGTCCCATGGCTTCCAGCACCTCACGCGAGGTTGTATTGGATCAAGCACATAAGCGCCTTCTCCAGGTGGCGTATGGTAATTTGAGGACGGAGAAAACAAGTCGCCTTGCGCTCGATCGCCGGTAGTCATGAGACCGCCAGAAACGGCTGTCATTGGGTGCCGGTCCGAAACTTGAGCACGCGAGGTGGAGCTCATTGTAGGAGGACAGTCTTTCGATAGTCCATGATGTCCAAGTGACCCTGCGCGAACCGAGTGCCTTGCAAGCGGAGAAACATTCTTCTGACTAACAACGCAACCCTCGTCAGTATGGAGTATCTCTTTCATACGAGAACAGAACCCACTGAGAAGAGGCTCGATGTGACCTATTGCTCTCGGATGGGGTGGCAGGAAGATCGCGGTCTTTAGGATCCGACAAAGCCGCATGTGGCAGGACACCCTCGGTAACAACAGTCATAGCGATCTGTCTGGGGTATACTGTGCTGAAATGAGAAACCGCACGAGACTGCGCCTGGTCGATGCCAGATTCATGAATAGGCCTAGGAGTTCCTGTCGCCGATCCAGTTGGCGCGCGAATGAGGATGTCCGGACCCGAAGGGCCATGCGAAGAGCCAACAGGTAGTTCCACATCGGATCCCCAGTTTAGTATTCGTCCGTGCTGATCGAGGTTTCCGCATGGCGCGCTGGGTTGCCCACTTGCTTGAGCCTGAAGTACAGGCATCCCAGTGACTCGTGAAGATCTGGACGAAGGCATATTATTGAAGATGAGGTCGTCAATGAAGTGGCCGGGTATGTTGGGCGCGACCTGAGAACCTAATGTGGCTGGCCTGTCCGTATGAGTCGCCTCGGCTCTCTGTGTCTCTACGGCGGCAAAGCGCGCTTCAAAAGCAGACAGCCGGGCCAAGATCTACGAGATCACAGTGAGCAGATGAGTTTCTGCTTTGACGTTAACCGACTCACTTCCTGCACCCAATCGGGTGGATCATCAGTTGTCGAATGCGGCTAGTCACGCATATCAGTAACAACGAATATCTCGCTGAGACATATCCTCACCTCTTCCGACGTATGACAATCGTTTCTATCGCCAAAGACCTTTGAGCGTGTATATCCCTTGCTCTTCGCTTGTCTTGCAGCTGAGGGAGATTTGCGACCTACTCTGATCTGCGAAGTTAGAACAGCATCAGTCCACTTGAAGTGGGTATCTCGATCGAAGGCTCACCTCTTGCTGTTGTCGGAGGTCTCTCAACTCGATGATCCGCGCTCTAGCCGCCCGCTGTAAGGCCTTCTTCGCTTGGTCTCCAATAAGATTTAGTCGTGCTCCGTCAAGCAGTTGACAAAGCGTCTCATCGTGGAATTTGCTATCCGCCACAAGCTGGTTGACATTACTGACCGATGTGGCAGGAGTCGGCGGGTCAGTCGAGGGGTGTTGTAAAGGGGGACCGTTTCCGATGGTTTCCAAGCTGGGTGGCGCTTTTCTAGCGGTAGAGCGAGAAGAGACTGTGCGGTCCGTTGCCTTCTCCCCACCCTTCGTGTTTGAACCAACTCCTGAAGTCTTGATTCCACCACCCGTCCGTTGCGGTGTGATCACTGGAGCGCGTGGGAAAGCATCCGATTGAAGTGTTGACGGCTTGTGCTTTGCCTTCGTTGTGGGGAGGGCGTGACTGATGGACAGCTTGTCTAACCGATTCGAAGGTGGTTTGTGAGGTTGAGAGGGGGCAGCTGGCTGGAAGGGAGCATATCATACCAGCTTGGTAAGCGGGTGTGCAGTACGCAAGCACAGCTCAGAGAGCACTCACAGGTTTAGATGCAACAGGTTCCCCCTCTCTGTGAGAACGTACATTTGACCTCTCTTGAGCACGATCATGATCCGGCAGGTCTGCTCCTAGCTTTGGACTGGCGGTGACGGACTGCATCGTGTGCTCAGTTCTGGAGGCCCCAACAGGACTATCCTCCTGTTACGATTGTCAGCGATGCTGCGAGACACAGATTTCAGAAGGCAGTACTCACGTCTTCGACGGTCTCCACAAACGCGCTCCGGTCCTGTCGATGTCGCGGTCTTGGCGTTTCATCTTCCTGAAGGAAGGAAAACAAGTTTTGATCATAGCTCAGCCCCAGACCAGCCCTGTCGTCGTCCTCCGTGACGATGAGTGACCCGGGGATGTGCATACCAAGCGGAACACCAAAGGGGATGCGGAGGAAGAGATTACTCATACCAGCCAGATGTGTTGGGTCCTGTACTTCGTGATGCGGTGCGTCCATGGAAGCGAGCTGTACTGAATGTCCGGCAGCGAGAGGAAATTCGTTCTCGATCATCATATGCCCGAAGGACGGATCGCTGGTAACGGTCTCAAACGTCTCTCGAGGACCTCTAAACCCGATCCCCTGGATATCGCCTAATATGTCTCGCTCCACGTCGTTCATGGCCCGCTGTTGGGCAGCTTCCAGATGCGCAAGAGCAGCGGCACGAGCTCGTTCCATAGCTTCATTTTGTTTGGAGTGAGCCTCAGCATGCGAAATCGTGGGATCGCGGTGTGTCTTATGAGCAGTGGCAGAGTGATCGATTTCGTCATGGAGTTCATCGTACTCGGACTTGGTCTGAGGGGGGCCAGCGACAGGCGGTACCGGCAGCGGGACAGAGGGAGGTATTTTGCGATAAACTTGGGGTGCTATCCCTGGCGACGAGGGCACCTGAGTCTGCTGGCTTTAATCAGCAGATGCATGCGTCAAATGAGCAGCACCGACCTTAGCCACCTCGGATCGGGGAAGAGGCATGCGAGCGGGGTCTATCATGCTGCCAACACCGAATGTACCCATGCCTGGGCTGTCGTCAGTCTCGCGAGATGTTCCGCCCGTACCTGGCCTAGGCATGGCTCGAGCAGCGACTCCCCTGCTGAGTACCTTGCTGTCAGGTCGCTGCGACGCCTGCATGTCTTCTCGCACGTCCAAAAGACGATGTCCTTTGGCCGGGTCGAGAGCAGCGAACGGCAGATGAGGAGCCGGGCTGTAAGCAAAAGGGTGTCGGCGGTGCGCGGGTTGCCCTTTGGCGTCTACCATAGATTGTGGCCCTGTTAAGGTCAAGAGTAGCGCCATCAGTCACCTGAAAAAGCCCAGCGGGACGCTCGCTGCTACCATCTGTACTTACTTGAGGGGTAAGGCCCAAACATCCCTTCTGGGATAGTCTGAGCATCCGCTTCTATACCATGGACCCAAGGTAGTACTGCAAGTATAAGAATCATGTCGTCAGCTTATCAACGTCACTCAACCTTCTCGGATTGTACGATACCTTTGGCTCGAGCGCTGGAACCATAGATTAATCACGTCAGCTTGTTTCCTATGTGTTGTCAGCCGTCCACCGTAACCCACAACCACTCACGAGGGCGTCCGGTCTGCCGAGTTCTTCGAGTCTCTAGGGGTATCGCGTCGACTGTTCCCATCACCATCGCCTACAGGCCTCGGCCTCGGCGGGGCTGTAGTGGATGTCGAGGTGGAAGGCGTATCGGTAGAGGTGGCACGAGTGAGTGACATGGTCAGCGACATGGCCGATATCATGGCTTGACAATATCCGAACAGTGGTAAAGGAGCGTGAGTACAACGTCCGTCACAGCAAGAAGACGATGCGTGCCAGGATCAAGGTGAAGCGCATTAATCTGAATGAGTCCGTGAAAGGGGGGTTGAAGAGGGAGCTCTTTGTGAGGCGCAGTTGGTCTGACCATAGTCTCCGCCAATGCAGTATATATGTCTGCACACCGCGACCGGCGCGCTCTTGGTAGACGGCTCCCAGCAAACGACACCGCACAGACAGCTTACTCACGATACTTTACGACCTCGATTTTCTCCTTCACATTCACCTGCTCTCCGTCTTCAACCACGTAAGTCTTGATGTTCCGCAGCACCTTGGTTGCCATGATGTGGACGATGCAAGATACGAGTGCTCTGAAAGGGTTAGAGGAGAAACGAGCGATTTTGAGTGTTCTCGCTCAAGCTGAAGGATGCAGGGAGTATTTGTTGCAAGGAGGGGAATGTCAAGACAAGTGAAATGTTGACAGACGGCTGACTAGGTTGAATGAATCAACGTGTGTGAGGGTGAGTGGCGCGGACAAGACAGCGGTCAGTGCGTTGAGGGTGAGCGACCATGCGACAGCAGAGAATTGGGATGAAAAGCAGAAGTCGTGTCTGTTGTAAGTTCGAGTACCCGTTGATGTCGGAGCCTATAGCAAAGACTTTGGGGCACTGCTCGTGGTCTCTTGCCAGAGGAAGCATGATGGACAAAGGAACATTGCCTCAGCTGACCTCCCGGATGCGGCTTCGAGGGGACTCCTTTGGACTGTTCATCAGCACACAGTCAAACACTCGTATACACATGTACACGGACACATGCGTGCGAACACTCACCGTGAGCCCACAACGCGTTCCGGGGGAAGGCTACCAGCAGCACCAGCAGAATACTAGTACTTCATGCATGCCGCCGGCTAGTGGCCGGAGCCGTATCTACCGAACAACATCTCCCCGACGCCACAACCTATAACGACCGAGATGATCCACCAGATGTTGAAGGTCATGACGACCAGCCTATTGAACAAGTCCGTTAGATGCAGCGATTGAGATGGCGGACAGTGGCAGAACCCACATCAGGAGGTAGTGCAACAAGGTCTGCAAAGCCTGCAACAGACCTCTGGGGAGGTCCACGCCCCATTGGAAGGGCCGTGACCACCTAGCTTCTCGACCAGGATCAAGACTTCTCCGTACGGCTTTAGGCAGATGGCTCGCTATCACGTCATGAAGCTCATCGCCCGGTCGCTCTTTGGTGGACTCGATACCAGGTGAGTAAATAGGCCCGGCGCCGTTAGACGAGCTCTGACCTCCGGTCGAGTAGGTCACGCCGAGGGTACTGGTGGCGGTAAGGTCTTTCGCAGACGAAGACCTGCGAGAAGTGAGGAGTTGCGGATGCAAGGAAGAGGTAACCAGTGCCGTGGCTGCGCGAGATGACTTTGCTAGCGGACCTTCTGCTGTCGGTCGCGAGTAGCCTACGATGCTGTATATCGGTCGGCTCGCCAGAACCTACAGCATGCCTAGGCAAACAAGGAGCTCACCCTTTCCTCCAAGATACGTCGCACGCTCGCCTGAATGCCACGAGATATCTCTCAAAGACCGCCAAGAGGAACAAGGCGACGCATACGCCAACGATGGCGCCGGGTGAGCTGGGCACCCAGGATGCGAGCCACAGAGCTACACGAGTTGGAGATGTCAGTCAGTCGCTTCGCCCTGTGACCAGCCGCGAAGGACGGCACTCACTATCGGTGCCTATTGACCCATGAAAGTACATTTTCGTGCTGCCCATCGAGCCGGTCGAGGACACTGATTCGCCGTCAGTTGGTGCGGCGTAGCCCGGCGCCCCGAGAGCTGGAGAAACGCATCGCACGCCATACTCACTGTCATCCATGCCCTGCATGGAGTCATGATTGTGCGACACTGGGGGGAGCGTTAATGGAGCGGTTCATAGCGTTGGTTTCGACTCACTCGTCGTGCCTGATTATAGTGGCAAGCTGATACCAAGCTCGATACCGATGCTGCGTCACGATGGGATCCTTGCTGTCAGTATGTGGAGATGTCAACGTCGAAGACAAGCTGTACATGTTCAAAGGTCATTTCACTCCACCCAGATCACGTCTGCACCCCTCACTATCACCCGCTGTATAAATAGAAAGCTTGATCGACGCAAGTCGAGGCATTAAGCGTAAAATGGCTCAACAACAAGTTAATCTCGTGACGTCCGAGGTTTTCGAACGTGCCTGAGCGAACAGTAAGGCTGGGTATCTCTAGACCTGCTGGGACCAAGGCATGTCCACGATTCAACTTCTCTGAAGGGGTTCTCTGGAGAGCAGCAATTGCAAGCAGTCACCTGTCTGATCGTGACTGAAGTGGGTGCCTTCTCCAAGGTCCCAAGGTAGTCCGCATAACCGTATAAACCCTCGCCGTGATCCATCCAGCATGTCTCCCTCTTCGTCCACCGCACTACAACCTACCCTCTACTCGGTCCTTCCTGCTTCTCTCCACCCATCACTCACAGCGCACATCTCGCTCGAAGCCATCCATATCGAGCCGCTGCACACCACCGAACGACTCTACCGTACGACGAACCCCGTCGTCCCAGGCCAACTGCGGAATCTGCGCTTCCGGTCAATTCTCCGCTCTCGCTCTGGCGGAATCTTGGGCAGCAAAGGCAAGGCCAAAGCCAGCTTCGAGGGTCCCGTCGACGCGGAAACATGGGATCACGAGCTGGCCTACATATCTGCTCCGTTAAGGGGCGCCGAGTATTCGGAAGCGTGTACGAGGGCTGTCATACCCCTGGATGTACAGGGGACGGAAGATGAAGCCGATCTGGAGGCGTTTACCAAAGCTTTGGGTTTCGAGTGAGTCTCCGCGTCAGACCGGACTGGCGTCTCGCGGTGCGCACGTGCCCTCTATCGCTGGCTGACGGAGCGACCATAGACACTCCCACTCTTATCGCCTGACAGGACTCCTGTTCCACCTACCCTTACCCGTTCCTTCCAGTCCGCCGCTCACCCTGCAATTGTCCCTTACTCATCTCGACCCGATATCCCTCGGCATCAAGGCCACCTCGGCACCTCCAGATCCGACCAGACCGTACTTCGCCCAGCTACACCCTTCTCGACCCGTACATGCCGTACCTTCCCCCGGTGACGTTGGATTGAGCGATGTGGTGGAGTACATGAGACAGGTAGCAGGCAGGATTGATGGCCTGGAATGGAGCACGGCTGCTCAATGATACACTGCTTTAATGCATCGCAGAGTATACTCATCCAGCAGACTCATACCTCGAACACCAGGAGAGTATCTTCCGTGCCGTCGGCGCCCGCTACAACCATCACAGGATCTGGAAGTCCTCATCATCATCGTCGACCACAACACCACCAGAGGCGCTCGGGCCATCCTGCTCATCCACCTTCCTCCTTTTGGTCACCTGGTCGATCTCTGTAACAGCCTTGACGTCTCCGTCATCAGGGGCGGAGCGCTTGACGCCAGCGGCGGGCATGCTCGACACAGGTGTGACCTGCACCGGGTCCGCTGACGTAGCAGGATTGACCGCTGTAGAAGCGGGCAGAGAGTCGAGAAGTATCGGCTCCTCTGATGGTTCTCGAGGCGCAGGCGCGGGCGGCGCAAGAGGGATACTAGGCTTGTTAATTGGCAGAGTGTAAGGAGCGGATTGGTCGTCACTGCATTCGTGGTCAGTGAAACTTCGTCGAATGACAGCACGAGAACTCACCCTCCGCAGATGCAAAAGTGGACTGGTTGCCATTTACCATCCTCATCCCTCACAGTCAACATCTTGCCTCTTTTGACATCAAGGTCTGCCAGGGTTCTGTCGTGATTATCGTCGAAATCGGGATCCGCCAGTAATCTCCCTCCTTCGAGAATCGTCCATTCCACCTCCTCATCATCTCCCTTGTCGTCAAACGACGCAGAACCGAGCCAGGTCTTGACGACATCGTTGACAAATTGACCCAGAGTACATCGTGCTAGGTCAACCTTGAAGGGGATGTAGACGTCTCGACATACCGCACATTTTGGATCTGCTCGCTGTGGCGCTGAGTGACCGAGAGGTTTGGCAGGATCCGTTCGGAGGAAGACGTTTCGCACAGCCGGGCCTGCAGAGCTCTCCGCTTCGGTCGACATCGCAGTCGTTGATCCCGGGGCTGGGAGCCATTTCAGTATGTTGAGCGATTGCATGACGATGAGACCGGCAATGATGGCGTTAGTCGTAGCGATGGCAGGGATGATATTTCCAGCCATTTCTAGTCGGTAATCAGCAATCTATCTCTTGCTGGTGATCAACGTCCTTACCTTTGACTTCGAATCGGGTCTTGTTGACGATACCATAAGCTGTGGCTCGCAGATTGGCAGTTGCGAGAACGAAATCCAACGTATCATCATCGTCCTTGTCAAAGGCAAGAGGCACATTGGGAAGAGCAATAGCACGAGCAGAGAGACGCTTGCAGCTGGCAGGGAAATGCTGTATCAGTCTCGGATGCTCGAGAGACCAGTCTCAGACGCACGAGTCGATGAATAGTTCCGAGTTCTGCTTGAGTGTCAACTCTTGCTGATCTTTGAGTCCCTTCTTCTCCGCTTCCTTAGCACTGACTTGACCGTTAGAAGTAGCAGGAGCGGCGGGTGCAGCTCCTCTCAGAGGGGGAGTCTGGAAAGAGCCGTCCATGATTCCCTCGTACACCAGCGGTACGGGCTTGACTCGGCCTTCCTTCTTCCACATATCTTCCATCGCCAGAAGGCGGTTGATGTCGTCGTTGAACACCTGATCCGATCGTCAGGGCTTGGGTAAGTGTAGATGGGCTAGCCCACGGCTTACCTTGTGGAAGACCTTGCGCGGTCCATCTTCTTCGCCAAGGCTTTGACGCACTTCTCTGAACGCAGCAGCTTCCTTCTTCAGATTCTCGATCTCTTCGGCTAGGCCGATGTCAACGTTGATCGTACGGGTGACTGGAGTACACACCATTCTCTCCTCCTGCTTTCGCCTGATCCAGCTCCTCGGTATCCATGTCCTCGTCATCCTTGCCAAAGAGTTTTCTGGGAACCGTCGTGAGCTACGGCCGACATACACACAACAGAGCTGTAACGCTCACCCAAATAGGTACGTCTTTCCCCACACGATACAGTGGATAGGTTCGCTAGGCGTTGATCGGATGGTGCAGACGGGGAACGACTTTGGCGTTGGCTTTGGCACACAGTCAAAGCATTCCGTGTGATCCTAAATCGCGATCAACGTTGAGCTGCGATCGTCCTATGATATGGAGCAAGCGGGGCTCACCTTTGCCATTGGCGTCACTTGCCCGAGGTATCCTGCTGTTCCCGACTCAATCAGAGGTACTCCAGCCGCCTGGCACAGTCGGTTGACGTGTCGTCGCGCATCTGAGTGATGTATTTCAGTCAGCGCTGTTCCCTGGCATCCAGCGTATACCCACCCATATTGTCCAAGGCATTCATGACAAGTCCGAAGCCCTTGATCCACTCGAGGTCGTTCACGCTATCTTTGACGTTGCCATGCCTCGCGTTGATCTCGATGCCCGATGAGGGATTGAAGTGGCGAGCAGTGACCGCGGCCACCAACGCCTTGGACTTGGAAATGTCTGGTTTGCGGAAGAGGAATTGTCGGTTCAGGTTCGACAGGTCGATCGTGTCCAGGTCGATCTGAGCGCGTGAGTCAGCCGGACGGGTGCTAACCGCAGACAGATACAGCTCGACCTCACAATTTCGATGTTGGCGAATCCTACCAACACAAGGTTTTTCACTGTGACAATTGATCTCGTCAGCCAACATTTCGTATGTGACAGGCAATACAGCGGACGGATGCATCACCAGCTTCAGCTCGTGGGCTCGTCGACAACCAAGGCACTATGTGTCTGACGTCTGATCCTTCCACTCGCACTCACAAAGCTCGCAGCCGATTCCACCCGCTCCCACCACAAGCAGCTTGGTGTCCCGCACTTTCTTATACAGCTCTGGCCCCAGCAGGGCTTCGGTTGAGGTAGAACGGGGCATGCTGGCGTTGTCACCGCTTCGGTCCTACGCAAGGAGTATCCGACAGGTATTGCAGTCCGTCTGGGGCTGAAGAGGGATCCGAATACGGGCACTTGTGGTAAGGAAGACGTCAAAGGGCTGAATAGTATGACGGAGTGGGTCATAGCTCATGTCGGACGCGAAGGCCAGATGCGTGGTGAACGGCCAGTCACGTGATCCGACATTGCGAGTTGTCTTTGCTCAAGGGTTTTAGCGTTACATGCGTGAGGTGACCAGTCCATCAAGTCTCATCAAGCTGAGTTCCTGCTCATCCTCTGCTCAAGTTTGCCCTCGATCCCACGAGCGGCCCCTCAAGCTTGCGATTGAGATTCCAGATCCGTTCAACGATTCTTGCCTTGACGCTGTAACCACGTTGTCAACTGAAGGACCGGTGTGTTGTGCAGCCGCGGTCAGGGCCGAAGCCGAGACCGATATCCACCGTTCGAGTCCGCCTCGAGACCAAAATTTGGGACTTCTGCGCTTTCGTCGACCGATAACTTGAATCATCATAGACCATCGCAGCGCCATTCACCAGCATGGCGACGGTCAAGCGCTGTCCCCTTTGTGGACCGGACGGTAATCTGCAAACGGATTACAGCGCAGGTAATGTAGTGTGAGTGGTTGTCTGTTCAGCGTATGTTTCGTACCATCGAGGGGATTAGGAGCTCACGTCCGGGCTTAGCTGTTGGACCTGTGGTCAGATCGTCGAGGAGGGCATCCTTGTCTCAGAGGTTGGCTTTGCCGAGTCGGCGGGCGGAAGAGTTCACGTGCAAGGAGCCTTCATCTCGCACAATGCGACAGGTTTCGCAGGGGTGCGAGGCGGCGTGCGAGGCGGTCAGAATACCGAGAACATCAAGGCACAGGGTGAGCAGGTCAGAGCGAGCGACTCGACGTGACCGAGTCAACAGATCGCTGACGCTGGCGGTATCAGGTGCATTGAAGATCGAGGGCGTGGGGCGGCAGATGCACCTGTCTCACAATATCATCGGAGGGGCCAAGCGGTTCTTCTCCCTGGCCGTGGATAACAAATTCAACCGAGGCCGTAGGACCGAATACATCGTGGCGAGCTGTCTGTACCTGCAATGCAGGCTACAGAAAGACGCCCACATGCTCATCGACTTTAGTGAAAGGCTTAGCGTGAGTCCCCTTGGCTGGGCGCCGCCTATCATCTTGCTAACCCGCCGCAGATCAACGTCTTCGAACTCGGCGCGACGTTTCTCAAACTGCGTTCCATTCTGAGCCTGCTCGAGCCGATGCCCGAGGTGGACCCAGCCATCTACAACCTTCGATTCGCCCATCGACTGGACTTTGGTACTTCCGTTCACATGGTAGCGACGGATGCTTCTAGACTCGTCCGGCGGTTCAAGGCGGACTGGATGACACAAGGACGACGCCCTGCTGGAGTCTGTGGCGCTTGTCTCATCATCGCTGCTCGTATGAGCAACTTCCTGCGGACGCCTGACGAAGTGGCTCAAGTGGTCAAGGTTCACCCAGAGACGATCAAGAAACGTCTGCTCGAGTTTGCCCAAACCGATATGGCCAAGAAAACGGTGGCGGAGTGGCGAGCCTTGACCGACGCAGATATCGAGAAGCCATCCGTGACTGAACAGCCACCCGTCGTGAAGCAGACCGAACTGAAGCAGATCAAGATTGAGGCGCTTCGCGCAAAGGAAGAAGCGGAAATGACAACGGAAGATGGCTATTCCGACGGGGACGATTATGACAGTCAGAGCGGCAGCGGCGGTGACGAGGAGGAGGAGGAGGAGGAGGAGGACGGAGGGCCGAGGCGAAAGCGGGTCAAAGGGGAGGGAAGCGAAACCGGGGTGGTGGAAGCCGCAGCAGAAGGCTTGACAGACGACGAAGGGAGCGGTGTAGAGGAAGAGGACGACAATCTGGAACCGCTAGCCCCCTCAGCATACGTCCAGGAGCTGGAAGGTGCTCGTGACGATCCGGAACAAGCCCGAGCGGAACGTAGACGAGGCAAAGCCGACATGATGAAGGAGCTCAAAGCTTACAGCAAAGCGGAGGCGATACACTCCGACGACTCGGATTTGGATCAGTTGGCGGACGAAGCGGAAGACTTGGGCGAGGGGGAAGAGGACATCGAAAAGGAGGAAGAAGATCCCGCCACGCAACTGCGGTCGATAACCAAGGAGGAGACGGACGCCGCAAATGGCCATGCGAACGCAAAAGGAGAGGTCTTCGAAGCGTGGGACGACCCAGCGGCCGTGATCAGCCATTTCCAACAAAAGTTTTTCCAAGGCGATGAACTGCTGTATCAAGGAGCCCACATGACGAACCGAGTCAAATTGTGGATGGGCGCCAGAAATCCCAGAGAGGTCATGGCTGAGGTGGAAGTGGTACAAAAGGCGCGGATCGCCCGTGAGAGAGGCGCCAAAGCTCGACCTGAAACGGCCTTTGACGATCTGGACGATGATGAGCTGGAGCAGTATTTCATGCTGGAAGAGGACGAGAAGCAAGCGAGGGCGAGGATGTGGTTGAGCAGTAATGGTAAATGGCTGGAAGAGGAAAAGGGTGAGCTGGAGCACAGTGTAACGAGCCATGGACATTGCTGACGGCTAGACGGATAGATCGACAGGAGAAGCGCGCCGCGTACAACAAGGCAAAGGGTATTGACCCCAACAAGCCCAAGGTGAGCGATGACCAGAATAAGCTCGAGTATTGCAGAATCTAACGATTCAACAGAACAAACGAAAACGTGCCGCGCCACACAAAGGCCCGTACACTTCGGCGACCGAGGCGATCCAGTCTTTCGCCAAAGGTAAACAGTTCTCTTCGCGTGTCAATTATGATGTACTGCGGCAGCTGGGTCTGGGCAAGACTGAGATGGCGGGTACGGAGGACTTGATGGCTTTCGATGACGAGAAGGATGGAGATGATGATCATGAGAAGGCCGATGACTGGTAGAAGCGCGAACAAGTACGACGTCTTAACGATCATAACGGGGTGGACGAGTCGATGTTGTCCCTGTATGCCTAGAGTGATAGGCTCATAAAAATAGATGTTGTAAAGAAGTGATATATGTTGTGCATATTCGTTGCCTACAATTGCGCACATACATACTACACGAGCGCTTGCTCCAACAGCTTAACCGCATCCTCGGCAGTGCCCCAGCAACTCTGCCATCCGGCGCCGCCGTGACCGTAATTATAGACGATCGCTGTAGGCGGCAGCTGAGACGCCGAGACAGCGGTCTCGTCAACCAGATTGATGTCCGGTCCTCGCTCCAAACGCGTACCGCCCTCTCGCGATGGTCTGAAGCCGACCAGCGTCTCGAGGACAAAGGGCCGCAGGGGCGATCCCTCTGTACCTCCGAGGACACGGCCGGCCGCAGCCATGGAGGCCGAAGAGTCGACTTCCAGTTCTACATCCGCCAACTCTGGGCAGATCTCCCTTGCCCGCTTCAGGATATCCTCAGTCGTGTCGGGCCTGGGATAAGGCATCCAATCGCTAATCTCCCTAGTACCGCCCAAAATGACCTCCCCGTCCGCTCGCGGGATGATATAGGTCCTCTCCCCGCCTTCGCCTCCGTTCAGGTCGCCCACTTGCCTGGTATAGCCCGATTTGATCCATGGCGCCTTGATCTTGACCACTTGACCGCGGGTGGGGAACATCGCCGTGTCCTCCACTCCTCCTAGAGTGAGAGCACCCAGACCCGCACAGACAACCACGGCTAGAGGTGGAGCAGGCCCGATCATCGCTTGAATCGACGGGTGGGTCAAAGCGGATAGGGAAGGCAGATGGTGGCGGTGGACCTTGGCTGTCCCAGCAGACAGAACATTGATCTTGCCTAGTAGCCGGTTCAGGTAGGTCAAAGGGGACATGGTGATGGAAGTGAACGAGACGGAATAATCGACAGCCGATGGCAGCGTCTGTTTGTCAATGATTGTGAACTGAGCGCTATATCAGCCCTGCGTCCGGGAGACCGTCGGTACCATGGCGCAGGGCGATACTCACGTCGGGATGCTCCTCATAGATCTTGAGATGCTTGCTCTGCCCTACAAACAGCTCGGTCTGTTTCAGCGGCATGAGACCGGTAGTCTCGCCTTCTTGTCTCCACTCCTCATACATGACTTTGAAGGCTGTTGTTGTGGTCAATAACGCTCTAAGGCCATGTCTGCCGCAGCGAACTTACTCTTCCTATCCCACCGCTGCTGACGCTCATCATCGTCATCCGCAAAACTTAGGTGATGTGCGCCTGCGATGGTGCTCGCATACTTTGCGTCCAGTGGGTCGTTGGGCAGGTGATCCGCGATGATGTGGATGGGATTATGGCTGACCTGATACAAGGGCGATTCGAGTAACCGGACGGCCGTGGTCAGGCCTATGATACCGGCGCCGAGGATGATGATGGGTCGCTCGCCCTGGAGTGCCATGTCTGTTGTGGATTTTGCCAGGTGTTTCGAGGGTGGGGGGATCATGAGGGAGTCCAGCATGCAACCCCCATTTTATACCTTGTCAACAGGGAAGGGCACGCTTTGGCTGGGCGTAGGAGGTGGCCAAAAAATCGCCAAGGAGCATGCTGAATCGGACAAAGTTGACCTTGGTCGAGCAGACAGTTGGCGAAACATCCTCATCAACGGCGATACAGCCGTGCTGTTGGCGACGCGCGACGCTGGTCGCTCGTCATTGATTGGCGATCCACCGACAGTTGGCGATACCGCGCTCAGTGGTTGGCGATAAGATGTCGACTCCCTGAATGAACCGAGATGCATCGGACATGGCCGAGCGTTCTTCAGTGCGAGCGACGGGGTCTAGTATGCGTTGTCTTGCCCGACGTCGGATCTGTGACGATGATCAAGGCCAGCATCGTAGGACCGACGAGGGCGGACGACGTGGCAGAGGCCATCGCAAGGTCAGACCAGCCCCTGGTAGTGTCGCTGGCCTGGTGGATGAGATCATGGTACCGGGGTCTGGTCAAGCCTTACCCAATGTGTGACGTAGTTGCTCTGGCTCCCATTCCTGGACAACTGGACCAGGTGGATATAAACCCACAGGACGGGACTTGGACTCTCTCGCCTCGTCATGAACCTCCCTCAGTCCAGCATCATGCCTGAGATCCCGACCACCGGTAGCCGTACCGAGCTGCACACGTCCATCAAGGCTTTCCTTGAAAAGTTCCCTGACCTACACCTGGGTGGACAGGAAGACTTCCATGCGGAGCGCGCTCATCACCTCGAAGTATTTGGTTTCCACAACATCCCCGTGGACAAGGTGCACCCCATCGGAGACGTCGAATTCACAGCCGTACGAGGACCCCACGGTACCATCCCGGTCAGGGTGTTCTACCCCAAGAGCGGGGAGGAGAAGCGAAAGAAGGGGGAAGCCGCGGCTCTGATCTACTTTCACGGCGGTGGGTATACAGTAGGCTCGGTGGACGAGTTCGAGAATGGTCTGCGTCTGCTAGCTGAGGAGAGTGGATGTCAGGTGAGTGGTCACGAGCCAACCTGCACGACCGTATAGGAATTCACACCGCCTCGACCAGGTCTACGGCGTGGACTACAGACTCGCCCCAGAGTACAGATATCCGATCCAGCTGGACGAATACTCTGCGGTGATCGATTGGCTCCAAGGTGAAGGCGGTAAAGCTCGAGGCGTCGACCCGGACAGAGTCCTGGGCGGAGGTGATTCTGCCGGAGGCAACATGACCGCTGCGATCACCCTGCGTCGCATGGACAAGCAACAGAAACCCCTCAGAGCGCAGATCCTGCTCTACCCCGAGGCCAGGGTGCCGTTCGACACCCCGGCCGCGGTCGAGAACAACTCGGGTTACTATCTTGAATGTAACGGCATCTTCAGCTTTGCCGATCATTACCTCCCTCGAGGTGTGCCCCCTTCCGAGCGATATATCTCCCCAGGGATGCAGCCCGTGGACAAGCTCGGAAACCAACCCCCGGCCTCCGTCTATACCTCTGGATTTGACCCCCTTCGTGACGTCGGAGTCGAATACGCCCACAAGCTGCAAAAGGCCAAGAATGAGGTGGTGTGGCATCACTACGAGGATATGACCCACGGCTGGCTTCAGATGACGGCTTGGTCCGACCGGGCCGTCTCGGCCGTCAAGGATGTGGCTGCAGATGTCAAGAAATTTGCCTATGGCATGTAGATCGCATTCGAGGATTCATCTTCCCTCTGTACCCGCTCTGTAGCCAACCTTGCTTGATCTCCCCGATGTAGCAGTGTGTCTGTGTCGAGCCCGAACACCGCCACTCTCAACTTGGCTCTTAGCCTCAGACTCAAGAAACGCGACGTACCGACCTTGCATAGCGCAAATTGACATGGCTTGAACATCAACCTTTAGACGCACCACATGGTATCGCATCGATGAACGGCTCAACTGACACGGCTGATGACCACGCTTCCCTCCCTCCACGATCTACCTCCATCGTCCACATCCTCGTCCAAACCCCACTCCAAGCCGGAATCATCCCCAAGCTGCTGAGCGACCCTGGCCAGCTCCTTCTCAATCTTGCTCTTCCTACGAGACGGCGTGGAAGAGACTTCTCTGTAGGCTCTGCTCTTAGTGGCCGGTGTGGTAAATCGGTCGACGCTAGGTATAGCAGAGACGGTCCTAGATCGAGAGCGTCCCGGCACACGCATGAATGCCGAGACACGAGAAACAATCTTGACCCCGTTGCCGGCCCGCTCAGTCATTGGCACAGCTGGAGAGTCCCGCTCCGGTTCCGGTGTGGGTGGATTAGCTTGGGTAGAAAGCCGACGAAGTGGCACTGCAGGCGGTGGCATGAGACCCTGGTTCGAGGGCGTAGTCGTTGTTCGTTTGGCCGTCGCTCCGACACCAATTGAGGACGGCCGCGCGTGACTGGCACCACCGCTCGACGTGGAGTCAAAGCTGCGAGGTGGTGTGGGCAAGCTGAAGGTCGCCGCGGACGCAGCCATGATGGCATTCCGGTTCACCGAGGATCCCAAGGTAGCCCTGAACCCGGGCAGCGACGGAGCCAGAGCCCGAACCATGCTGGATGGCACACGACCTGTGTGCTCTGGCCCTAGGTTGAAGGATACATCGGCTGCCCGAACGGACCATTCGCTTCGTGGGGGTGTGGACGAGCTGGTCAATCGGCTGAAAGCAGGCGATGATGACGGAAATGGCGAAGATTCAGCCAAGCTGACCGTATCATGGCGTTCTTCGCCGCTGGACTCGCGATAGTCTCCAACTTCTGAAGATAGCTCGCGAGGGGGCGACCTATACTGGAGAGAAAAGCGAGCCCGTTTGACGCTGGATGGTGGGGAGCGTGTGTAGCTGTCAGAGGGTCGCCTCAAAGCACTCTTGCGAGGCATAGAAGGTGTGCTTCGGTCGGGTACGGGCGTTCCGCTTGAGCTTCCAACAGATGGTGACGGTGTTGGATGGTATACATTGGGCCGGGAACGCTTTGAACCCGTTTTGTATCGGCTTCCAGTTGCACTCGTACGGTACTCGGTAGTGGCCACCGAGGTCGATGGCGAAGGAGTGGGTTGGATGGGGCGAGACCTGGTGTAACTCTCTGGAAAGGGACCGGACGGTCCTGGGGATGATGAGGGTATCACAGACGACGACAATGCCACAGAGATAGATCTGGATGACGATCGGAAGGAAGCGGACGTAGAAACAGAGCGGGTCCGTCGAGGTGAGCTGCGCTGTGGGGAGCTCTGTAGCGGCGGACTCTGCTGCGGTGAACTTTGCTGTGAGTTCCTACGTGTAGGTGAAACTCGCGGAGGTGAACTTGGCGGGAAGGAGCTGCGTGGGAGAGAGCTACGCGAAGTGGACCTGCGTGTATGTGACCTAAGCGGGAGCGATCTGCGACGGAATGAGTCCGGCTCATAGTCTGAGGTCTCGTTTACAGGTATGAACGCCTCGATTGGGGGAGCAGGCGGCAGCACAGGCGTCGAGGGCTCTCGGATTGGCGGCGAGGAGACTCGGATCGGCGGCGTGGGAACTCGGGCTGAGAGCAAAGTATCTCCGGTCGACGGCGAAGGGACTGGAATCAATGTCGGCGAGATCTGCATTGGCGCAGGAGAAACTCGGGTCGGCACAGGAGAGACTCGATTCGGCGCAGGAGATACTCGACCTAGCACAGGTGAAACTGACATTGGCGCAGAAGGGACAAGCAATGGTGCAGGTGTGGCTTGAGCGGTCGCAGAAGAGAATCGAACCGGCGCCGGGGAGACTCGAGCCGGCGCAGGAGATATTCGCATCGGCGCAGGAGACGCTTGACCTAGTGCAGGGGATACTGCAATAGGCGTTGGAGACGCTCGGCCAGGTGCAGAAGCCACTGCGATTGGAGCAGGGGAAAATTGGTTCCAATCCTCCTGCTGGTCCATTCCCACTGGCGTCGTGGGCCGCGAACCCCCTAGCATGAAGACATCCACAGCATGCTCGTCTACAGCCGTGGCCACCGCCGCTGCTTCCGCCGCCGCTGCATCTCCCTCGGCTTGCTGAGTTACAGTGAACGCTGCCGTTTCCTTGACAAGGTACATGCAGTACTTTGTCCAGCTCCTGCCTTTACACCACCAGGCGACTTGCGCTCGCTCTGGCGAAGCCTTTCGACAGATCTTGCATCGTCTCGGCTTTCCGTTGATGGCAAAGCATAGGCCGAAGAGGTATATCTCCGGATTTAGGTTATCTGGTCGCAATGGTAGTTGAGCGTTTTCAGGAGCAGCGAGCTGTCCCTTGGAAGGAGATCGGCCAGAGGTCGTGCGGCCCTTGGCCGACCGTTTCTCGCTAGCAGGCGTGTCGACCGTTTCGGCGGACGGTCGATTGCGCAAGGCCGTCTGATCTCCAGAAGAGCCTGGAGCAGTCGCCGGGAGGACAGACTTGCGCCCACTCGAAGCGGCATCATCGCGTGTTTCGTTTGCGGCCGGCTGTAGCGGTGTGGTGCCGTTGACAGATTCAAGGTTGGCGGCTTGAGTATGGGCTTTGACTGGTCCGAACGGGCAGATTTTGTAGGACTTTCTACCTTTGCAGGATATGGCGTTCTTGGCTCGTTCTCCCCCGGCTTCCCGGCACAATCGACAGGTTCTACTCTGTCTGTCGCTCACGGTGTTAGTCTGAGCCGTGGTAGGCCGCGCCGGCGTCACAGCAGTTTCAACAATGGTAGCGACATCGTTCGATTCTACTGCTGGATTGACTGTATTGGCTGGATCGGCTGTATTCGATGAATCGGCTGCATCGGCTGCATCGGCTGGATTGGCTGTATTGGCTGTATTGGCTGTATCGGCTGGATTGGCTGGATTGGCTGTATTGGCTGTATTGGCTGGATTGGCTGTATTGGCTGGATTGGCTGGATTGGCTGTATTGGCTGTATTGGCTGGATTGGCTGTATCGGCTGGATCGACTGGATCGATTGAATCAACAGTGCCAATAGGAGCCGCATCCACAGCAGACGATCGCGGTCGGCGTCTTGGTAAGCTTGCGGCTGTCGCAGGAGGGTTCGAGACAGGGGCGGGCGGTTCAACGACGGCGCCAGACCTCTGCGCAGCTTCGAAAGGACATACGCCCCGTCTCCCTCTGCAAAACGGAGCCTTCTCTTCTCGTACGCCTCCCGCAGCGCGGCACCGCTTGCAAAGGTGTAAACCGCCATTCCTTGTGCGCCAGAGCCTTTCAAAGTAGGGCGATGCGCCTGTAGGCGGCGCGGGAATGGTATTGGACACGTCCTCTAAAGGACGTTCGTCCCGCATACGTTCTTTTCCCTTATACGAGGCTTTTGAGGAGGAGGATGGGGCGGCAGGCGGAGCAGGCGAAGTAGGCGGAGCAGGTGAAGCAGGCGAAGCAGATCTCGATTGCATTTGCACGTTGGCTGGACTGGGCGACCTCGTTGCCTCACGAGCTGGGGCTGCATCGCGAGGTGGTGTGAACAAGTCATCGAGCCTGGCAGCCGAGACGGCTCTAGGTTGCGCAGGCGGATCCGAATGGCGAGACGAAGGGCCGGCCGTGACCGATCTAGCACGGGCTGGAATGACTACTTGGATGGTGCGACGTCGCCTGATTACATCCGCATCGTCCTAGCAACGGAAGATCGTAATGTCAGTACCAGCCTCTGGGCGATTCGTCTATAATCGTACTCACATCCGAAGGTGTAGGAGATACCGCCGGCAGCGAGCCTGCTTCGGCCGCCGGACTGGTCTGCAACTCGTCCTCGGACGAGCTGTACAAATCTTCCTCGTCTCTGTCCAGGGAGAACGACGCTTCTGACGTGGCTGGCAGTATCCGCGTCCCTCTAAGCCTCGGTTCCACCTCGGTATCCGATGACCCAATGTCGGACATTGAGCCAGCGCGTTCCGACCATCCAAGCGAGACCTCGTCGTCCTCGTCATCTTGCATGGCCGCGTATCTCCTGGCTCGTTCTGCTTCAGCTCGGTAGAAATTTGCGAGGTCTTCCCTATCCTCGAGGGAGGTCCAGTCGGGTGTTTTGGACCTCTGCATGGATAGCGGCACGGCATCTTGCTGGTCCAAGCCGGAACGCTCGTCCCACCCACCCAGCTCGTCCTCGTCCGACTCCATGTCCGACTCGTCCGACGAGTTTATGCCTCGAGAGGCGTTTTCGAATTTGGTCGACAGCGCGAGATCCCCTGCTTCTTGGTCGATGCTGAGCTCGCCCAATTCGGCAGCCTGGATCGCAGCCAGCCGGCCTCGATCCCTAACGATCCGTCCGCTTCTGAGATCGATCTCGTCGTCGTCGTCTATGTCCGGATACTTTTCGAGGAGGTAGTCCCATTTCGATAAAAGCCTCTGAGTCGACCCCCTACGATATCGGGCGAGTACATCATCGGGCGACTCTGCGGCCGAGCTAAACACCGAGCTTGACCTGAACCTGGCCCCGTTGGGATAAAGCGGTGTGGAGGATCTGGTGTCGGGAGCGGGTGAGGAAGAAGGATAGGCGAGACTGAGCTTGGGCGGTGGGTGAATGCCACTTGATGGACCGGCCCTGGGAGCCGGTGTGGGCGAATAATAACTTCGACTCATGTTGTTGTGTATGTGTACATCGATTCGAGCGGTCGGCTAGGCGAGTAGCAAATGGTCGGGTGGTCTGTCCCCTCCAGTGCTTACAGCGTGGACCTCATGGCCGTCGCTGACCGAACAAGGAACAAGTGCTGTGAGGAGAGAATCAGTGTATCGCTTTTGAGTGGGAACGACGGGTAAATGATGCAGAAAGGGTGATAATTGCAACGAGGGATGGCGAAAGCAACGCGTCCCACCTTGTTGTGCCGATTACAGACATTTTGTAATCGCTCACGGTCAGTACCCATTAGAAACACTACAAAATTCCCTCCTAATCCGCTTGTTTGCGTGGCCCCGCCATCCTCCGACGCCGTGCTGTCGTCTCAGAGGGGGGAGACTGTGGAAGCACTCTGATCACTTCACCTACTGTTCTCTGCCGACCATACTCTTATAAGCCACATACGAATTCCCTCTTGCCGCCTGAGCCTGTGCTGGTCAAGGCCTGCTATGTGTACGCGACTTCGAGCACGAGTCGTTCTGGTCTGAAGCCACCGATCTGGCAGCTTGTCGCTCTTGCAATTGCCTTGATCGACGCTCGCGCTGGGGCCAAGCACGAGTATGGTGTACGACCCCCATCGCCGACATGCAGTGGCGTCGGTGAGTCCTCGTCGGCAAGAGACTGGCCCCTTACGAGCTACAATTTGCTCGACACCTGGACATGACGAGCTGACGAGACCCGATGGTTAGCTTGGGACGCTCACGCAAGCAGTGTCTCTGCTGCAGCATTTCTACACCCCCAATCTGCTCATCCTCATCTCGCGCATAATGGCTCAGCTACAAATCAACGCCTGCGTCCTCATACACCCGACGAAATCGCTTCTCAGCCTGACGGCCATGCTCAGCGTGATGAACCTGGCGGCGGTATTGCTACATCTCCTTGATTTTGCGGCTGGATCGAACGGGGGAAAAGGACTGATACTGGACTTTATCGGACAGGGTGGGTCTCACCTCCGGCTCTCGATACTCATCAGGGTCAGGCTCTGACACTGTGAACAGCCAACCCAGCATGTTTGTCCCGAGTACTTCTCCTCGACCTCCTCCTGTACATCATCCAAATGGTCGCGCTCTGCGTATCCTACGTGACGCATTCTCCTACCTTGCCCAAATCGTCTTTCTTCAAGTACGATGACCTGCTCCTTCCGCCAGCATGTCACGCTCTCAACGAGGCGGACTTGATCGAAGCAGGTGGCAAGGCTTCAGGCGGCTTATCGACACAGTCCGGAGCGACATATGCACCACTGGCGTCGAGCGAGGCTGAAAGGGAGTTATGGCTAGACGACGAGGAGGCGGTCGGGTCAAGTGAGTTCTGCTTCGGCGGTACTTTTGTAATGTTTGAGCTGATGTGACGTTGTTTCCAGCAAATACTCTCAGAATACGGGAACCCCCTTTGATCTTCTCACTCTCACTCAAACACGTCCTAGATCTGATACTCCGCCTACCCGCCCCACTGCCGCCACCAAGAGCCTTTTCCGGTGGCACTCCACTGAATACACCGCCGCTTACGCCTGCTATCGGACCTACGCGGATCGTACCGCCTGTCGACAACGTTCCAGCCAACGGCGCAGAAGTGCGATCGGGAAGTCTAGGCCTGAGTGGTGCGGAAGATACAGTAGGGAGGATCCCAGGCGAATACCGGGGGGTGCGCACTGGTTCCGACTGGTAGACTGCTTTAGGGCGTTACTTTCTATCTCATGTATGCATCTACGCGTGTGACCGATCCCACCACCTCGTACTCCACATACACGCATCCCGCTACCACCAACCGGCTGTATGTGCCCCACTGAGCGTATCATCCGTAGCGTAGCTCATTCACGGGATGTTGTCGTCAAAAGTGGAGGCATGAGTCGAAAAGTCTCTCGAACCGACGACGAACCGACGAGTCAACCACAATCATCTAGTTCCTCTTCTTGTCTGCGACACGAAAACAGCAGTCAAAATGCCTTCTGTCACGCTACCCCTTGTACAGAACCCCGCCTACGCTCTCATCGCGCTTGCGTTGATGCAGGATATCCCGGTCGGATGGGATACCGAATCAGGCGAGACCGGCCAGGCCAAGTACGGCGAAGTGGAAGGTGCCGAGGCTGTTCGGGCAGAGCTTGAGAAGGGTGTCTCCGGCAAGGAGGTGAGTGGGCCCTTCCAGGACACACTAGCTTGAAGGCTGAGCGCTACTCGACCTCCTTGACGCCACTTCCAGACCCCTCTTCCCCCTCTCCCCACCCTCCTGGCTTCCAACAGTACCTTCCAGGAAGTCTCCGCCGTCCTCGATGCTCTCGACGATTATCTTGCCTACAGGTGCGTAGGACCCAGGACACCCCAGTCCGTAGTGGGCTGATCCTTTCTCTGAAGGACCTACTTTGCTGGACCCAAGTTCGGTTTCGGTGACGCTACCATCTGGGGAACGATCCGAGGTAGGCCCCATTTTGACCCTCACTGCCCAAGGCCCATGCTGACGAGATTGGACCTGCAGGCAGCAACTCGGCCATCGGGTCAGTCAAGAAGCCTGGACGACCTCACCTCTCGCGTTGGTTCAACCATGTCGAGTCGCTCCCCGTCCCTCAGGGAGCGCTCGAATGCTACCGACAGGCTCGATCCGAGATGGACAAGGGGAAAAAGGTCAAGCGACTCGAAACCATCGACGTCGTCCTTCCCAACGCTGTCAAGGGCAAGGTTGTCGTGCGATTTGGTGAGTTACACATGATCGCTTGTACCTCATCTCGTCTGACCCCGCCCGTCAGCTCCCGAACCCTCGGGCTTCCTCCACATTGGTCACCTTAAGGCTGCAATCCTGAACCGATTCCTCGCCGACCAGTACCAGGGCAAATTCCTCCTTCGATTTGATGACACCAACCCCCTCAAGGAGGAGGTAAGCTGCTTGCGAGACTCCTCTCAACCCAGCTAACGTAGAGATAGGGCGAGTTCGAGGAGGCTATCCAGGAGGATCTCAAGATGATCGAGATCGGATTCGACAAGATCGTGCACACCTCTGACCACTTTGACAAGATCCAGCAGATCACCGAACAGATGATCAGGCAGGGTGATGCTTTCATGGACGACACTGACGGAGAGACCGTAAGTGTGCTTGATCAGGAACCTATCAGTATTGGCTGAACCACTATATAGGTCAAGGAGCAGCGACGGGCCGAGATTCCCTCGAAGAACCGAGATGCCTCCATCGAGGACAACTTGGCCAGGTTCAAGGAGATGGTGGCTGGTTCAGAGATTGGCAAAAAGTGGTCTCTTCGAGCCAAGATCGACTACAAGCACAAGAACGGCACTATGAGGGACCCCGTCATCTACCGATATGTCGAGGGTAGCCACCATATCACCGGGTGTGTAGTCATGGCTCCCATGCCTCGGGAAGCGTCGTGTGTGCGTGCCCCTGCTGATACCCCGTTTTAGCACCAAGTACAAGGCTTACCCCATGTACGATCTCGCCTGCCCTATCATCGACCACCTCGACGGTGTCACCCACGCCCTCCGAGCCAACGAGTACTACGCCCGACACGAGCAGTACCAGTGGTTCCTGAAGACCCTTGGATTCCCCAAGATCGAAATCTTTGATTTCAGCCGAGTCGACTTTGTTTACACCGTATTGTCCAAGCGAAAGCTTAAGTTCCTTGTTGAGAAGGGAGTCGTGAACGGTTGGGACGACCCGCGATTCCCCACGGTCCGAGGTGAGCGCGGCCGTTATAGATATCCTCCATGATTCACCTAACAATTCTGCAGGTATCCGATCAAGGGGTATGACCGTCCAGGGCCTCAAAAACTACATTCTTGGTCAGGGTGCTTCGCAAGCCCAGCTTCAGCTCGAGTGGGACGGTATCTGGACCGTCAACAAGAAGGTCATCGATCCGATCGCTCCTCGATACTGGGCCATCGTCGAAGACAAGCTCGTTAACGTCACCGTCAACGGCTGGGATAAGGGTGTTGAAGTGGCGGACAAGCCCTTGCACAAGAAGAACCCAGAGATCGGTACCAAGAAGATGGTCTTTGCGGACAAGCTGATTGTGGAGCAGGAAGATGCCGCTTCGTTCGGCGATAACGAGGAGGTGAGTCAACGGGTCATTTGCTGTTCCGAATAATGCTGAGCCATGATGCCAGATCACCGCTATGGACTGGGGAAATGTTTTCGTGTCTTCCAAGAAGAGCGGTGCCTCCGGTGAGGTTGAGTCGCTCGAGTTCACCCTTCACCTTGAGGGAGACTTCAAGAAGACCTCCAAGAAGGTTACCTGGTTGGCCGCTCCTACTCCTGAGCACCCTCTGGTTCCTGTCACCCTCATCGAGTACGACTACCTCATCACCAAGAAGAAGCTTGAGGAGGGTGATGATCTCGAGGAGATCGTCAACCCCAAGACCGAATACCGAACCAAGGCACTCGCCAGCAAGGAGGTGGAGAACCTGAAGAAGTGGGACATCATTCAGTTTGAGAGGAAAGGCTTCTACATCTGTCAGGGTACCAAGGACGC
Organism: Kwoniella sp. DSM 27419; assembly: GCA_036428645.1. Classification (NCBI taxonomy): domain Eukaryota; kingdom Fungi; phylum Basidiomycota; class Tremellomycetes; order Tremellales; family Cryptococcaceae; genus Kwoniella; species Kwoniella sp. DSM 27419. The sequence continues at coordinate 308,705 of CP144080.1, read as the reverse complement.
TGAGGGACGTATGGAGTTTGGCTTCATTCCCGAGTCAGTTTTTTGTGGAACATACCGTCGGTCAAGGTTCACCTATGCTGACTTGGCCTATACTGCTTAGCGGTCGACTCCAAACCATCACCCTCAAGGCTACCCCCGCGGCGGAGAAGCCCAAGGCAGCTGGTGGTCCGAAGGGATCGTGGGGCAAGCCCGGTACCAAGGCCACTCCCGTGACCGACGATGTCAACTCCAAGGTGTACCTCTCGAACGGCTCGACCGGGTTCGAGATCCCCGTCAGGACCAACATGTTTGAGTGTGATCCCATCTAGTGGGTGGAGAAGCAAGCATGTAACGCTTCCTGATGGCTGATGGATCCTGCAGCGGCAAGGACGCAATCGTCGCTCCCTCGGAGGACGTCAAGATGTTCAAGGTGGACCCTATTTACCAGTAGATCAGGCGGCGGCTCTGATGTCGACTTTGGACATGACAACGGTGGCAGTCTGCTTTGCTCAAGACGTAGCAGCGGGATGTGATGCACACGTGACATGTCGACTGTGCATGAACACAGACCCCTCTCGGAGAGATGGCGTGTTTGCGGCCGGATCAGATCACTCGTCGCCTCGTCATACATTCACATCCTACAACGTTCGGCTTACAACTGCCACTCATATTCCTCATATTCTTCCTACACCTCGTCCATTCATCCAATCCATAGAGCCCCAATTCGTGATCTCCATCAAGATTCTCCCTACGCCACTTTCGCCGTGCCCCTCCGCCAGTTGCCAGCTTACATCGAGTACCTATTGACGAGCAAGGTGAATCAGCAAAAGTCCCGTTTCGGTCGCAGTCGGTACTCACTGGAAGAAGGGGTTCTGCATATCGGTGGTATCCTGCGCGCCGAGCTCTTGACCCCTCCGAGCGATCTCCTCCGGGGTCAGACCCATCTCTGCGACCTTTTGAGCCTTTCGATGGTTGATCCACACGAGGTAGTATCGCCACACGAGGATGGTGATGCACTCGACGCCCATACAGGCGGCGATGGCGATGGTTCCAGGGATGTAGTGCGGCGCGTCCTTTGGCTTCATCACCTGAGATCCGGCTGTGGCGACAAGACTCGTCAGCATTGTGCTCAGCCTCGGTCGTCCGGCCCTTGAGGTCTGGTGTACCCACAGATGTTACCGGTGCAGTAGGCGATGAAGCACATGGAGCTCATGATGGACCGCTTGGTTCGGCCCGCCGTGTTGGAGGAGATGAGCGACCAGGCCGAGAAGAGCGGGATGACAAAGCTGGTTGCGGACGGTTGGGTCAGCGACAGGACACATGACATCGCATTGGGTAGAGTCACTCACGTCACAGTCATGAGGTAGCCTCCCCACTTGATCCACCTGTAGCTGATATCCGAGGGAAGCAGCGCGATCATCATGAGCTGCCGGGCCATGCGTCAGTGGGCGATGCGAGATGGACGAGCTGACAGAGTTGACTCACGCCGATGAAGGGGAACACGGTGGAAACAATCATGAACCACATCCTACACCTCTTGACCTTCATGGTGGTGTACCCGACGATGACGAACCAGAGGACCGAGACGACGCTTCGGGGGATGCTGTAAAGGATGACCTGGGATTCGGTGAATCCGAACGACTTGTTGATGACGGTTCCTGCGGGAAATGCGTCAGCATTGTGCAGGGAACAGAGCCAGAGCTCCAAGAAGCAAAGCAGGCTAGAGCAGGAAGCAGTGAAGGATGAAGCCTGGGGAAGCCCCCAAGATGGCACTCACCAAAAGTCGTGATCGCTCCGTTCGCCACACTCGACATGAAAGCGTTGACAAACTGAAAGTACAGCACCGGGTCGCAGAACGCTTCCCTCACTTGATCCCAGCGCCAGGTCTTCCTTCCCGTCAGATCAGTGCCGGCGTTGTTCTTCATGACCCTCGCGCAGGCCATGAGCTTCTCCCTCTGGGTGAGCCATCGGACTTCGTTCGGTGTACCGAGCATGAACCAGGCTACCGCCGCGGCCAAGAGCGTCTGGCCGCCGAGGAAGACGGCGATACCCCTCCACGCCTCGAACCCGCCGGGATGCTTGTTGGCGGCCTTGCCGATACCGTACATGGTCAGGTCCACGACAATGCCCCAGCCGGCGTTGGCCGACTGGAAGACGAGCGACCGAGCGTTGTGTTCCCGGGTGGTGTACCAAGAGGCGATGATGAGGTTGAAGCTGGTGTCATGGGCAGCATATTAGCCGCCGTGTGGCAGTGGGACATCGCTCCGGTCCACTTACCCCGGACTGATGGTACATTCAAAGGCACCTTGAAGGAATCGTAGAGCCATGAATGGACCCCACGAGTGGAGGAAAGCCTGGCAGAGGACGATGATGCCCCAGCAGAACCTGGCGGGGAGAAGTGGTCGTTAGGACGGGGCCAAGCGGGGTGGCATCAGGCGCTACGCTAGACGCAAACTCACATGTAGATGGTCAAGCATTTGCCCATGTCTGTGTCTGATCAGCAACCGTCCTGCTCCTCTCAGGATCACACTCACTGAATCGCTGCAGGATGACATTCGAGGGGAACTCGAAGAGACCATAAGCCGCGTCTAGTCACCGTCAGCGCCTTCTTCACAGCTCTACCTTGATGCTACAGAGAACTTACAGAAGATAACGGTCAGCATTGAGTACTGAGTCCCGTGCATCCCGGTGTCTTTCTGTACCCCGTACAGATTCATCGTTCCGAGACTGAGGTCAGACAGGCAGTCAGCGGTGCTCGTCAACAGCCTCAAGAGGCGGGGTGCACCCGCTCACCCTGTCTTATCTGTGGCGATATGGGGTCAGCGCCAGCGTGCAAGCGGTTATACGAGCTGGCTACTCACCGGTCTGCTGGATACCATAGCACCACCACATCAGGGGCAGGAGGATGAAATCGACCTTGCGCTTGAGCTTGTTGTATTCTTCCTCGGTGTACTCTCCTTCCGCCAGGAGGCTATGAGGGATCAGCACGTATGACCGGGTCAGGCGGCTCTGCCAGCTTCGCTTGCTCCGCACCACTCACGCATCCTCCGCCACGTTCACCTCGTGCACCGTGACCACGTTCCCGTTCTCAGTTGTAACATGTTTCTCGTCTGGGTATTCCCCCAGATCCAAGTTGGTAAGGTGGTGCGAGGTCTTCTCCTCGACGACGGACGATTTGGTGTCTGCCGACATGGTGTTTGTTCGTTGGCGCTGGCGCGGACGTGGACGTGGACGTTATCGAGCCAGGTCAGTAAGGGGTGAGCCGTCGTCGAGCTGCGCGCGGCAAGCTTATAACGCTTGGCCTTATCTCGCATCCCTCGCCGACATTCCTGCACCCGCCCAAGAGGCACGGTGAGAGACGGAGCTGACCGGCGGCCACAGCCTGAAGAACGCTAGAAGAGCGAGATAAGCGGGGTGAGCTCTCTCCTCGCACCCAGGTCAGGCCCCAGAGCTTCCGTTGTGAGTACAGCTGCGCTTTAGACGCCGGGTTTTAGCGTTGGTCCCAACCCTGAGCCTGCGTCTTCTGCTGTCGCGATAAGCAGGCGGAGGTTGTTGACTGCGGTAGGCCGGAGGACGGCCGCGACGGATAGTCGCCGAGCTCACTGCCAGCGAGGGAAAGGCAGGGGGTCAGCGCTCAATCGGCCAGAATGGCCCGGCGGCGGCTTGGTACCTTTCCCATAGGCTTCACCTCGAGGAACGGCGGCGACGCCGCATCAAGGACAATGTCACGCCGGGTGCGCGGTACGCTGAGCAATGAGCAAGCCGACAGGTACGCTCAGTGATACCTCGGCAACTTGGTCGATCGGTGACCAAGTATAGCCACTAGCGCGGTCTTCACCTGAAATGCCAAGAACATCGCTCCATGTGCTTCGAGATAGGAGATAAGCAAGGAGGGAGAATGAGAGATAAGCTCTCGGAGATGACCTAAGCGTTCGGCTCGAGCGGTGGCCTGGCGTCGTTGCGACGGCGCTACCGAGGTGGACTGTAGACACCTGCAGCGATAACCACTCAGTATGCTTGAAGTCTTCGGATGGGAATCCGCAGCGGAGCAGACCGTAAGCATATACAAAAGATTGAATGAGCCCTCGCTTGCCCACCCCTCACGACAGAGATCACAGAGGCGATCGAACTTCAACCTAGACGAGCTTTTATACTGAGTCGTGCATGTCTAAACGCGTCGTTTTTATTGACGCGATGTAGGCTCTACGAAGCTATGATCTCCAACCTCCTCTCATCCAGCAGCACACTCCCTGCACTCTCCCCGCGCGTCGTGTCCACCCCCCAGACACGCTTCATGCCCCTTTCCCAGACCTTCCACGGTTCTTGTCCCGGGACAAACCTCGCGGCCAGCCAGTCGAATACCTTTTCCTCGGCAAACTCTGCAAACACCCACCAGAAGGTTACGCGGGTCGCTAGTAATCTATCCGAGGGGGTCAGGACGGCGCCTGCCGTCCAGTGCGGGTACGATGAGAGAGGTGGCAGGGACGGGAGTGGGGGATACGTGGAATTGGCGTAGAGGTTGGAGTAGTATTTGACTCGCCAGGTCTCGGCGAAACGAGAGTATCTGTCGGGTCGGGCAGTCTTGAGCGGTGTGAAGAAGTCTATGAACAGCGTCGAGGAGGAGATAGAGGTCAAGCCTTCCGGGGCGATAATGAGCATGTGCTGAGGGGAAGGGGCGAGCACCAAGTGTGTGTAAAAGTGCGAGTCAGAGGTGACAATCACGACCTTATCTCTGTTGCTCTCGTCCGAGCCGACCGGCACCGTCGTCCGTACCTCTCCCGTGTGCCGGTAGATGACCTCGAAGTCGACGCCAGACTCTTCCGCCTTCACCTCGGCCCACCTCCAGACAAGGCTCTTGGCGTTCGTCTCGACCCATCCGACCTTGTTGCGCTGCAAGCCTACCCCGACACCTTCCACGTCTTTTTCCGGAGGGTTGTACAGGCCCTCGTCGCCCGTCGTCCTCGTCTCGGGGCGTTTGTACAATGCCAAACGCTTGAGGTAATGCAGCCTGTACGCTTGATAGTATGTGCGGACCTGCACCAGCATGAGAGTAAAAGGCCACTTGCCCAGAGCGGAGCATATAGCTGGTATCTTCCACGGGTCAAGAAGTATCGGAGGGGATGGTCCAGAAGTGAGAACGGCGTTGAACTTGACCTTTTGCTCTGGCGTGAGGACTCGAAGGTGAGTCTTGAACGAGGGTGTCATGGTTCGCCCATCAAAGGATGGAGGGAACGGGTCGACGAGGTCCGCACGGTAGTACGAGTCACGAGAGTTGAAGGGCGAGACGTGGAACGACCTGGGGAAGGTGAAGGCGTGGTCGTACCTGGTGAAGGGGGGATCAGCGGGGTAGACAGGTGGAGATGAGCTGCGCCGTGTAGCCTACGTACCCTCTTGCAGGCTCATGAGCGTACTTGGACTCTGGCCGAAGTATGTAGCAGTGGCTGCGGAGCTGACGTTAGCTGGGCCGATCATGCCTGCAGCCTGAAAGCACCACTCACGACTCTTCAAACGAGTTGTGAACCTCTAGGAGATAGCACAGTAGATCCCCTCTCGACCCGTCCGCTCGTTTCCTGTACACGTACCAGGTGGTGAGCGGGTTGGTGCCCTCAAACCCGAGCAGACTGGGCAGGGTCAAGAACCACGCCCTGCCTATCTCGTCCAAGCGAAAGCCGTTGGCCATCAAGAGCGTTTCAAGCTTTTGACGCAGGTCGTTCTCCCCATGACCGAGGTACCACTTTGACCTCAAACCTATGACCTTGGTACGTGGGCGACCGCCATATTTGACCAGTCTGAATGGGAGGTCCAAATGTCCGTTGACCAGCGAGTCGACGTCGACCGCGAGGTACAACAGCGAGTACGAGAAGGCGTTTCGCGTGGTGAGCGGTAGGTGTCGGCCATGGGACGTCACGGCTGGTACGAGGTATGAAGGGAGGGCGTCGCGGGACGGCCGACGTGACGCAGCGAGGTAGGAGCGGAAATGTAGGAGGGCGAGGGGTATCAGACCGAGGCCTAGCGTGAGGACCAGGGGAAGGAGATGGGATGGTTGCAGCGCGGAGAGGCCCGTCGACCCTCCTGCATCGAGGGTGAAAGCAACAGTCACGTTGGGAGCCTGTATCAAGCCATCGTATGAGCCCGCAACGCGTCCAGGTGTGCCAGCGAACATGGTTGTGCGGGTCGACCGGGATGATCAGAGAGGTATCGCGCTCGTAACCGGGATATCAACGTGCGAGTCACTCGAGCAGCTTCCGTGCTGTACTCGGCGAGATTGGACCCAGCCCGAACGCTCAAGTGCCGGCGGCCAGTGTAGGCGTCGTGACCTTTGCCTGCTTGGCGGGTCTTGCTGCCACTGTCTACGTCGTATGCGATGAGAAGCTGCAATGAATGGATGGATGGTGATGATGAATCCAGGCACAACGAGTGCGAGATGAACATTGATTGCTCGCTATCGATGTCACCCACGCCATACTCGACGTTCAGGTCCATATCTAAACCGGTTCAGCACCATGTACAGTGCTCCGGGGCCATCGCGCCCCACCGCCTTTCTTCCCCTGCCTCCTCGGGACATCCGCAGTCCTACACCCACGTACCGCGCCCCGACACTCATCACGACGTACTCTCACCAGCCCGACAGGAATATCCACCACGACGATTCTTCCATGGCGTACTATCGCCCCGCACCTACAGGCTGTGATCTGAATCATGGTTTCGAGAGGCGCATAGAGCGAGATGAAAGTGTGAATGAGCATCTCGATGGGTTGTGCGAGGCTTTGAGGCGTGTCTCTCGACAAGGAGGACAGGCTGAACGGAGAGGGGGTATCATCACTTGGCGGGGTATGATCACCAGGTGAGCTGCTGCGTATTGACGGCTACTTGTGGCTCGCACTGACACGTAAGCTGGTAGGATGATGACGGCGCCGTTTGAACATCGCGAGGGGTGGGAGATGGACGCGGTGGCGCTCGACGGGTCGGTCTACGTCGAGCAGCACGAGGGGCCGGGGGACAAGGCCAAGTGGTGAGTGGGAAGCAGCATGAATGATCGATGCTCACACCCTTGTCGACTCCCTATCACAGGCAAAACGACGTCCATGCCGCTCGGCAGACTTACATGGGATACTCTTTCGAGTCCTTCTCGACCATCCCGGGTGACAGTGACGCATCTGACGAGCAAGAGCAAGGCTGGGGAGGCGACGTGAATACCAATGTCCAGGTGGGTCTGGCTCGATTATGTTTCCAAACGTGCAGCTCACACGCCAACAGTGGTGCAAGTGAGTACGGAGTCGTCCCTGAGTGCACTCTCTGGGTGACCTCGCTCACCCGTCACAGCGTGGTGCGCACAGCCGTCGGGGACATACCATTGTGTCTTGGGGGCGAAGTCGACTGCGTGAGGGGTGAGTCGGCGCACACGGTGGTGGGAGTGTCACTTGAGGGGGCGGGCGGCTGATAAAGTATCTTGCACAGCCGAACCTGGCTCAGCACATCCTGGGCTAGAACACTGTGTCGAGCTGAAGACGAACAAGGTGATCCAGAACGAGAAGCAGGAGGCGGTCTTCCACCGGTGAGTCTGGGCGAGGGACTCGTCCGCGCGGAGCTCAAAGGGGCAGGGTAATGAGACTCCTTTACAGGAAACTGCTCAAGCACTGGGCACAGAGCTGGCTGCTGGGCATACCTGTGAGTAATCCTCGTGCTACCGCTCGAGGCCTGCTGATCGCTGAGTGTAGGAAATCCAAGTGGGCTTCCGAGACGACGCGGGTATCCTGCAGTCCCAACGGGGGTTCAGGACAGAACGGATCCCAAGGCTGTGAGTCGCTGTAGGCGAGCGAATGTCCGGCCACAACGCAAGCGGGAGGATGGCTGACACGGCTACAGCATCGCATCACTGCCGTATCCACCTTGGGATCCGCATACACCGCTACACTTCCTACACGCCCTCGTCACCTTGATCTGCGATCACATCCTGCCGACGGACCCGTGTCTCGCATTGGCGGGGGCGGTGGTGGCGCCCGACCAGCCACTGCCCCCTGCGCAAGTGTGGAGGATCCGATATGTTCCAAAGTCCGGCTGCGAGCTGTACCAGCTCGGCAGTGTAGGGAATGTGGAGGGTCGATGGGGAGGAATGCTCAAGGAGGATTACGTGCGCTGGCGGATGGGTGCGGGGGCGGTCTAAGTGTGTCTCTGATCACCTACCCCTGGGTCGGGTCGTCTCGCCCGCCAAGTGACGTGTCCAGGCCGTCGCGACATGCACCACCCTTCTGCGGTTCTGGCCGAGCGACTCCTTTCGGACCGGCCTCCTTTGTGGCTATGTCCACTCGCAAGGAGCGGCGGCAAGGGGTCCGCACGCGTTTGAACTCGGCGGCGAAAGGAGGCGGCCGAGGCGATCGAGACCTTGGTGGTCGACGGCGGTATGAAGGGCGTGTACAAAGGCACGGTGATGGTTTGGCGGAGAGGTGTGGGTATCCAGCTTGATGATCTAGCTTGGTGTGGTATATCCCGCTGGCTCAGACGAGACCATCGATGCAGTAACGCTAAGGGGTAATCGAAATGTCACCGGAACGAATCGAATCCAGCCCGCGGCTGGCACAACGTGCACTTGCACCGGCGGATGAACCGCCTCCAGCTGTAAGCCCGACAAAGCAGCCTTCAGCATCGCCGACGTCGGTTGCACCGACGCCGGCAACCAGGACCAAGCCTGATAGCAAGGATGAAGGGGAAGACTCCGGGGACGAAGGTAGAGCGAGAGAGGTAGATGCGGATACGGTCAGCACGACCACCCCCATGCGATCAGCCACCACCGGTGTGCCCGAGCCAGCAGGGACAGGCGCCGGGTTGACAGACACGATCAGCGCGTGTAGTTCTGGAGGACTGGACAGTCCGCACTGTCAGAGCCTTTACGAGCAGAACAAGGGTGCTATCTGGGCTGGTGAGTCGGACTGGTGCAGTGGCAAGCTTCAAGTTTGTGCGCCGCTGAATGATACCCTCATTGTGGATCCGTAGGGACGGTGATTGGACTGGCACTGCTCATTGGCCTGATGGTGTGGCTCGTCAGGCGGAGTAGGAGGAAAGGGAGGGTCGATGCTCAGCTGGAGACTGCCGCGCACAAGGCGTAGGGCGGGCGCCAGGCCAGGCCTGGGCGCACGCACTGGAGATGAGGGGGCGTGCCAGGGTGGATCAGCTGGAGAGGTGGTCAGATGTCTCCGTGGCACGCTTGGCCACGATGACTTGTGCCGCCCATCTCAGGGTCGAGAAGGGTGCAGAGCCATAGCCCGATGCATGTGTCCTTACGAGTGAGATAGCCTGATGATAAGACAGACGGCAGCACCAGCGACCTTCAGCCCGAGCGCGCGCTCTCGGCCGGACCATGTCGCTGCTCCCGCCGCCGTCGCTACCGCCACCGCCGCCGCTGCCGTGCTTCTACGGTGATGACCGATAGTGCCTAGATCTGTTGCTGCGGTTTAACCGAGCGAGTCGAGTTTATCGTACGGGTGATGACTCAAGGAGGGGATGCATTGGAGCAGGTCGACTCGAGCGCGGCTGGCCAAAAGCACTCTTTGTGTATAAAGCACGAGAACACGACCAAAGTACTGCTCCCGCCCACACAGTCTGACAACCACGCAGCTAACACCGGCACCATGGGAGATATCGAAACGGGCACACCCCTTCCGGCCAAGACGAGCGAGGAGCTGGCGACGGTCGGTGCTACCAAGCCTCTTGCTGAGAATGGGCATACGGCCAATGGGAGCAAGTACGATCCGAGGGAGTTTCTGAGTGACAGGGCCAAGGTCAACGTGATTGACGGGAGTGAGTGGTGATCCGGCCTCGTTGACTATACGAGCTGGGCCATCTCGAGGGGTCCTCAAGGCGCCTGGACTGACGACCCTTATGCCCAGTCCGCGGTCTCATGGCGATAGAAGCCCCGGGCATCGTGTCATTCGTGAGTCGAGTCGGGCGAGAGCTGGACACCTGGGTGATGCGTCCCGCTTGGTCTCGCTGACATCAGTCGTCACGCAGCTGTAAGCTTCCCCATCGCGAAGCGTCGACCCACCCGCTTCGACACCACCACCCCGCTGACACTCCCGCAGCGCCGGACGACCCAACCCCATCACCTTCCCCTTTTCGTCCATCACGCTCAACCTCAAGGCACCCCTCGGCAACCCTTCGCTCCCTGTCGAGTCCATCACCATCGACGAGGACGACCTGGACGTGGCGCTCCAGTACTCGCCCTCGGCGGGCCTGCCCAAGCTCTGCAAGTGGATCAACGCCCTCCAGGCGCACGTCCACAAGCGGGAGAACGATGGGTCCTGGGCCACCAGCTTTGGCAGCGGAAGTCAGGACCTCATGTCCAAGGTGGGGCCAAAGCGTATCGAGGGCGACACCGTGTGGTCGTGCTGATCGCGCCGCGCACTCCTTGATCTAGGCCTTCCACGCCATGCTCAACCCTGGCGATCCGGTCTTGCTCGAGACCCCCACGTATGCCGGGGTCCTGCCTCCGCTGAGATCGCTCAACGCGGAGCTTATCGGTGAGTCGGGAACAGGCGATGCCCAATCGCCCAGACCAGGACTGAACGTCTCCCTGCAGAGGTCGAAGTGGACGATGGGGGTCTGTCCGCTGCCAACCTGGAGAATATCCTGAGCACCTGGCCTGCGGACAAGAAGCGGCCCAAAGTGCTCTAGTGAGTGTTCGGTCATGTCACCCTGCCTGCCCCTGACACCTTCATAGTACCTCGCCAACCGGCTCGAACCCATCCGGATGCTCCCAGTCTAGAGAGAGGAAGCTGGAGATACTGAAGATCTGCAAAGAGTACAATGTTCTCATTTTCGAGGGTGAGCCATGCCGCGATGTTCGCTCCGCGTCACTGCTGATAAGCTTTTCCTCAAGATGACCCGTACTGTCAGTCTGCTAGTGGCCTTTGCTGACCCTGCACAGTCCATGCTGACCCTATCCCCATAACCCAGACTACCTCGCTACCGAGCTTCTCCCGTCCTACTTTGAGCTCGAGACTGAAGTCTACCCAGAAGGAGGCCATGTCGTCCGATTCGATTCGTTCTCCAAGCTGCTCTCGGCGGGACTGCGACTGGTACGGGCGATCCCTATACTACCCATGTCACCGCTGATTATCTCTGTTCTTAGGGCTTCGCGACGGGGCCAAAGGAGATCACCTATGCTATCGACGTGATCACCGCTGGCGCCAACCTGCACACCAGTGGCGTGTCTCAGGCGGTAGCGTTCCGCCTCCTGCAGCATTGTGGGTGGTTGTGCAGCGGGCCGCGTAGTGAGCCGTGGAGGGGCTAACCCGTACGCAGGGGGTATGGACGGCTTCCTCGCTCACGGACGGGCAGTGGCCAAGCTGTACGGCGACAGGCGAGCAGAATTCGAGGCGGTCTGCCACAAGTATCTCGACGGTTTGGCCACCTGGGTGTCCCCCGTCGCGGGCATGTTCCTCTGGGTCGACCTCAGCCCGTCGGGTATCAAGGATGGGTACGACCTCATCAGGCATGAGGCGTTTGCAAAGGGCGTGCTGGGCGTGCCAGGCATGGCGTGAGTCAGAGAGGGCCACGCGGCATGGTGGTGATCGCTCACGCAGAGTCGGTGTCCAGGTTCTACCCCACCGGGAGGAAATCCGCCCACGTCAGGTTATCCTTCTCCATCGTCGACCTCGAGCAGGAGACCGAGCTGGGCTTTTCGCGTCTGGCCGAGGCCATCAAGGAGAAGCAAGCGGCGTTGGGTCTGATCTAGGCGGCGGTGCCGCCCAGACGACCTGACCTGTACTCAAATTGTCATCGAGGGTGCTGTGGTCAGCACCGTGTGTATGACATCAAGTAATTCAGGAAGCAGGGACACAGCCCAGCCTGGCGGCGGGTCGACAAAAGATCGACATAGAGTGCTCTTAGCGGATCAGTCAATATCACACATAGACGAACAAACAGATGCATGAGATCAGCGGACCACTCTGTGGCCCAGCCCACAGCTAGAAAGGCAGCACGCTACCGGCTCCTCGCAGGGCCATCTGACCGCCAAACCGCAACGTGGTGATTCCACCGGGGAAATACGCGGCGAGGTAGGACAAGAGCGCGACGACCTGGACGATGGCCGCTAGCAGGGTGCCGATGGTGGTCCGCACGCCGATGGCGAAGAAGAGGGTCAGGGCGAGGGAGCCAAAGTAGGCGAGCGAGAAGGGGAGGCGTTCGGTTGATAGGATGTGCTTGAGGTCTGGGGGGATAGGCCCCAGCCAAAGGACGATAGGTGTCAGCGAGGTGCAAGGGAAATCGACTTTGCAAGGCGATTGCCGCATGATGTTGCCTGCGCTGGCAGAGGTACCCCAGCAGGCGGCACTCCATCACGTCAGACTCACGGTTCCATGGCCCGTGGAGGATGGCGAATCCCAGCATGAACAGCAAGCTTCCGAGGGTGAAGGCGAGGGCGAACTTTCGCGGTTTGATGGCGACTGCGGCGGGTAGGGGGGTCAATCAGTGTTTTTGATTTTACCGAAGAGTGCAACGTGGATATACCGGCGCGGATCTCGCTGGTACCTCAGGCGAATAAGACTCACGGATGGGGAGGAAGAGGAAAGCCACGCCGAAACATGCTATGCCCCCTGCGCAGCATGCCAGGAAGCCCAGGAAGCTGGCGGTGTTAGTCAGTGGGTTGGCATTGACAGGTGACAGCTATAAGCAGCAGGACCAGGCCGCAGGTAGGTAGTCGGGTTCCACCCCTCCCGCTATACCTCCAGTGCGATGCTCACCGTTCCCATCTCTGCGACAGGTCGAGCGTGATCAGCGCGTCACATCCGGCGGTACGGACCGACACCCACCGACAAGGCAAAGTACGCTTCCTCCTCCTGACTTCTCCCTTCGTTCCTTAGCGGTATATACCCCGACATCGAGTTCCACACCCTGCCCAACGGGTTGTTACCGCCCGCCGCTGCCGAGGTGGACGCGGCCGAGTCGTCCTGGACCGAATTGGCCCATCTGAAACCGGACAGCTGTGACCTGAATGACTGTTGCGCTCCTGCCGACATGGTGGGGGTCTAGGTTGGATGAGCGAGTATCAACTGAGCTACCTGCTTGTAGTCAAAGGTGAACCCAAGAGTCGCTCGCTAGCTAGCAGGCAGTGTCGTCAACATTCCCCCTCGCCGTGGAGGATCACGTGGAAGCCGAGTGGGAGTCCTAATGGCATTAGCATTTGATCCTAATGATCCCATTTTGATCCCGCTAATCCCTCCCTAATCCCGCCAATGGGTGAACTCGGATTCGCGATCATGACGTTTCTCTTCTCGACCAAAAGTCAACGGTCGATCGCTTTACTCGCTCGTCTTCCTCAACAAGGTCACCTTGTTTGGCATATCCAGCAGCGCTCCATCGCTTGTCACCGCTCGGTACCCCTAGTAACCCCCAACGACATGCTCTCACAACGCCCAGCCGTAAACCTCGCTCGGTCAGTCAGACCCGGCGGTAGTGCTCAGCTTAGACGATCGCTCGCGACGGTGCGAGATGTCCCCGCGAGCTCATCAGCTGCCAAGCCGTGAGTCTGCCACTCGCTAATCTCCGAGGGTCATCGTCGCTGATGCTCCACACCCACTGCCGTAGGCCCACCGGTCAGTACGCAGGCTGCTATCATCGTTTCACATCCCCGTTGCCACTTGCTGACCCGCCACACAGCCGTCGTCATGATGAACATGGGCGGACCGTCCACCGTGAGTCACCGTATCTAGGCTGGACATCCTGTCCCAACCTGATTCTCGCTGCAGATCCCCGAAGTCCACGGCTTCCTCTCGCGCCTGTTTCACGATCGTGATCTCATCCCCCTACCTTTCCAGTCCGTCCTCGCCCCGGTCATCGCCAAGCGACGTACGCCTCAGATCGAAAAGCAGTACACCGACATCGGCGGCGGATCTCCCATCCTCAAGTGGACCCGGTTCCAGGGCGAGGCGATGTGCAAGATGCTGGACGAGATGAACCCCGAGTCGGCGCCGCACAAGCCCTACGTCGCTTTCAGGTACGCCGAGCCGCTGACCGAGACCTGTCTGGAGGAGATGAAGCGGGATGGGGTCAAGAGGGCCGTGGCCTTCTCCCAGTACCCGCAGTACTCTTGCTCGACCACGGGGAGCAGTCTGAACGAGCTGTTCAGGGTGGCCAGGAAGGACGGCTACGGGTCGGAAGGGTCCGTCGAGTGGAGTGTGCTGGACAGGTGGCCCGTGAACGAAGGTCTGGTCGAAGTGAGCGCCGCGTCCCGGCTCACCACGGCGCGAGTACTATCCGGCTGACTCCTCTGCCCAGGCATTTGCTCAGAATGTCAAGACCGCCCTGCAGCAGTACCCGGAAGAGAGGCGAAACGACGTCGTCGTGCTCTTCTCGGCCCACTCTCTCCCCCTGGAGATTGTCAAGTGAGTTCCTCCAGCCGGAGATCACCCTGCAGTGCTGATGCCGCTGCGCAGCCGAGGCGATCCATACACCGCCGAAGTCGCTGCTACCGTGCACGCCGTCATGTCCAGGCTCGGCTTTACCAACCCGTGAGTGTTGCTTCAGTCTCGGAGACATGCCAGGTTCTCTCCCGCATTTCACTCCTGCTCATGGCTCGGTAGCATGACGCGGAGCTGACGACCCCATCCCTCAGGTGGCGTCTCACTTGGCAGTCCCAGGTCGGTCCCAGGGCCTGGCAGGGGCCTCAGACCGCCACCGCCATCGAGGGCTTCGCCAAGACCGGCAAGAAGGATATCTGCCTTGTGCCTATTGCTTTCACCAGTGACCACATTGAGACGCTGTACGAGCTTGACATTGAGGTCAAGGAGGAGGCCGAGAAGGTGCGTGAAGCTGAGAAGGTTATCATTGACGGAACACTCCTGATGTCGTCCCGCTCGCAGCTCGGTGTCCACCTCACTCGAGCGGAATCTCTCAACGACTCGCCCATCTTCATCCGGGCCATCGCCGACCTCGTGTCAAACCACCTCAAGGCTTACGAAGCCGGGTCGATCGGTCCCACCTCCAAGCAGATCAGCCTGAGATGTCCGGGATGTACCAACCCAAAGTGCGGCAAGACCAAGGAGTGGTTGGCGAACGGTGGCAGGGACCCTCAGGTGGCCGCTTAGCCGGATCGCGATCGTCGAGAGATGATCACGGGTCGTGTCTCTCGCTGGCATATACAAAATCACTCGGAACGCCAGCGTTCCATACAGTACACTATCTCATGCATAATTACAACAGCTCCAATCGAGCGGTGGGCCGGGTGCCGTCGCCTGCTTCCGCCGCATCATCCAGATCACCATTCTCCTCTTGCAGCCTGCGCAGTTCATTCTCCACCTGTCTTTCCAGTGCCAGCCACTCGCTACGTCCAAGGGACTGCAAGGCTTTGGCGTAGAAAGCCAACTTGCGAGCGACGGCGCCGGGCTTGGGCGCGGACCACAGGTGATACAGATCACCCAGGACTGAGAAGATGCGAGGGGGGGAGGTGGTCACGATGGGCGGGTGGAGCATGGGTGGGATCAGGGAGAGGAGGTGTTGTAACGTTGCGACGGATGGCTGTGTGGACTTTGGACCGGTCAGCTGGTTCTGGGCGCAGGCGAGCGGCGAGCGGCGAGCGGCGAGCGAGACAACGTACCGACTGGGTCCCTATGACTTCCCATACGCTACCCCAGGCGCTACTGAGCGACTCGTGCCGCACGGTAGATTTTGGCTCGACAAGGAAGGGTACGAGCTGGCC
This sequence comes from Kwoniella sp. DSM 27419, assembly GCA_036428645.1. Taxonomy (NCBI): domain Eukaryota; kingdom Fungi; phylum Basidiomycota; class Tremellomycetes; order Tremellales; family Cryptococcaceae; genus Kwoniella; species Kwoniella sp. DSM 27419. The sequence continues at coordinate 293,035 of CP144080.1, read as the reverse complement.
GATGAAGCGTTTCACCTCGGATGAGTCCACCCCTGCTTCTGCGAGGTACACCGGGTCGAGCGAGGGGAGCCGGAGAGACAAGAGGGTGTGAAAGTAGGCGATACTGCGTTGGGCGGTCGTCAGCTCGATGCCTGTGCTTGGAAAGCTGCGGTCCAATCTGGCCGTGTCTACGCACCACACAGCCACTACGTTGTATACCAGTTTCTGACCTGCACCATCGGGCGGGGTGATCCCCAGCAGCATATCCGCGGGTATCGATCCCGGTTCAGGTGCACTCTCCAGCGAGGCAGGATCACCGGCCAACGGCTCTCCCTCATCATCACTCGAGTCCAGCTGCAGGTCGTCCCGCTCCCACCAAGGCAACACGCTCGGTATATACCCGTCGTCTTCGCCTTGGCCATCGCCATCACCCGCTGCCTCCTCCACTAGCTCCCTGGCGAGGTCCGAGTCGGGATCTTTCAAAGCCGCGAGGAAGGCATCACGGTGCTTTTGCGGTAAGAGGTGGAAGAGCTGATTCGAGTCGATGTTATCTGCGGCGTGACATTCAGCGCTCCAATCAGCCTTGCACACAAACACTCGCGGCCGCTCACCCAGATCAACGCCCTTGAGCATCTCTGCCAGCTCCTCTTCTTCCCCCTCCTCCTCCTCCAGCCTCCTGAGCTCTTCGAGCGCGTCATCTCCCTCCGCTTGAGCCTCTTCGAACCGCCTCAGCATATCCATCATCCCCTTCTTCTCGTCCAGCCCTGCGGACGGATCCGCGGCGATCGACGACATGACGGTGGATTTGTAGAACGGCTCGGAGCATTGTGCGTGGGCCTGAAGAGCGTAAACGGCTCAGCCTGATCCCAGGCATAGCTCGGGTGTGCCGGTAGGGACATAAGGCTGACTCACCTCGCTCCGGAAACAGTTCAAAGAGCAGTAAAGGACATTACACCTCGGGCAGGTATACCTGCTGTCCCTCTTGTGGCATCTACGCGAAGGGCACAGGGGGTGAGCGAGTCCGAAGCACCCTGCGCAGAAGGGCTCACCTACATGCCGCAGGTCTTGGACGACCCAGCCGAGGACCGGCCCGGCTTGGGCACCGAGAATGGCAGTCGGATCTGGAGCGGTTTGGGCTGTTTGAGTGACATTGGGGGGAGGGGGGGGGGGGGGAAAGGGGGTTCTGGCCGGACGAGAGGGGGAGTGGGGTCGTCGGGCAGAAGCAGAGCTCGCTGGTCCAGCCCTCTAGGTGGTGTCGTGAACTCTATGCGCGATGAGGGTTGGAGAGAAGCTTGACAACAACAAGAAATTGTCGCTGAATTCATTTCAGAATTCGTTCGTTCGTTCGCGGATCGTTCATGTCATGCAGAGTCGTAAAGCGCTCACTTTGTTCAAGCTTCTCTCCACTCTGTGAACCTGACCAACAGCCCAGTGTACATCCCCCCAGCAAGATGGCACCCGCACCCAGCGTGTCCTACGCGACGCTCTCGGCCCCGCTCCCGAGTCGACCCTACATCCTGGACATTTCCCCCTCAGCCACGACCCCGCACCTGATCCTCCGACACCCGTCGTCCGAGCTGACCATTGCCGATGCCCAGACGCTACAGCCCGTCGATCACCTCCGAGGGGGGCACAAGGGCCTGATCAGCTCGGTGGTGAGGGATATGGACGCGCTCTGGTCAGCGGGCAAGGACTCGAACGTCGTCAGGTGGGATGAGCGTTCCAGGCGGCCTGCGACTGTGATCCAGGGTGAGTGGGTGGCCGAGCGCACAGTGACAGCGATCCATCAGCCTCCTCAGCGTGCCCGCGCAAGGCCCCGCTGATAACAAAAGCCCACGTTAGCCTTCGTTCGCAAACCCTTGCCGGTGACCGCGCTGGCCGTGTCGGAGCGAGACCACCTGGTGATCGGGGGAACCGAGCTGCTCTCGTCCGAGGCTCACATCCTCTTCTGGGACAACCGGAACCCGTCCCAGCCGGCCTACTCGCACTCTTCCACCCACTCGGACGACATCACCCACCTGTCCGTGCTGCCCACCACATCCACCTTCATGTCCACGTCTGGCGCAAGCGGCTCGACGCCGTTACCTGACAAACTGCTATTATCGTCATCCACCGACGGCCTGGTCGCGCTGAGCAACCTGAAAGAGACGGACGAGGACGAGGCTGTGCTGGCCGCGGAGAACTGGGGACAGAGCGTGGCCGACGCCAGGGCCTACCTGCACAAAGGTTGGATGAAGGTATGGGCCAGGAGCGACATGGACGCTGTGGCCGTTTGGGACGTGGGCAAGGGCCCAGGGGACGAGCTCGAGGTCGGTCTGCGATACCCTTTTGCTGGCAGGCCCGCGCTGACACGGCTCGCACATAGCTGCAAAATTTCATCGAACACCCCAGCGAGTCGTTCAAGTTCAAGACGTTCGCACCGCCTACACACGGCGCGACCGTGACTCAAACAGCCGCGGAGGAGCGCGAGGCAAAAGCCAAGCTGAGATCAGACTACCTGATCGACGTCTGCCCTTCTCTCGGGGTATCAAAGGCTGGCGCACCCATCACCGCTGTCGGTACCAATGAGTGAGTCACTGCCTCGAACGATCCCAGCTGGGACGCGTGCCAACTCTCCCCCACTCCCAGCGGCGACATCATCCTCCAGCACTACTCCAGCTCGTCCAGCTACATCCCCTCAGCCTACTTCCTCTCCGGGCCGACCAAGGCGAGAGGACACAAAGACGTCATCCGGGCAATGTATCACGACCTGTCCAACGAAGCCATCTACACCGGCTCGGAAGACGGCGTCTTGTCAGGCTGGAACCTCGCTGCCCTGCCTGACAGGCTGGTGGTCGGCGACGACGACATCGACGACGTGGACAGGGGAGACGACTTCGACTTGGCCGACCAGGACATGGACGAGGAGAGCGAGATTGAGACCGAGTCAGAGGACGAAGAGTCAGACAGATCAGACGATGATCTGGATATGGAGAGGGAGATGAAAGAGGACGGACCGAGGTACGGCCCGATCATCGGTGCCGCTGCTAGAGGTTCTAGGGTCGAAGATAGGAAGGAGAAGCGAAGGGAAAAGCGGGCACATCCTTACTAGTTGGCTATCTGCTGATGGAAGGTTATACAAGTGACCATTTATACATGTACATCGCCTTGCAGGTTACCATGTTTACCCGTCCCCACTCAGCAGGTGTCTATCAAGCTGTTCTTCGGCCAGACACTGCCTGGAACCTGGTCGAATGTGGTCTGGCATCAATGACACATACTAGAGTCAGCACCTTTTGTTGCAACGCCGGTAGAAGCCATACATACGTAGTTGGGATTGGTGTACGCCTGCTTGTACCTAAAAGCGGGTCAGCTGGGCATTCATTCCCCTTGCTGTGAGCTTACTAGCCTACCTCTCAATGTAGTCCCTGGTGGGCATATCAGGCGGGCTACATCCGATGTTCCTGGCATTGGGATCCTCTATACCTTCTATCAACTCGATGTTTCCCGGCGAACAATGACCTACTCACGATAGACACGGATGTAATCCACCAGCATTCTATAACATTCAATATCTGCATTGCAGCCCGTCTGAGCTGACTCACCGGATAGGCCATAACGGCTGCAAGCCATCGTAGCTGAGTACGAGGTCAGCTCCATGTATTGACCCAACAGCAGAACGAAGTACTCACTCGATCGCGCCAAAGCCTTCCGACAGACCGAGATTGATGATCAGATACATCGGCTCTGTCGATATCTGCCTTTGCGAGATCATTGCCTCCGTGTTTGGGGCCATAGCTGTCAGTGGAAGTTGTATCAGATTACACAGAGACCTGTATACAGCAGAGCGGCGTAGTACACACCAGCAGCCCGGATCGTCCAAGCCTTCTTGCTATTACTGACCCATGTGATATACCCATCATCCCTGGGCATCGGTAGGCGTTAACGATCGCTCCTTGCTCCCCTGACAGTTGAGCACCCACCCTCCAGGTCGGTATTCGAAACCGTATATGGAGAAACAGCCCGTCTCCTGGGTACTGCGCAAAAATCAGAACATGAATTCGTTCGGACAGAAGGGCACAACTGACTAGCAGCTCTACAGAGCGGGACAGGGGTTCAGCTATACTATCTTTAACGTGCAAACATAGGTGATAGTGCAGCATACTCACCTGGTTCGTTTTTGTTATAGCGGACGTGGCTTGCTGGTACACAGCCCCTTTGTATCCGTTCGAGTGGGTTAGATCGTCGTCATAAACTTCGTATTCTTTGTCTGAAGACTCTAAGGACTGTTGGCCCGGACTTTAGCTCGGACGCTTGACCAATGATCTATCATGATCCCCAGACCCACCGCGTAGCCTGGATTGAAGGGCGCCCACTGCGCAGACTGTGATACATCGCCAGTAAGGGTTGTTGCGTCCACCTAAAGCCCTATCAGCTCTGGACAGGCCTCTTCATCCTCGCCAGGGGCCTCGTGCGTTTATAACTGGTTATCGTCAAGCATCACACTCACGGCCGCTTCAAACATATCGATCTCTGGTGCAGATCTGCCGACGAACGTGCCGTTCGCCAGCTTTGGCCCTGGATGTGTAAGGTCGTCGGGACATGTACACCTTGACAATCGCTGGCCGGGAAGGTAAGACAACGACCCTCCGTGGTCAGGATCCCCTTTGCTGGGATCTAGTGCGGGTTCGCCTGTAAATCATCATTGGGCCTATCAGCTAGCGACTTTGCAACCTCCGGCCTGCGCACCTCTCAAGGTCTGGTTGGGTAGCGTGCCAACATCACACGCGTCGTAGCTATAAGGCCATAGACCCTCCAGACTCCCGCCGTATCCCGCTCGACCGAGGTTGCCTAGTGTCCAGATAGCGGGCCACAGTCCATACACGTTGCTCTTGCCCGGTAGAGAGACGGACGCTTCGACGTAACCGCCGGTGAAGCAGAATCGATTCCAGCTCTGGATCACTACAGTCTGCGTTAGATGGTAGCTTTCACCGACAGACCGGATCCGCAGGGCGTAAAGAGCAAAGCTATGCTGGTGTGGCTGACGTAGGCTACTCACTCCCGCCGGTATAGTTCAGGTCATGACCTGGGGCCTTGTCAATGGTGATCTCCAGGCTGCCACCTTTTGTGGTCACTCGGGTCGGATCGTACCTACAGTGCTTTAGCTGTAGGTCACAATGAGGGTGAACAGCCTTCTGAGCCTACCATTCGAGATTACCTGTTTGCCAGTAATGTAGATCCACGGCTTCCCAGTACGGGTCGTCGCCTAAACACAATTTGCGCTTCAGACCGGCACAATGTAGTCGAGTTGAAGACTTCACTCACCCTCCCAGAAGGTCCTACCGTCAGTGTTGAACTCGTCAGAAAACATCAGGTCCCACGTCTCGCCCGTCTCCAGGCTGGTCCAGATATATGCAGATTCGGGCGTGTCGCGGTCAATGAGCTGGAAAGGACCAATGTTGGGTATCTGTCCGGTAGCGCTATGGTCTGACGGTCAGCTCTTAGTATCGCCGATGACAACATCTTGCATGATGTGGACCCACTTGATCCCTCCTATGTTATATGCACCGTACGTTGGAAGCTGCTTGCGAAGATGGCTGTCCAGGATAGGGTACCCGGCGCTACGAGGTTGTTGAGTCTGGGGCATGTCCAGAACCGCCCACTCACAATACGAATATGCATACGAGAAGGACCAAGATGAGGCAGCCGATATTTGCCATACCCCTTGGGCTGAAGATGATAAGGAGCTGCGGGCCTGTTAGTCGTCGAGTCCATCAGTGGACGATTATCGTCTCACGCGTTTGCTTGATTTGATGTTCGGGTCGTGAAATGCATCGTCGTCTTCTGGCTCTAGATCTGCGAATGGGCTGGTTCTGAACGGCTGAACGAGGGGATCAGCATAGTGTAAGCTTTGCTGACCTGGCAAGAACGAGAGAGCTTGACCAGCTCACAGGAGAAGTCAAGAGCTTCTGCTTGTCCTTTTGCCCTGGTCCTAGGTCGTCCAGCTCCACGTCTTCTCCTGAATGGTTATCTTCGACGGTGCGTCTGAGCGAGTCATACTGCCTGAACCCGGTAGCGCTACTCTCGCTGTGATCACTATTGACAGATATGCCAGACTCGCTGTAGACACTCAATCGGGGGTTTGGTCCCTCCGGTAGATCTTGGCCAACCAGCGGTCTGTATGATGGCGCGGACAGCCTGTAGTCGTTCATGGTGAGAAGCTGTGGAATATCGCGATGGCTATGGTTGGGTCAGTCACTATAGCGCAGTAAATCCTGTTAGTTGCCTCCAGGGAGAACGAGATGGGTACTGCTGTTCGTGCTAGATAAGCCAGCTCCGAGGCTTCAGCTTAACCACCTGTTGTTTACTCTGATCTGATCGCCTTGCGCTGTGTTCGTCCTCTGGCGTGAGTGTGTGTGTGAGTGGAACGCCAGGTCAGGAACGACCTCCTTTGAATCTCGAAGCTATGTTGGGGTGACAATAACGCTTCCAGGTGCCGCGAGATAGCGTCTTATCAACAAGGCTCGTATGGTCTCATTTCACCAAGTCAGCAGCAAGGAAGGAGAAAGGAGCGCAACGAGCAGGGGAGCAGCGGTTGACTCGACCGTACGTCACTGCCTGCAGATTAAAGCGTGTTGGCCACGTGAGCTGGACGGCTGATAAGACGGGATCAGATGACAGACCGCCACACCGTCCGTAACACCGTCGGAGTTTCGCTTTTAATGCAGATGGAAATTCGGTGGACGCCGTTCGCGCGCACTGTACACGCTGTCGCACCGTAGCACCGTAGCAACGCAGCTGCCCCTCGCTGGCTGCGAGGTTCAATCAAGTGTCAATATCCCATGTCAACGCTACTCCCCAACCATCTTTCAACACCAGGAAGATAACGCCGAAGGTGAGCCAGGTCGCGGTAGCAGGGTGGAGCTGCTGCGTAGATCCATGCTGACCGGGATATCTCTACAGTCAGCGGCCTTTCAAGCAACACCAGTCGTCTAAAAAAACATCTTCGTCTTTGTTTAACCAAAAGTCGTAGTCTACCAAGATGATCATCACCAAGCAGAACCGACGAGTGGTGAGTATGCGTGTGGGTCGCTGTGATGTTGAGGGGGGAGCAACGTGGTGTTGGGCGAGATGGACGCAAGGCAAGGGAAGGAGCTATAGAGGGCGGAAGGACTAGACACGAGGACAGATAGCGGACGAAGGCTACCGACCTGGTCGGATCACCCGCTGACACCCCCGTGTCCCAGATCTACGAGACCCTCTTCAAGGAGGGTGTCCTTGTCGCCCCCAAGGACTTCAACAAGCCTGCCCACCCCGACATCCCCTCGGTCCGAAACCTCGAGGTCGTCAAGGCCATGCAGTCGCTCACCTCCAAGGGCTACGTCAAGACCCAGTTCTCCTGGCAGTGGTACTACTACACTCTCACCGAGGAGGGCCTCGCCTACCTCCGAGAGTTCCTCAACCTCCCTTCCGAGATCGTCCCCCAGACTCACATGAAGCCCGCTCGACCCCAGGGCCGACCCTCCGGCTTCGGAGGCGACCGACCCCAGCGAGACGGCGCCTACCGAGCCCCCCGAGGCGGCGACAGGGAGTACCGACGACGAGACGACGCCGGTGACAAGGAGGGTGCCTCCGGTGACTACCGACCCCGATTCGGCGGTGTCGGCCGAGGTGCCGGTGCTCCCCCTTCCTAAGCTGTTCGCAAGTCGGTTTCCGTTCCAGCTGGTCCGGCCCATGATCTTACGCCTTTGATGGAGTGGATATGAGCGGGGTCAGGAGGGACAACGACTATGCGATGGTTTTCAAGGGTCCGGTGATACAGGTGTTCCGCGCGGTCAGATCGTAGCTATTCTGTAGTCATGCATCTCCGTGCGCGCTTGTTGTGTTCTCAGACTCAGAGACCGTGCCATCGGATCTTCGATAGCAACCCAGTCCACCTCGCATCGCTGCAGCTGCGCTCGCCAGCAGAATGATCTATATTCATCGCTCAAATCACGGTCCGGTATAACGACATGCGCGTATGTTATGAATGGGCATGAATGCAATCGCCAATATCAGGAAACCAGCTAGATCACCTAAGTGCTCTTCGCTGTGTCTCCCCCTCAGACAGGGCCTCAAGGTAGGCTATCCTCCACACAGGGTGCGGTGCAACAAGCTCACTAAGCACGACCACCAGCCGCTCGCGCCTTGTTAGCAGCGTCCACCTTGGCCTGGTTTGTCTTCGCCACGGCGTAAACGATACCCGCCAGTCCTCCTACACCAATAGCCGAGACGTTTCCGAAGCTCGCCTTGTCGCCAAAGAAGAGCATACCGGATGCGGCCACGGGTAGCTTGTTGAGCGCGCCGACCATCGAGTAGGTGGTGGACCCGCACACTCGTACACACCAGGCGGTAGAGTATGAGATGAACACGGCAGCGGCGCCGGAAAAGGCGATAGCGAAGAGAAGGATGAATCGGTTGGCGGCTGGGAAGTTGAGGTTGAGCGACTCGGTTCCCCAGTCTTCAATGACGAGTGAGGCGACAACGAGAACGGGGATGGAGAGCAGATTGTTGTAGAACATCGAGTCCCAGTCCTTGAAGCCAGTAACCTTGATTCGCTTCCTCATGAAGAGGACCTGGGATGTGAGGGGTTAACACGGCGCATGTTCGCAGCAGTCGAAGCGCTCACATAGGCAGCAGAGGCGAGGCAGTTGGCAGCCATCCACACGTAACCAGCGTTGAGTCCGCCGATGGTCGAGATAGGCCCGGCGATGACCTCTGACCCAGTGATGGGGTCAAGTTCAGGAGGGACGCCCCATGATGAGGTGATGTCGGCCCAAGCAGCAATGATAGACGATCCGACCTGTCCACGTGTATCAGAATGCGGGCTGCTGAGAGTCATGACCGACTCACCATCAAGGCAAAGGAGACAAGAGTGAGACCTGTTACGAGACCGTTGAACATGAAGACTTCTCCGTATGCCTAGGGATGCGGGGGTTAGATTGAGTTTCGGATGACATGACAGCTCGCTCACAATCAAGATGATCGTCAGGTTCTTGAAAATGCTAAGGGTCGATATCAGCCAACGCTCCTATGTGTAGCCTAGTGTGACAGTGGGACTGACGTGTAGACGGGGATCGACAGGTATTGCTGCGTTGCGATGGGTCATTAGCCATCAAGCAGGGCTCCAAGTAGATAGCCCCAACCTACCAAAGACTTGGAGCCAGTGTAGATGACAGCAACGAGCAGAGTTGAAATAGGCCACCATGCCTTGGCATCAGCCATGTCAAAGTCTCGGACTGGTGGGCATCGTCAGCTTTGCCTCGGAACATGCAGTCAAGCGGCATCGCAGGATCGCGCCTCAGAAACACAGGGCACGCGAAGCTGCCGGAATCGGCAGACTCACAGTTGATCATCCCGGCTCGCTTGACGCTCCACACGACGAGGACGCAGACGCTCGATTGGATAGCCAAGAGAAGGAAGTTCATGGTGAAGTGTCGGCCGGACACGACGTACTGTGAGCGGACAGGGTCGTGGGCGGGAGGATCATGGAAGTTACCGAGCCGGACGAGGCGGATAGGTGGATGGCGCGAACAGTGGGAATGATATCGTCAGCAATGGATCTCATCCGAGCGACGAAGTAGCCAAGCGGGAGACCCCGCGCACCTTGTTCACCACAGTCATCATGATGCTCGCCGCGCAGTAGGAGAGAATGGGCAGAGCTGCGCGGCGGTGCATAGATCAGCTTGCCATCCCATCCCAGCAATCCGCCAGACTCACCTTGTTCTCGACCAGACAACTGAGCCTCCTTGTCCTTCCGTTCATCCCTGATTACTCTTCCCTCAGCCCTGTCGGCTCCCATGTTGTTCAGCAACATGGCCTGGGCGGTCGAGTCGTCCTTGCCGTAGGATGAACCCGGCGTGCCAGGTCGGGAGATGTTGGGCGTGGGTACGAAAGGCTTTGACATGATGCCGGGTGGGACAGATTAAGAGACAACTGACAAAGAGTGATGGGATCACCCAAAAAAAAAGGTCACTTCCCTGGTGATACCTCTACGCGTTGTTCGTCCTCCAGTCCAGAGATTATCATCATATACACACCTCGTAATAGCCCAGTCGGACGGTGAGCAGGTTGGGGCTAAAAACGTGGAATCATTCCCTGAACACGGCGCCACGTGAATTAGGTTTACAACTGTACAAAAGGGTTTTCCGCTCAGTGGCGCTTCGCGTCGCCCTCTCTATCTACAAGTCGCGAGACCGCAGCCGCACGTCGTACGCCTGGTGTACGACTGCGGCGAGGTCAACCGTTCGTACGTACGGCTGTGCCTGCTGAAGGCAGAGGCAGTCACCGAGGGTTGTTGATACATGGTGACATCTGCATAAGGGTCATGTCTGGCATGGCATCATTGGAGTTCCTCCAGTACTGCAACCTGACACAAGCTGGACCTTCGTCGAGGCGCAGCTCTACTTTGAGGGCGATGCTCCGTTCGCACCGGCCCCATTCGCCGTCGCACCGCTCGATGGAGAAACCCCGCCCGACTCGGGCATCTTGGCAGCGACGTTGAGCAGCTTTGCAAGCGAGACCAGTTGGTGCTTGTCGCAAGCCGCGAGAAGGCTGATCATCCCGAGCGTCAATATGTGGTGCCTGCAGCGTTCGCCGTCGCTGAAGTCTACTCACATTGACAGCACAACAGTCTGCTTGTCTTCTGATGTACGGATGACGTTAGCTATCGACCTGCCACGGGGATCAGGAGGTATCGTCATGAGCCCAAGCGAGGCCAGTTTTGGCAGCAGTGAGCTGTAGGCGTATCAGTTAGCGAGGTTTCGTCGGTCTTTATAGCCACGACGTTCCAACACTCACGTCGCGACGGTCAATGAGACGGGATCCTTAGTAGCAGCACTCGCAGGTTGCGCAACACTGGCTTGTGTCGAGATGTTGGCAGCGTTCGGTGGCACCGGCGGCGTAGCAGGTCCAGGAGCAGCAAATCCAGCGGAAGCGACAGGTGTGGAAGCCGGTGCCGCACTACGCATATATGTTGGAGGAGGAAAAATTGGGGCGCCAGGGCCTGTGGCCGGAATGGAGCCGTTGGATGTCGCTGGTGTGCCAGTGTTATGGGGCGTGGTGGTTTCCCTCATACCTCCTCGTCCTCTACCCCTAGGTCTACCGCGAGGACGGCCCCGCTCCGACGACGTCGATGGGCTGGCGCCATTGGAAATGGGAGCGGTCGAGGTGCTGACCACGGAAGAAGGCAGGGGTCGCGTCGGTGTCGACATCGATTGACCGTTGGCGGTACTCGTAGGTACCACTCGTGCAGCCGGTGTTGAAGCTGACGCAGCTAACCTCGCGAGTCGCTCCTTCTCCTCCTCTTCGCGCGTCTTCTTCCGCTCTTCAAGCCTCTTCCTGTCCTCCTCTATCCTAAGCTTCAGCTCTTCAAGCCTCCGCTTGTCCTCCATAGCTCGGCGTTTCTCATCCTCCACTTTGCGCCTCTCGTCCAGAATCCGCTTGGCCTCGTTTTCTAAAACGGTGTATTCCGCTCGGATCGGTCGTAGAGTGCTCTGCAGTGCATTGACATCTTCTCGCAGTCTACTTGTATCGTCATTGATGATGGAGATAAGGGGAGCGAGTGGTGACGGGTGCTACAGGTGAAAGGAGGTATGAGCTTGAAGACTTGCTGGGATTGGACATGAAACACGGCCGCTCATAGCTTGAACCGTCACTCACATCCGCCTCTCTACGTCTCGTCTTCTCGAATCGGCTCTTGACGTTTCGTACCCTGTTAGCGAGTGAATCCGCATCTTGGATCTCTGAAGGAATCGGTCAGCTCTGCACGATCCTTGCAACGCTTCACACTGGCTCACCTCCAGCTTCGACCTTCCCGTTGACTTTGTAACCCTCAAGCTCTTCGTCGTGGATCTGCCAAATATGGTAAGGAAGCAGTCGATCCACCGCGTCCTCATATGACTCGAATGCGCTAGGAGGCGAGGGATACAAGGTGGAATACTGGTCCATGAGGAGTGCCGCGTTCAAGCTGGAGTCCAATGCGTTACACCGTCAACAAGCCATTCGTCCCTATCCAGGCGTACGTTTCGGCCGAGAGCGAGCCTCCAGAACGATCATGACGGGAACCCTGTGCGACAAGCGCATCACTCACCCCACATAGGTCTGCTCCAGATACCCCATCTCATCCGGCTCAAACCCCATCATGCCCCACTTTCGCTTCCTCGCCGCATACTCTCGCTCGGCGGTTACGGCGCTACTGGACGGTCCAGCGGGTGTGATGACCTGACCGGGGAACGGAGAGGCCGCCTTGATCCCTGACGCATGAATGGCCGGGTTGACTCCGCTCATCCTATCGTCCACCGGTAGCGCTGAGGATTGGTCGACCGAGCTGACATCACCGTTGGTGATTGCATCCACAGGGCTGCTAGCTGTAGGCCCCGACGTTGAGACGGTACCGGTGTCACGCCCGGTGGTAGCTGGCCCTTGCGTAGGACCAGTAGAAGAGGGTGGAGGGAACGTGGTATTCTCTTCCTCTATCCCTCCCGAGGAGGACATATCAGGGGAAGGCGAAGAGGAATTATGAGGCCCAGGAGAGATGACCGAGACAAGGGAAGAGAGAGAGCAAGCTGCGAGCTTGCTGTCCACTCGTGTGATGAGCGAGCGGTCTCTGTGCTGGCGAGAATCCGTTATCGATAAGGCGGGACAAAAGATAAAAGCCAGACACGAGGGTGCGGAGGGGCGGTAAATTGATATCTCACTGCCAACGAGGAGGGGAACGGGATCAATTCGCGGCATTATCACACCCGTGGCACCGCTTTCTATCCCATCTATATATCATGCATGTTTCATGATTCCGTTTGCAAAGTGGGAGAGGATGGGATAGAGACGAGACGAGGCCGAGCCCGAGTGGGGCCGAGGCCGGAGCATGCGATTGATCTTGTTACAAAATGCCGAAAGAAGAGAGAAACCAAATGGAACCAGGGGGATAACCTTCTACACTACTTTCTCTTCCGCTTTAGACGCCCAGCTCGGCCAATACTTCAGCCTTCTGCTCAGGCGACAAGCCCTCGAGGATCCTCTTGAATCCAGACATGACACCGTCCTGGTTGCTGGCACTGCACAGAATCGTTAGCGGATACTCATACACATACACATCCAGGCGAAAGATACTCACGACCAAGACACCAGAGTCTCAGCACAGTACTCGTCTCGGACAGACTGTACAAAGGCCTCAATGGACTCTCCCGACTTTTCAATGAAGCCTGCAACGTCGGCGTCGGATGACAGCTCGGTGGGCAGGATCTGGGAGTACAGCTCCTTTCGCTCGGCGTACGTCAGGTTGGGGTTGGCAGTCGCAAGCTTCTTCATGATTCGAACCTCGCTCAACTTTCGCCTCAGCGACCAGTAGATCGCTCGTCGCGAGTTCTCCCAGTCGCAAGGGATGCAGTCAGCCTTGGCCTTCATTCGTCCACTTCGGTCGTGCAAGTCGGCGAATTCGAGAGCGACAGACTGGTAAGCCGGGGTGAGGTGCTTCTCCCTCGCCTCGAGCTTGGCGGTAGCAGCCGACTTCTCCTCGGCAGAAGCGTTGGGGTTCTCGACAGCCTTCTTGAGCTCGGCATACTCGGCGTCCAATCGGGCCATGGTGGCCTGCACCTTGGGCTTCCTGTACTTGACTATGGTGTCTCTGTTAGCACATTGATGAACATAGGTAGCTTGAACTTACCCTCAACGATACCTTCGGGCTCCAAGACACCACCTCGAGAGTCGTTGTCGACAAACATGCTCATCATCTCGGGGTTGATGGAAGGGTCCAACACGACCCAAGCACCACCACGGAGTTCACCGTTCGGTACCAGGTAGACGATGACGGGGTGCCTGTATGAGCTGAGTCCGTCGACAATCTTGGCTCCCTCCTTGAGGATCGCCTGGGCCATGTCGGACATACCACCCGAGAATCCTCGGAAGTTGGCAAAGATGACCAGCGGCAGACCCTCTCGGTTGGAGTCTTCGATCGCCGTAGCGGTCTTTCGCGAAGAGTCGGGGAACCAAACGGTACCAGCGAGGGAGACTCGGCTCTCGGTCGAGTTCTCGTTGGCAGGGTCGGCGGGGTCAACTCGCTCAATGCTTCGAGTCTCAGCAGCGATGACCGAGACAGGAATACCGTTGAGTCGACCACGTCCGGTGACAATGGTCTGAGCCCATCCACCCATGGTCTCGAACCAGGAGCCGTTGTCCAGAATACCAGACTTCCAAGCCTGCTGACCGTCAACCTCCTCGTAACAACCAGCAAGGAAGTTTCGGGGGTCGTAGGCGGCCTTGGTAGGCTTCCACTCAACGCTTCGGTCCCACGAATCGCCAGTTGGAAGGATAGGGATGGCCCGACCTCGTCGTTCTAAGTCACAAGTTAGAATCGGCCACAAAGGGATTCGCGCCGAAGCTGTACTCACCAGGAATGAACATGAGGTAGTTGACAATCTGAAGAGCACCGTCCAGGTCGCTAGCAGCGACGAGGTGAGAGATACCGTTCTTGTACATGATCTAAGGGGCAAGTTAGCAAAGGTTTACCCTGCCGTGTCACCTGAACTCACTTGAGGACCACCCAGCTGGATGTTGCTGGTGTATACCTCCTTTCCGAGCACCTTGTTGATGGCCTGAGCACCAGTAAGGATGATGGGCTGACCCTCAACCTGAACGACTCGCTGGCCCAATCGTACCAAGTATGCACCGATACCGACAGATCGAGCAGTGACCATGGAAATGGTGAAAATGTCGTCGTAGGCTCGAGACGTCTCACCAGCGATAAGACCTGATCCTCGAAGACATTCTACACCAAGACCGTCCTTGAGACCAATGATAGAGGTGATCTGGTGTCGTCGCTCTCCGTTCACCTCAATCTCGTTGGTGATAACGCTTCCGGCGCCAATGGCGTTGAGCTTCTCGAGCTTCTCGGGGGTAAGGTAAAGGTAGTCGAAGCCCTTCTCAGGCTTGCCAGGCTCTCGCCAAGCGACGTCAAAGAGAGCCATAACTTCATCTGCGAGACCGATTCGAGCACCTGAGTTGGCAGACAGGTAGACACGAGGCAGACCGTGCTGTCGAGCGTACTGCGTGGCCTTGAAGAAGAACTCATCCTCGATGGGTCCGAAAGATCCGATTTGGTACGTGATATCGTTCGAGATGACCACTACTCGTCGGCCCTTGCTGTATTCGGGAGTCTTCATGGTGAAGACCCACGCCACCATACCGCAAGTGTTGAGGCCAGGTGCCCTGGTAACCTCCTGCAGCTCACCGTGCTCGTCGAGGACAAGCTCGGCAGCGTGAAGGAGATCGGAGGGAATCTTGATGTGCGGTAGGTACTGGGTGAGACCCCTCCAAGCCTTGTCAATAGCCTGTCGGAAGAGGTCGGGGAAGTCGTAAACGTATGTGGTACCGATGACGTGAGCCTGGTATCGTCGGGGCTGGAGAGACTCCTTGGTGGTGTAGGGGAAGTTGACCGGCTGGAGGTGGAACTGTCCTTGATCGCCGATGGACTTGAGGATTGACTTGCCCTTGTCATTGGTGACCTCCTGGTACGCCTCGTACTTGACAACGAAACCGGACACGTTCTCAATAAAGGCTCGAATGGGCAGAGGGTTGCCCTCCTCATCCTCAATAACAACTCGGATCTCCGCCTGAGTGACTCGAAGTCGCCACAATCGCTTTCCGTGTCGCTCAATGAAGCCGGCAAGAGCCTCCTGCAGATCGTCGAAGCTGACGCTGAGGGAGTATACGCAGTTGACGCTGATATGGTTGCAGTCAGCCTGTCGGTACTGGCCCGAGACGACCTCGAGGGTGTCGAGGATGTCGCCAACGAGTCGATCGGTCTCGGAGATGAGGTACTCCTTGACCTGCATGTTGCCCTGGAATCGACCCGGTCGCAGGAGAGCTCGGACGAAGAATCGGACGTCCGAGGTGTTCTCGCGACCGACAGCCTGGTAGACGTGGATCTGTCGGTTGGTTGAGGGCATGGGGGTGATCTTGAAGTTGGCCAATCGTCCAAGCTCGAGTTGGTACGCGAGGGCGGGCTCAATGTTCCTGATGGCCTCTTCCTCCTTCCACGATCCGTCAGCCGAGGGTCGGAGGGTAAAGTACGATGGGTACTGGTCCTTTCGGCAGCCGAGGAATGAGACTCGTCGGATGCCCTTGCCGGTGATCTGAGAGGCGTACTGGTTGGTAAGAGCGTGGAATCGCTCGTTGAGTTGCTCATCCGTGAAGTCGTGGCCCTCACCCTCGAACAATCGAAGAGCGACGTTCATGACGTGAGGCGATCGAGCATCGCTTCCGTACTTCTCGGCAAACTCGTTGTGACTGAAAGCGGGATACATGGAGATAAGCTTGGCGAATCCATTCTCAAGATCGGCCAGCTTGTTGTACGAGGTCATGAGACCGAATCGAGTAGGCTCGGTCTTGGTGCTGACGACGTAGTTCAGGTCAGACATGCTGGCGATTCGGGAGAAGTCCCTCATGGAGTCGACTCGGGGAGTGACTGGCTCAGACTGAGGAGAACCAAGCTTGAACCTCCAGGTGATGATGTTGGGCTCGCCGTTCTGGCCGGCTTCGTAGTCGAGGTGCATAACGTTGTAAACTCGGTAAGCTCGTCGAACGTAAACTTCGAGCGAAGCAAGCGCGACCCAAGGGTCCTTGTGGTCGAAGAAGGTGGTAAGCACATCGAATACGGTGTATCGAGAGTCAGTGACCTCCTTGAGCATATCAGCGGACGGCAATCGGTGACCGCTGCCGATCTCGCCGTAGTAGCTGGTGGTGACGGAGTTGGTGAGGAGCTGCTCAAGCTGACCCAATCGCTCCTCGTAGCTAGGAAGAGAGCCAACGATCATGACCTCCTTAGCTTTGAGTGCGACCTTGGAAGTGAGTCGGCTGTCAAGAGCGGACAGGCGGCTGAGAGCCTCGTTGATACCACTCTCGGGGGTAACAGAAGCTCGAGGGCATTCAGGCTTGACGACGTTGTCAAGGAGGGTCGTGATGAACTTGGCCTTGTTAGCGATCTTGCCGTGCGAAAGCACAAGCTTGACGACCGCATCGAGGTCTTTGTTGTCCTCACGGAGCTTGAGGATGATGTTCTCCTGAGTTCGGGTCGAGTCGGCGAAGGGCTCCTCGACATCAGCAAAGTAGTTGAGCATATCAGCCCATGTTCGCCACTCGTGAACCTTGAGGCCGTGCGCAAAGGCGTCTACCAGGACCTGAATAGGCGAGATTGCAGCCCGGACCTGAGTTCGCTCCTTAGGCATGACGTTCTCGTCAATGAAGAAGTCGATGGTTCGCTTGAGCTTGAGCGAGGGGAACTCGAGTTGCTGAGCTCGGCACGAGTCCAGTGTGGATCGGATCTCCTCCTCCAGCTTCTGGGGAATCCGACCGCTGAGGGTGGACATGACCTCCTGGGCGTTGGAGTAAGGGAGATCGGAGTCTCGAAGAGCGGTCTCGACCATCTTGAGCGAGTTACCGACCAGAGCACCGTTCTCGAAGCCCTGAAGGTTGTCGTAAAGGACCTCGAGGTGCTCTCGGAGTCGCTGGTGGGGCTTGGTACCGTATCGACCGTTCTTGAGCTCGAAAGTGGGTAGGATACCCTCGAAAGGCTTGGCGAATTTGACCTTGGTGGGGTCGTCAAGGGTGAGGATACCCAAAAGCTCACCGGAAGCGAGCGTCTGACCGGGCTGCTTCATGAATTGAGCGATACCGCTCTCGCTGGCGGTGACAGGCATGATCATCTTCATAACTTCGATCTCGGCGTAAGCGTCACCGGCGTCGAGGTGGTCACCGGAGTCAACCAGGTATCGTACGAGTTTTCCAGGTGAAGGAGATCGAAGCTGGGTAGGGTCCTGCTCATCCTCAATGACGGTGGTCTTGGCATCAATGGAGAGGACCATGGCGCCAACTTCCTCTCGCCAATAGATGGTGTGAGAAGCACCCTCGAGGGTGATCAGCAGACCACCGTCACTCAAGCTTCGGCATCCGACGAAGACTCGGCCACCATTGAGCCAGAGAGTGAAGGAGTACTGCGATGACTTGGCCATGGCGAACGAGTATCGCACGTTCTCGTAAATGAACTCGCTCTTGAAGAAGGTCTGAAGCGTGTCCTTGGGGGGGACTTGACCCTTGTCAAGGACCGACTTGTACTTGAGGATCGACGCCTCGTAGGCGATGTAAGCCTTGACCACAGCGCCACAGATGACTGCAATGGTAGGGTCAGGTCGCTCAGAGGTCATTCCCTCGGCGATAAGACCGTCGAGCCACTGAGTGGTAAGGGTGTTGTTCTCAAACTCGGGCTTCTCGAGCAGCTTGATAAGGTACTCGACCGTAGTTCGGAATTCACCTCGGATGGACAGCTCCTTGAGAGCGACAACCATGGACTTTCGGGCCTCGCTTCGCTGAGCACCGTAAGCGAAAATGTGGCCAAATTGTGAGTCGGCATACTCGTGCAGACCACCGGCGGACGATACGGAGAAGTATCCCCAGACGTTCGAGTTGGATCGGAAGTTGAGCTCGGTCAGGTTTCCGGATGAAGGCTTGAAACCGGCATCGGGGTTCTCACCAGTGATTCGGCACGCGATTACGTGACCCTTGGGCTGTGGCTTTCGCTGAGTGTTGGCAGACTCCGGTCGCTCGCCGTCAAAGTCAATCTCGGTGACTCCGTGAGGGTCCATGCCGTACAGAGTTCGGATGTCTCGAATCTTGTGGAGGGGAATACCCATGGCAATCTGAAGCTGGACGGCGGGGATGTTACATCCGGATACCATTTCAGTGGTAGGGTGCTCGACCTGAAGTCGAGGGTTCAACTCGAGGAAGTAGAATGAGTCGTCGGAATGTGAGTACAGGTACTCGACGGTACCGGCGGAGACGTATCCGACAAGCTTGGCAAGTCGAACGGCAGCCTTCTCCATCTCCTCGAACTTTTCAGGTCGAGCGATGGTGACAGGAGCCTCCTCAATGATTTTCTGATGTCGTCGCTGAACGGAACAGTCTCGACCGAAGAGCGAGATGGCGTTTCCGTACTGGTCAGCAATAAGCTGAACCTCCAAGTGTCTGGCGGAACCGGCGAGCTTCATGATGAAGATAGGGGAGCCTAGGGAGCCTGTGAGCAGGGGTCCAAAGGCATCCAATAGAAAGACTCACCGGGTACTTCTCCAGCTACGGCCTCGAAGGCGTTCTTGAACTTCTCGGGATCCTCAACCTTTCGGATACCCTTACCACCACCGCCTTCGGAGGCCTTGATCATGACCGGCCATCCAATCTTCTGAGCTCGGTCGAGTCCCTCGCTCCAGGTGTGAACACAGGCGTCATCGTACGCCTTGTCGGGAACGGTGACGAAACCTTGGGGAGAGAGCATGGTGTCGGAGATGCCGGTACCAGACCAGGGCATACAAGGTACTTCAGCGTGCTGAGCCACGATAGTGGACGAGATCTTGTCTCCGAGAGATCGCATAGCAGATCCTGGGGGTCCAATGAAGATGATCTTGGACTTGGCGAGTGTCTCGGGCAGTCGAGGGTTCTCAGACGCGTGACCCCTGGGAGAGTGCAGCGTGTCAGCAGCTGCAACTACGTGCTAGAAGGCTAGGTTGACCCACCATCCGGCCCAGACGGCATGAACACCCGCTCGCTCAGCGACGTCGACGATGAAATCTACGTTGGCGTAGTTGTTGTTGTTGCTTCCACCGGGCACCTCGATGTACCTGTCGGCCATCCTGATGTACTCGGCATTGATTCGCAGATCTTCGGGGGTGGCCATGACAGTGAATTCGATCTGCCTGTCTGATCCGAAGGTCTCGTAAGACCATTTTCGGATGGATCGGATCTCCTTCACGGCGGCGATACCGTTGTTGGCGATGAGAACCTGTCGGATGCTGAGGTCAGCTAACCGTGAGGTGTATCGGGCGAGTGGAAAGGCTCACCTTGGTGATGACGGAGTGACCGCCCTGAGCCTTGACAAAGTCGGTGACTCGACCAGAGGCGGCGCTCTCTATCGGGTTACCACCTGAAGGATGGGCAACACACGTCAGCAACGATCTGCTGCTTGTCACCCTGCCACCGTCTACCGCCACGGCTGTTCCGCCGCCGGTTGTCCGGTCACCACTTACCGATAAAATGAGCGACCTTGGCATGATCGTACTGGTCCGCGTGGCCGTTGGCGGCCGTCCCAGTGGTGGAGGACATGATTGGTCGCGGAACTGTCCGTATGGGTTGATGAGGATGTCGAGGGGTGAGGGTGACCGGGTCAAAAGTGAGAGATGTGGAGGTCGTGACTGTCCTTTTCGCCAGCTAGCCGCTCCTGATCAGGTCGTTGCGACGGCCTATGCAAGGGAGAGAGAAGAGTATCGGTACAGACGACCTTCTTGGGTGAGGGAGTGAGATGAAGGAAGCGGCGATGAGAGATGAGTGAGGTGTGAAGGATGGGCAAGGGGTACGTAACCTACGGTCAGCTCTGTCCCAAATGTTGGTGGTGGTGGTGGTGGTTGACTTTTGGGGAATGTTGCGATTTACCCGGCGAGTGTCCCCCATACCATTACCACCAGGAATTCGCGGGTTCCAGGTGTGTGATCCACGTGGTTACCGATCTGAATTTAATCTATTCCCTCTCCTCGATCACTCTTCGCTTCAGGGGTTATGTAATACGTCTCAACATGGCCTGCCCCAACAAACCAGGTCCATCCACCGTAGCTCGTTTCGGTCGGTTTTGTTCGGCCCCTCTGCAACAACAAGCGTTGCGTTGGGGGTTGGGAGGTTCACACACGCTGTGCAGACACGAGATCCTCGGATGCTCGGACGGACTCCATTTTGCAACTCGTCGATAGGATAGCTTATCGCGACGCTTGTCTGGCATGCGACGGGACATGACGCAGATATGGCAGCCGTAGATGCACGCTGGAAGGTGCCGCTGTTGTGGCGGAACGACGAGAAGGCAACGCTGTTCAGTGACTCTTGCTTCTCCTCTAGCATGACAAGGACACCTGTACTAGGTCTACAGCGATGCTGACCTGAAGATGCAGTCCACCGAGTGTCATGCGCGATGATAAAGGTAAGAAACAGAGCGCGCAAACGGCGAAAGAGCCCATCCGCCAACTCGGTATGCCGCTTGTCGATGGTATATCCTTTTGCCAGGACCGCAAATCCCGCAGAAGCCATATTCTGACCAAGTTCTCATGAATTCGTATGCGAGTCTTACAGCGGCCTTCTTTGCAAGCAACAGCGGCCCTATTTGCATGCGAGGGGAGCGGAAGGAGCTAGTAAGTTTACTAAAGGAAAAGCTTTCCGCATCCCGATGCGGATAGTCGGAAATCACGTCAGGACGGCACAACGATCACGGTCCCGTCACACTGAGCTCGTAGTACTGGATATCAGGTCGTCATGGTGACTGACTCCGTTGTTCGGAGATCTTGGATGTTGGACAACTTAGCATCATTTCCGCGTTGAGGATTCTCAATGGATCGCTTGGGCGTAGGGATGAAGAAAGGGTCGACCAGTTTTCAAACACGCCTCGAAACTGCCCGCCGAATGGTGCAACGGAGCACGACCGCAACCCACCGCTGCGCACACCAACTCTTTCCCCTCTTGTCATGTTCCGTCTACACGCATACGGGGGCAACAGACCATAAAGACTTATGCCTAGCTCCTGTGCGAAGTGCCACTTGATCCCCGCCAATTTGATCCCGCTATCCTTGTCTTGATCGACACGCGCTTACCACACCGTCATCTCGTTGTGTTGACAACCGTCAAACACGCTGTCTGCTCTTCCGCGCATGTACACCTCCAATTGCCACAGATACATACAAAAGGTCATTCCTTGGTCATTACAAGGAACTTCATAGCTGTCCAGCTATCCATCATGGCGGACTCGCTTGACGAGCTCAGGGCTGTCCGCTTGGAGCCGGAGCAGCCATCAAGCGACGAAAGCTCCGGGGATGATTCCGAAGCACCCGAGAGCGAGCCCACCGATGAGGAGGGCAAGGAAGTCGACTACGAAGTTGGTGAGTCGCGCTTCGCTGAGAGCGACTTCTGGTTCGCAGCGGCACCGTGGCTGAGGCAGCGCTGATGATGCGATACGACGTTTGCAGACGCGATCAAGTGGGCAAAGTACCGAGACTCGAATTTTGATAGGGCAGAAGGGGGATTTAAAGGCTGGCACTACGGTGTCCTATGGAAGGGCTACCTGAAAACCCGCTCGGAGACTGAAGAGGGCTTGGACTCGTTTCTGG
Source organism: Kwoniella sp. DSM 27419 (assembly GCA_036428645.1). NCBI lineage: Eukaryota > Fungi > Basidiomycota > Tremellomycetes > Tremellales > Cryptococcaceae > Kwoniella > Kwoniella sp. DSM 27419. Next base: position 270,857 of record CP144080.1, on the reverse strand, counting down.
ATGATACGGGCAATGCGCCGATGGTAAAGGAGTCAGTCCGATGACCTCTTATGACATCCCGAGACCCCTGGGCTGATGATATGCAGATTTTGGAACGCAGTCAGCCAAGAACAACCGTCAAAGCGCCTCAAGCCTGGTAAGAAGGAACCAAAGGGCTACCTAGGCGAAGTTATTGAAACACCCAAACCGCTATTGAGTGAGTCGCGGACCCTCTTCGTTGCTCTCAATGGATCCTGATTTGTGCTGTCCTGCAGAAAAATGGTTCAAAACTATCACTGGCAAGAACAAGAGGGACCCTGACACCTATTGGCGACGCAGGCAGAAGGAGCTCGAAAGAGAGAGAAGATTCGCAAAGGGCCTCCCCACTGACGACTTCATGGTCACCAAGCACGACTCAGACTACTACTGGAACAAGAAGCGCAGAAAGGAGAGGAAGAAGAGGAAGCTTGAGGAAGTTAGGCAGAGAGCCTCTGAAATTGCACACGGAGTCTCTGCTCCTAAGGGACCGACTGCGTCCGCACCAAAATTGGCGCCTGGCGAGAAATGTTCGACTCCCGGTGTTCCGCCTTCTACCGCCCAAACGAAACCTTCATCAGTGCCAGAGTCTGGACCCCGAGCGACTCCCGCATCGCCTGTAGATAGCCTCGGATCGCTTTTCAACTCGGATCACGAACATGTCGACGGTGATCTTTGGGCGGGAGACGAGGAAGAAGAGCAGGTTGAAGCAATGGCGGGCCTGAAAAGCAAATCGGCCGGTACAAAACGCAAGCTATCTGCATCCGATCCGCGAGATCCGCAAACCGCTGCGATCGGGCCGCTCGCGAAGAAGACAAAGGTCATTGATAAGGCTAAAGCCAAAGCGGAGCCTGTTCAGGCCAAACCTCAAGTGGCTGAAACCCCCTTGGCAAAGACGCTCAGGCTGATGAAGATGGCCAAGATACACCAGAGTCCCACGTCTTCCACCTCGGCATTCGGTCAGTTGCAACCTGGTATCTTCGATGCTCCTGGACGAATACCGCCTGCTGTAACTCTTGCGTCACCTCCCGGCACGGCCGGAGTACCTTCGGCCAACCCACTGCCGCCAGTGCCTACGTCAATAGCAACCGAGCGCAGCGCTACGCTCGCGCCACCCACACCTGTCACGTCGACCGGTGCTGCCTCTTTCATGACCTCCGCCTTGGAAAGCAATCGAAACGGATCTAATACTGATTCGATTGGCGCCAATCAGGAGACCAGGCTCGGATCCGATAATCCTGTTGTGGGTTACGACGCCACTTCCGCTTCTACCGATAGTGCTATACAAGCAGGGCCGCCAGGAACGCCTGCAGTACCGATGGCTCCTCATCAAAACAACCTTCCCACCCTCAGCGTCGCATCAAACCCGGACCTGAGTTCAAGCCACCAGGCATCCGTTTCCGCCCGCGCCGTTGATACTTGGAAGACCCACGCAGGTCAGACTCCCGGCATAGCCAACCAGCCACGGATTTCATCGGGCTCCGCTCAAGTCTCCCCACCGTTGACCGCTGGGCCAGTTCCCCACTTCAAGCCTGCGCCACCGAAGCCTGCCACTACCATCGAGCGCCCCTCAAACCCTGTTCTGGACAACCGCCCGAAATACGTGCAGCCCAAGAAAGTACAGATACTAGATACAAGCATCGACCCCCTGTCACAACGGAAGATGTCGAGACTCGGAATGAAAGACGAGCACATTATGCAGCTTCCGACGTCCAATGCGGCACCTCTGCCTGCTCGACCCAAGCCAAACGTATATATGCCGCGAGGTCAGCCGCCCACAGAACCTAGGTCGGATAGAATTCAGCCACTCGCAAGCTATCCACACAGAGCTCCGCTCGCCGACCAATCAGCGGCGTTCAAAGAACCTGCTCGTGAAAGCCTGCAGAACGCATCAGACGGACGCTCGCTGCGCTCGGATCTTGACTCCCCTGTTCCGTGAGTGCGAAATGTTTGTTCCATTCACCATGACTTACAGCTGTTTAGCACAAACACCCCTACGTTACCCCAAATCAGGCGGGATAAAGACCCGCGAAGGCGTCCTCAGCAGACTGTGTGAGTCCGCTAGATGTTGAATCTTCGTGAATCATGCTCATGCCGCCTTCAGCTCCACCGCCTCTACCGCAGAAGCGAGTGCGTCTTTGCCGACACCTCCCCCTACCTCAACCGGACAAATACAAGTAGCTCCGCCCACAATGCCTGCGGCTCCGTCTAGCGGAGGCTTGATTACGTTCTCGCCTTCTTTGCTCCTGAGAAATCCATCAAAATTCGCACCGGTCATGCAGACAGTCCTTGCTCACCCAACCTGGAGCGCCTATATTACACCTGGAGCTCTCGACCTAGTCAATGGTTCCTGGAACAATCGAGCGTAAGTACGCCTGTAGACATACCGTAAAAGAAGCGTTCCCAGGCGCTGACGAAATGATTTCCCAGACTCTGCCCGGATCCCACTCAGGCGTACTCGGTACTTGTGCAGTACCTCACTCTCGATGACAATGTCCGCACTCTCTCCGGCGCAGGTATAACCTCAGGTGGAGGCCTTTGCGCGTCCTGCTGTCCGCCATCGCCGTACAATGTCGATGCGTTCCTTGCCTGGAAACATTGGCTTCACCGCGTTACAAGTACAACAGATTATAGCGAGCTCATTGAGCTTTGCCAGGCGTACGCTCGCAAGATCCAGCCAAACACCGATACCAGTTCGACCGAGCAGATGCAACTCGCCGATCTCAGGGCGTTGCAAGCCCGAAAGGACGTTGTACACTATACGCAATATGTCTACATCACGGAGGGGCCGAAGCCCGCGGAGAACGATGGCGTGAGTCACCTCCTCGGATGATCCACGTAATCACAGATGCTGAATAATACGCTTGATCAGATCGACATCTTGACGCCAGACGAGATCATCGCTTTGCTTCACAGATCTTGAACTGCTTGGTGAGTCCACGTAACGGTCATCGCCGCTGCCTCTATCGCTTGGCGCAATCAATTTCTGATCTGGATATTCTTCAATTTACAGTACACCACACAACTGAAGTGAGCTTTCCAAGTTTCCCCCTTTGTTTCAAGAGGTTCATTCAATCCCCACTGTGACTATGAGAAAACACCCAGCTTTTCCAACCCTCCAAATCCTCCTGAGTCTAAAACTTCAATTCCTATCCTCTGCCCGCAAAACTGGTACCTAAGCTGTGAGCAGCTTGACAGCAACTGGCAGTTGGCACAGTTCAGAAAAGGATTTTGCTTTCCCCCATCTATTCAGAACCTCACCTTCTTCTCAGAAGTTGCTTTTCAGAGGCTAATCATTGTTTTTCACAAGCAGCTATAGCAAACAGACTCTCTTGGTATAAGCTAATGTGCAAAAGGGTCTCTCCTTTTGCACCCAAAATCTTCTATGCTGCTTGCATGAAGCAGAACAGCCACAGGGACAAACACTTCCCATGCTTCTAGTTGTAATTTTGCTTGGAATGGACAAAGAGTGCAGTTATGCTTGTATTCTTCGTCCTTTCCAGATGCACCCATGCGTGCAGAGCAGATGCAAGTGAGAAATGCCAGCTGAATGAGCTGATGGCCCTTGATCAGGCAAGCTTGTTGAGCTTACGGTACCTGAACGAGACAAGGGCGGCGATATCCGACGATGTCTATTCAACGTGAGAGAAAGAGTCGACGGTGAGACAGACGTCATTCACTGCACCAGATGTCGTCCTGTTGCGTGGTCTCGGTCAGAGCTCATCCAGTGTCAATCATCGTCGCATGACTTTGGCTGAGCCCCTCGCACCGTCTTCCTCGTCTTCATCTTGAATCGGACCAGAGGCTCGAGGTCTTAGCGTATTCTCAGAATCGTCAGACTCGGATCTGTGCGATCAGCATCCCATCTCGACATCATCGCTCGAGACCGCTTCCGACATGACAACCACGTCATCCACGACTGCCCGGCCTGCCTCCTCGTCAATCTTGCTGGAGTTGGGCGCCCCTCTGTCTAGCTCGTCCTCTCGGAATGGCAACCACGAGTCGCTGACGCCCAAGCACGGCCCGCTTGCTCCCAACGCGTTCGAGGCCCTCGAAGAGGTCGGACCGCATCCCGCGGAGGGGTCGATACCGGACTCGCATCTCGAGCAGGAAGAGACGTTGCGACGACGTCGGTTGGCGAAAGCGGGAGTGGGCATCGACGAGACGAGAGCCAACGGGACGGGTCATGACAGCGATGAACGTGCAGATGGCAACAGGGCGGAAGAGGACAATGACGGGTTCACGTCCGGCTTGTCGGGACATTCCAGGAAGAGCAGTCTGTCGGAAGCGAGGAGGAGGATGAGTGAGAGGATCAAGAGCCCGCTCATGGGCGGCATGAAGCTGGAGGATCTGCGAGATCAGCTCGAGACGGGTATAGAGAAGAAGTAAGTGACCATGAAGTTGACAAGCCTTAGATCTCCCGCTGATTGACTCTGATTTGTACAGATTCGCCCCACTGAGCATCCCGCCTCACAGAAGGCTCCAGACCGCTGCCGTAGCATTGTGGGCTCTGCTCATCCCCATCTGCCTGATCACGTTTCTTCTCTGCATGTAAGTTAGCCCGAATCATCGCGCAACCGCCGATGAGGCCAAGACTGATCTGCCGACCTATCACCCAGGTCGTTCCCGCCCTTCTGGCTGGTCCTCATTCCGTATCTCATCTGGATTCTGTTCGATACCGCGCCCGATTGGGGAGGCAGGCCGAAAGAGTGGGCGAGGAGGTTTTTCATCTGGAAATACTTTGCGCGTGAGTCACGGCCACCTTGGGGATGTAGACCTCGCTGATATCAGTACGTAGAGTACTATCCTTGCAGGTGAGGAGCATATGACTCACAGGTTCGCCATCTTTATACTGATCGTCTCCCTGTTCGCCGAAAGCATCGTGAAAGTGAGTCATCTCAGCTTAGTGGTCCTGATCCCAGACTGACCCGGACACTACTGCAGGAGGCCGATCTTCCTCCTGATAGGCCTTACCTCTTTGGCTACCACCCTCACGGAATCATCGGCATGTGAGTGCGAAGTCTCAAAATATCCTCGACTCCGTCCTGACGATCTTGGGGAATAGGGGTGCGTTTGCGACATTCGCAACAGAGGGCACGAACTTTTCCGAGTACTTTCCGGGGATCAAACCTCATTTACTCACTCTAGGTCAGCTTAGCTTCTGGCAGCGCATACCAGTTGACGGTAGAGCATGCTCATCCTCCTTTGCGTCTGCAGAATCCAACTTCAAGATTCCGTTCTACCGAGAGATGCTCATGTTCCACGGCATGGGCTCCGTCGCTAAGAACGCTTGTGCCAATATCCTTTCTCGAGGGCCCGGAACGGCTATTGCTATCGTCATCGGAGGAGCTACCGAGTCACTTTCGGCGCATCCGGGTACTGCGGATCTCACGCTCAAGAGGAGGTTCGGGTTCGTAAAGATGGCTATCAAGGAGGGAGCGGATCTTGTTCCGGTATTTTCGTTCGGAGAGAACGACGTGAGTCTTCTACGGTCACATGCTGGAATAGCCTGACTGACTTGACCCCTTCAGATATACGAACAGCTGTAAGCTCGGCAACGCAGGGCGAGGTCAGGATCGCTTACCCTCGACGCGACATAGGGCCAACGACAAGGGATCTTGGGTATACAAGCTGCAGAAGAATTTCCAAAAGGCATTTGGCTTCACCTTGCCTTTGTTCTATGGCCGGGGGTGAGTAGGCTCCCAGACATGCCTTGCCACGCTGACACCTTATGTTCTCAGGTTGTTCAACTGTATGTGGTAGAAGCTAAAGGGCAGGGTAATGTAGCTGATATGAGCCGTCTACAACTCTAGACAATTACGGACTGATGGTGAGGTCGAGCTAGTGCGCTGTAACATCATTCAAGCTGACCACTTCTAGCCATTCCGACATCCTATCGTTTCCGTTGGTACGTAGCTGAGATGAGTAGTCAACCCAAACGATGAGCTGACACTGAAGCAGTCGGCAAGCCTATCCGTGTGAAAAAGGATACCAACCCGTCCGACGAAGCAGTGCAGGAGATGCAGCACCTGTACATAGAGGAGCTGATGAGGTGGGTCGGCCCTTCGTGCGGCTGTGCATTCTACTGACCCGTCGCAGGATCTGGGACAGGTACAAGGATCTGTATGCCCGGGGCCGAACGAAGGAGTTGACCTTGGTAGAATAAGGAGCGAGTGGGTGTGATACAGTACGCGATAGAGGCCGAAGCATTGCATGAATGTGTTGTTCTGCTCGTAGCACGACCACTGTACGATGGCCCAAACTACTGTCGCGCTGCGTGGTGCCAAGTGGACGACCTCCACCGGGCGGCTACTTTTTTGGGCGGCCAGACGAGTTCATTGTTGTGACGATTCAGACGTGACTGCTGGCGCTGCGCGGTACATTTGTGATTCTAGCTGGAAGACAAGCAGAGACCACACGGATACGACACAGTATAAAAGGAGACGATGAACATTGCTGTGAGTACAGCCAACTGTTCGAGCTCGGAGCCTTAGCTGAGGGCCGAAACGCCTAGACCTATATTCCTCCGTCGGAGCAGGACCCAGTCGACCTGGCGTGGATGCGGGAAGCTATCAATATGGTATGGGGTTGTCGTCGTGGATCATGGCTGGGGCTGATTTGGGTCTTCCCCGGGCGCAGGCCGAAGAAGCGCTGTGCAACGACGAAGTACCGGTAGGATGTGTGTTCGTCAAAGACGGTCAGGCCATTGCTCGCGCACGGAATCGGACCAACGAATGGCGGAACGTGAGCTTGCGGTTGGCTTCAGGGCTTTGAGCAGTGCGTCCGTCGACCCCCGGCTGACCCCCGTCCTCCCAGGCCACGCTGCACGCAGAGCTGGAAGCGATCGACCATCTATTGCCCAACCACCCAGCTCCGTTATCCTCCATCACGCTGTATGTGACCGTCGAGCCGTGCGTCATGTGTGCCTCTGCCCTGCGGCAGGTGGGGATCGGCAGGGTGGTCTATGGATGTGGGAATGATAGGTTTGGAGGGTGCGGTAGTGTGCTGAACATCAACAGCTCGTGAGTGTCGCGCTGAGGGTGAGAACGGGGGACAGCCGCTCGACATTGGCCATCTGCCCTAGCGTTCTTCCTTCCCTCCATCCTTCCTCCGTTCCTGCCTCCCTACCTGTCACTTCATGGGTGGGCGAAGGCCTCCGATACACAACGAAGTCGAGCCTACATGCTGACACCCATATCCCACCTAGTGACCGTCTCAATTCCCACCCCGGCTACATCGCGGAAGGGGGACATTACCGCGAGGAGGCCATCATGCTACTACGACGGTTCTACATGTCGCAGAACCCAAACGGTGAGGGGATACTCCGCCTCATGCGCGAACGAGCGGGGAGCAGGGCTGATCACTTCGCCCTTCGCTCCAGCGCCTAAACCCAAAGCCAAAGCGACCAGGGTGCTGAAAACGGACATTCCCCCTCCCCCCTCATCCGGCACCACACCTTCATCCTCTCGTCCGCCGTCGGTCACGCCATCACGGAGGACGGGCTCGGCACTCGAAGCATCAGACCAAGCTCGGAGCGGCGCTGATCGCCCGGGAACACCTGCACAGAGTGACGGACAACCGATCGGGTCGACGATAGCGAGCACGCCCGTGTCGCTCGCCGGATGAACAATATAAGTGTATGATGCATTGTATAATGATGCTGGGTTATGGATGTACAAAAGTCATGATCTGCAAGGCAATTCTGCGCGTCAGTAGTCGTACCGAGTCGAGCCACCGCTCGCAGAACTCACATCATCCGCGTACAGTTTCATGATCCTGTCCAGCTCCCTCCGAGGCAATCCCGTCCTGTACGAGATCTCCTCGAGGGTGGTCATCCCGTCGAAATATGATACAACGCTAGTACAGCCTGTCAGCACGGGACGCCTTCAACAGATAAAGTCGCTCAAACCCACAGGTCAAACTTGCTCGATGTCACCGGATCCTCGTCTTCCCGTATGACACGCAACCACCTAGCCTCGTCCTTCTGCGCCCTTGACGGTTTGAAGATAAAGCTCCTCTCGAACTTTGGAATGTCCCCTCGACTGGGTTCCGTGACATCTTCTGAAAAGTCAAACCTGAAGCCACTCTCTCCAGCGTGGTCAACCCCGCCGTCCATCTCCTCGTCGCTGTCCATCTCCATCGCGGCGTCGTACGTCATGTACTCCGGGTCGTCCTCGCCCAGATCGACATGGCCGAAAGGTGGTGGCACCGTAGCGTCCATGGGATTGCTGACGTCCTTGATCGCACGCGGGGTGTTTTGGTCAGACCCAGGATGAGAATGTTGAGATTCTCTTCGCTTCACAAGCCATTTCCTGCGACGACGCTTCCAGAGCCGCTTCCACGCCTCGACCTTGACTTCCTTCCTGGCGAACACTCGGACTCTGGTATGAGCCTGAACGACGAGGTCATGCTTCAGCAGCCATATCAGAGCTGCCATGTATTCCCGTCTCGTGTCCATGTCGGGATCGCTTGGCAGGATGTCACGGAAGGGCGCAGGTGACGCCGAGATCTTGGAGATGAAAGCAGGGAACGGCGGCAAGTCGGGGAACTGACGAGTGAACCGAGCCGAGTACTGCGCGATTGACACACTGCATGTCATGGTCATTAGTACACCTTCTCATGGCTGACTCCGCCTGCTCATCCACTCACGTGTGCTCGTCCACCGTAGTCGGCATCACGATGGTACGCAGTCGAGTGTTAATCACGTCGACAAGGATCGCCTTCTTATTCTCAACCAGCTCTCGGGCGAGGGGAATGACCACAGCTTCCAGGTCGAAGCGTAACAGGTGGGCGATCTCGGCAAGACTGAGAAGCGATCAGCAAAGACCGTCTCCCCGCGCTTCGCATACTCACGGCTTGGTCACATCGCACCCCTCGATCAACGCCTTCATCAACGCAGTCTCGTCCTCCTCGGCTTGGGTCGTGGCGATAGTCGTCGCGATCGTAGCCTTTGATCCTCTCCTGTCCCCAGGAATCACGGCTTGCTGTTCCTCCACCGCTATGCCCAGGCCGATGATAGACTGGCTGATCTCGGTAGCTCGGGCGGTGGCGTCGTCGTCGATCAGCAGCAGAGTCTGCCAAGGGTCCACCTTGAGCTCGGGTCGCTTGATCGCCGCTGTTGGGTCGTCCCAATCATCATCGTCACTGGAGGAAGCTTCGCTCTCTGACATTGCGTCACGCTCCCCCCAGTGAGCCCAAGCCTCGTCGGGATCTACGGTCCGGGGAGATAGGACGGTGTGAATGGTCATGTCCGCCATATGCGAGGTGATGGTCGTGGGCAAGTACGAGTGCAAAGGGTTCACTGGTTGTGTCTTCAACTGGTGTAGTCGCAGGTACAGCGTGTTCAGGTTGCGATCAAGCGGTATGTTTGCGTACATCCACTTGCAGCACTCGGTGATATCGATGCCTGTGTAGTGCGTGATCGGGTGAGTACGCCCAGAGCCAATAGGTCACACAACACTCACCCTCGTTCAAGCACTTCTCCTTGTACTTGGCCATGGTCCAGACCTGCTTGGCGATAAAGTTGCTCTCGCACTGTAGCTTCCAAGCCGCAGCGGTCCACTTGAAGGCGATCTCTCGGTACACCTCATCGTACATGCCCAAGGTCTGGTTATGATGCTCGTCGTGAGCTTCAGTGCCCGGTTTCGGGTCAGGCTTGTCGATGATCAGCACCAGATGAAACATGTTGAGCGAGGGGATCTCCTCCTTTCTGACCTGCGAGGTGGGCTTGGAAGCGGGTGCCTCTGGCGATGACATCTCCTTTTGCTCGACCAGTGGACCGAGACTCGACGGTTGCTCGCGACCCTTTCTGCCTCGCGCCGGGGGTGCCTCCTCCTCGTCCGAGGGGAACTCCCACTTGCCATCGAGTCCGCAGCATACCGGATGGCCGATAAAGACGACGGCTCCGACGTTGATCTCAAACTTGCGGTTGCACGCTGCCCTGTGCGGCGTGAGCATGTCTGAGAGAAAGTCCAGATGATACCCGAGGGCGTAATTGTACTGCGAGTCGATCATCCTGTCGTGATCCCTGTTGGAGTGCGCTTCGCCATTGGGTTCGCCATGATGATCGACCACGGTCCCGGCCGTCGTGCTCGACGATCCCCTGCGGGAAGCTTCCACATCCACCTGACGCAGAGCGCCGTTGGTGTTCTGATAGGTGATCCGAGTGTCCTCCGCCGACTGAACATGGGTACCTCCTCTTCCTCCCGCCCAGGAAACGTCATAGTCGCTGTCAGCGTCCGAGCTCGTGTCGCTCCCATCGCTGTCCCCATCAGACCCGTTGCCATACACCGATCCTCCAGCCAGGTCCGGCTCGACAAACATCGGATGCAAGGTGTTGCCGACCTGCCTCTTCTTGTCGGAACTGACCTGCGACCGGCGCAGGGAGACGTTGGAGACGGTCCCGTTCTCCTCGTTGAACAGCTTGCGCCTGAGCTTGTCCTTGGTTCCCATCCTCGCCGGGTTGACATAGTCCATCTCGAGGTCCGCCGCGGTGTACGTGGCCGAGGGGTAGATGGGCTGGGCCAGACGGATGTTGGGAGACGCGGGGTCGGGAGGGTATCGAAAGACGGCTCGTCCCCTTGAGGACGAGACGACGAGCAGCAGACCGAGGATGTTCTCGGCCATCGTGTGGGCTATGTGCGCGGGGTCATAGATGTGAGACTAACCCAGCGGAGCGAGAGAGTGAGAAGAGGTGAACGAGAAGAGTATCGGATGTCGAATGGGTCATTGAACCGAGTTGGCCGAATCCTGCGAGGACGATTGTTGACAAGAAATCACTCTTGCCATTCAACATCCCAACGATACACCTCTCGTCTTCTCTTGTTGAGCTCGACTCGACTCACGATGATGCTCGACGGCCCTTCGTGCTCCCTGCCCGCGTTCGAGCCCTCCACGCTCTACTCGTTCTACCCACACCCACTCTCGCCTCGTTCTCACCTTCACTCAACCCTATCACCATCACAGCACTCCACCACCGCGCAAGCCGGACCCGGTCCAACCACCCAAGGAAACCGTACTATCGCCTCTGGACAGCTGAAAGGAAACTCGATCCGTGCCGAAGCCGAGGTCGCGAGTGCCATGAAGCGGGCCGAACTCAGGGCGCTTATGGGTCGGAGGCCGGCCGGTACGGGTCTGGGCAAAGACGACGATGAGGTGGGCGCCGAGGAGGACATGCTGGATCAGGAGCAGGTGGGTGACGTCTGCATCCGACTGTTCACAGCTACCATGACACGGGCTAGAATGGACAGTCCGATGTGCTGACCGTTGGCCCTGTCCGTCCACAGCACGACATCAACATGTTTGGACACCGATTCCTGCTTCCCTATGGTCGACGCCTGACCCAGATGGAGATGGATGCGGCTCCGGTAGGTAGTTCCTCCTCACGCCAGCCCATACCATACTGATCACTACCTCTTCCACCTCTATCAGTCCCCATCCCCTTCGGAGCCAGATCACGAACGTCGTCAGGAAGACCGGACGATGGGATCACCAGGTTCACCAGTCATGCAACAGGAGGTAGCGGAAGAGGACGAAGAAGGGCCTGTGGACCTGGACGCTAGTATTGAAGATTTGGACGCGAGTGAGGTGCAAGAGGAAGACGAGGGCGGTATGGAGGAGTAGGCGGTCTGATGGTGTAAACAGACAGTGTACATGCCAAATGCCAATGCTAGCACGTATGGCAGTGGACAACGCTAGCCCTTGGCGCGTACAACAAGCTACTTTGCAAACACAAAGTCGGTACTCTTGGGAGCTGGGTCACACACCGATGTCAGCTTGCAAACTTGTCGTATTGCGCATCCGGGTTCACTGACCTGGACCAAAGGAGACCTTTTCCGGGATGTCCACCCCGTCACCAGTTATGTCCAGCAGGCTGACCTTCAACGCCAGCTCGGCCAGTATCTGCTCAAGCATCGGCGGGCGATCAGCTCAGTGCACTCCACACGGAGCAAATGCCATGTCTCGCGTGGACCCACCTGGACGTAGTTGGCAGACTCCATACTTGTCATGCCCCCATCTCCTCGAAGAACGCGAATGCCGTCGGTCCACTCGGCTAGCTGCGCCGCGTGGATCGCATCCAAATCGAGCAGACTGATGTCCGAATCCCCCATAATAGAGAAGGACAGCTTGGAGATCAAGTTGGGCGAGCGCGAGTTGACTGCGCAGCCTGTGGACTGCCGGAGTGAGTTTACACCGGCAACCTCGACTGTTCAGAAGGGTCTCCTTGTCAGCACGCTGCCTCACCACATGGGGCTCTGCACCCTGGCTTGAAGACTTACTCCTTTCTCGCAGGGACTCGAAGCTTGGATTATCGACTCGCTGGGCAAACTCGTCCCACGCGATGATTTTGCGATTGGGCGACTGACAAGGGACATCAGCTAGGATCACAGTCAACAAGCTCTGCACGCTGACCAGTCGTAGGAAACGCAGAGGCCTGCCCGCATTGGGTCGGACAGATATGTTGACGCCCTGTACAATGACAGCGGCAGAGTTGAACCACCCTCCTTGCAGCATACAGCCGATGCTGACCGACACAGTCAGAGGACCACCCCTTCCATCACGGAACAACTCACCGCTGCTCCGCGAGCACCTCGTAAGCCTCCCTGCCGAGTTTGTCCCTAAGATCCCGAACAGCAGGTCTGTTCATCATCCCGTCTTCCTTTTCGAGCAGTTCCATCTGTCTATCTCTGATGGTCCTGTACTCTGTCGCCAAAAAGTCTTGTTCGAGGTTCAACCACGTTTTCTCCGCTTCGTCCGCCAGAGACAGGCGGATCTGCGACCTGACCAAGGATGATACTTTCGAGAAGTCTGGCGTGCGTGATTCCGACTCTTGCCACATGCTACGAAGGGTTGGCATCAGTCAGGTGCCGCGGCCAGCACGAGGGGAGGAAGATAACTCACCGCATGAAGAACCGCAATACGAGTTGATGCAGTCGAGAAAAGCTCAACAAGAACAGCTGGAAACCCGAGGGCGAGTGATGCCCAGCTTGTGACAGCCTGTAATGTTCCGCCAGAATCTTGACACACTCCGCGCTGCAGTCGCGCGCATAGCCATCAGCGTCGACCAGCACCTGGTAGACAAAGCTGCCCACCTCGCCCGCCCTATAGCGCAGCGTCGGTCGGCAGGCCGAGCCAGCTGCTCCATGACGACCTGAACGAGGTGTCAGCATACAGTTGAGCTACGAGGTCAGCTTTATGAGACATACATTGTGGAAGCTTTCTTCGTGAGACGCAAAGTAGTGCTATCCGCACAAACCATGTCAATCAATCGCCATCTCGCCAGAAGCCCTACTCACAAGACATTCAAGGCCAAGCTCTCCCACATCTCTAAACAGTTCAGACTCGTTGACAGGTCCTCCTTCACTCTCGGACTCTGCCCCGAGTCCTAATCTCTTCCACCCGCTGAGTGTTCTCATTATCCCTGCTGCAGATCCAGTCCCGACAGTGACTTCGCCATCTGAGGTGCCGAGCCGGCCCGTATGCCACAGATCACGCATCATCTTCTCCTGCAGTGGGTTCAGCTGAGGCTTCACTGGTTTGAGCCTTCGTTGTTGTAGTATCACGCTGTATCGAGCTTGGAAGTTCAGAATTTGCGGCTCGACTGCGTTGTTCGAGCAGGTTGGCATGAGACGCTGGAAGGAGCATCGGATGAGTACGCGGTCCTGCATGTTGAATGAGTTGAGTCATACTGACCGAGACATAGCGCCGGATATTGAGGTGTTCCAACACAGTCACCAGCTCCGGGTATAGCTTGCTGTTCTCCTGGTATCCCGCGCGAAGGCATGAGTTCAAAAGTCCGAGGCTGGCAGGGGTTCAAGCCCGTCAGCCTCAATGATGCGACACCGTGGGCGGTTGTCGCTTACCTCTGAGCGACCAACTCGAGATCCCCAGTACCTTCCAGTCGCTTGACCACCACCTTGAAAAAGAGTTCCACGCCGCTGAAGCCATGATGACCTTGGTGCTCCTCCCCTTCGGTCTGGACCAAGGCCTTGGTCCGCCTATACACCCTATCAAAGCCGTATTGATTGTTGGAATCCAGATCAGCCGCACGCTCCTTGCCTTTGACATCCTTGCGATCCTTCTTGCCTTGACCATAGGGCGTGACAGGCATCTTGAGTCCCGCCACTCCCTCGCCTGTGAACTGGGGAGAAGAGATGACTAGTTTGCGAATGACGGCGGTCGCGGGACGCAACACGTTCGGCTGAGATGCAGAGATGATGAGGTGTAGCATGCGGTCGATGAAGGCGTCGGACAGGTCACTCCAGCCGTTCTCGTACTCGAGTATACCGCGGATGCCCTGAAGGGCATACTAGGGGTGATGATAATCAGCCTGAAGCCTGTTGCCTTGTTCACCTAGCTGGACACCGAGTACACTCACGGCGAGACTGTTGCCCGTCAGACCTCCCTCATCCCGCTCCAAGAGCTTGACCAACATCCCCACTCCGTTATGGAGGATGAACTCGACGGCAAAGTCCTCTTCCTTGATGTACTTTTGCAAGTTGAATAATGCCAATTTGAGCGGTATCGCATCGGATGATTCGGCAATCTTGATGGTCCCGTCACCCAGCGTGTCTCGTGCTGCCGCCGCTTTGAGCGAGTGGACCACCACAAGAGCCTCGGTGGTCGGCGAGGGCACGAGCCTGGGGTCCGAGGTAAGCTTCCTGGTGCCAAGTGGATCAAAGAGGTGCCCCTACTTCAACACGTCGTGGTTGTAGACCTTACTGGGCAGGTTGTACTGTGTCACAAGGACATCCGACTCGTCTCGAAGGCATAGCGTGATGTGATGTTCCTTGGTAGCGAACGAGGTAGACATGATCTCGACGATGTATGTGACCCGCTGTGAGATGGGGTCCGCCGTTGTCAGCATACTTGTCAAGTGCCAGTCCGCTCGAGAATCCTCACAGCCTCGGGATCTATACGTGCAGGTATACGGCGTCCTGTGGCTCCTCGTCAGCCATGAACACTGCAATAGACTGATCCAAGCCTCACCCTTGTACATGACCATGTTGGTGGGGATCGCCCCTCGCCTGGTCACAGGCGTGGGAGGGAGTGGACCTTCCGACATGATCGATGGCTAGGGAGGGTATGGTCCAGACGAGACGATCGACTGTCCAGGTCTCACGAGTGAGAATGCCGGCTTGTGCTGACGAAGGAGTGAAGGTCGACGATGGATGAGATGGTCAACCCCTCCAGTATAGACTGACCGAGTGACATTACCCGTTATCGAGATTCAGGCACGAATCCCATCATTCGTTCGCTGATACTGCGACACCACTGTCAACCACCCTTCATCCCACTGACCGCTTCTTCACCTTCACACTCACAAGACAGCGTCCTAGTCTCCGATCATCGTGGAAGCACAATTCCCAGCGAGGTAGGACTTGGCCGGAAGACGAAAGAACTCCCGGTCCATGGGAGACATCCCTTTGCGACGGGTACAAGGAGACAAAGGCATGGGCTCTGATACTCGCCAGCGTCGGGTCTCGGGCGACAGTTCGGATATCGATAATGAGCATATCGACGACTTCATCGCAGGTTGGTCAATGGAGGTCGTATTCCTCCCTTGATGCGGTCGAGGCCTGACAAGATGGTTTACAGCGAACGAGGGCGACCCAGTCGAGCTCGATGAAGTCCACCCCTCCGGGCATGCTGGTAAACGCCTATTTGCGTCGTTCATGATCTTTGGTCTACTGAACAACGGTGGGTCCCTCTCTTTGGCACGCCAAGACCATTGCCACCCCGATGGGCAAGAGCTGAACACATCACCCTAGTCCTCTACGTGATCATCCTTTCCGCCGCGCTGGATCTGGTGGGACCATCTACACCAAAGGGCGTCGTAGCGCTCTTCAACATCCTGCCAGCGCTCTTGACCAAGGTCTTTTGGCCGCTGCTATCAAACGGTCAAATCAGGTATACACGCCGGGTGGGACTCTGCACCATCATCAGCTGGCTGGGGATAGTCGTGAGTGTGACGCGCTGCTTGTGGGCAGCCGCATCGATCGTTAAGCAGTACCGAGCTATCTGCTGACACTGATAGCAGACCATTGCTTTCTCCAAAACTCTTACCCCTCGCCTCCTTGGCATCTCCATGGCTTCTCTGTCTTCGGGCCTAGGCGAATTGACCTTCCTGCAATTCACGACTACCTTGCCCACTCGTTCCGCATCCAAGACGGCTCTAGGTGCATGGTCGAGCGGGACAGGCTTCGCTGGCATAGCAGGCGCTGGGATATGGTGGCTCCTGAGGGGTTTGGGTGTTCGCGGCGGTCTAGGACTCTCCAGCGTGAGCCACTGCCCGTAGCATATGTGCTGGACTGATGAGCGGCTGTCACAGTTTCTCCCTCTCTTCTTCCCCCTCACCTACACATTCTTGCTCCCGCCGCATTCGGCCCTGGGATCAATAGACGAAAGTGGAACCTACCAGCGTCTACCTACAAACGCAGCACCGCCAGCCATACTAGTGACCCACCCCTCGCAGGACACGGTCCCACAGGTGGAGGACTACAACGCTGACAGGGACGAGGAGGATTTCAAGCCTACGAGATACGGCTCCACCTCGATTACCCGCCTGTCAACAGCTGAAAAGCTCACGCTGTTGAGACCGCTCGTGCTGAGATACATGGTACCCCTTGCCGCGGTCTATGTAGAGGAATACGTGATCAATTCTGTGAGCTCATTCCGAGAATGCTATTCAGCTCGGCTCATCAACCATCCACTGTAGGGTGTCGCGCCCACGCTGGTCTTCCCTCTTCCCACTCGTGGACTGTGGCATAGGCTGTTCAAGTCCATAAGAGATTACTACCCGTTCTGGTCCTTGACATGTGAGTATCCGAGGGTTTGTGTAGAGCTGTCCGCTTCGGACTCCTATACATATCTGTGGCTAGTCATGCTGACATCTCGACGCCAGACCAAACCTTTGTCTTCCTGTCCCGATCCTCGCTGTCGCTTTCGGTTCCGCCCTTACCACTCCGCTACTTGCCTGTCCCTTCCATGATCCAGTTCATGGTCTTGACGCTGCTGTATCTGCAATCCAAGCATTTCGTCTTCTCGTCGGCCGCGTTCACACCGCCAAACGATCCCCCGTCAGAAGGGGTCGACCGAACGATCACAATCGTGTTCCTGTTGATATGCCTCGAAGGGTTATGTGGCGGGTTAGCCTATGTCAACACCTTCTATCACGTCGCCAGGGAAGGCGAGGAGGACGCGTCTGGGGCTGACGAGAAAGCAGGCATGGAGAGGGAGTTCAGGATGGGCGCTGTAGGAGCAGCTGATTCCACAGGTGAGCTTTGTGGCGTGATGGGACAGGGCATAGCTGACCTTCGACATAGGGATCTTGTTTGCCTCGTTGATCAGTATGCCCTTGGAAGTGGCCCTGTGCAACTCTCAGGTGGAGCAGGGCAGGACGATGTGTCGAGATCTGTAATGCATCTTCACCAAGCGGTATAGACGGTCGTTGTTGTACCATAGCTATCCATGCATAGTCTGCGATTGACTGGTCCTGACAAGTAGGCGGCCGGAGTCAGCCGGCCCGATATAGGCGCGCGAGAACGGGTTACTGCGTCATCAGCCGGCAACCGCTGCGCGGTCGTGTTATCGTGAGCTGTATCCTAATCTCTGCTTCTTCCATACCACCTCATCCCTATCAGAGAGAGTAGACTGCTAGAGTCCTCCCTCCCTGCTTCATACACCTGCCCTGTCTGCGCCACAGCGACCGCTCCGACCCTTTCACCATGTCCGCTCCAGAAGTGTTCCAGCTGTCTTTGGGCCCCTTGACCGGTGTAGCCTTCAGTCCCGACAGGTCTCGTGGGTTCCGGCCAGCTGTACGCTTGGACGATCGATACTGATATACGATCGCAGAGGTCGCCGTCTGCCCCAACTCGAACGAAGTCAAGATCTACTCGAGGAACGGCGATTCATGGGATCTCAAGCAGACCCTCGCAGAGGTGAGTGTATATCTCAGCTCTCGCATCCACCATGTAGCTCAATCGATCCCTCGCAGCACGACAAGCTCGTCACGGCCATCGCTTGGGCTCCCAACACCAACCGACTCGTCACCTGCTCTCAGGATAGGAACGCATACGTCTGGACCGAGACCGCTAATGGATGGCAGCCTGCTCTGGTCATCCTGCGAATCAACAGGGCTGCC
Organism: Kwoniella sp. DSM 27419; assembly: GCA_036428645.1. Taxonomy (NCBI): domain Eukaryota; kingdom Fungi; phylum Basidiomycota; class Tremellomycetes; order Tremellales; family Cryptococcaceae; genus Kwoniella; species Kwoniella sp. DSM 27419. Next base: position 252,700 of record CP144080.1, on the reverse strand, counting down.
ACTTGTGTCAAGTGGAGTCCCAAGGAGGACAAGTTTGCCGTCGGAAGCGGTGCCAGGTGGGTAAGAGCGGGACCGCCGCGTGGCCAGAGAAGCTGACGACGTGGGACGGACAGGACCATCGCCGTCTGCTCGTTTGACGAGGAGAACAACTGGTGGACCGCAAAGCACATCAAGAAGCCTCTCCGATCCACCGTCCTCTCAGTTGACTGGCACCCCAACAATGTGCTTCTGGCTGCCGGAGCTGCGGACGCCAAGGCCTATGTGTTCTCCGCCTACATCAAGGGCGTCGAGGCGAAGTGAGCTCGCCTCCAGGGGTGTGACAAGCCATCTACCCTACTGACGCGTCTCTGACAGGCCCGAGCCGAACGCATGGGGAGACAAGCTTCCCTTCGGTGCTATCTTGGGAGAGTTCAAGAGCCCCAACGGTGGATGGGTGCACGACGTCGCATTCTCACCCTCTGGCGACTCGCTCGCCTATGTTGGTGGGTATCTGCTCTACTTGAACTGGATCGAATTTGGGCTGACCCTCATGCATAGCACACGACTCATCACTCAGCGTCGTTTACCCCGGCGGTCCGGGCGAGCCTCCCGCGGCCCACATCTCGCTTCGACTGCCAGCGCTACCCTTCACCAACCTGACTTATGTCTCCGAGTCGTCCCTGATCGCAGCAGGTCACGACTGTCAGCCCGTGTTGATTTCGGGTTCGGAATCCGGCTGGGCCATCTCGCACTCGCTCGACGACTCGTCCTCGGGTGGCAAGCCTCTTGCTCCCAGCTCTACCGGAGCCAGGCCCGGCGGCGCTGTCGGTCGATTGGGCAACAACGAGGCTTTCAACATGTTCAAGGCGGCCGACTCGAGGGGTCAGCGAAGCACCGGCTCTGGCGCCGCTCCGACCAGTGCTGGCCTCACTGCCGTTGGCGCAGATGGCTTCCTTGTCACTGTCCACCAGAACACCATCACCCATGTCGAGGCTTACGAGTGGGGATCTGGCGGTGACGTGAGCAAGTTCTTCACGGCTGGAAAGGATGGTCGACTGGTTGTCTGGCCCGTCACCTCGGGCGGTGCCAAGGCTGGCGGTCTCGCTGGGAGGCTGGCGGGCCTGCAGGTGTAGGGGTTTTGTATTGTTTGTATCGGATGTCCATGAATAAAAGGTGAAAGCATGAGGGATTGCGCGGAACAAGGGAGAGTATGTTTACCTGTTAAAACCGATCAGCGGTCGCTCGCGCTTCGAAACCGTTGTACTCCTGTGCATGCAGCTTTTGTAAAAGCATGACGTTCAGCAGCACAGTCATACTCGTCCCTTCTTGTGCTTTCGCGCGACTGCGCAGAAGAGCACCTCGGCTTCCGGCCGACTCAGGCGGTCCAGTCGATGAGCTCCTTTGAGCCGCCCACATGGACGACTGTGGCTTCTCACAACAATGATGAGTATATAAGCTATGGCCTGTCGCTGCGGTCTGCATGCTCTGACATCGCCGCCGATCCTCGACCCTCGTCGACCTGACCTCTTGCGCTCTGCGTTCGAAGCCTGCGACCTCGGCCTGATCTCGCAATCATGGGCCGTGATAAGGTTCGTAGCTGTCTCGTCTGCCCCAGATAAAATCGCCACCTCGCCACCTTGTCATGCTCGGCATTGCTCATGAGCTGTTCCCTTACACTTCTGAGCGACAGTTGAGAATCCAAGGCATGCACCAGCTGACTGTACTCTCACCCCCGCCAACTTGCAGAGCAACCAGAACCAGCAGCGTCAGAGCAAGAAGGAGAAGATGAAAGAGAAGCAGCAGAAGAAGGCTGAGCAGTTCGACGCTGCACGTGGCAAACCGAAGGCTCGTCACGGTGTCAAGGGGATGGCTGGAGCGGGAGTCAAGGAGAAGAAGTCGGAGCAGGTGTCGGGGGGGTGGTGGTGACCAGAATCGTGCTGTGTCTTAGCGGCAATCGGATGGGTTCGTTGTCTGACTTTTTTCAAAATCTGGTAGGTAGAGATGTGCATGGTGATCAAACTTGGCATATAAGCCTAGGCCTGGACATCAGGTCGTACTCGTCTCGCTGGTGACCTCCTCGCCCAGAGGTGGAAAGTGTTCCAGTGGTTCTCTACGTCAAGGTGAAGGGTCAGCACTCAGAGCCAGTGCTAATGATGCTCATATCCCTAACACCCGTTAAGGACTCATCACCCACCTCCTGATGTCCCACACATCCTCGCTGCTTCCCGAGACTCTACGACGGGCCCACCAATCAGCCCGACGCTTGATCCACAGCTCCCTGCGCTCTTCGGGCGACTCAGACTTGAGCGAGAGACAGTACTTGAAGTCTTGCCATTTCCACGTGCAGTCTCTGAACTCGCCGTGTCGGTACATGCTGCGCAGCTGGGGGGCCAGGGCTGATGTAAGAAGTCAGCGTTCCCGCGATGGAAGTCCTAGCAACTAGACATCCCCTCTCGTCAGCAGCGCGGCTGTGACTCACCGTAGCACATGAGGAACTCGTCCCTGCGATGCGAAAGGTAAATCAGTTGCTCGTCTTTGGCTAGTTGAGTGTGACACCCACAGCAGCGTCATACACCCTGGGACCTCCTCGGTGGTGGGATACTGTAGCTCCTGATACCGTTCCTCGTCCTGCAGCACATTCTCAAACCGGTTGACCGTCGGGGTCGGAGTCGTCACGGGTGATGAAGTTTGCGCTGTGGTCGGCACCGGTGTGGCTGCCGTCGCGGCTTCGACGGCCGATGTCATCGAGCCGGACCCACTGGACTCTCCTTGGGACGATCTGAACGGGTTCCAGACCATGTTCGCTGTGTGTGTGTTGTGTAGAAGGAGGATGGTGGGATCACCATCACATCTTTGGTCCCACCAAAGAATCGGTTCACGCATCCAGGCACGCGTACCAGAGTCAAAACATTCGTAAGCCCCGTTCATAGGTATTGGCCCAACATCTCATCCCGTTAAACATTCACTCTTCCTCACTACATCTCCTTGTCGGCTATCCCAGGTTGCAGATCAGAAGACAACCCAGGTCAGAATGGCGCTACCCGGCACCGAGACCGTCAGGTTCAGGAGACCGACTCATGGTCCCACCGCCGTGGCGGTGAAGAAGCAGGAGGAGAAGGACCAGTTTGGCAACATGGCTCCTACGGGGTTCAAGAAGAGGCATCAGGGCCTGTTGCAGGACCAAGTTGGCCGGTGAGTGAGCATGAAGCGCCTGGAGGCTTTGGCAGGGACGTTTGAATATGACCAGGACGGCGTGCTGACTCCTGCGCGACATAGAAACACCCGAGGGCCTTTTGTCCCCTCGCTCTCTCTCGCCTTTAGGATGCTCTGGCTGATCCGTACGGCAGCGGCCATGTACTCGATCATCTCTGACTGTGACGAAGGTGCGCTTGTGCCTGCCTTTTTTTTTGGCGTTAGCCTCCGACCAAATACTCATATCGCTCGCCGCAGTGTTCAACTTCTACGAGCCGCTGCACTACTTTTCGTACAATTCCGGATTTCAGACGTGGGAGCTGGCGCCGGAGTTCGCCATCAGGAGCTGGGCCTATGTTCTCTTGCACTGGCCTATCGCTCATACCATCCCATTCATCCTGAGGGTTGGCAAGGTGAGTGAACGAGTCACAGGGTTACCCTCCGCCGTCTGACCCGAAATGCGCAGCGCCCCGCCTTCTTCTCGCTGAGGATCATTCTCGGCGCGTTCTGCTCCTTCTGCGAGGCCAAATTCTTCCGGACCGTGGTCGAGAGCGTCAACGAGCGTGTCGGCAGGTACACCCTGTTTGGCATGATGTTGTCCGCAGGCATGTGGTCTGCCAGTGTCGGTCAGTGACCCTTTCGCGCTCAGAAGAAGTCAGATGACAAGCTGATCCAGCCGTGCGTCTAGCCTTTTTGCCATCTTCGTTCACAATGTACACTACCATGCTCGCCAGCTCGTACTGGTTCCATCCCGCCACGTCTACACCCACTGGATCGCGTCGAGCCTACGCTGCGACCCTATTCTTTGCTCTGGGCGCTATTGTCGGATGGCCTTTCAGCGCCGCTCTGGGTATTCCCTTCGTCTTTGAGCAGTTATTCCTCTCGGGCGGGGAGACCGTGGCACCTGCTCAGAAATCAAACTGGATGGCGTACAGGTGGGAGACCGTGATCAAGGCTGTCCTTGCGGGAGCAAGTATCGCCGTAAGTGCTGTACGCTCAGGAGCCGGCAATTTCTATGCTCACACAAACGCAGATCCCCGTGTCAATGATTGACTCTTGGGCCTATGGCCGATCCACGTTCCCCACCCTCAACATTATCAAGTACAACATCTTCTCCTCTGGCGGGCCCGAGCTGTACGGCACTTCTCCCGCATCGTTCTACTTTGCCAACCTGTTCCTCAACTTCAACTTCCTCCTCCCTCTCGCTCTGATCTCCCTTCCAGCCCTAGCTGTGACGTACATGTACGACTACAAGCGACTGGGCAAGACCCAGCAAGCTCCCAAGGCTGGAGAGACCAGCCCGTACACCTTGTTGATCGTCCGACTGGCACCGTTTTACCTCTGGCTGGGTATCTTGACCGCTCAGGCTCACAAGGAGGAGCGATTCTTCTTCCCTGCGTACCCTCTCGTCTGCTTCAACGCTGCGGTTGCGGTGTACCTTGTTCGAGGGTGGTTCGAGACGGCCTACATCAACTACACCAGGTCGCCTTACAAGGTCAGTCCTGTACACGGTTGGATCGGTCTTCCCGTTGCTAATCGTTGCATGCCTTATAGGCCGGACAAACCTCAATGTTCTCCTACTTTACTCTCGCAGCGATCCTGATCCCGGGCATCATTTCGATTCTTCGGATCGGAGCCACCCTATACTTTTATCACGCCCCGTTCGACATCGTGCATCACCTTCAGTACAAGGCCATCCCCTCTTACCTCTCCGAGCTGGGCTTTGAGCCTGAACCCCTGCCCGAGAACTACGAGCCTTACGGCAAGGAGGTCCCAACTCCTCAGTGGGACTTGTCGGTCCTCGAAACCCTCGAAGAGCCTGTCACGCTCTGCTACGGCACCGAGTGGCACCGATACCCCTCGAGCTTCCTGATCCCCCAAGGTATCAAGGTCCAGTGGCTTCAGACTGAATTTGACGGCATGATGCCTCGACAGTGGGAGCCCAGTCACAAGACCAAGTCGATGTGGCCCAGGAGCGAGACTCGGGTGATCAGGCCAGGCAGGTTCAACGGGGACAACAAGGCTTCCAGCGAGCCTGGCACTTTCGTAAGTCGAGCCTTCGCCGGTCGAGAGAGTCACAGGCTGATGAGTGGTTTCATTTCAGGTTGATCGCAGCCAGTGCACATTCATCGTATCGCTCTCTCTACCGTCTCAGACCCCGTCGGCTCTCGAAGCCAACTGGCAAGCCAAACCGGAGTGGGAAGAGGAGTACTGCCGACACTTCCTCGACTCGGCCAGCTCGAAATGGTGGGCCCGACTCTTGTGGCTCCCCGGCGGTCTGCTCGAGAGCGGCAGAGTGTACGGAGACTACTGCTTGCTGCGCAGGCGCTCGGCCTAGGCTGAACGTGAGGAGTCATGGCAGGCGCAGGCGGGGGCAGGAGAGGTGAGGGCAGGAGAGGTGAAAAGCCAACGTGACGAGCCATAGAAACGAAATCAATCAGTAACAAGCGCCAACTAGCATTGGAATTTACATGCATCGCATCTGTCCGAGCTGGATGTAGCTTGCCAACACTGATCTCAGTATCACTGCCTCTCTGCGATCCGCAGTATAGGTCGCAGTAGATGGAACACTGTCGTCGCACCGCCTCCCTCCTGTTTTGCCACTCGGTGATGATGACGATTTGATCCCGCTCATGCCACCACTGATGATGACGAACGATGCACTCACCGGCTCACCGTCCCCGGGTCTCAACATGTCCCTCCATTGTTGAGCGCGTCGGCGTAGTAGAGTATAGCAGTATATCACGACCTTTGACGCAGCGACAGGGCCAAGATGTTCTCGACAGCTGCTAATCCATATGACGATTTGATCGGTGGGTCTGGCTCGGAGCGCACCCAGCTTCCGCGAGGGAAGCACCTGTGGGCCATGCTGATGACGCCGGGATAGTCAAAGCGACAGATGAGAACCTCGCTTCGGAGGACTGGGCGTTGAACCTCGAGGTCTGTGACAAGGTCACCGGGGAGGGCCAGAACGGGTGAGTGCCTTGTCATTCCGCATGGTATAGGCAAATGCAGCGGGATGGTCATGCTGATTGGTGGGTGAACGGTCGTCCGGTAGAGCAAGGCAAGCGGTCGCTGCGCTGCAGAAGAGGCTGTCGCATCGTAATCCCAACGTACAGCTGTACGCCCTCGAGGTGAGCAGCTGGGTATCGGTCCTGGCATTCAGAATCACGCTGACATCCTCCGGACCAGCTTGCGAATACCCTCGCTCAGAACTGCGGTAAAGAGCTCCTCGGCGAGCTCGCATCGAGAAACTGGACGGCTGCGTTAGACAGGCTGATCAACGATCGGGTGAGCGGAATCGGGGCGCGCTAGACATGTGCCTCCTGTACTCACTAGTCTGGCCATAGGGTACCGCCGCGCCGGTCAAGAAGAAGGCCCTTTCATTCGTCAAAGCATGGGCTAAGCAGTTTGAGGAGACGGGGGATGCCAACCTGGGCTTGATGGGAGAGCTATACGATCAGCTCCGGGCGAAGAGTGAGTCAATCATCGCTCAGGTAACCATAACCCGAACGGCAGAACGGCAGCTTACCCTTGACATTAGATATGGCTTTCGATGAACCCGAGCCGGTACCAGAGGATGCTGTAAGTCTATCTGTCGTTTGCGGTAGTGAGCGGACAAGCCTGACATCCTCACGCAGGCCGCGGCCCGTCAACGGCAGGAGGAAGAAGAACTAGCGCGCGTGCTCGAGCTGTCCAAGCAGGACAAGGGAGGTCGAAACGTCGGCGGAGCATATCAGCCATACCAGCCTTCCGCGCCATCCCAAGGCTCAGGCGGTTCCTCCTCCGCCGGCGCGGCCGCCCAGCAGCCTGCCTACTCGTCAACGTCTGCACCGACCTCTCGACCTCAGTACCAGCAGCAGCATTCGTACGCTCCCGAGCCAGTAGTTGAGCAGCCTCTGGATATCAATACCGCCACCCGGGTCCGAGCTATCTACACGTTCACCTCGGCAGAGGTCGGCGAGCTCAACTTTGAGCGAGGCGATGTGATCAAGGTCCTGGACAGGGGCTTTAAGGAATGGTGGAGGGGTGCCTGCAACGGCAGGATTGGTGTAAGTCAAAACCGTCTTTAGCAGCTCCGCTGGTTCCAGCTCATACGTTTTCAACGCTAGATCTTCCCTGTGACATATGTCGAAGCGATGCCTGAACCATCGCCGCGAGAGCTCCAGGAGGAAGCACAAGAGGAAGCAAGGGTGTTTGCGTCGCTTGGTGAGTGGGACTGTCCCGGTCCTCATATCAGTAGTTGACTTCGGCGCAGGCTTGGTGGACCAGCTTCTCCAGACCCTCAAGGGCATTGACCCGTCTCGCGGCGATAGACTCGATGACAGGCCGGAGATTGAGGTAAGCTACCAGGCTTGTGACCACGATCCAGGCAGCTTACAACAGATGCAGGAGATGTATCAGGCTAGTGTCGGTCTGCAAGGACAGATCAACGCTTTGATCAAGAAGTACTCGGATCAGAAGGGTTCGTACTCAGATCCCGTATGCCGAGATGCGCTGACGATCACCTTGTAGCTGAGCTGGAACACATGAATGCCAACTTTGTTCGGGCTATGCGACAGTACGAGGAACTGCGGAACCCCGTTCCAGTAGTCGGACAGCCTCAGCCTCGTGGGTGGTGTTATTAGTTAATACAGGCGACAACAGCTGACCCGCCCTTTTAGCGTACGGGCACGCGCCTCACCCTGCTGCTGATCCATATGCACCCAACGTTCAGCAACAGCAACCGTACCCCGCTCAGCAGCACCAACAACCTCCTCAGCAGTGGGGTCAGCCTCAGCAGCAGCATCAGCAGCAGCAACCGCACCCCGCCACCCGAACCTCTGGTGACAGCGCCCCGCTGCACCAGGGTGGCACCACGCCTTTCCCACAAGCTCAACCTCACGGCTGGCCAGGCCCGGACGATCCAGGCTTCAACCCAGGCCTCCACCAGCCCTATCCTCACTCTCACGGCCAAGGAGGCGTCTCATCCACTTCCGTCAACCGTGTCCCATCTGCCGCGCCTGGTTTCCCTCCCTCAGACTTGTCTAGGCAGAACACGGAACCGGGAGCGGCAGGTATCGGTGCGGGTTCGGACCCCCAGGCGGAGCACAAGGCGGCATGGGACGCGTACTATCGTCAACAGGCTGCCGCTCAGCAGCAGGCCCAGGGGCAGGGTCAGGGCTACGCTCAAAGTCACCAGGCAGAGGCGCAAGATGGGACGCAGCATGTGTATGGGCAGTCGCCGTATGCGGCTCAGGATGGCGCGCAGCATGATCAGGGGTATGGCGGGCAGCCCAACGGAGGCGTGGACGGCATTGCGGGTGGTATGGGCAGGATGGCCGTGCATGGGCCCTAGTTGAGGTTTGGGTGCGTACTGGTGGTCAGAGTTCACGATGTAAGCTTGTATGGAGGAGTGCGAATACCGAAATGCAAGCCCGTTGGACGGGTGTGTTCCGATGTCTATGATGCAGGACCGCCGTGTACTGCTCTCGATAGACAGGCTGTCTATGCTTCATGCTTGTTCCGCTAATCCTCCTGAACATACTTGTGATACAGATCGTCGCCTTCATTCCCTGACTCTGCCCGATGCTCGTCCGCTTCACCATTGACTCCCGTGTCCAGCTCCATCCCCACTGAGTCCGCTCTCGCTCCCACTCCCACTGACGCTCCCGCTCCCGCTCCAGCAGGATGAGCATACCCTTGCAGGGGAACACCTGTCAAATTCACACTCGCGACGTCATCATCCGCCGGCCCCATCGACCCAGGTACGAGGTCGTTCCCCTCGGCCTCCATCTCATCCTCCTCCCCATCGTCCACGCTCGCCCCGCCCACGGCGCCCGATATCGACGGAGCGGTCGAGGGCAGCGCGCTATCGTCCCCTGCTCCCTGTGCGTTATCGCCATTCCCAGTCCCGTTGGTCGCGCCGCCTTCGCCGTCGTCACGCGGGACGATGTCGATCAGGAAATCAAACATGTCTGAGAAGGCTATGGCGGCTGCGACGTCTGATTTCTGGAGGGTCCGTCGTTTGTGCGACTCGGCCACAAGCCATGCTCGGCAGGTCAACTCGGAGATGAATACTGAAAGGCGTGGCGATAGGTCAGCACGGGGTCACGGGATGAGTGACTGCAGGGCTCTGGTACAGAATACCATGGCGACGGGCGATATTCTGTGATCACACGCTGGCACAGTCGCACTCACTCTCGCAGGCCTTCGAAAACATGATAGGGGCTGATGCAGCCTAGCAGTCAGCACACTTCGACCACAGGGACACATGAGACGCGGGCTACACACCTTCCGCCGATATCATCTACGGGAAAAGAGGCAAGAGTCAGCCGTGTCCATCCATTGCCAAGCAGCCTGCAATGGGCTCGCAGGCCCAGCCATCCCCGACCCCCACTCCGTGCCAGCTCACACCCCGGACTCACCCGAACCTCCTCGTCGCTCTTCATAACCTTTTTGATCCTCGCCAAAGGCAGATTATAGCTCTTCCAGTCCGGCGTCTCCCCTTCGACCGTGTCCATCTGTCTCGTCCAAAAGCTCTCCAAAAAGCTGTTCAGGTCCTGATGCGGTTCGATCATCGGTCCGCTATGTACCGGCCTCGCCTCGACGTACTCTGCCGCTGCCGCTGCTCCCGTCGCGGCTCCATTACTGCTTCCTGATGGCATCCCGCGGCCCGAGCCCCCATGCAACTGATGACCATGAACGGATTGTCCATTGTGCATGGTGACGTGCGGCTGCCCTTGTCCGGTAGCGGGACGGGAAAGACCATCGGGCGAAGTGGCATTGCTCGACACGGACGATGTCGAGTAGTTGGACGGTCCGGCCGTGGCGTGGTTCGGAAGGGACATGTTGCCTCCGTTGTACCCTCCTGGAGGCATAAAGTATGACGGGTTCATGGTGACTCTTGCATGGATTGGACGTACTCGAGTAGGTGTCGAAGCGGGCGGCCGAGTGATGGCGCGGACGACCTCTAAAGGCAGGTGAAGTGGAGTACAGCGAAAGCTGTCCGAGCTCGATTAGCCCAGCTGCTGTCCTCTCGGGCTGCTGCTTGGCGCTGGGATGTATGACCAGACGGGCTGGAGCAAAGGCGCAAGAGACCCAGTCAAGGTGACGATCGAGTGAGTCGGGTGATATAGCCGAAATTCAATTCACTCGATGGCGTAAACAAAAAAACATCGTGGCGGCAATCCCATTCAGCCAGATCGACTTCTATATAGCGTTCCGACAAGGGGTGTATATATATGCCTTCCTTGCCATCCATGCGACGGCGACGAACCGGATACATGTACAACAGCCTGACCTGCTACGACCAACTCCCCAGTAGCCATCCCTCACACCTCGATCCTGTGCAGCGCGCTCCCGGTGGCCTTGACAATATCCAACCTCAGCTTCTTCCTCTGCGCCGCCTTGTCCACCTGTTCCGTCTGCCTCCTTCGATTGTCCCGAGCGTCTTCCTCCTCCTCACTGTCGTCTTCCTCTCTGCCCAGCATGCTAGAGAGGAATGCAAGCGTCAGTCGAGAGTCCCCGAGACTACACCCAGCTCATACGCACATTTGTTCAATGAACATCGCCGCGTCCGACTCGCTAAACTCGGCTTCCCTCTGACCCCATCTCCATTCGTACGTCTGACCTTCCGGGTTTCCCGCCGGTGCAGGCAGCTTGACCTTGTCCAGGTATGCCTGCTTGGCCAGTAGATCCATGTACTTGTCCAGCGTCAGAGGCGGATCTCTCGAGTCTGCCGAGACGTATGGCAGGATCGTGTCTCGATGCAGGTTCAGGCGGCGTAAATATGCGTGGAGCTGGTCTGAACGGGGGTCTCTATCAGGTATACCACTCCGAATCCCAGTCCTCTTGCACGTACCATCCGAAACCACCCTTCCAAGCGTCATGACAATGGCGAGGATCACCGTTCTCACTCCAAGTAGAGCGATATGGCCCGAGCCCGTGCCATCGCCCTTTTCCCACTGTATCAAAGCCCCAGAGTCTTCCCCTTCGCGATCGTCGGCCTGTGCGCCTAGCGGTAAGGGTGCAGGGTTCGCCATCGCCTCGACAAGGCTCGCGGGGAGTATGGAGCGCAGGACATATGCCTTGGTACCTGATGCTGTGAGGTACGGGACCGACCGTCTCACTATAGGCCCGATTTGTCATCCAAAGCACCCACTTTTTGCCCGCTTGGTGGGTCCTGTAACATCGCCATCATCATCCTCATCCCCATCTTCGTCACCATCCGCTCTTGCTCGACCCCTTCCGCGGGCCCGCTGCGTTTGCGTCTGCGTCTGTGCCTGAGTCTGCGCCTGAGTCTGCGTCGCCTCGCCATCGACTCCGTTGACCGCGTCGCCTTTCGTCTTTGCACGGACCTCGTACATCTCACAGCCTATGGTATCACGCATGATCTGCTGCGCGCGAGCGAAGACGGCGTTGAAGGCTCGAGGGTTGTTCGGTAGTACTGTGAGCAGGAGAGGCGTCAGTCTGCGATTCGAGGGCATCACGCACCATTCTTGTTGATGTCCCCTCGTCTGATCAGGTTCTTCTTGTACTCTTGAAACAGTGCGAACCTGACCAGTTGACCTGCCCTGGCGTTGAGGTCCTGCTCGGCGTGTACCTCATCAGTGCCTATGTAGACAACTCGGACATGGCACGCACAGCTTCAGACAGCCCTCTGGCGCCGACGAGGGTCTCCTCCGCGTCCGGTGCATCAACAGCCTGATCCCCCGTGTAGGTCTCGTCTTCGCCTTCTGATTCATCGGACGAGACGGGTGGAGGGCGTTCCCTCCTTCGAGAGGGTCCGGCTTGAGAGCTGTATGTCGTTGTGCGTCGCGGTGCCATGGTATGAAGGGATGCGAGGCGCTACTCGTCCTCTCGAGGCTGTATAAGGTGCTGTGATAGCCTGAAGGAAAGAGAACGCTGGACGATGAACGATGTTAATGTTGACCGACGCGTGAAGCGACCATCCCAGTGGACGTCGGGTCTGAGCGCGTCGATTGATTCAGCTCTCCCACGGTGAGTCGGTGGTTTCATGGACCTTGTATCATGCACCGCCTGGCTCTGCTTTCACCTCCATGCATGCCATCCAGGCGTGGTCATCCGCTGGGAACCAGACAGAGCCGTTTGCATAGACGTATGTATGATGCAGGGATGACTCGGCGACACGATGGAAAAGCTCACCGTTGCTCAACTCGAAGCGATGACGGCTGACGAGATCTGTGAAATCCAAAATTCATCTCCGCCGTGGTCATCGTCTCCCTACACATTGACACGTCTTTGCCTGACTGCGTACCATCACCTGGACATCACGCCCCTAGCCATGTCGCTGCCCGCAGTCGTCCTCTCTCCCTCGGAGATATCCTACATCCAAACCTCCCTGGCACACCCGACCACGCCGACCCGGCTCGACGCTCGATCTCCCTTGGCCTCGAGACCCATTTCGATATCGTACGGTGTGTACCCGCACGCCAACGGTTCTGCCCGGGTCAACGTGGGCGGGACCGAGGTGGTGGCAGGTGTGAGACTGGAGGTGGTCGATGTGGGCAAGGGGGAGAAGAAGGGATCCGAGGGATGGAGGGGGAAGGTCGAGGTGGACGTGTGAGTGTTCGTGGTCGAAGGGGGTCCATCGGCTCTGCAGCGGGCCACGCACAGCGGCTCTGTTGTCCAGACCTGTCAACTGACCCCTCCCCTATCCAGCACGCCCCAAGCCTTCCCCACCACGCAGACCTCATCCCTCTCGTCCAGCTCGACCTACCTCTCCTCCCTACTCTCGTCCCACTTCATCCCCTCTCTCCCCCCTCTGCCCATCATCCAAGGTTCCAAATACTTTCAACCGCACATTCACCTCACCCTCCTCTCCTCGGCGGGTAACGTCCCCTCCGCCCTGATCATGGCCGCCCGCGCCGCCTTTGGCGATCTCAAAGTGCCCAAAACCAAGGTCATCTCGTGGGTAGGCGAGTCCGACTCGGGGGTGGAAGGGACGGGCGGAGCGGGCGAAGGAGGGGTGGGCAAGGGTGATCTGAGCGGGATCAAGGCGGCCATCCAGGGAGGCAAGGGTAAAGGCAAGGGCAAGTACATTGCCCGTGGAGGCGAAGACTGGGACCTCGATCTCGAAGGGGACGGGGTGGAGTTTATGGACGGAAGGGATGGGCTCCCGGTGCTGGTCACCTTGAACATGGTGCGTGGTGCAATCTCGACTTTCGCTCCGACCTCTACTCCCTCCTGTCCTAGCCACCACCCCCGTGATACCAGCCACTGACCTCACACAGGTGCCCAACTCGCCAAACATCTTCATCGACGCCACGCCCCAAGAGGAATCCGCCTGCCCTTCACGCCTACACGTCTTCTTCTCCTCCTCCTCCAGCACCGAGCTCAAGGTCTGTGGGGTACGTATGGAAGGTCCCGAAGGGCTGGACGGGGGGCGTATCAGCGGTCTGCTGAAGCAGGCCGCTGGTATAGCCCAGGAGCTCGCTCAGGAGCTGAATAAGAGCTTGCCCATATGATGAGTCTATGCACACGGTAGATCTCACTCTGCGGCTCTTTCAGCTGTCGCGATCGATGTCGGCTTGAGCGCTGGCATCGTCACTGCAGGCAGGCTTCAAACCACACAGCCGAGTACCCTCGCAACATACACATACAATCTAGCCTAATCAGTACATACAGTAGCCAAACTCCCATCACCGCTTGCCAGCCTCCATGACGAGGAAACTGGCAGTACCCGGCGCACCACCACCGAGGATCAACCCCGTGGCGGCATCTCCGACAGTCTTGCGCAGCTCGGCCCCGATGGACGGGTTCAACCCCTTGTCAGCCAGGATCTTGTTCAGCTCGGTCGAGTGATTAATAGCTGCTCCACGTCGACCTCGTCCCGTGACGATCAACATCGGTCGCCAGGATGCCGCGGTCGCCGACGTACTGGCCATGGCGGAGGCAGCGCAGGTAAAGATATACGACAGGGGCGTGTTCGATTTGGTCGACCAGAAGGAAACTCTCGAAAGGGCGGCATCGGTAGACTGAGCACGAGGGGGAGTGGTGGACGAAGCCGTGTAGTAGGTCCAAGCAATGTTGTCCGCCGTGTCTGAAGCCAATCGAGCCTGCGTTTCGGGGTAGGCAGAGTTGGCCGGTCCAACGGTGAGCTGATTGGAGGCCAAAGCGGCCTGATGCACCTGCATGCTGGCGCTCTCGGTCACCTTGCCACCATCCGAGACGCTGGACTCTTCCTCGCCGTCATCGGGCTTCTCCACCCTCACGATCGTCGCCGTCACGTTCTCATGCTGGCACAGTTGGACCACGAATCGAAGCGCCAATCGGTCATCAGGCCCTCCAAAGAAAGGCAGGAAGATGTGTTGGCCTGACCCCGGAGCGAACGACGGAGTCTGACCAAATCCACGATCGACAAAGAGGGCGATATCGGCCGAGCATTCCGAGAAGACGCGTCGCACAAAGTGTGTGTACATGGGCGAGCCGGCGGTTTCCGAGCCAAAGATCGAGTCAAATTGCGATGTCACAGCGGACGAACCAGCGCCCAGACCTTCCTTGCTGCCCGCGTTAGGGTCGATCAACTCGGATGACGAGCCCTGAGGCGGTACCGTCCAGGGGACGACGACGAGCTCGCTACCAAGGTCCGAAGCGTACTCGGCCACAGCTTGAGGATACGAGTCCTGCCCCACGATCGAGATGTGAGGGGACACTTCCAGGCCCCGCAGTCGTCCAAACTGCTTGAACAGCTGTAGCGCGTCGTCGGTGAGCAACAGCTGGTCCTTCTCCGCCGATTGCATAACCGAATGCGTTCGACCGGTCAGCTCGATAAGCTTGAGAGCATCGATCGAGGTGGACATTCCCCGACCTTGACCGTGGCCGTGACCTTGGTCCGATACGGTCGGCAACCTGGCGAGCTGATGATCCGGAGTCGACGCGGTCGATCCGTCAAGACCAAGCCCTTCTTCCTTCTTGATCTCGTGGCCAATCGACTCGGCCGCGTTCCAAGGCTTCCGAGTGATGGTGTTGGGCGACTCGAGCAGCTGAGTGAGGAACATCACGGCTGAGAGGTGTTCCAGCTTCTGTAGGATGACGAGGAACCTATGCGTCTCCTCGCGTCCACCAGAACCACCGCGAACGCTGGTCGCGCCGCTGATGCTCTTCTCGTTGTCCTTTCGAACATCGCTGAGTCGAGTGCGGCATCGCTCCGGGTAGATGGCAATGGTACACGGGGTGGTGATGAAAGTGAGCACGATGGCGACGATGACCAGCATGGAGAACAGCCGTTGGTCGATGATGCCCGCGTTGAGACCGACGTTCAGCACGATCAGCTCGACGAGACTGAGACTAGTAAGCAACTGCTTTGCTATGCCTACGCCCGTTGAGACAACCCACCCTTTGCAACTCATGAGCATACCAATGGCAGCGCTCTCTCGTAGGGGGTATTTCATCGCCATGGCAGCGCCGGCGCAACCGATAAATTTGCCCAGGAAAGCGACAACGCAGAGTAGGATGATGTAGCCCCAGATTTTGCCAGTGTCGAGAAGACCTAGGTTGGTAGCCAAGCCAGAGAGCACAAAGTACTGATGAAGTATCAAGCTGTAAGCTTTGCAGAGGGCGTATTGAGCGACAACGTACGATAGGTAGGAAGAGCATCGATACCAGGTCGTCGATCTTTTGCACCAGCGCAATGGCGAACCCACCGTCGTGTGGGATGATGAGACCGGCCATAAAGCCACCAAAAATGGGATGGACCCCTAGCACTGGCGTTAGCATGCTCGCGTTTATGGGTGGACAACCGGGCTCACCAATGATACCCGTCATGAAGGCAGAAGCGAAGACGATGAGCAGGGTAAGGACCATCATACCCGGTGTCGGACCGTGCTCGAGACTGCCGCTTCGTCTGGCCAGCCAGTAGAAAGCCCTCTTGATAGGCCAGAGGAGGACGACCGACCATCCGATAGCGCAAAGCAATACATAGACGGCTGTAGCTCCGGACTGGGCATTGACCAGAGCGAGGGTGAGGGCGAGCAGGACCCAGCCGACCACGTCGTTTCCTACACCGGCAGCAAGGACGATGACTCCGACCTTGGTGTCGAGCAGTTTCGTTGACGTAAGGATTCGACAAAGTACAGGGAACGCGGTGATGGCCATGGCGACACCGACAAAGAGCATGAAGTGACCGAAGGAGACTTTATCCGTCTCGACGAAGGTGTGGTAGACCGGTACCGCTACGGCCGCTCCAAGGCCGAAGGGGAGTACCATACCGGCCACAGATATAGCCGCCGACGCCTTGCCGTGCTTCTTCATGATGCTCAGGTCGACCTCGAGACCGACGAGGAACAGGAAGAGGATCAGGCCGACATTGGCAACGAGGTTGAGGTAGGCAATGGATGCCTTGGGGAAGATGTGATCGGTAAAGTGAGGGATACGACCCATGACGGTCGGACCGAGAATGATACCGCCGACAACCTCGGCGATGACTCGAGGTTGGTTGATGTATTGAAAGGCCCAACCGAGACCCTGCGTGAAGACGATGATGATGAAGAGCTGGATGATGAAAAGGGTGATGGGCTGTGGGGGGCGCGGTCAGCTTCACATAGGAGCCGGTCACCTAACTGTACGCACGTTAGACGGGTCGACCTCGGTAGGATCCAGACCGGTGATGATACTGGACTGCAGGTGATGCTGTCAGCCTGACACCCTTCACCGCACTGAGGACCTTGCACGACTCACTGAAACAGATCGACCCATGAGCTGCGGTAATTCTGTCAATCCGGCCGACATTGTGGTGTTGAGCAGGGACATGTATACCATGGTGGCGAGTGTGGTACCCGGTAGCGGGAAAGCAGGAGGAGTCGAGGATATTGGTCGGAGACGTCGCTGTATCTATACCTGGACGGGTTGCAGGGGTCAGCCGGCCCTAGCATTACCCGAACAACAAGGCGAACAAAGCTAGAGCTGTGATCCGCGGCGTGATTGTCGGACGATGCGAAGGGGGCGAGGTGTAGACCTACTCACGAATCTGAAACGTAGCTTTGGCCTTGGCGTAGGTCGTGCGGTGGAAGCGGGAGATCAGGGTGCAAGGGATGCAGAGGCGAGGACACACAGCGGAGGGTGCTGAGGGTAGATAAAGTGTATGGGTTGATGATCTGGGAGGACCCGCACACGGACGATCAGTCTCTGGCCATGTCGACATGGCGCTCTGCCAAGCTCTGTCCCACTCACTATAGGGGTACAGGTACAGGTCCAGCCTCTGCCTTGTGGGGAACGATGGGTAGGGTGGCGAATCCGACTCTGAACGAGATGGCAGGGGGGTCTTATATATATCTATCTCCTCTGTCCAGCGGTGGAACCTGTCCTCTTGCCCGATTGAGCGAGGTCGAGTAACGCTAACGACTCTGTTACTGCAATGGCGTAACGGCTCGCTCGCGGTAGGCGGCCAGAGGAGAGGAGTGACGAGTGAGTGAAGGATGAACAGGAGAGTCGAGCTGGATATTGTTGTTTCGTTTCGGTTTCGGTTTCGAGGGCGTCCAATGTTGGGCGTGGGGCGTCAGGTTCCTGGTGCTAGTCGACGCCTCGCCAACTTTTGCATCTAGCGTGACACGGGTCCGTGACATGCACTCTACGATGCGAGAGAGGAGTGGCGACGACGGGGCCTAGACTGCTTGCTCGTTCTTGTCGATGTTGTCGCCAAGGCTCTGGGGTGAAATGAGAAACCGCTCTTTGGGTGAAACGTGCCTGGATCTCTTGACCGCCGTCGCTGTATACAAACCACCTTATTGTACGCAGGGTCGAATCGACGCGACGAGGGGTCGTCCAGAGGATGCAATAGAGTCAAACGGGTCTGAATGAGGGAGATGCTATGGGTCCAGATCGCAGCAATAGGACAAGGTCGGAGGGCGTGGAGTGATCGAGCTCATCTGTTTTTGTGAAAGACGTCGACCCTCTCTCGTCCACGTAATAGCCCCGCCAAGCATTACAGTTCAGAGTCGGGTTCCGTAGCGGTGCACATGTCCACCGATCGTCCGAGTCATACATGCTACAATTGTCAACATCGCCTGTCAACCCCTTTACGCCGTTCCTCCTCTCGGTACTCAAACATGACCTGGACCGCGATGAAGAGGCAACTGCTCGCAAAGAGCATGAACACCCAACCTGCGTAACAGATGGGATGAGCCGCAGGATGCATCAGACTGGTCACTCGTCACCACTCACCAGTCACGGTCGACGTTAATTGCCGTAACAGATCCCTCATCCCGTCCAGGCCCAACACGAAACCAACAAGGTTGGCCGACATCATGAGCAGGATGTTGACCACCCCGCCCATCGCACACACGTGACGATACCACCACTCTCGGTCATACTGATGCGCGTTAGATCGACACAGTGTCACGCCCTCCGACTCGGGACTGGCTCGCGGCCGCCACTCACCTTGGCCGCTGGGAACACCTTCCTCGCCACCAGCTCGGGCAGAATGAACAAGCTGACCAGCCAACCCCAAGCGAGCAATTTGAACGATAGATCATGCCACAGGGCGACGAACGTGAATACTAGCGCAGTAGCGAGCACCGCGTTCTTCGCGCCGCCGACAGGCACATAGATGTACCTGTGTGCCATGTCAGCTTTCAGACTTCTAAGAGGCACTCTTCCAGCACTCACCTGACCACCCAGAGGTTGAAACTTCGATGCCAGCTCCGCCAAAAGCCAAGCGTAGAGTAGTTGTTCGCCACGCATCTGACCATGTTTTCCGGCGGGTCCAGTCCATCCAGCAACGCCCACAAGCGAAAGAACCGCCACGGAATGAGGAGCTAAACGGAACATGTCAGCGGGAGAGGCAGGAAGTCCAGGATCCGGCCCACCTTTAGCCAGACCACAACCAGGTTCCAAAACCCAATCATGCTCATCTCCGCGGGGCTGTCCCCCTCCCACGCCTTGGCGTCCTTGATAGCCACCACATACATAGTATGTAGGACGGATTCCATGGTCAAGATGCAGAACAGGAAGCGAATGGCGTATGATATCTGGGCCCTGCGAGTGATGGTGACTGGATTGCGAATCTATAGAAGCGGATCGTCCATCAGCTATCAATCCTAAGCGCCATCGCGTGATCCACCATACCTGCCACATAAAGTCGTTGAATGTGATGATTGGTCCGGCAATGTACAGCGGAGGATACAGGCAATATGCAATGTAGTTGACGAGGTTGTATTCGCCCGGTGGCAGGGGTGTCGTTACCCTCTTCCGGTAGTCGGTGGGAGACTAAGAGGTCGGGATCAGCGGTACCATTCGCACCAGCGCTAGAGCTGAGCTGACCTCGTGCGAATCGGATGATTCTCTCCACAGGTAGTCAAGCCCGAATGAAACCAGCCGCATCATCGTGATGTTGAAGCCTACATGCCAACGGGGTAGCAGTCCGCCCCATGCATCCTGTATGTGCAAGCGGTGTCAACTCCTTGTCCGTCACGATCCCGTGTCATACATACCAACGAGCCCAGAGCACCATGCAGCTCGCCGAATTTGTAACCCTCGTTCCGCTCGTTCGCAAACAGCACCCCCATGTTTGCGCAGATCAACACGGCGGGCCATAACCGCTTTTGCCATCCTGACCGCATGTCCACTTTCGACGATCGGTAATTCAGCCACAGGATGACCAGGATCTTGATCGACGATACACCGTGAAGCAGCACGATCATGAGTACACTGAAGCACGCCACAAACTTCTCCCTGGGTACTGAGGATGATATTCGGGACTGTATAGCCGAGGCGAAGAGGTAGGCAGAGGAAAGACCCAGCAGAGGAACGAGGTTACTCCGGAAGGACCGATATTGCGCATCGCTGTTGTCCTGCACAGAGGTTAGCGTGTGTTCAGTCGTATGGATTCATAACGGCGTGTAGCAGGGGCGACGACGATCCGCTTCGAAGAATCGCTCACCACTTTGCGTCCAAACAGCCACCCGTCTGATAACCGGTATTCGTACTTCCAGTAATTGGGGTGACTTTCTATCTCGACGAACATCAGCTGCCGTCCGCTTGCAGAAAGGGCGCCCTGTCTCTCTGGTCCAGACTTGCTCGGTGTCTGGCTCGAATCTCCGCCACACTCACCACTGCTCAGCCGCATAGGCAGCCAGACCATCATCGGCACCACGACGATAAACGCCACAATGTAAAACCTGAACTCGTTGGTGTGCCATCTGGATTGATCTCTGCTCGAGGTGGTCTCGACGCCGACATTTGAACTGCCACTCAAGTTGGACGCTCGCGCCTTGGATCCAGGAATGGTGATTGTAAAGTCCGTGATGGAGCGTTTTGCTAAGCCTTGCGTAGTCTGGGACAGCGATGGCACCGGTGGAGGGAGTGCTGGATCGGTTGACATGGCGCGTTGTATCGGGGTCTGCGGGCCGATCAAGATGATCAGCCATGCCGCAAAGATTCACCATCTCAAGCTCCAATTGTGCTGTAATCTCACTCCACTCACTCTAGCTCGGAGTTGCGGAAGAGCCAAGTCTTCCATTGGCATTGCGCCTTTGCGAAGCGCTGACCGTCGGGGTTTTGACTATAGCGACCGGGCTTTGTACAGGTTGTGAACAGAGCGCATCGATCGGTTTACGGCTTGGTGCGCGGGTCCCAACCTAGAGCGTAGCTTCGCAGTCCAAAGCAAAGAGACAGGTGATCTCAAGAACGCAAAGAATCCACGACGCGACCGACTGTTTCTGGTGGAGGTCTGAACACGGCGGCGTACGCCGGTCGTCTCCCTCTCTTCAGCTAGAAGGTAGAGTCATGCTGTGCTGCGTAGGCAAGTCGCGTCCGGGAAGGGAGGCTCTATGCCAGGCTACGTCGACTGTCTCGCACTCAAGCAGGTCATTAGCTGCCTTTTGCGGATGCACGCGTCATGGGCTCGCAGGATCATTCCAACGGCCTGGTAGCCTTCACCAAGCGATAGGAGTACAGCAACGACGTCGAAGAAAGGAGGTGTGGACCCATGGTTGCTTCGCTGGGCTGTGAATACAGAGGTCATGGTGAAACAGCACGGTATGAAGTGCCTCGAACAGCGAGCTGGGGTTCTCCCAGACGTGTGGGTCCCAATTCCAACACTCACGAGCCCATGAGGCTGCGTAACTAGTCAACGAGCTGCGAAAGGGGCCAAGGACACGCCAGTGCCCTTTCACCCTATCGATCAGTCCAAGCGCCATGCAACGTCACCGTGAAATGGGCAGCAGCTAGCGAGCCATGATGCACTAAGACTTTATCTGATAAAGCCAGCCCTGGTGCCCAGTCGGCCGAAAGCCAGAGCCAAGCCACTGATCCTTTTCGGTCAAGACGATCGCCACGAGGAGCGGATCAGCCCGGAGAGCGCTCGAAAACGGAATTGATCACATCATCAATCTGTTCCTCTTCGCTGGACAGTACACCGTACAATTGATCATCGTCGGTTCAGGCATAAGGCTTGACAGCGACGCTTCTACGACCACCCGCACAACGTACCTCGACTCCTGCACCGATCTCACAAAGGAGGACTTTGGCCGCTTCAAGGGATAACACAAAGACGCCACCCCTCAAGATGCAGACGGTCGTATCAGATAAGCAGGTGAGGTGGCCCTGCACTAGTCATCCTGTCGCCATCGCGTCACGTCTTCGGCCGGAGACCGAACCTAGCTTGGCTGTTGCGACTCTGGTTGTCCTCATACTCGCGCGGACCCTGGCGACCATACCTTGTCCGCGCTGTGTGGCTTATAGTCACTTGCTCCTGTTCTTTGTCCCCATCATTGTTGTTTCGCTTCCCCGTCTTGATCATAAGCATTGACACGCGCCATGCGTTCCGTCACCGTCGACTCCTTCATCTGTCCCTTCGCGACCATCTCGAAAGGCTCTGGCAGCACGCTGACTCCCAGCTCGATCGTACAGCTTCACCTCAACATGGGCAACATGCCCCCTTACACTCCGTCCTTCCAGCCCAACACACCCGAGCAGGAACCTCAGTACCCTAGCGCTACGCCGAACGGTCAAGGTCAAGTCAATGGCAGCGCCGCTATCCATGATAACCAGCACAAACCCTCGCCATCGGGCAAGGTGCATTCGGCCCGGGGCACGATCAACCCGGATGGAGAAGGAGAGTTGGACCTGAATCAGCCTGTATCCACGCTGCTTCGTCTGGGGACGCAGAGAGCCCACGTCAAGGCTGAGCACTCTGCCGGTGCGGCCGCGTTGGTGCAAGGCCATCTAGGATTGGAGGAGTATGTGAGGTGGTTGGCTGTGCTGTGGCGGATCTACGAGTGAGTCCGGTTCTTATCCACCGATCATACACGCCGGCCTCATCTGACGCGTCCTGCGCAGCGCCCTTGAGCTCGCTCTAGCAGAATTCGCGACCCATCCTGTCCTTGCTCCGACCTACGATCCCGCTCTCCTCGCTCGAGCGCCCGCCCTGGCAGAGGATATCAGCTACCTGCTCACCCTGCTCCCTGCTCCCTCATCCTCATCCAGCGCCGGCACTTCGTCATCTCTTAAAGCCACCTCCTTACCACCTTTTGCCCTCCCTCCATTCCTCGAAGAGATCTTTTCCGCACCACCAGCCGGGCTAGACAACTACCTCAGCCACATCCGATCGCTCGCATCGCAGCCTTCCACCGCGCCCAGACTACTCGCTCACGCCTACGTCCGGTACTTGGGCGACCTGTCCGGCGGCCAATTCATCGGAGCAAGGGTCAAGAAATCGTACAACCTTCAGGGGGAGCAGGGGACAAAGTTCTACTACTTTGAGTTTCACAAGGGTATGACGGCTGGAGCTGGTGCCGGCCCGGGTTTTGGCGACGATGAGAGCAGAGCGGATGCCAAGAAGAGGTTGAACGAGGTCA
This sequence comes from Kwoniella sp. DSM 27419, assembly GCA_036428645.1. Classification (NCBI taxonomy): domain Eukaryota; kingdom Fungi; phylum Basidiomycota; class Tremellomycetes; order Tremellales; family Cryptococcaceae; genus Kwoniella; species Kwoniella sp. DSM 27419. The sequence continues at coordinate 229,733 of CP144080.1, read as the reverse complement.
AGGATTGGTACAGACGGGGCATGGACGAGGGAGTGGGCGAGGACGACCTGTTGAAGGGTGAGTATGGAGCCCAGCGGATAACACCACTCGGTGCTGCGGAGCATTTCTAGTCGGGAGAAGACGCTGACGATGGGCCCATCCGCCTCTTAGCCGACCTGGTGGAGGAAGCCAACATGGCCTTTGCGTTAAACACGGATCTCTTCTCGGTCATCCGCCTGTCCAGCTCCACCTCAGCCACAAGAGGCAACAGCGCATCCACCAAGACAGATGTCAAGGCGCAGCCAGCGACAGACATCCCGGCCAGCTTGACCGACAAGCTGTCCAGCTTTGCCTGGTTTGGCGCCGCGGCCGGTGTGGGCGTGTTGCTGAATATCTACGTGCAGCCCCTGGTCACGCAGTGGATGAGCGAAAAGTTTACCCAGGGAGCATAGTGCCTTTGATTCTCGCGCCGCAATTTATACCATTAGACATAGATCCACCCGCCCCCTACCATGTATCGCGTGTACTCCTGTGCGATCCTCTGGGCGGGCGAAACCTTACATTGGAAATGACTTCATCACGGTTTCACTACCACTATGCAATGGCTGATACCTACACAACAACTCGACAGCCGCCGCCACCCTTGCGCGCTGATGCCGAGAAATGACGGAGAAGGGGTTATGGGTCATGACCCAAGATGCTATAATACTCTACTACCAAATCTTTAAAATGCACCATACCATGCTGGTGAGAAACACGGACACCAGGCCAGGCAGTCTGACCCGGGACACGGCGTGGTGAACCTGCCCTTGGCTCCGGGCACGACACCGCATCACTGCTGGGCGATGTTGACGGCCCTCGCGCCCATCGTTTGCGAGAAGGGCTGGTGTACCGCGTCGTAGTCTTTCGGTCGACGGAAGAGGAGGACGTGCTGTGAGAGTTACGGTCAGCGATGATGGTAGACGAGGTGATACCCCGTTCATCGTGTTGTCGAGTGTGGGATGGAGCGGGCAATAATTGACTTACCGGTTCCTGCGAAATGAGGGCTTCATCAGCTATGCAGAACAGCGGCTTGCCATCTTCACAGCTAGACTCACAGGGTCATGACGCATGTACATCTCCCATCTGCAAGCGATCACACTGATCAGCACTCGCTCCGAGTGGAGTCACTCGCTGAAGTCCGGGCCACAAGCGCTCGGCCGGCACACAACAGCAATCCAACGCCACTCACCCTGGGGATTGCCTGATTCCGATCCCTCGCCAGACATCTTCTGGGCACACGCCGGGCGGTACGAATCTCACGAGCTGTTTTGGGATCTGAAGGCGGGTCAGCCTGGGTACGCCGCTGACTCGGCGTCATGGAGGAGATGACGGGCCACTGACAATGACGTGTCTAAGAGAGGTGGTCATGTCAGCTCCGCCTGTTGTATCACATGACAACAAGATCCTCGACCCACCTGTACTCCCATTCATCGTCTGCGCAGCACGTCAAGTCAGCTGGCTGAATCTTATGCCGTCGATCGACTAGCTCACTGGAATACCTCGGCGAGTACTGGATCTTCTCACTGTACGTCTCGATGGCCTTGCGCTTCTCCTCGGACGTGTATGGCTTCTGCTGGTACTTGCTCATGATGGGTGGAGGTGTGGGGTGGACGGGAGGTAGGTTGAAGGCGAAGCCGAAACCGAAACCGCAGAGGGCGATGTGGTCTTTTCTGCTAGTATGGTTGCGTGGATCAGCAGCGACCAATGATAAGCAAAGCTCAAAGCGGATCCAGTGAGATGACTGAGTGATCACGACATGAACGACAGAGGCAGGCGACATTCGGCTGACAACTGGGATGCTCAAACGCGTTGTAGGCAGAAACCCGAATCATAGCGCAACAACCCAGAAGGGGGAAAGCGCCCAACGTGCTCAGAACGAGACATGGTAAGACATTGGCGCTGTGAGATGAACAGGTGCTCACCGTGAAGAAGGTGCTGGGTCGTGCCGTGTCTCGTCCACTTGTCGAATGTTTATCGTCCAAAGATGAATCGGTCGTCCTGTTGTTTTGGTCGATATCCCGATAATCCCTATACTATGCTATGCAATGCTATGCTGTCGTCCTGCCGTCCTGTCAAGCCTGTATGAACGCTGTCAGGTCTCTGTGTCTCTTGTCGATGCTGCTGCGTCCTGTTGACACAAAAGTCAACAAGTCAACAATGCGCCTCTGTCCCAGTCCCTGTCAGGTTTCGTCTCTCCTTCCCAAACCTGTCGCCCAGTTTACACACCGTTACCCCGCATTCCAATTCAACCAAACATTCAGGCACCCAGTTCACGACAATCCGGGGTCGCATCGCACTCACGCGACTGGCTTTGCTTTTCGTCTCTGCAGCGGTATGCGCATGGTTCAGTCACATAGCATATGAAATGGCATGGTACAGTCGTAAAGGTCGTTACACACGTTATAGGCCCACAGCCTTTTTCCCTAACCTCGCGCCCGCTCTACTAAACACCTCGCAGCTATGTCACACACACCGTATCTCCGCCCCGTACGCCTAGTCGACCACCTTCAAGCCGCTCAGCGACTGAGCGCTGGTCACCTGCATCACAGTCTCCGACGGTGTGGACTTCTTCTTCTCTGTCTTCTCCACCGCTACCTCCTCGCCGTCATGGCCTACACTGACCATGTCATCGTCCTCGCCCTCGTCATCTTCTCCCTCTCCTTGCCCCAGGAAGAACTTCATCAGCGAAGCCGAGTAGCCCGAGAAGAGAGAGACTCCCTCCATATCAGCGGTCGCAGGCTTGGGTACCCCGCCCTGTCGAGCTCCTAGCAGGTTCCAATACACCATCTCAGGCATGGTATACCCGGCCTTCTCGAACTTGCGCTTGATGGTCTGGTGTTCGGTCTCGCCGAATGCGCCGTCCTTGGCCTGGTCAAACTGCATGTCGGAAAAGACGAACAGCTTCTGGATCATCTGATCTTGACGGAGGTTTTCCCGTTGGGCTACTGCGAGAATCATGTCGAACACCTTGTAGAAGTTCGTTGACATGCCCCAGTGCGCCTTGGAGAGCTGGGCAGCTCGTTCAGAAATCGGCAGCGATACGTCCAGTGTTTCGAACTTGGGCTGATCTGAGAATGTGAAGAACGAACCGGCCCAGGGCGCAGCGGAGAGTTCGCCTAGGAGAAGGGTAAGAGCGATACAAGGAAGGATAGGAGAGGGTGGGTCCCTGTTAGGGAAGTAGATGCTACCCATGGAACCGGACACATCGGCTACGGCGATGCAGTTCGAGAGGCGGTTTGTCGAACTATTTCTAACTGAGGCCACCATTGTGTCCCATTGCATATCTGCGATGCGCTTGTTGATCATGCTCTTGCCGTTGGCGACTATTTAGACATCAGCGTGAGCTCAGAACAAGCGGTGATGGAGTTGACATACCTTCAAACATGATCTCATGAGGCATTAGGCTGGCGCCGCTGATCGTGGATCGTCTAAGGGTACGGTTAGCTTATGCCTTAGCTGGAACCGAGTCAGTAGTGGCTGCTTACCCGGCCTTGACTCGTTCAAGGTAAGCGTCGAATCCCTTCGGATCGTGTTCGAAGAAGTGTGTGCCGTTTCTCGCCATCGACCTGGAAGGTACCTACGATAGCTGTAAGCTAAAATCCGTAAATCTTCAATATAACAGACTGACCTTGGTATAGTCCACCTTCCATGACCCGTCTGACATTGCGATTTCAGGAACCGCCAGAACTTTCCGCAAAGGGGCGAGCACCTCTCTCTGCAGCCTCTGTCGCGACCGATCGATATGGTCATTCGGGAACAGCACTTTAGCCAGCGCGGTTGCAAAGAGAGTCTGCTTGTCACCAGAGTGACCCGGTGATGGCACCCACTTTGCGGCGTACGTCATGCCGAAGAGGTGAGGCGAGGAGTCGTTAGGGTATGCTTTCCGCTCGTCCGAAGGGAGCATCAAGAAGTCTTTGTGCTTGGCGAGAAGGTCAAGGTCTTCCTTGATGCTCTTGACGAAAAGGTTCAGAACGGTGATAAACAGCGCCTGGTACTTCTTATCATTGGTCAAGGCTTCCTTGGCCCGCTCAGTAAGCAGTTTGTGCTTGGCCATGGCTGGAAAGGCAATCATCAGCGACAAGCTCGCGAGACGGTGAGGTTGCTTAGTAACTTACGATGACCAGCTTGACACAGCTTCAGTTGCATTGCATCCGCCGGTTTGCCCTTTTTTTCGGCCTCCGTTGCGTACTTGAGAACCTTTCGGAATGGTCGACGGTCTCTTTTTGACGATGGGTCGTTCTTTCTCTGCAAGCGAGCTTCCTTGAATTCGGAGCCGAAGAACTTTGGAGCTGTGCCTTCATCAATCGCGGAGAGCCTGTCGGTATGTTTGGCTGTGAGCTGATTCGCCAGGTGAAGCTGGAGCAGCTCGATCAGACTGGGTGATAAGGTCAGTATCTCTGGAGAATCATTTGGGAAGGTGGTACTTACTCGTTGAAGCTCCCGTGCGGTCGAGAAGGGTACTCAGGATTCGTTGCGTCTTGCATATCTACGTTTCCTTCGTCATCGAGGTCCAGAACGTCATCACTCTCGAGTGCCGCCGCTTCTTGGCGCTTTCGCTTCTCAGCATCCCGCTTGGAGTCCCGTTGGCGTTGACAGATAGGATCGACCACAAGATGTAAGCTGCAAGGTCATAAGTCTGTGGTCTCTATGCAAACCAATCAGTCAGACCGACTTACTTCTCGAGGAGGGTTCGAGGATGGTGATCCCACATCCATCCGAGAGCGACTAGGAAGCCCTCTTTCCAGCCCTTCCCCTCATGGATGGACCTAGCGTGGAACACAAGTCGCAGAGTGCTGTAAGGTTTGTCTCGTCAGCTTGGCACAAATGACTAGTACGAGTCTATAGTCACTCACGTCAAGGGGTCTTTGGTCCATGCTCCCTGCAGCTGCTTGTGTACGTTGGCGACGTCCATGCCGGGAGCAAAGTCGAAGAACAAGTCAACCAGGGGGTCGAGAGTCGACTCATGTGCTACGGCTCCGTTGTCGGTGAGTACGTTATTCTGCGCACGCTGCATGGCGGGAATGAAGGCGGCCCAAGGAGGGAGGGGTTCGGGCTCGGGCTGGACCTCGGGTTTGGGCGTTGCAGGCTCTGCCGGTGTCAGTTTGGGGACGAGTTCGGGGATAAGGACATCAGGTGGGATGGACAGTAAGGAGAGGAATGAAGCGGGGAGAGACCAGTCCTTTTTCGACTGCCTGTGAGAGGCATTGGCGACGGTCGAGCCGTTCATGGACGCCTGGATGGGTTGCGACATTTCGATGACAAGTGATATCTGCTATTTGATGTAGCAAGAAGGACCGATACAGCAGACTGTTCCCAGCGGTATGAGCTGGGTACGGTCGATGTGAAAGAAAGAAGAGGGAAAGGGGGGAAGAAGTTAACCCTGATATATGCATGCTGCTGTCTATGCTTGGTGTCGAGCACTAGACCACCAGAGATGTGTGCCTGCAGACGGGTCATGACATAACATAACCTGGGGTCTCCGCACACATTTGCCACCCGGTTCGACGTTTTCCCTTCGTGCGGTGTAGCGGTCGCCGAACATCCGACTCGATACAGCTGCCATCGAGTCGTTCTCGGTTCCGGACACCGACACGGAGCGGAACATGCCAAGGGAGGTGCATAGCTCTCACCAGACAGTCCTGATGTCCTGCACGGGTGGACCACACGGCTCATAAAAAGTCAGCTTTAGACGCCTTTTTCCTTGCCTTCCACTGGTGGGAACATATCCTGCTTGAGGTCGCCCGATGCGCGAGGAACTACCAGGACGATATCCCCTTTCATCCCGCCACTGCTCACTTAACTCACAGACTCAACAAGAACCTGGTTCGCAAGAAAGGCCCGGGCATCACCACCCAGCTGACCCAGCTCCATGGTAAGGTAATCGAGCCCATCACGGCGCAAGAGCTTACCATGTCGAGTTGCCGGCGCATCCTTCTATGTATATGATGCAGACGTCTCCGACGAGATTTGTGAAAAGAGCAACGTTCTCGCAGGGCGCCGGTGTCTGGTGCGGCAATTTGACTTTGTACAGGTCGAGCTGGTTAGCATTTGTCGATACGGTGCCTTTGGTCAAGGAAGCGGAGAGCGTGAAGCCTAGGCCCACTGGTTGCTTTGCTCTTGGCCATGACGCCATGACATGTAAAAGTCTGGGCAGGTTGAAATACTCAACAGTCGCCTCCGAGCCAGAAGGAACCCCTCGATTCCATGTGCAATGGTCTCCCTCGGCACCCGAGAAGCGACGGAGGGTCCGGTGGACCCTTTTTCGCAGCTTCCCACAACCTCATACTTTGCTTCGATGCTCAAGGATGCTACCTACATAACACAAACACAAGGTGGCCATGGCGTACATCCCGGCCTATGCACCCCGCAAGTGCGACCGCGTAGCTTGAGCAGCTGGATCACCCGGTCAGGGTTTTGCACAAAACCAGCCAGAAGCTCGTTTGACGACGGAAAGGGAAGTCCTCCTTGAGTCTCGCGAACGCACAAGGATATCTGAAGCTCGAACACACTCTCTTGTCTCGAGCTGTTACAACCGCTTGCAGATGATTGCGGCAGGCGTAGCTCTGATCCGCTATTACAGGCATAGTTTTAGAAGCCCTCCAGCGAGATAGCGAGATGACGCCACGCATCTTGCCTTTCAGGACCGATGACCAATGTTAATCTGATATTTGTGAGTGCGGTGAGACTTGTGACATCCATTCCACTCAAGATCCCGTAGCACACTAATGCAAGACCACCTCGGTCTTTCTTCCGGCCGAGTATGCACATCTATCGGAACCTCGCGTCCGGCGCTTCGATTCCCAACAGGATCATGCTGACATGTTATTAGGACCAAAGGCATGGCGCACCCGGGTGCGACTGAGCGATGCGTTGTATGTTTTGAACAGACACACTTCGAAGCTCGTGTACCGGACCAGGCATCTCGATAGGTGCGTACGCTCGGCAAAGATAATGGTGCTTCGCAACGCGCGATTAGCCCTTCTGCTTTTCAAACGATGGGACCGCTTCTCCTCTGACCGAATGGTTCTCAAGCTCCGAAAGCATGTGAGCATCGGCTGGTAGGAAGCTGTGCAATGATGGTAGTGTGTGAAGGACACAGTGGATCTCCGGTGTATCTCAGATGTCGGAGTTGAGCGAGGGGTTCTCAGGGGTAATTGATCATTGATGGTGCCTGGCGGAAGCGGGTCATTTATGAAACAGTCCCTCGATCCCCCTTACCCCTGGGTTTCGGTGCATTCCCACATTCCACAGTGATCGCCGGAGGCTAAGCAGCGTACTCAACTGATGGATCTCTCCGCGGGTGCGCGGCTGACTCGCATCATCGGGAGGAATGCAATTGAGCGTGGGACAGATGCATACGAGCCCCGGTCCGAGCGCCATCCACTTCGGGCCCGATAACTATTCTTTCCCGTTGATCCCCGTCGAGTCCGTGCTCCGAAGCGGTAGATGCGTCAGGCCGAAATAGATTGCCGGACTGGCTGAAACGTATCGATGGGCAGATGTCTATACGGTCATGGCTGGCTTGGCTTGACACCGCTTTTCAGGAGACGAGTGCGGATGACTGGAGGGCGCAACCGACATCGTCGCCGGTGTCTTCGATCGCATCTCCTACCAAACAGGCGTACCAAACCCTCCTTTCAACGCGAAGTCAAAGGCATGCACAGCCTGCTTGTACGCTCTTGGACAGCACACGGTGTATTCGTAAAGTATACAATCAGCACCCTCGGTCCTCGATCGCAAGCAGATCGCCTACAGGAGCCAGCACCACCGAAGGTTAGATCTTTGAAACGCGCGCTTTGATCGTAGGGGACACGTTGAGTGATCCGAGGGGGTCTCATGGGAACGGACGTGCAGGATGTCTGATGCAAGGTTCGCTGCCCAATGACCGAGGACGTAGATCGACAAGACCGTTTTGGGACATGTCGACGAACGAAGGCTCGAGCTGAAGTTTGCGAAGTACAAGTCCATGGCATCATCGCCGTCTGCCGGCGCCGGAGGTAATCTTGCATGAGTACATGAGAGTGCAAAGAGGGAAGTCAAGGTGGCAGATGGGACCGTGGCATCTCCGGACCGAGGTTAATTCCAAAAAAAACACGCAACATGAAACACTCAATCCTCCCCTTCACTACCTCGTCAACGGATGACATGGCGTCACATCAGCGTCTCATCCACCGTATGCTTACCTCGCCTGCCCTCGAGGAAGGATCCAGTCAGCATGCATCACAGCTTATAGAAATTGTCAAAGGTATCGAAACTTTCCCCCCCGTCCTTCGTGTTTTTACTCATTCCTCGTCTGTTTACCCGCACTTGTTTGCTCACCAAAGCGCACAGTTTGCGGTACACACGTCAACAACGCACACGTTCACGCCATTATAAGTACACATACGAACATCCACTCATACAAACTACCCCGCGACTTTTCATCTTTCCCCCCGCCGACACCAACACGACACGTCCCACAACCACAATCGCTCACTCACAACATTGCCTATCCTGCCATCTCATCTTCATCTCGTCAACTGTCGCGTCCTTGTCTACACCACAAGTGGAAACCCGCCTATAGCTTCTTACCGGTGAAGAACACCTTTCGATCACCTGCTTGCTATACTCCTCCCTCGTCGTCCTACACACCCTCTTGCGTGCTGCAATCTACCCACAACTTGGCGCCGCCGGTACTTTGAAACGACGTTGCTACGAGTGTTATCGCCTCGCCTCCTCCTGTGATAACACAGCCGTTGTGTCCTTCTGGAAGCCCTCCAGTCCAGCAGTGGGGCGACGAGCATGTTTGCGCTTCCAACGACGCCTGCGCAAAACCGATCAGCCGAATGGTCCTCAGGAAGAAGATATAACACCCGGACCCCAATGCCTCCTCACACTCCGACACCCACACCGGCGACGACCACATCCGCGTCGACAGTAACACCCAGCACCAACACTAACAAGCTGGCTCACCAGTCCTCCACCACTGCGACAGCCACACAAACATCCTCACCCGGTCATCGATCGCCGCCACCCGCTCGACCATCCTTCGCACGACCGTTCGACCGTCAAAGGACACCTCCCATCCCATCAGCCGATCCAAGGCTCCAGGCAAGCCCCATGCAGCCTCCGTACCCGAACACGCCTTCGCCACAGCCGACCTATGGCTTGAACGGGACCATCATTGTGAACGAACCGTCTTCGATGATACCGTGAGTTCCTGTCCAGCAGAATGATCGGCGATCATCAGCTTCGAGCGCGATGAGGTGAGGGCTGATGTGATCTTTCCTTCGATTCTTCTCCTTCTTCATGTAGAACCAACCCTACTCCTTCCGAGTGTGGCGCCGCCGATGTCTTCATGTCACAGGGTCTCCCTAAGCTCGGTCAGCGACCCGCCTTGCGTCCCTCCTTATCTCACAATGCCCTCGGCAACACCTCCAGTCCCCCTTGGCCTCGCCGAGTCATGACCACTGGCTCAACCATCCCGGTCGGATCATACGGTCTGGACACGCACGCGTACACCCGGGCGCAGGGCTTGGGAGCGAACTCGATCCGTCAATCGATGTCTTCGGCGTCAGTCATGGCATCTGTCACCCCGGTTAGCGCTTTCACAGGTGGGCAGCCTTCGGCGGTATCCGACAACAATCACAATATCAGCAACAGCAACAATGGCGTCGGGGTACCTAACCATCAGATTAAACACGAGGCCGGCACGCCCTACCTCTCCCACTCTACTACCTCGACCGCTTCCAATACTTCCTATACGTCTGGCTATCCTTCTTACACATCCTCGTACCCACACGAGGATACCTCTGTGTCTCATCCTAGTTACGAAACTTATCAGCACCATCAGCAGCAGCAGCAGCAGCAGCAGCAGCAGCAGCAGCAACAACAGCAACAGCAATCGTGGGGCATGCCATTCACACCTGGAAACTCATACGCTCAGCAGCAACATCAGCAACACCAGCAGCAACAGCAACACCAGCCTCAGCCCCAACAGCAGCAATCGACTTACCACTGGAACATGCACCATATGGCCATTCCCTCAAAGCAGGACGAGCCTATCCTGGGTCCTGGTGAACTTCCTGCTCCGAGACCCCCCATGTCGTATGCCGCCCTAATTGGTGAAGCCCTCCTGCTCGCTCCTCCGCCTCATCAGTTGTACGTGTCTGAGATCTCCGATTCGATCAAGAAGAGATACCCTTGTGAGTTGTGTGTCTGTTCCCTCTGGCGTGATCAAGGACTTTATCGCTATCGATATCAGTCCTCCCGCCAGTTCTGCAAATTCCATGAACTTTGCTAACAAGGTGCTTGCCGTTCGAAGACTACCGTCAAAACCCCACCAAGATTTACAACGGAGTTCGCCACCAGACCTCGATGTGCAAGGCTTTCGTCAAGCTTCCCCGACCTTTTGGCGACCAATCAGGCGGGGCTCGCAAATGGGCGATTCGAGCTGGTTGCGAAACCTGGTTCGTTGGTAGCGGCTACCATCCTCCACAAGCGGCTGTCAGTAACGCCATAACGGGCAAGAAGCAGGGCGGCAAAGCCAAGTCGACTGCGCGATCTAAGCAGCTGATAATCGGGACCAGCGAGGACAAGAAGAGCCGAAATGGCAGCGTATTTCCCAGCTATCCTTCTCCTGACTCCGCCGATGGACCTTCCTCCGGTCCCGCTTATGACGGTAGTACCCGACCGTACATTCCTTGTCCCCAGCCGTACGCCTCGAACGGGTATGCCGCGCCCATGCCTCCAGGTCCCAATGCGGGTCAGCTCCCACCAGGCTACCACTACGTGCCCATCACGCAGCTGCCTCATGGGTATCCCCAGCACCCTCACGCGACGTACCAAGCTGTATGGGGCCCTTACGCGGGTCAACACCCGGCGCAAGGCATCGTCTACCCGTCCCAGGGTCATCCCTCGCAGAATCAACAATACCAGGCGGGATCCATGTCGCCAGATCACGCGCCGTGGCGAGGCACCGAAAGTCAGTCAAACGATGGCACTCAGGCTGGCTCCATTCACGAGGATGTCAAGATAATGCCGACGGCCCGATCCCCGGCCGCTTCGTCCAACTCCCAGCGATCTATCCATAGCTCACACGGCGCGTCTCCCCACGCTTCGTGATCTTACATCATCTCTGATCATCTCGGTGTGAATCTCTTGGCTCAATCTTCCTTTCCCGATTCGTCGTGTCCGTATCAAGGCGGAACATCTTGCTTATGCTGAGTAGCTATCCTTGGTCCTCTGGTAGGCGGGGTAAGCGATATTCGAAACTCCCAAAGCTTTATCCCCCTTTCTCGCTCGGTCTTGCTTCGATGGCTCGAACCTTCCTTTATATATCTCTAGTTCAGTAGAGTTTCGTAATTCTCAGTGTCAGTCGAATATGTATTGCAGTCGCCATTCTTGCGTTGACTGATTTCGCCTCGGCGGAGTCGAAAGAATCGATTTGTGCTGCCCTCTGCTTGATAAAGGTACATGCATGGGGGTTAGTATACATGGTGATGTCTCGTTGCGCATCGTATCAGAGGTCTAGCACGGTTCCGGCGATCAGCATGCCATGGTAGCGGATTGAATCGTGAAAAATCGGTGGCCGCGAACACTCACAATAATCTGGCTTCTTGACGTTGACTCCGTGTTCCGCGAGCGCCAGACTGAGATCTTCCATTGTCAACACGACTCGATTGCGATCCTGCATGGTACGCAGTTGTCAGCATGTGTACGTTATCTCAATGAAAGGCTTCACCACTCCTGCAGCGGGTCGTCCTCTTCCGGCGGCCACACCGTTCGTGCGTAGCTTGGCGAAGTGAAACGCGTCTCTAGACAGGTCCGAGACGAACTTTTGCGCGGACAGCGATAGCAGACGTTTTCTGTTGATCAAAAGTGTCAACTGGATGCGCAGAGACTACTGTTTCCAAAGTCACGACTGACAACCTGGGATCTGAACACTCGAAGCCCGCTCGCTGAAGGTAGTATTCGGTAACCTCTTCAGGGATCTTCGATAACCCAGCATCAGTATTGAAATATAGGCAGCGCTGAACACGCGACCTACCAGCGGCTTGTAGCCATCGAGCATGACCAAGAACTCTGCTAGCGTCCTGTCCCTTCTGGCAAGTTCTTCCTCCCTCTTCGCGGCAAACAGCTGGGTGACGTCTGGACCGGATCCATCTCTCTCCGCTTCGGGTGCGTCAGACTGCATATGGGTTATTTGTACGTCCGGGTGGTTATCTCCTTCAGCCATGGCGATGTCGGTCGAGCCTGGAACTGCTTCGACTGTCGAGGTCGCTGCCAACTGGGTAGGCGAAGAAGGCCCAGCTTCGGCGTTGGCATCACCGTTGACTGCAGGCTGTTCGGCCGAGAGCGAGGTGGCTGGAGGGGCAGGCTCCTCGACTGTCGCCGGTTCGACACTCGGTCCGCTTGGCGCGCCTTGCTCTGGTGCTGCAGAGTCTGACATGGTGGATGATGGTAGCTGTGTTGTACATGCAGGAGACGATTCAACAATACTCGTAAGGATACTCGGGAGATCACCGATGAGTTCAAGCTGTACACCGTGGGAAAGTGAACGGGACCAACCGGCTTCACTAGTTTCGTCATCATGATCGCTACGGTGTGATGCTAATTGAGGTTTGTGGTTTACCCTTCACATCGCATGCTCAGTACACCGAGTACATTGACTCACCTTTCATTCAGTGGACTGGCACCCGTTCACATCTCGTCGCCTTTTGCTCCTTCTTTCCTTTCCTTTCTCCCGTTCTTGTAACTTTATACCCGTGGTCCAGTCCCGACAGGATGGGCAGGACCGACGACACCGCCGCAGTCAAAGCGGAAGGTCAAGGCGGCGTGATGTCGCCGCCACCACCGGGCGTAGATTCCACGCCCACGCCCACCACGACCTTCGTATCCATCCACGCCGAGGCCGGCTCTACTGCAGATGACGATTCGTCGGCACCAATGACCTTGCGCTCGCCTTCACCTCGTAAACCATCGAAATCAAATTTCTTGGGTCTCGGAATGCCCAACCTGCCCACCGGTCTACCCTCCAAAAGCCCGGCACCCACGCCCTCGCTCATGGTGACGACCTATCCCCATCTGGCGCACTACCTTTTCAGCCTCTTGTCCAAGGTACCCATCAGCCCCCCTCGGCACGTCAGCACCGCTTCCACCTCGTCCTCATCCGCTCAGCACCCCTTGAGCGTGTCGTCGTCGAGCGAATCGGACGACGAGGACGAGGATGGTCAATCTAGCAGCAGAGAGCAGGCGGGTGGGGGCCTCTCTTCAGATGCCGAGACTGAAGCGAGCGAAACGGGACAGCAGACACCAACGAGACATAGAGATGTCAGGGCGGAAGGAGGCGGTGGACCACCTGGAGCGGTCCGAGATCAGCTTGTCAAGCAGATCATAGAACTATTAGACAACGAAGAGGAGGAAAAGGTCAAGGATCTGCTCAAGCCGCATATGGGCGTGCTAGGCAAGGTGAGCAGTATGGGCTCGTTCCTCGACTACTTTGACACTGATTGTCTGATGTCCCCTCAGGATGACATTCTCATGGAGCAGGTCTGCCTTGATTGCATGCATAAGCGACGGGGTGAGCAGAGAGCATTAGGCATGAATGACCATGGTATGCTGACCGCCCTCACAGACGACGCCGAAGGTGTACCATACGCGCCTCACCTCACTCCTACCCGAGCCAGGGCTTCACCCAATCCCGGTGCTCTCCCTCTGCGACCCTTCACTCCGACCCGAGTCCCCTCTTTCCGCAACAGGACTCCGCTTGGACGTGCTCATTCGCCGGCACCGCCAATGATCCAGGCTGCGACGATTGTGCCTCCTGTACCTGCTGCGCCTCCATCGTCTTCCGGATACAGCTCAACCGGCTCACCTGCGGCTTCTCCCCGCCTCTTGAACGCCAAAGCATCAACGTTCAGTCCCACTTCGCCTCGACCGACTGTCAAACCATCGGGGTTCACCGGTGGAACTGCTGCATTTGTCCCCAGCGACCCATGGAAAGATATGCCACCCGAACCGCCTCGAGCGTCCTCCCCCTTCGGTGCTATCGGGCCTACACCGATGTCTAGAACGAACTCCAGCCTGGCTATAGCCGCACCGCTGTTCAGCGATCCAAGCTCGCCCTTTCACTCCCCCCTGGGTACACCCAATCGTACGCCGGCCAGGCTGCCCGATGTTTTCGCATCACCCAAACCGTCGCTCAGCCGGACAGCCTCCTATAAGGGTGTCATACCTGACGACGAAGACGATGACGAATTTTCGCCTTTCGGCAAAGGATTGCCCAAACTGCATCATCAAGACGGCAGCAAGCTCAGTATGGACGCAAAGCCCTTTTCTCCCTTTGCAAGCGCGAACAATGACTACTCTCGGCTGTCGTCTAGCGTCTCGCAATCGGAAACGTCATCGTCATCGTCCGCCCACGAGATGAGCGTCGAGGAGATGAACAACGAAGCCGGCGCCGGCATGACCCCTCTCGACGTCCTCTGCTCAGTGTTCACCTCTGTCCCGCGATCAGAGCTAGAAGACGCCCTTCATCGGGCCGGATACGACTTTGAGAGCGCCATGAGCATGCTTGTGGCTCAGCACACCCTCCCGAGATCGGGTGCATCTACCCCTCAGAGGGTGTCATCACCTCGACCCCTCTTGGGCGTGAGTGCCAGAGGCGCCATGCCAGGCGGACACATTGCTCCGAGAGAAGGATATTTCCAGCAAGGGGGCAGGTCGTTCAGAGGGGATCTGAGTCCCGGACTGGCAAGTGTCAGAGGTCCCGGTGCGCACGGTGGCAAGATGTGTCGATATTTCTTAGCCGGCGAGTGCAGGCGGTCTGATTGTCGATTCAGGTGAGGCGGAGCGGGTTCGTATATCGAGTTCACTGCTAATCACCGCCGACTGCAGCCACGATGTGGATAGGGCCTTATGTCGCTTCTGGCTTAGAGGACACTGCGCGAAAGGGCCGAATTGCGAGTGAGTAGGGAACGCACTCGATTACCTCGATCCACAAGCTGACCAGCTACTAGATTCCTGCATCAGCTGCCTGCAAACCTGGACCCATCCACGTTGAACAATGCCATGGGCCGTGTCGACATAGGCTCGGACGGTTATGGACGTCCAGCTTCGCCGTCAATGTACGGACCTCCAGATGACTTCCCCGATCTACTGGCTGCTCGACTGGGTCGCGCTGGTGGGAGATTTGATCCGTCGCGAAACCGATTCGCCAACGCGGTCAAGCGGGCCACGCCCGTCCCGGCCTCCCTGGTCCAGGTCTCTGGGATGCGTCAGTCGCCGGTACCGGTGCCTCAGTCTCTGTCGCCGAACCTCGC
Source organism: Kwoniella sp. DSM 27419 (assembly GCA_036428645.1). Taxonomy (NCBI): domain Eukaryota; kingdom Fungi; phylum Basidiomycota; class Tremellomycetes; order Tremellales; family Cryptococcaceae; genus Kwoniella; species Kwoniella sp. DSM 27419. The sequence continues at coordinate 214,410 of CP144080.1, read as the reverse complement.
CCCGGCCGTCCTTGCACTGCCTCGACCTTCACACAGGCTCAAGCTTCGGCCGCCAAGCTTGCTACCTACACTCAAGACTGGACAAGAGGCCAACGAGCAGTACATGACCACGCGAGCTACTGCCATCCGACTGGGTCATGCTAGGAACGCATGTCTCGCGCGTGCAGCCGACGCCTTCCGTCGTGGCGATGGTGCGGCGGCGAAGCGCTTCTCCCGGGAGGGTAAGGCCCTCAACCAGCGCATGCTGAACGAGGCGTCAGAAGCTGCTCAATCATTGGTCAAGGACAGGAGAGCGGAAGCGCAGGTCGCGATCCGGGAGCGTGATCCGGGTTGGAGTGACGATCCCTTAGATCGAGCTGAGCGTGGTAAGGACTGCGCAGGTGGTCTGGGCGTGGTAATGGGAGTCGCTAGTCGGAGCAAGGTACCTGGAGGTGAAGCGCTCAGCAGTTCCGAACGAGTCGAGGTACTGCTGGATCTGCACACCTTGCACGGGTCGGAGGGGAGCGAGATCGCGGGACAATTCCTGGCCGAGGTAAGTCTGCTGTCTCTCACGTTGGAACGGCGTCTGTTCCCGAACAGCTGTTGACCGTCCACCCGTTGCAGCTGGAAAGGGAAAGTTTCAGAGGATTGGGTGAGTACACTGCGCAGTCCAGGACGTCCGCAGCCGGCTGACATTGCCTGTAGCGTACATTGTGATCGGGGAAGAAAAACACGTCGGCTCGCAGGATCCGCTCAGGGGTTCGTCAAAAGTCCGCCTGGGGACGAGCGTGAAACAGGCTCTAGGGGAATGGGGTTATGCTTGGAACGAGAGCGGCGGTGTGATCTGCGTGGACCCGTGCCGGGTGTAGGCTGGCGCGGGGGAGGGGAAGAGCGGGGAGCCACGCTAGAAGTCAGAAGTCAAAAGTAACATGGACATGTGGGTCGACTACTCATAGAATACCACTGCGCGAAGGGTAGACGATCATGCGAAAGGTGAGAAGCCAGCCACGGTACATGGCAGGGATTTGCAGCACATCATGCGGGATTGAGGAACGCTGCGGAGCGCTGCGCGACAGTCGCTTGCTGCGCTCACACGATATCGCGGGTTGGCCGAATCCCAAATTAGACGGCGCCCGAGCTCGAACCTGTCGATTCGAGATTGTCCGACGGCGATCGGCCTAAAGGTTACCCTGTCTACCGTATCGGTGGCGGTCATTGCCGTAGGGCAGGGAACCCGGTTTGGGTGAGACGGGGGACCGGGGCTGCATTGGGGTTGTGCGGACCCCATTTCGCAGTCCCTTCGGTCTGTATAAAGGGAGAATAGGTTAATACCTGACCTGATCAGTTTTGCCGGGGTGCGTCATGATGGCGGATATGGGCTGCATATCGTACTCTGCGCAGATTAGATGGGAGTGCTGGTCGTTGCGTTCGGTTCATGGAGTATTCGTATAAGCTCGGCCGAGTGCGAACGACACCTGATATCCTACACAGGCGAGCTGAAGCACGTTTAAAGGTGGCTGTGAAGCGGCCGGGTGACACTAGTACCTCTGGGCAACTCGCGTTGTCTTGGCGCTGTGCTTGTGTGTGCGTACGAATCTGACCACGACGTCTTACCGTGGTCACCTCGAGGAATCTCGCGGTAGATATAGGCACATGGCCACGCTGTCCCCCACTGCTATGGCGTGCCGCGGTATGGCATGTACAGCATGATTTCGGCCACAGCGAGATCCAGAGCCATCATCCATATGCCGATGCAGCTCGCGTGAGCGTGGGGTCAAGACTTGTCAAGATACCGTAAGGCACAGGGCGAACGCCCAGCTGCCCCGGTGGAAGAGGTTCACGGTCATACCCCCACCGACGTAGTTTGTACGTGATATCCAGGGGAGAGGTCTGACGACAAGCATATACCTGACCTCCGAGTCCAGCGACCAACCCCAGGTTCTTTCCCCAGGGAACGAGAGAGAGAGAGAGGTCGGTGATGTATTCCGGTACGAAGCAGGTTCAGGTTTCAGGACGCCGCCGCAAGGGCGAAAAAAACGCGCGAGCAAAGACTGCGACTACGACTGCGAGTGGACTGCAGGTCTCTGAACAATTACTGCGAGATCCTCCTTATCGAGCGAGGTACAGGTAGCAGCAACCCAAAAACGTCTGTCCGAGTGAGACGCTGTCACTGTCTGCAGATCATCGCCATCATCATCTTCCAGACCGTCACTCGACCAGCGCCGGGGGAATCGATCATAGCATCGAGAAAGGACACGAACCGTCATAGATCCCTTTTACCCCGCTTGATAGCGAACCGTATCGCCTTTACGTCCGACACAGCCTTTGTATAGACGATTCGTTCCACCGACTTAAGCATATCATCGCTCGCTCGGCCAGCTGGACTGCCATCTGCATCGGTAGAGAAGCATACACGCAAAGCCACTCGGCATACCAAGGCGATACCTCTGTCGATCTCACCATCAACCCCCCTTCCCACGCCCGCGATATATACCGAGACCGACCACGGGATAGGCACACAACTATCTGCTACCCTCTTCTTCACACGTCCGCTCGAGTCGTATCACAAAGGTGTCGGCGCATGCCTGGTGAGTGCTTTTCCTGCGTTGCCAGGCCCACGAGCCGTTCCTCGATGCCTGAGGTGTGAGACCCCATCAGCCATCATGTGTACTGCGTGAAACCGACAGAGAGGACCCCTTTATGCCTCGGGATAGGCATCAGATTAGCCATCGGCGATCACCCCATCCCACTCCTGCCTCCAGCCGCATGCTCTTGGCGTGTTGCCTTCACAACACTCATCACCACACTGCTCGGCCTTTTGCTGACCACCCGCACCTGTGCATAGCTTGGCTCTCGTACGAATCGTCGCGCCATGGCCTCTCAAGTGTATACCCCGGCTCTGCCCTCCACTCAGGCTCAGCATGACCCCCTCGTCGACCCGTTCCTCAACGCCAAAGCCCAATCTTCTCGCCGGACGGTATACGACGTCTCGTCCTCCTTCCCCCGTAGACAATCTTCCACATTGAGCTCTGTGCCGGAAAACCATCATCACTCGGCGTCATCGACCGAGACTCAAGGTTACTCCGCCATGGGACCGCCCCCCGCCCCACCCTCAGCGTACAGATTGAGCGATGCCCAGCGGAGAGCGAGCCGGAGAAGCGTAAACGAATCACAGTCGGATGAAGGAGATCATGGTCTCGAGATGAGAGCAAGACGATCACCCGAGAAGGGAAAGCAGAGGGAGCTGCCAGGACGGCCTCAGAATCGACAGCCATCTCATCTCCATCAAGGTGAAAAGAAGCGAAAGGCCGACTGGGTGTTTGATATCATCGAGACCCAAAACGGGGCGGAGAGTTGGACAGGATCTGCCAGGGTGATCCTTGTGCTTGGTGGTGAGTGGGTTCCCAAACAATGTATGCTCTCAAGCTCAAAGCGCACGCAATCACCTTTGGTAGAGGCTGCAATCACCTCACTTGCACCCATTCTCTACGACCCCTCGTTCTCGGACACTCTTCTCCTGGTTGGCTTGTCACAAGCCACTCAAGCTGTCGATGCGCTCTTGACAAGTCTGGCCAGCTCTGATCAGACCATCTATCCCGTCGTTCAACCTCTCACTTCTTCCTCTTCTCAGTCCACCGAGAACGACGCACACGCTTTATCTGCGTTTCTCGCCCAGGCATCGGCTTTGGCTCAGCAGTTCAGAACCAAACCGCGCACAGGCCGTTCCGAGTCCAACTCACCACCGTCTACACCACAAGCCAGGAAGGCGGTGCTTTCCGGCCTCGGTGTACCTGGCACCGGTCGCGGATCAATGGATTCGAACGCCTCAAGGGTGCAGTTAATGTACGAGGCGAACGAAAAGCCTCGTCACTCGCGTGGCTCATCCTTCTCTCGATCGCGTGAAAGCATCTTTGGTGGACTCCGACGGGGTTCAGACGGATCTGAGAAGCTCGGCGGTATGGCCAGTAAGGACGGTCCGATATTCGATGCCATCGTCAACTTTGTGCCGTCCATGGCAGCCTTCCAGCGGGAACGAGCGCTCCAGGATATGCTGCACCAGGCTGTGGTGGTGACGACGGGTGTCATGCCCTGTCTCACGCGGCAAGCCGGCAAGTCGTCGCCAAAGTCCGTCAGCCCGACTTTGGCCGTTGGTTTGATCCACGTCCTGCCGTCAACGATGCCTACACCATTGCCCTCGGTCATCGAAAGCTTCTTGCTCTCGCTTCTGCCAACCTTCCAGGCGCGCTGCTCTAGGGATCTGTTCGGCGCTGTGGTCACCTCCCCAGTGTGGCTTTCGCCCATTGTCGACATCACCAAAGGACGACTCAGCCCCGAAAGCCAAGGAAGGGATGTATCAGGAGCTGAAGCGCTCCTTTTTGGCGGCGTCAGATGCCCATTTGCGGGAGTCACCGATCAAGAGACCCGGCCTCGGGCGTTCCTTGCCAGTTGGGGAAGCTGTCTGCCTATACCTGGCCGGATGGGCGAGACAGCGCGACGGTTCAGCTCCGGCTCAGATCTTTCTCAGGCGCCTCATCACCAGAGAATGCATTCGAGCCCGTCTTTCATGGCCGGCGGGGATGGGCACACCAAACTTTCCTCTTCTCTGGGAGGACAATCGTCAACCCCTCAAGCTAGTCTGAAAGACCGTCCTGATCGACTGTCCATTCAGACGCAGCTGAACGACCGGCATCAGCCCTCGCCACTCCCTCGCTCGGCGTCCATGCCAAATGGCATGGGGATGCCACACCGTCGCTCCAAGCTTCACGTATCGCACACTCCTCCTCAGATATTCGCAGCGGATCTTCCTCCGCAATCACCACCCACCCCCGACCTCGATCTCAGCGCTTCGAGCTGTGCAAGCAGTTTCGCGCTCGGCGAGACCGGCTCTCAAGGTTCTGGAGGAGTGGGCTTGGCTTCCCGTCGAGGCAGTGAGTACGGCGAGGCCGCCTCGTTGGGGATGGGGATGAGTATGGTTTCTCCCCCTTCCAGCTCAGCGGGCGAGAGGGAAAGTGGGAAGAAGAAGGGTCTGACGGGGTGGTTTAAGCGCAATAAGAACACCAAGGCGTAAGGGTGTACCACGGACAGCTGTTTGTCTTTTTGAGCCGATACCATAGCTCGTGTTTCCACTCATATTGTATCCCTAGTTTCGTATCACACACACGATGGACAGTCGTCTATGCATAGCGTCGTCATGCGGTAGTGTGAGACATGGGGGGGCTATATCATCGACCGTCGAGACCTTGTAGTTGTTGTCCCGCCTCTCAGGCATATTGCGCTGACGATGCGACGGAACTGGGTATTGGCCCAGTCTGTGATGTCTGGCGAGCGTCCTGGCGCGGGAGGATCGTGATTACGAGACCTATCCTGTGTGTTTGTTTCCTGCTGACGACTCTGCATGTGTCTATATCGTACAACACCTTTTCTGAGGCATACTCGCCTTTTGTGGACGCTTAATCCCTCTTGAGGGGAGCTCGCACCAGGAAAGTCCTCTCGCCACCACCATCGCCGAGCGGACCGAGCTCCTCCACCTGCATACCCGGTGCGAGTTTTCCTTCGCCGAGCAGGTCATCCGTGCTTCGTCCCTCCTTCATGACAATGTACACCTCCATCCCGTCACCTACTTCGATGTGCCTCTCGGTAGCGCTGGAGAAACTGTCAATGACCAGTGAGAGGACGGTGGCGAGCGGAAGGTTTCCGGGGATGAAGGGCTCGGCGCCCTGCTCGGGCGTCTGGTTCTTGAAGTAGATCTGGTTGTCGAGGAAGGGCTGGATCAACGACTGGGCGGCACCGGCCGCTCGACACGCTTCCCGCTCGTATGAGCCGACCGGGTCGAACGAGTAAACGGCTCCGGATCCTACGAGCGGCGCAACAAGGAGAGAGCGTCAGCGCGAGCTCCCGCATGTCGAAAAGAGCGACTCACCATCCTCCTCGATACCGCCCAAAATATTGTACACGTAGTAAGGGAAGAACCTCTTGGCGTAAAGCATAGTCTGGATCATTCGAGCGATCGACTTGAGGCCCATAGGCTTGTGGTGTGCATGCTCGTACCACTGCGAGGCGTCAGCAATGCCTTTCTCCCCAATTCATGCCACCTCCCAAACTCACTTCTAATCGCTGTTTGACTCGCTTGACAAAGTTGTTACCGTCGGCCGCAAACCCGTTCGTGGCCAGGACGACCTTGTCGGTTCTAGACGTTCCGATCAGTAGGTATCCTTGCGCGGCACGCCGGATACTGCTCCATAGAAGGCTTCAACCAGCGCAGATCTCACTCACAGCTGCCATACCTTTCTGGCGTATCGAGTCTGGATGTTGTACCCCTCCGATTGCCTAGTGTCACCCGCAATGACGCTAAAGTCCTTTCCGGCGATGGCGAGAATGGATCCACCGTTGTCCGAGTACGGGTTGAATCGGCTAGGGCGTGGGGTCAGTGACTGCGTTGAACCGCTGTTCCGCTTGACCAGCTCGCGGAGCTACAGCTCGCTGAAATCAGGGGACGAAGCGGTACTCACTGCTCGATGGGGGCCGAGGTGTCGTGAGCGGCGGGTGCGTGTGATAGGAGAGCCATCTTGCGTGGTGTATATGGCGCTTGAGTTGAAGTCGAAGTCACTATCGACCATGTCTTGATGCAAGCTCACACCCTCTAAGCACATCCGTACGCGTAATCGGTGTCATCGATGGGAAGTTAGGCACGCGATCAAAACCGCCCGGTTAGGCCCGGTGATGCCCTTTCTCAGCCCACCCACTAGGCACGCGGGTATCTCCCGAATGGGGTGAACCTCTGCCGTCACCGTGTTGACTCATAACCGGTTGCAGCGCCGTGTATCCGCGTATCACGACCACCTTGCCACCCACCGTGTCACTCTCACCTCTTCCCATCCGTTCGGTCCATCTGTCATCCTTTCCTACTCCTTGACCCTGCAGACGACACCCACCAGTCTACAACGTGAGTGACGTCTTGTGTGTGAGGCGGTAGACACCCGCTGACCTCGTTCGATGCTTATCAATCTTGCTCGTGCTCACGCTATGTCTGATCCCGCCGACGCGCACGCGCTTACATCATATCCCCCTGCTTCGGACGACAACCTCCGGTACATCCCACTTCGTCTGGACGCTCATGATTCCTTCGTTCGTTCTTCCTCAGTAGTCCGCCGCCAACCCTCCCACTGAACCTCATCAGCCACCATGGTACGAAGCAAGTTCAAGGATGAGCACCCCTTTGGTGAGTCTCAGTTGCTGCCGGTCCTCACTTAGCTACAGGGACTGGTTGCTCACACAATCTTTGCTTTCGTCCACTAATGGCTCCCGCTCGACCGGACCCCTCCCCTCCCCTCTATGCGCTTAACGCCCACTGCATCACTTCTACCCACTACCTGCTGCTTCGGCGTTCTTCAGACAAGCGAAAGGCCGAAGCCGAGCGCATTCGTCAGAAGTACAGTGACCGGATCCCCGTGAGTGTGGCCTGGGAAGCGAGTTGGGCGAGCTGGTATAGAAGAAAGACGGTTCAGAGCCTTACTAACGCAATGCCTAATACAGGTCATCTGCGAGAAGGCCGAGAAGAGCGACATCCCCACCATCGACAAGAAGAAATACCTCGTGCCATCGGTGGGTACACGATCTGTTGTAGGCTAGTCAGTATGGGTGTCTCAGCTTATACTTGACGCACTCTGCAGGACTTGACCGTCGGTCAGTTCGTCTATGTGATCAGGAAGCGAATCAAGCTTGCACCGGAGAAGGCCATTTTCATCTTTGTGGACGATATCCTGCCTCCTACTGCGGCTCTCATGTCTTCCATCTACGACGAACACAAGTGAGTGGTCCGCTCAAGGTATTTGGCTATCGTTGACACAACATGCTCCGCTTAGGGATGAAGATGGTTAGCTTTCTCCGACGTCTGTCTGGGCGCAATGTTATGCTGACACAGTCTTTTCCAGGCTTCCTATACGTCCTGTATGCCTCCGAGAACACGTTCGGCGAGCTCGAACAGTTTGAAGTGGCCGAGTAGAAGGAAGTGTTGGCCATGGTGCCCGTGGGAGATCTTTCTGGATGATAGGGCAGGACGTGTCAGGATAGTTATTGTCAACTCCCCAAGTGTGTAAGATTGTATTAACCGTCAGAGCCAGAAGAGACCAAGCAAACCAATTATATGATAAACCTTTCCTGAAGAGACTGGTCTCTCGGCAAACGCGATCTTGTGCAATTGAGAGATGTTCCGTCTCGACAGCTCGGCCGGTCGCAGTGAAGATATACATACAACAATAGACTAATCCTCGTCCATGCCATCGACGGCCGCGTCCTCGGCTCCGCTCGCCGCCGCAGACCCCCTCTTGACCTTGAGACCCTTCATCTTCCTTCCCTGCATCTTGCCGAGATCCTGCTTGGCCAAGTGTATTCTTCCGACCTTGTCTCCCATCTCGTCCGTCTCGATGTTCTTCTTCTTCTTTCCGAGACCCTTCTCGATGTCCGACTTTGCGATCTTGGGCCTCTTGAGAGCGGCCTTCATCAACTCGGGGTCCGAGTCCTGGACCCTTCGCACGGAAAAGTCGATGGACGGTCCCATCTCGGTCAGCTGGAGCCTGGGCACCCTTGATCCCGACGACAGGAGCTTGGTGGTGTAAACTCGGAAGTGCACGCGCGGAAGAGGGGTCTCATCGGAGATGGGGCCGGCGGTGATGGAGATGACGTGCTCAATGGTGGTGAGGAGGGGAAGCTCTGCGACAGGGTGACCGTTGTAAAAGTCGAGCAGGTGGGATTTGAGTTGTTGGTAGGTGGGGTGGGTGTCAAACAGGTCAGAGTGGAAGACCATCATGGGTCGAGCTCCGAGTGATGATTTGGCAGACTATCCGACCAAGCTCGCGTTAGCACCCATCCAAAGCCTACCGCGACGCAAGTGCCCGGACTCACGGGGAAATCCGCCATAGACCTGAAATCCTCTACACCCAGCTCGATCATGTCCAATACCCGTCCATCAAAGATCCTGGTGAAGACGAGGTCATGGGGTCGCTTCTTGCTATGCAGACCGGTGACGAAGAGGGAAGCGTCATTCTTGCCAGCGAAGAACTCGAGCGAGGCGGCGTCCTCGAACGGGTGAATGTCATTCTTGCGTGAGAAGTTGATGGCGTGGGGTCGTTTGAGGGCGTACTGGCAGGCAGGTCAGATCATCTCAGCCTTTGTGGCTCTGACAGCTTCTACGGATCCGCAAAACGACCGCTCCCCCTCCCTTACTTCCTACCCACGGGTCCCTCCTCAGAATGACCCGGCAATGTCGCGCTTGACCAGACACCTTTACCCTCCTCACAAGCCAACACCCAAACAACCACTCACCAGGTCCGCCATCACATCTCGTACTTTCTCGCTACTGGTCTGTCCCCTCACAAAGATTGCGGTCTTCTCATTCTCCACAATCTGAGGCTCCCTCTTCTCCAGAGCACGCTTTACTCGAGCGTTTTTGGGTTTTCTGCAAAGAGTGTGCGGTCAGCCTGCGCACCGGTCAAAAACGTCCACGACGGCGTGTGTATATACGCACATCGTCCTCAGCATCGACATCTTGCGGTGCTCTCCTGATCCTGTATAGCTGAAGCTGAAGGTTAAAGAAGACAGCCAAAGCTATAAGCGGTTGACTCTTGTCCAAAATGTTGTAGCCTGCGCGTTGCTATACGCAAAGGCTCGTGGCAATTTTTCAGAAAACGCAGAAGCGGGATCAATTCAAGCTCAGTGTCCGATATGAGGAGCCCCGTTTTGCCACCCAAGGGTGGAGGCTGCACCGCTCGGACCCGGTCAAGGTACCACTCCAACGTCACCTGCTTCTGCCCTCACGCGCCGTTGCGCCGCCAGGCTGGTGTCGCTTTCTTCCCTCTGCTCGAGCCCGTTGTCCAGATGGCATACGTTGGGGTGCAAAAAGGGTCCAAAGAATGGCAAAAGAGAGGTTTGACCGCGCGCGCTGGGACACAGCGCAGTGGCTTCATCAAGATTGAATAAGTGTATGCTACGCGGCCGTAAAAGCTTGAATTGTACACTGGTATTATCACCCGAATCAGTGGGCCCCATCTCATCGGCCACACCTCCCTCATCGCTTGTAACTGGACTTGAATTGTGGTACGCTGACGTTCTCATGTAACGCATTGGATGGCCGTCTCGAGCGCTATCCACGTCTGTCCGGCGCCCGCCTGGTAGGTATGCATTCGAGTCCTAGCTTGACGACGCAAGAACAAGTAGTCAAGTCAAACGATGATCGCGCGCTCCACTGGGCAGAGGAGCCGTTCGAGATTCGCTTGTACAGGCCGCTTACCCGCTGTTCAGCGGGTGAGAGTCGCGTTGTGCGACTAATCATTCCACGACAAATTATGAAGCGTCCGGTGGTGAGACCCGAGGGCCCGTTAAGCGAATGCTGAGGATTCGAGGTCTCAGGATTCGAGGTGCGGCACAAAGCTCGCTGTGCAAGTCGAAATGACTTGAGAGTGACCCGAAAACCGAACTCTTGACAGTCCTGTGCGTCTCTACACCGAGTGGTGATAGCCGTTGCGCTACGCGATCTTGGCTGTGGCGAAATCTAGGGTGCCTGTATCGCGAAGGATGTGTTGTGTGCGTCCCGCCGTATGCGCCCTGTTACTTGGCCCATACGACATCGCAGCAGCCCGCTGGCCGCGAGTATTAACCCGCCTGCTGACACGTTCGCATCGTAGTAGCTAGTAGCAACGAATGGAGGCTACTGCCTTGTTCCCACAGTCTCTGGTAATGCATACTCATCCCACCCGAGCCCTCTTGGACGACGGTTCGACCGTCTCCTCCTCCGCTTCCTCGTCCTCGTCCAGCGGATCTTGCCACACAGCATTCTCGCTTGTCACTTGTCCAAGCTCAGGCTGTGGACTGAGCCCTGGCGAGCGACTGGGTACTCGCTCCCTTTGTCTTGACGGCTCCGCCAAGGGCTCTTCTTCGTCTTCCTCATCCGGCCAGTCCGGGCTTCCGTCTCGTGCGTCCGCATCCTCGGCATCTCCCGAGCCCAGCGCGGGCTCTCCATCCTCGTCCGTGGTCTCGACACCGCTGACAGCTCTGCGTTCCTTCTCGATGACTATCCGTGGTTCTCCTACTGCCTTCTGGGACCGTCGAAGTCCGCCAACTAAGAAAGGCTTGGTGAATGCGTCGACCAGTGAGGTCACCTTGGCCGCACCGAGACCTTTCACGTTGGACAAGATTTTTCCTGATTGTTTGGTTATATTCTCGAAGGACTGACGAGAGAAGCAATGAGAAGTAGGTCAGCAGGTAGTTGTACAAGCCACGACATGACGCCCCAACTCACGCCGAACTGCGCAGCCAGGTTATCTGCATCGGTCTTGTTGACCTTCCTCCCGCTTGTGAGCACATGTTGAAGCTGATCATGATACTCCTGCTGTACCCGCTCTTTCAGCGTATCGGCCGACTTGTTCTCAAAGGCCTTGAAACAGGTCAAATACTGGGCGACTTCCTCGTTCGACCAGGCTACGAATACGGTGTACTCGTTGACGATGGCAATCTTGGCGAGCTCCCGCAGCGATTGCTGATGTTCCCCCTGACGTGATGGCGTCAGCGTGTCTCCTCTCACAACGAGTCCGAGGGAGACCGCTCACCACATCGCACAGGACTAGTATCACACGCAGGTTGTATGACCCCTTCATCTTCTCAATCCGCTGATGTATGTATTCTGGATGTAGTCGATGGTACTTCAAGCTATCGAGATACGTGAGCTGATGCGTGGTTTGCAGTCATACGACAACTCACCTGAGGAACAAGACGCCGTTGTGAGCTCCCACCTGGTAATCCGCCACGATGTCGCCTATCTCTATCCCCACATTGCGTATCGATGCCAGCACCGGATTGCGTCTCTGGCACCACAGAATCAGCCCCACGTACTTGGCCCTGATGGTTCATTCACCTGAACCGCGCTGTATACGATACTGTTCTTGCTCGCTGCAGGCCTGTTGATGGGCCTGGACGGACCAGCCTGAGCAGCAAGCGGTGGCGCCGGAGCTGGGGAAGCATCGAAGGCAGGGGGTGCCCCGCCGGCGGCATTGCGCATGGATCCCGTAGTTGTACTGGAAGACTGCCGTACTTGCTTGAGTGGGGTAGCGGCCCTGTCATCTGCAGGAGGGTCGAGAGATCCGGCGTTCATGGTATTCAGGAAGGAGGATGCTGTCTGAAACGATGTCTGAGGGGGCGGCATATCGCCGACCCTGCTGCCTGGACCATCGTTGTCGGTCATCTCGAGACGGTCGGCACGTCAAGCTGCTATACGCTGGTCGATATGAGTCGCCTGCTACAATACAGCCAGAAGTAAGTAGGGCGACCTCTTTCCAGATGACGTCCTCCACCTGAATATGATGGTCCACCGGTTTATTCAAGCACCCCCCTTTTGGTAATCATCACCCAACAATCGTGTCAACAAACAATCCTCGTTGATCTCACGCGACCGACATCCCTTGGACTTTCAGTCATGACTCTTCACCGCTCTTTCCACGGACATGGTAGCAGGTCCGATCGCCAAGACTGTCAAGAAGGCAAGTACTCTTGAATAAAGCTACTTCAGGCGGCTAACGTGAACACTACAGACTGGGAAAGAGAACGCCCCTCCACCTCGATCATCCCGAACATCCACCGAGGAACAGATTGACGATATGGCCGGTAAGTATGGCCTGGCTACAAGAACCGCTCAGACTGATATCTCGACACATTGTCGATGTAGTCGACGACGATGTACCCAGAAAGTCGAGGCCGGTGTCGAAGAGCGGTTCGAAAGTGCTTGGATCTGCTCATGATGGAGCAGGCGATGATGTCCGGGATCTCAAGAGAAAGCTGTCAGCTGTACGTCTACCCCCCCTTAAACGTGGTGCCACTCATATCTCACACCTCCTCCTAGATCACAGCGGAGCGCGACCGATATCGCTCACAGCGGGACACCTATGCGAAGCAGTTCGAGGAACTGACAAAGAACAAGTCGGATTCGGAAGTCATGTATGACAAGCTCAAGGAGAAGGCAGAAATGATGGATCAAGGTGCGCAAGTTCACGCTGTCGTCAGCTCTGCCAGAACTGAGCAGTCTACATACAGCCCAAAGCAAAACGATCGAGAAGCAAGGGCAACTGCTCGACAAGCTGCAGGCGAAGCTGAATAGCCTAGAGAAAGCCGCAAAGGATGGCTTACCAAATGCGGGAGGTGTCTTTGAATCGAACGTGAAGGCGGACCCGAAGGAAGTGAGGGCTTTGAAAGACGAAATGGCGAGGCTGAAGTCGGAAGTCAAGGAGAAGGACGATAGGAGTGGGTTCGAACCCTGTGATATCGAGCTGCGTGCTGGGATGCTGACCACGCCTTCCCTGGCAGTCGCTCAAGTCACAAGAGAGTACAAGGCGGAAGTCGAGCAGTCTCGGCTGATGCAGTCGACTCGCGGTGGCTCGGCTGCTCCTGCACCAGCAGCGACAACAGTCAGCACCACGCCGGAGGAAGCGGAGAAGGACGCCAAGTCGCTGGCGCTGTACGAAGACCTGACGATGCTCAACATTGCCAACGTCAAGATCAAGCAGGGAAAAGCCGGATCAGAGACCACCTTCAACTGCATCATATCGATTGACGGGCGAAGTGAGTGACCCTATGTGCAATCGAGGGGGTTGTGCTCTGCTGACGACGCTCCCAGGCCTCAACTTCAAACTGCGGTGCTACACAGAATACGACAAAGACGCCAAGAAATACGTCAAGACGGTCCACTACACGCCCGAACTGCTACAGCACGAGCCACAGGCGTTCCGAGACAAGCTCGACTACTTTGCCAACGAGTTCCAGATCCCGCGAGATCAGCTGGGCGGGTTCTTCATCGAATTGCGCGGACGTATGGGCGATGAAGGGGATGACGAGTAGCGGGGAATGAGCTCATGTGACAAGGACAGTGTGTATATCCTGGGCGCATAGGTTCCGTCAGATTGTAATATACTTCTCCAATGACGACGGCGCCACTTGGCCTGGTAAAGGGATGGTTGTCGACCGCCGTCTTCAGGTTGACGACATTAATCGCCGCGCTTGAAAAGCGGGCGAGATAATGCATTCGCCTAGCGTCATCATCACATACAAGCCAGTACGCAGAACCATGGTTTCGGGCGACTGCAACTCTGAGCGTCCTTTACCGCCTTTTACCCCGTTTGCCACCGCGGCCTCCGCGCCCACCACGTCCTCCACGTCCACCGCCTCCTCCCACTTCACTCCCTCTCGCAATCTCTCGCTCACTCAGCCGCAGGGTTCCACGCTCAAACTTGCCGATACCCATGCCCAACCCCCTGTCACGAGCGCTTTCACCTTTGTTCCTCCCATCCATACCCTTCTTCTTGGTCGTATCGGCACCGATCGCCGCCCTCCTCTCCAGGGGTCCCTTGGGGCCCCTCCTCCCTCCATCGCCCAGGCCGCCAATCCCCTTGATGAAGTTGCCTGCTGCCCTTGCTTCCTCCTTCGCCTTGGCATCCCGCTTCGCTTGAGCGTGCATGATGCCGGTCCGGATATGGGCCGAGTGAGTCGACATTTTGCCTGAAGCGATCTCCTTGACTCCCTCGCCAGGCAACTGATAGGAGGATAGTTCAAGGAGCCGGCCAGCGATTGCGTTCCGCTTGTCGACTGGCCGCTTGGCCGAGTCCGCCGCGGCTGACGGTAGCAAGGTGGTCATGAGCATGTCTTGAAGTGATTTATCGAGTTTCAAGTTGGACCTGGTACAGGCCAACAGACGATCAGCGGTAGATCTAAAACGTCTCGAGAGCAGCACCACAACTCACTGTTCCTCCGGGTCCTCGCTGTCCGCCCTGGCACGCTTGCGAGGCCTGTTGGGACCGTAATCCGCCTCGACCGGGATCCCCATCATGCGGGCTGAGCTACCTTTCTGCATGTGTCGCCGTTAGCGTGGCCAGAAGTGACGGGGTTGACTGCTGGAAACACACCATGAAGGCCTTCTTTTCCGCCTTTGACATGCCTTGGTCTGCTCGTGAGCTACCTGTCGGGGCAAACACAACTTCGGGTACTGAAGCCTGGGTCGCTTTTGGTATGACTGCCGGAGCCCATGTCAGCTCACTGCATGTGGTTTTCGACGATCGTCACGCTCAGAAGAGCCTACGCGGCCACTCACCTGGGGCTGCCTGAGTGAACTCATCCTCACTATCGCTTACGAAGCCATCTTCTGCGCCCCATCCATCGTCAAAGTCGTCATCGCCCTCTGCATCCTCGTCTTCTTCTGCGATCAATCCACCCTCTTCCTCCTCAGACTCGACCGCTATTCTCCTCCGTCCCTGAGCACTGCTCTCTGCCACAGACGCCGGTGCCAAGCCGAGCATCGCCCTGCTCTGAACCTCGAGAGCGGCAAGCATTGCAGCGTGATCATCGTCCACATCGCTGCCGTCCGACTGGCTGCTCGATTCTGAGCCACTGCTGGAAGCTGCACGAGGTCGATTGGAGGGTCGAGCTGTGACCGAGGCCTTGCCATTGGCTCTGCCGCTAGACTTCGAGGTAGATTTACCACTTGAAACCGCAGCAGCCGCTCGAAGCGAGGACTTGGCCTTGTTGATCGCCATGATGCCTGCCTGTGGTTGTGAGACGGTGAACCACAATGCATGAAAGATCATAAATTCTTGGTGACGGTCAAGGTGGAGGGATCTCAGCTAAGAAATAGGCGCACAGGGGGGATTCACCAGTCCCACCCCGCGCGCCTGACTTGTGTACACCTCCCTGGTTTCAAGTCGACATCAACCGCTTCTTGTCTTTTGCTTCTGCGACGATCACCTCGTTATTGTCTACCTGTTCGAGCGTGCCGGACGCATACAGCCCTTGGACAACGGGCAAAGATCCAGGCTGTACGCCTCGCTACGGGACAATGCGATACTTCCTCCGAAACACGGGGGCAGACACCTGGTCGAGTCAAGACGCGATGATGATCAAGAGCTTATTCTCCTCTCGCATTGTGATGTGCAAGAGAAGAAAGACGAGAACATGACTCACGATTCTTGCCACTGACCACTCATTCTCTTATCCTCTTCCAAGCTCTTGACCTACCGGAAATCGCATCTGCTGCCAGGTTGCTCACTCTCTAGCAAATCCTCCGCCGCTAACAGTACACATCCATTCGCATCCGCAGTACTTCTAGACACCGGCGCGGGATGACCAGCAACGACACAGGCGCTCGCTGGCAGCCTCTTCAGTCATCCTCCGATCCCGGCATCATCATCCCTCTGACACCCAGCAGCAGGCCGCCTTTCTCACACTACAACTCATCCTCTGCATTGCCCGCTACCCCTCGTACGCCTTACCGCCCTCAAGAGCCCCCTGAACCCTCTGATATGGCGCATGCTACGACCGGCCTACGACCATACCTCTCTCTATGGCCAAGGTTACTCCTGACTCTCTTTTCCCCGTGTCTTCTGCCCATCATGTTGACTATAGGTCATATGGTCCAGAACCGATCATCGACCGCTTCGTTGGCAGCCTCGCTCAGACAGTCCGTGTTGTCAGCTTGCGCGGAGCTGGCCAAAGGAGCCGCGTCGATCCAAACCATGCCGCGTTACCTCGCCATGCAGACCAACGACGAGGTCATCCGAGCCACGCAAGCCAGTATCAGGGCGATCGGAGCGATGCTCATGGACGCGGTCACCATTATCGAGGTTGTGGTGAATTTCATCGTGGACACGTACCGTAGCTTGCTGTTGTGTACTATAGAGCTGGCTGTGCGGGGCACCTTGGAGATCCTCATTGCTGCGGTTCAGGTGGTAAGTGACTTAGGTCGCAGCGGCTTGAGGCGATATCAGCTAATGATACGTGGGGACTTCAGATTACCGATGGCGTCACAAACAGCCTGAATACGATCCGCACTCTCATTCAGGACGACATCGGATCGGCGAACGGCTTTATCCAGTCAGCGGTCAGCAAGGTCAACGTGAGTAACCTTTGTTATTCGGTTCGAAACAGCACTAACTCGCAGCGCTTCTAGACCCTGCTCAAAGCATTCAACACGTCAATTGATGTGCCTCAATTCTCTATCCCTTCTCTAGACTTTCTCGCGAATGTCACCATCCCGACCGACTTTGAAGACAGCTTGATCAAGCTCAACTCCACGTTGCCGACCTTGTCAGAGCTGAAAGACAAGATGGAGCAAATCATCAGCGTACCTTTCGAAGCTCTGATCAGGGAGATCAACGAGACACGGATCGAGATCGCCGATAGCTTCAACTCGTCGTTATTGCCTGTACCCTCGCTTTCAGCCCTTGCCGCCGAAAACGCCAATGACCTACAGAGCGAGCTGTGTACCGGGTTGGACACCTCACTCATCGACGATACCGCTCAGGCCCTTCACAAGCTATCCAACGTGGCCATCGGTCTCATGTTTCTTCTGCTGTTTTGTATTTGGGCAGTTCTGGCTATTTGGGAGTGGAAAAGGTGGAAGCTCATGTCTGATACTGTCGATACGGTTGAGACAGAGTGGAGAAGGGATAACGCTGTTGACGCCTGGAGAGTCGTGGCGATTGTCGAACACCCGGTCCTCGAAAAATACTCCGGCGGTCTCTTGCAGAAAGCCAACGCATCGCCAAGGACGAAGACGAACGTCAGGTGGCTGTGTGAGTTTGTTCTCGTGGGTGCGCCGTAGCTATCGCTAATCAAATTCAAGTATCCTACCTGGCTCATCCAACGTGCTTGGCATTGCTGTTCATCTCAATCTTGGGCTTCTTATCTATTCAGCTGCAACTCGTAGCGCTCGATGCTTTGAAGGCTCATGCCCAAGCGACCGCCAACTCGACCGTGGCCGCTTCGACCGACTCGCTTACCGCAAAGCTAAACGCAGCTGCCTTGCAGTCTAGCCAAGCGTATGCCGACCAGTACAACCAGGCCATTGCGAGGTATCAGCAGAGAATCGATGATGAGCTGTTCGGATCGTGGCTGAATACCACTACTGTCACGCTCAATACGACCCTCGTGGAGTTCTATGACGGTATAGAACAAGGTGAGCTAAGCAGCTACGATATTGAGCTCCATACTGACTATCCCATGTACAGCCTTAAATACCACTTTCGGCGGCACTATACTCTTCAACCCGATCACCACATTTATGTACTGTATCCTTGGCAGCAAGATCGACAACATTGAGAAGGGTCTGACATGGATCCGAGATCACGCACACATCGACCTCACGACCTTACCTCCAAACGTACTCCTTCTGTCGAACAGCTCGATGAAGGAGATCGCTACGCCCATCGCTGCTGCCGCTGTCGGTTCAGGTGCTAGCTCTGAACCGGCAGGAGAGGGGAAAGAGGAGGAGGGTGTAGTCGGGAGCCTGATTGCGCATTTTGAAAGCGCTCTTAAGGCCGAGCGAGTATTCTACGGGATCATGTTGGCTATCTGGCTGGCATTGTTCCTCATCGGCCTCATCGTGGTGATTTGGAACTCGGGGGGACGAGATCGCTTCACCGCATGGCGTGGCCTGCCACCATCCGGCAGTGATGACTCCGCTCCTCCAACAATGGCTGTGCGCTGGACACCGCGGATCAAGGAGGATCATCCTATTTACGACACATACGCAGAGAAGCAGTTTCGAGGGACGACACCTACCCAAGAGATCCCACGGATTGTGGAGCCGACAAACAACCCCTCCAGTCAGGATGACCAAAGCTTCTTTGAGTACCCTGGCTCGGCGCGGCGACCACTGACCGCTCGACAAGGCACGTTCGGGTCAACTATCTCGTCCCTGGCAGCTCCTGGACAGGCGTTTCTGAAAATTACGGGGAGAAAATTGTCCGGCAGCAAGACACCCGATGAGGAGCACGACCACACCGAGTATCTTGTTGCTCCAGGTACGACCTCGGAAAAGTATAATGATCCTCGTTGCGAGAACAGCTTCGTGAACAAACCACGACCATCTCGAAGCCAGACACCTCAACTCTTTTGGGTTGACCGATTCTACGGTGCTGTGGGAGGCGTGAAGGCACTCTTTCCAACCCGAGGGCAGCGACATGGCCTAGCATTAGGCAGAAACAACAGCACTCGGACTGTGCAGAGTTTCGGCGCCAGCCCAGTCCCAAGCGCTACCATCGCGGGCAGGGACTGGCCCGGTCATGACGCTCAAAGGTCAACGCATGGATCGCAGGGGAGCGTGGCAGACCCGGATATTGTCGGGCGAGCGTTAGATGATGATACTAGCGATGGTCGATATCCGTCTACCGCTCAGTCTGCCATGTACGCTTCACATCCGGTCTACCCTCGACCGATGTCACGCGCTCCGACGGTCGGAGAGGGTATGATGATTCCCCGTTCGAACCCTTTCGATGAGCACGAACGGCCTCCTACTCTCTCGCTAAAGCTGGACGACAAGCACGACTCGGTTGATTACCTGTATTCAGATCACCAAGACAGGTACGACAGCAAGAACAGGGCTCGTGCAGACTCGCACGCCTCCAGTGATACCTCTTATTGTACGTCGGAACCGAAGGTAGCGAGTGGGATCAAGGTGAACGTACAAGCCACAGGGAGGGGCACCACGGCGCTGGCGCAAATATTGGGGGAGATGCAGGAGAAGAGGAAGCGAGACGACCCGTTGTGCAGTCAAGTGTAGTAGTTGATATCGCTGATAAGTCCCGTGTTTGGCCATGCCTCTAGGACTATCCGTTGGAAAAGTGGTATTTACTTGGTCTTTCGGATGTCCTATGAAGGATGTAGCTTACAAACCCTCAAGGACTCCCGTTCAGAGCGGACGAGAATGCTTTGATTGCGTCAACTTGTTCTGAGATCTTGCTGCCGAACATATCGCCGCGCATCCCACTCGGAGATGATCGCCCCGGCTAGCCCGGATCGAAGCATCAGGCGCAAGTGGAATGAAAGGTAATCTGATTCACGCTCCTATCTCTGCGATCAACTCGTTCCGATTGCAATGGTTTGGGGATGCATATATAATGCCTAGAACTCATACCGCCACCCTCACGACCTCGCCCTCACACGCCATCTCGATCACTTAGATACAACCCTCACATTCCACTCATGGACCTACCGAGCGCTTTCGCTCCCGCCACAGACACCGCCACTGGAAACGGGTCAAACGTGAAATGGCTCATTTATACAGTTGGAATGACCACCGAGGGGGACCGAAGCCGCTGTTTTCTGAAGACGGTCTTTAAGCCTGAATTTCAAGGTTCGATCCCTCCCGCCCAGAGCGAGATTGATAACATGGCCAAGTTCAGAGGATACCTCGAGGAGATGACCAGGCAAAGGCAACAATTGTCGGGTGGCAGTCATCGTAACCCGCACGTGTACTGTCCGGAGGACCCTGCAAGCAGAGCCTATGCCGAACGATGCGTGAAGTGGGATTGCCAGTGCGCTTCGAGCCGGATGCGGCACGATGGTGTGACCTTCAACTGGGACTTGGTCATAGACACAGATGCTATGGACGCGCTACCGTACACGGATGCTGGGGGCTCACTTCGGTATCCTGATAACTATTCTCAGCAGGTTCGCGATTGGTGGGCGTGGCAGCAGGGCGAATCGACAAAGAGTATCGGGAGGAGCTTGTGGTAGTGAGATCAAGGGTTGTGTGCCTGATACAGCCGTATGTTAATCCCTTGTCCAGGTTCTGCTCGTGACAATCTATGTGCTGCTGTACAGGGGATGGACGGAGAGCTACCGCATGTGACATCTGGATGCATCTACCGTACATGACCTCCTGGTGCGCTGAAATAGTTTTTACGACACATAGGTGATGCATGGGTGCATTGAAGGCGCCCCTAACTCGTCTCGGGTTTCCCCGGCTCCGATCGTCTGCTTTAACTCTCGGTCAAGGGGAGGCTGCCAATCCAACGCCAGAGGAGCATCGCTGCAGCCCGCCCGCCTCGCTTCTTATCGACGCTCCAGGTAGTCCATCTCGGGCTTCTGCTGCTCTTCCTGGAACACGTCGGTCTCCTTGTTATCGGCCGGGTTGGAATCAGTCTCGGCGAGGCCGCCACTGGTGGCAAGCTCCGCCTGATGCTCTTCAACATTGAGAGTGGTCTAACAAACAGCACGCTCGTCAGTAGCTGTGCCTAAGGTATAAAGAAAGTCATCACGAATCACTCACGTTCTGCGACCAGATCGAGAGCTTGCCACCGTATCGCCTGGAGTTCCTGATCCACATGAAGAAACCGTATGCCAGAAGGGGCACGAAGCCGGTGAGAGGGATAAAGTACGATCGGTGCGAGCTGACCTTGTCAGCGACAAGTCCCTGGAGAGACGGATAGGCGGCACCACCAGAGACACCGAGCTGAGCATCGCGGTCAGCGCGTGAAGGGGTGTTTGAGAGATGAGACAGACTCACAGCTACCACTCCCGATCCGATCTTTTGGAAAGAGCCGAGATCCGCGGTGGCAACGGAGAAGATGACGGGATAGCAGACACTACGATGCACAGGTGATTAGGAGAAGAAACCGGCTATGGAGTGATTTACCGATGCTCACCTTTCGAAAAAGAAAATCATGAAGAGACAGGCGATACCGCCTTTGCCGGTGACAGTAGCCGTCAGAATACTGAACAGACAAAGTCCAATACCGTTGATGAACAGGGCGAACGAAGGGTCGATCCAACGTAGGTAGAAGACGCCAAAGAATCGACCGACGGTGAAGACCGCTTGACACGCCGAGAACATGTTGGAGGCAGTGGCCGAATCGTAGGGGTTCTCGATTCCTGGCTGTTCAGTCATGTAGAAGATGGCGAAAGAGGCGACCGCGACCTGAGCTCCGACATAGAAGAACTGGGCGACTTGCAGGATCATCAGCTCCCAGTAAGTCAAGTCGGCAAGGATCAACTCACTGGCACCGAAGATGCAGTGGTACTGCTTGAAAAAGCCCTGCTTGTCGATTGTGTCCTGTTGGTCTACTGTGACGGCTTGGGAGACCTCGGGGAGCTTAGCAAAGAAGAGACCGATGTTGATCAATGTAGCGAACGCAGCCAGAGCCACGTAGACATATTGAACCGTGTCCAGGCTTCCCTTGTTTGAGCTAACAAAGAACGTGTTGGCAGCGATGATGGGCCCGAGGACGGTGGCTACACCGTTGAAAGCCTGTGCGAGGGTCAATCGGAAGGCGGCGTATCGAGGGGGACCCAGAACGGCGATGTAAGAACTGGCAGCAGCTTCTAGCGTGGCCATACCGGAACTGATAGGACCCGGTCAGCCAGATAGAGGTCTGACGATCGAGTGCCCACATACCCGCAGACAAAGGTGAAAGCCAAGAACATGCCATACTTTTCGTACACTGCCGAGGGCCAGAAGAGGATTGCGCCGATCGCGAAGAGGCCAAGACCGATATGGATTCCCTGGTTCCAGTGTCAGTCCGTCACAAGATGGGCATCATCAGTGTAAACATAGTTCACCTTCTTGTAGCCATACTTGCGCATGAACACACCCATGGGGGGCGCCACAAGGAGATAGGCGATAAAGTAGGCGAACTGGAGCAAGGTGGATTCGACCTTCTCTAATCCGACTGCGCAGTCGCAAATGAGCAACTCGCCCACCCGTATGTGCAGGCGCAAAGGCGACGTACAGTGATCAAGAAAGTGCTTGTTCAACACATCTAGCAGACCATATGACAGACCCCAGAGGAAGAACTGGAAGAGAGGCGGTCAGCACGAAGCGGGTTGAGCCTGTGATTCTACGAGAGAGCACCTACCAACGAGGAGACCAGGGAGAACGAAAAGTACAGCTCAGTCTTCGACAGGTTGGTGTAGTCTACGGACGCGAGTCCGGCAGCAGATGCAGCGGGCATGTCGGTCCGAGCTGCAGTTCAAGCGGTGATGGTAAGGGACAGCAGACGCGGGTCAGAGTACGAGGACCGATAGATAGAACTGCGAGGGGCCCTTGGGACTCCCCACAGCCCTTATATACCACGTCGGGCTTTCCTCACCAACCATCGCGTACTTGCGACCACCCCGAAACGGGGCCTAACGACCTCTCTGATCCCAGATGATCCATCGAGAGCGTACGAGCACAAACAGCCCGAAAGAAAACGCGCTAAGCAAGGCACGCCAGGGCACTCGAAGCAAAAGCGTCAAGGCATCCACGGGGCCTTCTGCGGGGACTTGTCGCGATCGCAGAGGCAATGCCGCCGGTCTGAGGAGGCGGCAGCTGATCTAAGGTGAATTTCTTGGTGCCGAACCGCCGGTAGCCGCCTTGGCACACAGAGAGGGGTTCACCCCGACTTCGAGAGTATTGAGACCCCGCCTGAGCTGCAGATGTCCCTGCAGCCAAGCAAATTGAGGATAGCCTGAGAAGGAGGCGTCAGACCAAGACAACTTGGTGTCTGCATGTCCAGCTGCGGACGCTTGGCGCGTGATGGAATAACGCTAGGTCCGCCGCCGCGTCTGGGTTACCCCCAAGACGCCCTGGTATCTTGGAACGTCTCTATTACCGCAACTCTTCGCATATTCTGCTTGGCGCGGCTGAGAATGCGGCACTTTCCATCTGATCGTCTTGGCCAAGGCGGTAGAGTTGGGGTTCACCTGATGTTGTCGAGTAGCAGACCGCCAAGGTTCGCAAGAGGCGAGTGAATTGCCTTAGCTCAGGGTTGCCGAGCCGGGTTCGCCGGTTAATCACGCAAAACGCCTTGGCGCCGACTGCCGCATGATGGATGTCTGCATTCACCGTCTTGAATTGCATGTTCACCCTCTTGAATGTACCCATGAGGGGAAGAGAAAAGCCCAGCAAGCATAAAGTGCCAAATTTCTGAACCGTTTGTGTATTTCTGTCATCTTTCGACGAAGTGCATAAGTCCATCGGTGTGGATCAGCGACGAGGTATGTATAGGCGAATGACTATAATGTACAGTGGTCTACTCTATAGGGCCGGAACAAGGATAAGTAACATGGATCCGCCTGACAGGCAAGCGATGAGGCGGGACTACACGCTAAAACAATCGCAAGGTATGCGACAGTCTAAGCTTACCATCGGGAGGAGTAGCCACCACCACCACCGCCACCTCCGTAGGAGTTGGCGCCGGATCCGTAGCCACCGCCGCCACCTCCGAACCTGGAGCCTCCCCGACCACCTCGGCCGCCACCTCCTCGTCCTCGACCGCCGCCGCCACCACCGTACATGGCCATCTGCTCAAGCTCAGGGGGACTGACGATATCATCAGCCAATGAGCAAACAGAAGCAAGCTCGAGATATACTCACACGTCGCTCTTAGACTCCCTCAGAATCTGAACGAGCTCTCGAGCCTGCTTGGAGTTGTCGGTGGTGAAGTAGGTGTACGACACACCCTTAGCACCAGCTCGACCGGTTCGGCCGATTCGGTGAATGTAGTCTTCACAGTTGTTGGGGAAGTCGCTACCAGATAGTCAGCAAGCAGCGCACACCCCCCTGACAGCCCACTCACTAGTTAATAACGTAGCCAATGTCCTTGACATCTTTAGTACAAGATGCCGAGTAACAAGGTTAACACAACATCATTTCGAAAGGAAGTTCCGTGGAAGGAAAGGAGAAGAGAAAGCACAGACGTGAGTATATTTCTTCCAACGTGGAGCGCGGAGGCTCGACGGATTGGACTAATAGCAGCTTGTGGCGCCAATCAATCACTGTTGTCGAAGCATTGAGAACGCGTTCGTGATTGCGTTGACGTCCGAGCACCAGCACCACAGCTAAATAAAGCATAGCGGGCGAGCTCAAAGGACGTCAGTGTGGGGCAATCCGCGTTGGCGCTGGTCAAGATCCAAAGGGCTGAACAGTCAGTTCTCCACGACATACTGTCAACCACCGATGAGCGCCCCGAGAGGCGACCCAGTGGTCGAAGCAACAGAGAACCGAGGACAGGAGGACCCCCTGGATCACTTGAGCGCGCGACTCGTTGCTCGCAGCGAATGTTGATGAGGCGCCGATGCGTACGTGCCAAAACCGTCTAGCGGAGGAAAGGGGAAAAGATTAGAACACATACCGAGACCTCGAGAGGCAACGTCGGTAGCAAGCATGATGGGGCTTCGACCAGACTTGAACTCGGCAAGAACCCAGTCTCGCTCGGCTTGTTGCCTAGAGGTTGATCAGCAGCTGCCGACTTGATATGATTGCGCAGATACTCACTTGTCACCGTGAATGGCAAGAGCGGGCCATCCGTCCATACGCATGAACTTGGTCAGGTCATCGGCGACCCGCTTGGTGCCCACGAAGATCAGGACCTTGGCGTTCTCAGCGGAAATCTTCTCCAGGTGTTTGAGCAGCTTTCCTCGCTTGTCAAAGTCGGTGCAGACTTCGACGTGCTGGGCGACGTTGTGATTGGCGGTCAGCTCCATAGAACCGACGTTGACCTGGATGAAGTCATGCTGGAAATCGGCAGCGAGTCGCTGGACCTCCTTGGGCCAGGTAGCCGAGAACAGGAGGGTCTGTCGGTCAGGTCGAATTTGAGAAACGATCTTCCTGATTTGAGGCTCGAAACCCATGTCGAGCATTCGATCGGCCTCGTCCATTACGAGGTAGGTGACTCGCTTGAGGTTTGTCTTGCCACTCTCGAGCATGTCGATCAATCGACCGGGAGTCGCAACACAAATCTCAACACCTCGCTGAAGGTCTCGGATTTGAGGACCCTTGGGAGCACCACCGTAGATGGCAGTGTTCCTGATTCGGGAGGACTTGCCGAACTTGCTGCACTCGGCCTGGATCTGCACGGCAAGCTCTCGAGTGGGAGCAAGGATGAGAACAATGGGTCCATCACCAGGAGCGAGCAGAGGCTGTGCGTTGATGTGGACCATGGCGGGGAGAGCGAAGGAGATGGTCTTTCCGGAGCCGGTCTCGGCGATGGCGACAACGTCACGACCGGAAAGGGCCATAGGCCAAGCCTGACACTGGATAGCGGAAGGGGCGGTGAAGCCCATCTCTCGAATCTCGTGGAGAATGTACTCGGGGAAACCGGCCTCCTCGAAAGTGGTGATAGGTCGGGGGACGTTCTGTCCCTGGATCTTCATGACCTTTTCGGCTCGGAAGGCGGCGATGTCCTTCTCAGATCGCTCGGTAACCCTGGGGTCCTGAACGTAGAAGCTGTAATGGTGTCAGCGTAACACATGACCTGAAGTCGTTCGTCAATGACTCACTTCTTCTCGAACTTGATCAAGCTCTGGCTGTTCCAGTCGATGTTGTGAAGACCCTGGCCGAGCTGACTCATTCGGTCGCCACCACCTGTAAGCGAGGGTCAGCGTGTCCCGAACTCGACGATATAAAGCCATCGTCTGGACGTGCCTCCATAGGAGCCGTAACCACCACCAAAATAATTACCGTAGCCGCCACCACCACCGCCGTAACCGCCGCCTGCAATAGGTGAAGATAAGGTTAGCCCAGGTCCGTAGAACAAGGGAATAACAGAATCAAGGATTGGGGAGGGATGGATGAAGCCGTGTACAGAGGAAGATGCGCGAGCTGTAATGACACCTACCATATCCACCACCACCACCTCCGTATCCACCACCGCCGCCGCCGTAGCCGCCGCCACCGCCACCGTAACCACCGCCGTAGGATCCGCCGCCGTAAGACTGTGAAGGAGGGTTGATCACGTCAGCTTTGCTAGACCGATAGAGACGCGAGGAGGGAGTGGCGAGATCGGACTGCATACTGACCATTATGCTGATAGTCTTCTTTTTAATGAGTAGTGAATAGTAAAGAGCGAGTGTGTAGTCTAGCTCGAGTGCTTGTGACTATGCTTTGATGATTGTAGACAGAAGTCTAGGACGAGGAGGAAGAAGGAAGGATGAGAAAGACAAGGGAAGAAGGGGAAAGGGGGTGACTGGATCTCCCAGTTGTTATCGTGAGACGCCCCCCGCTTGGGTCCCCTCAGAAAGCAGAGTGAAAAATTAAAACAGGCAAAGTGGCGATCGCCGACAGATGATGCTCCGAAAGCTCCCCCTCAAAACCCCAGTGGAGCTGATGCCGACACGTGGCTCGGAAGTAGGTGAGTGGCACTTGGGGGGAGAGTCAGGTGAAGAGGGCGAGATGATGCCACTGCCGCATCCGGTACAGGTGGTGGTGACTATCCCGTAAGGCCAGAAACATGGTGATCTGCGCTTGATTACACTGGTCAGGCGAGCTCCACAACGGTAGAGGGGCGTGTTGGCCGCCGGTGTGATCCCCTTGTAGCGAGCTTGATTGCGCACTACGACAAGCGCACAGACAGAGGGATGGACGATGCGGCTTTGATTGTCCGTTCTGTACTTTCCAGGAACGGGTCGTTTGATGGGATGATGCGAAAACAACTGTAGCCTCCACCCACCGGTGAGAACGAGAGAATTACGAGTGGCTGCGCAGATCAATCGCTGGAAAGCAGTGTCAAACTGTTCGTGGTCAACACCGCTGTCCACAATCATCGAATCTTGTTACTAGCTGTACCCGAGTAGAAGATCCGCCAACGCGCGAATCGAAACGTCGAACGGAGGTTTCACTCTGGTTACTTTCGGCACCAGAATCCATCTCGTTACCCTTGTCTATACTTCCGCCGTTTGCGTCAGATCAGCTGTACCCAAACACACTACGTCCAGTTGTGCTGGTCGAGGAGGATTGACATGTCTTCAAATCCAGCTTCGACATCTCGCCAGCCTCGTATCACCATCCCATCGCACTTTACCAACAACATGGCCACTTCCACGAGTAGCTGGCTTGACCAGCTGCGTAACCAGAAATACTCGCTCCTCCCCACTCGGTCCTCGCCACAGGCGCCAGACATCCTACCACGCACGGCCAGCTTTCGCAAAAAGCTAATGGCTACCTCGCTGGCCGCGCTGCTCTTGGTCGCGACCACGGGATACATGATGCGCTCCGAGAAGGTGCTCTCGCCTGCTCAGCCCTACTCCGAAGAGCCAGACATGGGCCTGGGCGAGGTCACGCTGGACCCATTCCTTCCCGACGATTCCGATGTCATGCAGGAGGATACGCCGCCTGTGGATGATGCCCAAGAAGTATCGGAGGAGGAAGGCGACCAGCAAAGTGGAGTCACAGAAGACAGACCCTCGTCGTGGTTCGGCGGGGTCTGGGGTGGTAGCCCTACGCAAGACGACGAACAAGACTACACCGGGTGGACCGAACAGATGGGATGGCGGCCGGCGAGTCATATCGGACTGACCGACTTGGGCGAGGTGGCAGAGGGCCGGTACAGGCTGAACACTCTACCTGGAGAGCAAGGAAGTCGAGAGTACGTTTGATAGGCGGTTTCCCTTGTTCTGACCGGACTGACCGGTTCTCCTCGCAGGTACTTCCGGAGACTATACGACTTTGCCGTTTCCTTGCCTATGGCACTGCACGTACCCCTGCTCACATCGCTATATCGACACGCGCCTCCTCAATACCCAGATGCTGTACCTACACCACCGTTCTTACCCAACGAAGGAAACACCAGACCCGCGCCCCCCGCCATGATCGCGTACAAGCATATCCATCAAACGGACAAAGAGTACAACCCGGATAACGACCTGTCACAAAAGTGGAAGAACATGAACGAGGCGGACGGGTGGACGCTCAACTTCCTCGACGATGCCGGGGCTCAGAGCTGGACCGAGAGTCAGTTTGGCGGCAGTCAGGTGGTATGGGCTTGGCACTTTATGCACCGTGGTGTGCTCAAGGCGGATTTCCTCCGGTACCTCTTGCCTCTTGTGGTAGGCGGTGTGTACTCTGACGTCGATGTGAGTGTGACGGTGTATAAGGCTGCGTGCCATTCAGAAGCCGCGCCGCGGTTAGCTGATCAGTATCGTACTTCAGACGGAGCCCATCCGGCCGATCGAGCAGTGGGGACATACAGACGTAGAATACCTCGACCTGCACGCGACCGATGGACCCGACTGGCGGAAAAAGCTGTCCACCCATCCAGCAGTCATCGTAGCGGTCGACGTCGACGTCCACGCCTACCAAGGATGGGAGAACTCGTGGCCCCGGCCCGTAGGCATCTGCCAGTGGACCCTGTCGTCCGCGCCTGGACATCCCATCTTCCTTGACGCCGTACGACGAGTCGTGAACGCATCAAGGGTCGTGTCCGACTGGGAAGACTGGAGAGCTGGCGAGATCCAACGCCTGGAAAGCGAGGGAAGAAATGGCGAAGCGCAGGATCTTCAAGGTCAACACCGTGATCACGCCATGAACGTTATGGAATGGACAGGGCCTGGACTGTTCACTGACTCAGTCATGTCGTGAGTGGATTTCCCATCGCGTAAGCCCAATGATGAGCGGTCAGAGCCATAGCTCGCCCGTTCCGCGAACCAGTCAGTGCGACTTTACCATGATTGCTAACCCGTCACCTCGCAGTTACATCCTTGCCCGGTTCGACGTCACTTGGCACCGTCTGCGAGGACTAAATCACCCGCTCAGAATAGGGGACGTTCTCATCTTGCCCATCACGGGGTTCAGCCCAGGCGGCCAGCCAGACTTCAAGGCCGAGGGCCCAGATTCCCCTCAGGCAAACGTACTGCACAATTGTAAGTTGCACGATGGTGATGATCTTCGAGGAACATACTGATGTCAGTCTAGTCCGAGGCAGCTGGAAGGGAGATGGCGCTAGATAATCTTAGTAAATGCACTTTATTGTTAGTCGCCGCCTTTAAGCGCACTCTGTGCCGCGGCAAGGTGCTTAAAGTAGCTATCTCTCAATCGGGCGAGATATATCGGATACATCTCGCATCGGTGGAGCTATCGCTGTGCAGAATCCCGAGATTTAACTGAACTTCCAACGGTTGCCGCAATTCTAAAGGAGTTACAACAGTCAGCTCATTCTAAGCAGTGTTGCGAAGCGCTACCAGCCCAGTGATATACTCACTGTACATCTGCGTTGATAAAGCAAAGGATAGAGGTTAACGAAGTCAGCGTTTTCATTGCGTTACTGGAGCTCGAGCGAACGTACGTCACGAAAGTCTGCGATGTATGGGATCAGCGTGGCACACCACACGATATCTGCTCAGGTACTCACAGTCATAGGTTCATCCGCAGACCTCGTCTGCATCTGGTAGTAGGTGCACTTTCTCTGCTGACACCTCCCACACTTGAACGCGTCCGTCTCTGCCTGCGTCTCGCCCACGGCCTTGGCCTTGAACAGGTTATCCGAAGCGAGCTTCTCGTTAAGCGCTCGTACAGACTCTGATGCCATTTCCTGGTGCGGGCGAAACATAAGCGGGTGGTCTTGCCGGCATGTCGACCTGTTCAGAGTACCCACCTCCTTGGACATCTTGGCAACATCTTCGCCCTGGATATAGCCCAGCACGATCTCATTCCGCAGAGCCGGGTTGCCCTTGTCTTTCAGGTTGAGATACAATGACCGTATCTCTGCGACCATCGGTCAGTCAGTTGAGCAGCAGGGCATGGGCATCTCTCGGCTCGGGCACGCGATCATCACTCACTTGCTCGGTAATCGTTACTGGTAGAGTAGTTGAACGATTTGTACACGGCTTTCTCGATCCCCTTTGCGCGCTCGGAGATAATCTTCGTTTCTGCAGAACGGGTCATGTGAGCACTCGATTCCGTAGCACTGGAGTGATCGCGTCCGACTCACGTGCAGTGCTATCACCCGCCAGAGCGTCGTAGATCATCACCACACATTTATCCCTCACAGGGTCCACACCGTCCTCCGCATCAGCTCGCATGGTAGCCGCCACGCCATCGCTCTTGGCCGTTCTCATGGTTGTGCGGGACGAGTCGATGGTCGAGAGAGGTTGTCTGGGCGACACAGCTCGAGGGGATGATCCTGAAGCAGCCGCGTTGTCTTCTTCGACCGCTGAAGGCTTCGTCTCTGCCCTGGCAGTCGTGGTAGCAGGGGTGGACGCAGATGGCGTTGAAGCGGCTCCTGGCGACGCTGCAGCCGAGGAACCTGCTGTCAGAACAAGCAGCCATCAGCCCGCGCATCGACTGTCACGCAACGTCGCGTACACACCCTCCGCTTTGACCTTTTTGGCAGATGCATCCTCTTTCTTGACATCGTCTCCATCCCTCTTCCGCTTCTTCTTGTTCTCCTCGATCACATCCCGCCACGATTTGACGATCTCCTTTGCGAGCGACGATATACCTGCGGTAGGGGACGTTCGGAGCTTGCCAATGGCCACTCCAGCTTTGGACGTCTGAGCACCGGCTGTTAGCGCACGGCGATGATCGGGTCGTTCACTTAAGCCAACTGACCCTAAGCAAGTCTTCGCTTGGCTCTACCTCCGCTTTGAGCTTTTTCAAGAGACGGATGACATCCTGCATGACAGGACATGCATCAGCCCAAGACTTCCTCGCATTCGCATCCCACTCCGGCTCACATCCGTCTTTCCTCCGGTATTGGACTCGTTCAACTCCTTGACGAGACCTGTGAGCGTAGCGACGTCCATGATGGCGATGCGACGGACAAAAGGCTGTAACAGGTCGAAAGCTGACAGCCAGACAGTTCTTTAGCCAAAGCAGGAGACTTGTAAGCTCGAAGCGATGCTGGTGACAGACCAGTCTTGGTGAGATGAATGCAGCACAACGAATGGACGAGGTCACGCCAAATGCCATGCCCCCGCGAACGAGCTTTGGCAATGCTGTTTACGTAAACGTCCTTCTCCCTAGCGATCTTTCGCCGAGACGTGCAAAAGTCCAAGCACCCGCCTTGAACAGTTCAGAATCTTTGCAGACCATCGAATTCGAGCAGTCCGACACCATGTTCCTCGCATGCCTCCGAGCCTCCTCGTCGCGAGCTCCCGCCCGTGGCGCTTCGGCGTTTTCGACCTCCTCTCGAGTTCTGGAGAAGGCTCCCCTTCGAGCGTCAGGTGAGTGCTAGGTTCCTAGGATTGCGGCGTTCGATGGCCTGGATGATGGATGGTCTGGATCGGATGCGTGGTGATCCATACACAGGCCAGGCTGACATGCCTCCATCACAGCCGAAGCCCCCACTCCTCAAGCTCTTCTCGACAAGATCGGACGTAACGCCGAGACCAAGCTGGAGGCTTATGCCGAATCATGGGACAAGCTGAACGAGGTCTGGATGAGGTCTGTCAAGCTGTACGATGTAGGACTGAGCACCAAGGAGAGGAGGTGAGGAACCGTGTCCCGAAGTACTATATATGCGGAGATCGGCTGACATTGCGACTTTTAGATACCTGGTATGTCTGGTCCAGTTGACCTGTTCCCTGCCTACTGACCGTCGACTGACCTTGTCCCTTCTAGCTGTGGGCGTTCTCGCGTTTCTCGCAGGGTAGCGAGCCCTCTACTTTCATCCGACCCCCTCGACCACCCAAGAAGTTCCGAGGGTGAGTGAGCGTGAGCTGATAAAAAGGAAGGTGTCTGACCTATCTACGCTCCTCTTGTGCTTTGCCGATTGCTCTCTCTCTCTCGTCCATGACTTGAATACGAACGCTTCACACACCAGGTGGGGACCCAAGATTCAGAACGGTGTCCGGGTCAAGCAATAAGCCAATCCATATAGTCCTTCATGCATATGATCTAGCTTTACAACCTTGTGTATCGACCCGTCCTTCGCCGTAAATGTGGAGTGTGGGAGACTGTGCAGGGCATACCATTATTCAGGATCGAGGCCGTCTGCGATGGCTGCATGGGACGAGACGACGTCAGCGTTGGTCCAAAGAGAGACGTATTGCCTAGGTACAGTTCGACCGAGAGGGGTGGTCACAGCTGGACCTGTGCTGTAGTACTGATGGCTCACCTGGTACCATGTTTACCCCCCATGCCCTTCTGAGGCTTCTTTCCATGGTTCCCTGCTATTGCTTCGCTCCCTGCGAACCCGTGGTCGGAGCGGTCTCTGTGGTACCACCCACCAACTCCTTGGTGACCCTCTCCCATTCCCCTTCGTCCTCTGCGTTCCTGGCATCCCTCAGCTTTTTGGACTCTCCCCATTTCCACATGGCCAGCTCCCTGAGGGTGTGTCCCTCGGGAGGCGCTGATCTCGGGTTGGTCTCGTTCAGGTGGAAAGCGAGGATGCCGGTGAACACGCCGAGGATGGGGTCGAGCGTGCGTGAGAGGAGGTAGGTCTTGGCCATTGCGTGGATGGGGGCTACAAGCGCAGGCAAACGAGGCGGTAGCTGAGGCAGGTCCGACAGGTCACGTATGAGCCCGGTGATGGTCACTGCTTCTATACCAAGCTGTCAACTGGCAGATCAGTCGGAATGGACCCCGGTTGGAATGGCGGATTTCCCGTTGAACGTGGTCGAAGCAGGGGACGGGGGCGATTTTAACGGGAAAGGTCGATGACGTGAGCAGCCTTTGGTTTCGCGTCTTTTGACTTTGTCTTTCGCTCCTTACAGCTGACGTGGTTGTTTCCTTTCCTTTTGACAACGTGAAGTATCCCGGTCGAACGGCTTCCTTCGGCCCACGGACTTGTGCTCAGGACCGGCTCACACAAGGGGGACCGAGATAGAGACGCTCCACACACACGGCGCTTGGACCGAACACCTCGCAACCGACACCTCTCACTTTGCTGCCCTGACCGCTGGCTTGCCACCGCAT
This sequence comes from Kwoniella sp. DSM 27419, assembly GCA_036428645.1. Lineage (NCBI taxonomy): Eukaryota > Fungi > Basidiomycota > Tremellomycetes > Tremellales > Cryptococcaceae > Kwoniella > Kwoniella sp. DSM 27419. Next base: position 181,010 of record CP144080.1, on the reverse strand, counting down.
ACCATCAGCCGCAACACGATTTGGACTGAACACTCGAGCTTGAGGTCTTGTCCGGCTCATTGGGTGACTACCGCTCGACACCCGTCCCGTCCCACTCGTTCACACTCGTCTTACGCTAGAGCGGAGGATCTGGCTGCATCATGGTCGCCACCAGGTGGGTTACACACGTAGCGGTTGTCCACATCTGGTAGAGAGCAAAGTCTTCATCTACTTACCTCTTCGTAATCTGTAGGAGTTCATCACGCCCTCCTGCGACCCCGCCGCCCAGCACATCAGAAACGGTCGAAATGACCGCGACCCTATCCAAGAATTCGGACAACGTCATCCCCACACCAGGCGGAGTGATCCACGTACGGCCCTACCGCTCGTCCTCGAACGCTCAACTCAAAGCTGTCCTCAGCTTCACGCCTAGAGTATCCTCCCTGGACAGACATAATCCCAAGTCACAATCGGACGAGTTTAGGGGGTTCTTCACACTCTTCTGGATAGGTGAGCCCTTTGTATTTTACCCGTCACCGAGACCTCTTAGCTGACGACACATATAGGCCTCGCCCTTCTCTTCTTACGGACGTCGCTGCAGTCATGGGAAGACAATCACACTCCGCTCTCCTGGACGTTCGGACGCCTGATCACAGGCGACGCACTCGTTTTGGCAATTTCTGACGGTGTCATGGTTTCGCTCATGCTTCTCTGCGTGCCCTTCGTCAAAGCGCTCCAATATCAGTACCTCAGCTACTACAACACCGGGCTGATCATCCAACATACTTTCCAATTCCTCTACCTGGCCGTCGCGGTTTGGTGGGGTTGGCATAGGCAGTGGTACTGGGTGCAGTCCGGTTTCTTGGTTCTACGTGAGTCGAGCGGGGTACACCTGTTATGCCAGTCTCAGACTGCTGATATTAGCGTATTAGACGCAATGTCATCAATGATGAAGGTGAGTATGATTCGCGCTTATCATGGTCGAGCTGACGCCGGTGACAGATGCACTCGTACATGGCTCACAATGGAATGCTCGCTACCGTCTACCTCCAGCTGCAAAAGGAAAAGGCGCAACTGGAGGACGCAATAAGGCTGGTACCTGGAGGACGCGACGCGTTGCTGGAGGAAGCCGCGAAACGAAAAGCGGAGCTGGAGGCTGCGGAAGGTTCCACTCCGATTGGCACTCCTGCCCCTGGCACACCTTTGCTCAACGCCCCGAGGGTCAGTTTTGGCGATGTTCCTGGAAGCAGTACCGGGTATGAGGATCCTGCGGCTTATACCAAGAAGCAATTGCGTGCCTTGACCGAGACGACAGGCATGGCGACCGCTTCCTCGACGTCGGCGACCGTCATTGAAGGCACGCCAGAGCCATTGGCGCCATCTGCGGAGATCAGGCAGCGTTCATCTTCGAGGAAGAAGAAACATCCGGCTACCGATGCTCTACCCGCGCCTCGTGCAGACTTGCCCCTTGGTACCTCGCTTGAGCCTTCGCATTCAACCTCGCCCCACGAGACATCCCCGCCCGACGCCCTCGCATGGTCACCCAATGAGCAGATCGCTCTGCTCGCAAGGAACATTGATGCGATGCAGGAGGAGCTCAAGTCGAATGGTGCAAAGGGCTTGATATGGCCTCAGAACGTTACCTACAAGCACTTTGTCGATTTCATGTTTTTCCCAACCTTGGTCTACCAGCTTGAGTATCCTCGAACCGAGACGTGGGTTATAGCTTCTTACTCCGAGTCTCGACCACACAGGCTGACCGTCTTTGTCGTACAGGATGCGCCCAATGGTAGTACTTGAGAAGATCGTGGCGACATTGGGGACGTTCTCCTTGATCTACACCATCACCGAGCATTATATCATGCCTGTTCTGCCCAAGCCAGGCGACTCGCTGCTCAAATCATTCATCAATCTCGCTCTGCCCATGATGGTCAACTACCTCTTGATTTTCTACATCATCTTCGAGTGCGTGTGCACCGGATTCGCCGAGCTGTCATACTTTGCGGACCGGGAGTTTTACCAGGACTGGTGGAATTCTACCTCGTGGGACCAGTTCTCCCGAAGATGGAACAAGCCGGTGCATACTTTTCTGCTTCGACACGTCTACGCTTCGACTATGTCCGGCTTGCAGCTATCCAAGACCAGCGCCGCGTTTGTGACCTTCCTGCTCTCTGCGCTGTGTCATGAGCTCGTCATGCTTGTGGTCACCAAGAAGCTCCGGCCTTATCTCTTCATGATGCAGGTAAGCTTTTGCCGCTAAACAATCGTTTTGGGGCTGACCCAAGTATATTGTATCTCTAGATGGCTCAGCTCCCCATGATAGCTCTGGGTCGACTGTCCATTGTCAAGCGCAATCGAACGATTGGCAATATCGTCTTCTGGGCCGGGTTGATGAGTGGATTCCCCTTGCTGTGAGTATCGGTCATCACAATGAGCCGGGCCTAGGCTAACGAGGACTTGTTAGGGCGATCTGCTACCTCAACTACTAAGCAAAGAATTACCAGCCCGGGTATGACACCATAGACGATAGATATAATGACATGCAAAGCATCCCTCCGCATCTTGTTGCAGCTAAAGCCTGTCCGTGGGGAAGTGCCGGCATTGCCCCGCGATCGGGATTTTCGCCGCCAGATACCGGGTCGACTTCCCCGTTGACTACCGCGGGAATGCATATGGGATTGTGTGGAAAGACTGTCCACCAGGACATTGCTCTGTTGATTAGTTTGAGGTCCTGAATCGGCTTGTGGGCATCGTCATGACGTCGAGAGCGTGTTTCCGCTGCGTGACCAGAAAGCGAAAGGTAGGTTGAGACTCAGAGGGAGGTAGTGAAGCTGACACCTGTCGTTCGACCTTTATTGCAGTGCGATCGCAAGCACCCGCAATGTAGCGTCTGTCAGCATTCTGGAGAGGCATGCGAATATCCCAGAGGCACTCAAAGAAGGTATGTGGTAGTATAATGATATGTATGGGAGGCGCAGCCGCTGACTCTGCCGATTCAGAGGACCCCTGCCGGGATATGCGCAAAAGCTGGAACGGCGGATGAGAGAGTACGAGAGAGCCCTAGCGTTTGTCTTGAGCATCCCCCTGGTCCAGGACGCACTGGAGGTGAGCGAGCGCGTACATCGGGCTGGCTAAAGGGACCGGCAAAGTACGAAGGGATGGCTGAAGCATACACCCAGGCCATACAATCCGCTCAGGAGCCCATACCGGAATTGTCGCAGGCTGCGGATTATGATCGCGAGTACGAGACTCAGCAGTGGGAGGAACGTCCCTTGACGACATTCGGTGATGTGCTGGAATGGAAGAGGAATCTACCAGGGGTCGGCCCAATACGTCAGCGGTCACCAGCACGGAGCGGATCGACCATACTGTGTGAGCTGGTCCCAGGTGCGGAAGGGAGTGGACGTGCGCTCACTGGTTTTGACCACATAGCGGATCACCTGGTACCCTATACACGGCCCAGTCAAACTCAGACTCGGCCAGAACGCCCCAGTCCGATCACAGCAACGGCAATGTCTCGCTCCAGCGGTCTGGTACCGCTAGAATCGCTGTATGACCGGAACGTCTCGCCCCGTCTCTCGGACCTTTCCGCGGGACAAGATCCGCGGGCGGTAGGCGATCAGCCTGAGGTGACTGTGCGAGATGCCTCGGCACACGACGGCCCACGGGCAGACACGGTGGGGCGATTCCTCGAGGAACCTATGCACTTCGCGCCCAGCATAGCCGTTCACGACATGACCTCTGGCACAGAGCGCATCGAACGACATCCCACCCCAGCGCACACTCAGAACTGGTCAAACATAGCTTCCAGTCTGTTCCCCCAGCTGTCCTCGGAGCGTGAAGAAACCGCCAACATCAGACCCCGACGGAAAAAGGCCAAACTGTACTGGTAGCTCTGGGACTCGCTCATGATCGCTGTATGCATGTACATAGGCTTCTTTACGGCCTTTTCAGATGACGACCTATCCTACAGATGTGACCTAAATACCCTTGGAAACCCGTTCTTTGCTTTTCGTTTGTGCGTAACCCGCGATGATACGGGTCATTGAGATTCGATAGTTTTACAGTGGTCGTACCGGGCAAGCCCCCGGAAGCCGTTTACAGCACGTATCGGAAGGAAGACTTGCCCTGAGTGGCTTCCTCGCCAGCACCGGCGGCGGCGTCTCGCTCGTCCATCTGCTTGTTGGCCCTCTTGAGGATGACTCGAAGGAGGAGGGCGAGGACGATGGAGATGACGAGCATACCGGCGTTGACGCCAAAGGCGATCGTGTACCTGGGTCCGTACTTGTGGTCGTACATGTAAGGGGACCAGATCTGGGCAAAGTTGGCGAGGGTGTTGCAGATGGCGTAGGCGGCGGCTCGCTTGCCCCTTGGGCTGGCCATGGTGGACGAGATCCAGGCGAGGGAGCAGTTGTACGAGCCGTAGACACCACCGAGCAGGAGGAAGATGGAGGCGTATCGGGGACCGAGACCGTTGACGGTGGCGCCCATGACGAAGCCGACGAGACCGAGGGCGAGACCACCGATGTAGTGGAAGCATCGTTCGCTGTTCCTGTCGGATGAGATGGAGATGACGAGGGACAGGATGGCGGCAAAGACATAAGGAGGAGCGGTCAAGAGGAGGGTCTGGATCTTGGACTTGCCAAAGGTGTTGACGACGGTTGGGATGAAAGAGGTGATGGCGGCGGCCGAGGTCTTGGTCAAGATGATAACGGCCAAGAGCCAAAGCTTGGGGTCGGCGATGGCATCCTTGAAGTTCTGCAAGGCGCTGGTCTCCTCGGCCTCCTCGCCACCGGAGGTGACCTCGAGTCGGTGTACGGCCATGGCCTTTTCTCGGAGGTTGAGCCATCGGGTGGTAGCGGGGTAGTCGGGAAGGATGAGCATGGCGAGGATGGCGACGAAGACGGTGACGGCGCCCTCGATCAGGAAGAGCCACCTAGAAAGTACGAAAAAGAAAAGCAGATTAGCAAACCGCCACTTTTGAAAACTGATTTCTTCTTCACGGTCAAACTCACCTCCACGACGACAGACCTCGCAGGTCATCCATCCCATACTGGATACCGGCAGAGATGAGACCACTGAACGCCGAGGACAGGAGGGAGCCGCAGTACATGATCGTCATTCGAAGCGCGAGCTCCTTCTTGGTGTACCATGAAGAGAGAAGGAACAGGGCTCTGTGGGGTCACGACCGGTTAGTGCTCGGCCCTCCTTGTTCTGAACAGCTCCGTGTGCTCACCCAGGGAAGTACGGCGCCTCAGCGATACCCAAGAGGAATCGGACGCCGACGAGGGCTCCGTAGTTGTGTACAGCGGCGGTAGAACCACTGATAACACCCCAGATGGCCACCCAAGCCGGGATGTAAACACTGGGCCTGACTCGAGCGAGGATCAAGTTGGAGGGGATCTGTCCGAGAATGTATCCAACGAAGAGGACCGATATTGCCACGTTGAAATTATTGCCCTTCAAGCCGAGGTCCTTCTCGATACCTTGGACCCGGGCGGCACTGAGGAGGCGGGCAGAGGGGTCAGCGGTCTTGACCAGCTTCGGGAATCGGGAAAGTGGAAAAGTGCCACACTCACGCGAGGGCGTTTCGATCGAGGTAGTTCAGGATGATCAGGATGAACAGCATGGGCATGAGTCGGAGATCGATCTGTAGCGAGGAGTCAGCGCCTGCGCTGCGATGGGGCGGGGGTTCCGCGAACCCACCTTCCACAGAACCCTTCGTTGGATCCGGGCGTACTCTGCCGGGTCGAGGTTCCTCACCACCTCGATCTCCCTTCGGAGGGGTGTGAGGTTGTCGTCCTCAGTCTCGTCATTCTGGATCTTCTCGATAAAGTCCTGCTCTGGCTTCTCAAAGTCGGCGCGTAGGTCGAGGTTGGCGGCCATTGTGATAGTGTGTGATGGCTGGATGTGGTGGGGATGGGGGAAAGAAATGGAGGCTCCACGGGGTCGATCTATATATACACGACGATGGTCAGACATGGTCTGCAGCAGACTGCAGCGTTCGGCGGCCAGGCCACCGTTGGGGGTTTGGGCGGGAAACGTTAGACCGCCAAAGAGTTGAAAAGACTCACATGCTCGACGTGTTTTCCCTGGACCGTCGACTGCCGAGATTCCAGACCGTGGCACTGGGATGTTTCCCGCCGATTGCCTCGGGGTAGGGGGCCACGAGCCACTGGAAGGCCGACTATTTCAGGAGCCGCCAAGACGCCGAGAGGCGTAATCCGACCGGGAAGTCACCTGGGCCAAGCAAGCCCGCTCGGGATTCGAAATGTCCCGCGGGAAACGTTGCTCCGCCTCCGGCGGTTTATGTGGAGAGTTCTGGGGGAATATCCCGCATTGCTCTGTGGAGGTGTTGGTGACCCCGGTTCTATGCGTGATGGGCGTGAGAGAGGACTCGTCGTGATGCGGTATATGTCTGGTTCCAGGTCTACCTAGATGGATCCCCTTACACGTTCGTGACAGGCCTTACACGACTCAAGCGCAAATACTATCCAAATCACCCTTACACTCACTCAGATATCTCAAAGCGAATTTCATTATGAGCAGCGGTCGGAAAGGCACAGTGACCCCATACCAGTCTCTCTTCGCCGGCGTGGTAGCCGGAGCGGTCGAGGGAGCGGTCACATATCCGACAGAGTACATCAAGACTCGGGCTCAATTCGGCAGGGGCGGCCCTGCTGGAACCTCTGGAGCACAGGTCAGTCCGCCACCACAAGTCTGGGTCGGTACAAGTAATGGCTGCTAAACCGCTCCAGCCTTCGATGTGGAATATGGCCAAGGAGACGGTACGATCTCGCGGTGTTCAAGGCTTGTACAAGGGAGCGGGAGCTCTGATAACGGGGAATGGAGTGAAAGCCGGGGTTCGGTTCCTCTCTTATGACTCGATCAAGGCGCAGTTGAAGGATCGAAATGTGAGTCTTCATATCCGGAATACTGCTACGAACAACACGGCTGACTGATGCTTGTGCGATAGGGCCATTTGACATCCGGCAGGACTGTTGTTGCTGGTTTACTGGCAGGAGTCGCCGAGGCAGTCGTGGCCGTGACACCGTCAGAGACAATTAAGTGAGAAGAGGCGTTATAGCGCGAACTGTGCCGAAGACTGACTCTGACTCCTTTAGAACCAAGATGATCCAGGATGCTTCGTCCGCGGCGCCAAAGTACAAGTCTACCCTAACCGGCACGATAGACATCTGCCGAACAGAAGGCTTCAGAGGCCTCTATCGAGGTGTCTTCCCAACCGTACGTCGACACGTACCTCACCCTTGACTCCAGCGCGATATTGACCTTTCTTTGCAGGCGATGAAGCAATCTGCCAACTCTGCAGTACGGTTCACGTCGTACTCTGCGCTACAAAACTTTGCCACGAAGCTCCTTGCTCCACCCTCGGGTAAGCTGGGACCGCAACATACCTTTTCGCTTGGCGCCATCGCGGGATTAATAACAGTCTGTGAGTGCATTTGCCGGGTCAGGCGTGCGCGACGCTGAGTTCTGTTATAGACGCTACTATGCCTTTCGACAACGTCAAGACGAGGATGCAGACGAAAGGTGCCGAGCTCGTGTATGGCAACAGCTTCAAATGTCTCGACAAGGTCGGTGCGGTCGATTACCCTCCCGGATGACCTGCTTACCTAGTGTGCCCCTCAGATCGTCCGGCAAGAAGGTGTGACCGCTCTATGGGCCGGAACCAGTCCACGACTAGCACGACTTATGGTGAGTGTGGCCGACCTTGACCTCGTGCAATCGTAGATCGTATAGCTTACACAAACACATGTCCAGCTGAGCGGTGGAATCATCTTCACGGTGTATGAGCAGGTGATCGAGTTGTTTTAGACCATTAGAAATCCGGCGCCGGTCGGCATGTACTCGCAGTGTACCAGTATCCACCTTTGTAGTTGCCGATGTGATCGGTCCCTGATCCAGGACATCCACGGCATCGGTCCGAAGTCACAAAAAGTTGTGGGGAATACTTTTCCCGCCTGTGGATCGTGGTGGATGTCATGCATATATCGATGATCCAGACGATCATGAGCAAGAGCCAGACGCGAAGTGGTCATCGGCCGATGGTCAATTGTGCTGTCAGAGTGAGACATGAGTACTCCTGGCTCGACCGCCGACACGCCGTATGAGAAAGGGAGATTCTACATCGGACCGGTGAGTCTCGCGAGCGCCGCAACCGTTGTCAATGGTCGACGCGCAGCTGATCAGCGACGACCCATAGAACGGCTCACCCAGGTTCATTGGTTCGGCTTCAGGGGTATTTCTCGCAGAGAAGCTTCGACAGATCATCGCCTCCAGCACTTCCTTGCCCATCGAGGACGTGTTTGTGCAGCGCAATGAGACCATCGAACCTGCAGAATGGCGGTCTCGAGTTGGCGACGTGGCGTCGGCTGGGACAATCAAAGGCGACTACCGAAATCCAGTACCGTTCGAGGCCGCAGCCGGTGCTGCCACCAGCCCAGAGTACAACCATCAGCATCGCGATCGGTACACCGATTACACGCTGAGTCACGAGTGGTTCCGCTCGAACGCTGACATGGTGTCAACGCGCATGGACATGTACTTTGAGATGTGGCACCCGCTCTTCCCGTTCCTAGACGGTCAGCAGGTGGTCGAACAGCTCGACAGGTACGCCGCCGCGCAGACGTCCATAGATGGCTACCAAACGACAGAACAACCCGAGCATGATTTGGTCCTCAGCACCATACTCCACTGCATATTCTGCATCACCCAGTCGGACGATCTCAACTCGCCAAACAGGCCATACCCGATGATCTTGCCGCCTCCGGACGCCTTTATCCTCGCCAGCTTGATATGTTCAGCATTGGAGGAAGCCAAGATTGGCGACCTGTTCGCGATACAAGGACTGCTATGCCTGCAGCTGTATCTCTGGACCGAGAAGAAGTATCGACCGGCTTCCCATCTCGGAGGAATGATTACCAGTGAGTAGGGCGGCCGTGACTGTGCCAGGCGCTGATCCGGTGACACGCAGAAATCGCCCTAGCCCATGGACTACATCGGTGCCCTTTTCGCCATACCCAAATTTTCCCCACGTCACACGAGCGCAACATGCGGAAACGGGTGTTCTTCTCCATTTACACCTTGGAACGACTACTAGCCGCCGACTTTGGCATCCCCCTCATCCTGAGCGACACCGACATCGACGTGTGCGACCCGACAGAGGAGGAAGTCCACGGTGTATCTGAGCACGAATTTGCTTTAGGCAAGAGAAAGAGGGAAGAAGGGGATACCGCATCGTTCCTCCCTAGCAGCCAGAGTCCAGAGGACTACGCAACTTCGCTACTAGGTTCAAGACCACTGGACCAGCCTGTTGATGTCCACCGCGACAGACCTCTGCCGATCCAGCGCCTCGGACCTATGAGCGCCTTGACCAAAGTCGCCAGGATGGTCGGTCAGGCGATGGAGGCGTTCAACAAGAGCAGAAGGCACAGATCCGAGCGTGAGTTCGAGCACGGAGGTCTGCCTTAGACCAAGCTGATCTCACTGAGCAGCTCGAGGTGTCATCATTCTGAAGACGGCGCTGGATAAATGGTGGAACGAGCTAGGGATAGAGTTTGCCGAAGGGGACGAATCAGAGGTTGGTCAAGCTGCTGTACATCGAGTGGATCGAGCTGAATATCAGCTGCATAGGACGAAGACGTTCGAGGCATACCTTACCGATACCATACCCTCTTCACCTGCCTGAGACACTTCCACAAGATCAACCTACACAGACCGTCCATCGCCCTCTGCTCCTCGAGCGATCCCGAAGAACACAACGCCGCCTTGGAATCATCCGTCAACTCTGCCCGAACGATCCTAGCCAAGCTCAGCAAGGAGCTGGAGAAACTTCAGGGCATCGTCTGGTGGCCTGCGTACGTGGACATGGTCTTCTTCAGCACCTTGATCCTGGTGTTCGCCATCAAGAGGAATCCCAAGGGCTACGCGAGGTGAGTGACGGCTTCGTTGTCAGGTGTAGGAGGCTGAAATGGGCTCTGGCAGACTGAAGAAGGACCTCAAAAAGGCAGACAAGACCATCGACCGACTGGCTGTTCGTTGGCCAAAGGCCGCCAGCCCATTTGTCCGAGTCATCCAGCACATGACCAGGACAGTGGCTTCTCCACCGGTGAGCACGCAGCTAGGGATATCCCGAAACATGGAAACGAGCTGACGTTCGCCACAGAAACCCGTTGCATCCTCCACGTCGTCCGAAGCTACCGGTACTTCAACGCCTCTCCCCATGCCGACGGATATCAACTTTGACATCAATGAGCTGTTCGTCAATAACGGCTTCGACGACCTGTTCTCATTCGAGTCGGGCTGGCCCACAAGCTTTGCTTCGTGAGGGCTCCCGGAGCCGAGAACACTCGCTATCTCGATGGTGCCAACTCGAGCCGGAGGTACTGCGTTCGAAGTCAACGCGTATCGCTGGTCCCCGACATATCAACGCTCGCTGGCATCCATACAAGTGCACCTGTCTTCTATAACAAGGCACAGCAAGACACTTCGTGGCGCCATCACGGCGTAGTCCCGCTTGTCGGCGATTACTCGGTTGCTTGGGTACAAAGTCGTCGCGCTCACTCGAGGAGACTTGCATCGCCCCTCGGGCCCGCCCTCATGTCCACGATTAACACAATACTCTGTACACCTTATGTCACCTTGTCACGCATTTCGCGATTCCTCACCAGGAGATAGCTGCGCTCATGCTGATGGCAGGCACTGAGGTAGGATCCTCGTGGCTTTGTACGGAACCAGCACTGGATGTGAACCTCGCCATGAGCTCGTATGCTCTTGCTCGCTTGCATCATTACGTCCAATAGTTTGGCCAGACAGATGGCTCATTCCCGCCATGCTGATCGAAAGCCACCGCCGCCACTAAACTGTATCGATGAATTTGATCCCGTCCATCATCCCATCTTGTTGCTCTCCCTCAGACCGAAGGGTGTGACGAACGCGTTTACTACCTGGTTCATGGTTGAACCCCAACCCAGCTTGAGTATCATACCTAGTGCATACCGCCCAACGAGTACGGCTCGGACCCTCAGGATCCCGGCCCACGCGTATTCAGACGCGTACGAGCCGGTCAAGCGGGGATTAAGCATAACATAGACGGCTTGAGACACCTCGGCCAGTCGGATTTGGGACCCTAGTGGTACATTTAGACAAGCAACTGGCGGGGTCTTGATCATCTTGTGGTCACCGCCGATCACTGTACAGCCAACCGCCGAGATGGAGCAGTATAACGACGCTTTCGCCGACACGAAGCGGTCTGCGGACGTGGACGAGAACAGCTACAGGTCACGGCAGTATTGTGAGTGACGATCGATGTCGTGGAACGCCCTCTAGGTGTTGAATCCCAGCACACGTAGCCCAAGATCAACATCCTCCTTCCCCCAACAAGCCGCCCTTGGCTCACGCGTCATCGTCAACCTCCAACACAACGGCCAGCTCGTACTCGTACGACAGTCGGACCCAGGCTGAAAACAGCGTACAGTCTCGACCTAGTCTTAGCGATGATAGGCGTATCTCGTCGGGACTGGGAGGTGGGATGGGAAGCCTGGGAAGTATCAAGGCCGTCGGTCAGGAGGATGTCATCCCTGTGGGCTTTGACGAGGGTATACTGCGAGGGTTGTGCGATCTGGACGTGAGTTCTGCCCTGCCGTTTGCACTCTAGCCTGGCCGGGACTAACGTTCGTGTCCACTCACCGTAGTGTGCGTTACCCCTCCTTGCCGATCGTATAAAGCAAAGCATAGCATCTTGCAAGGTGAGCGGCTAGTCGTCTCGTCCACCTTTCACGTCAGAATGCCAGGCTGACACTGCCGCCTCTAGCAAGTCGCGGTATTCTTCCGCTCTCGCGCCGAGATCGAAGAAAAGTATGCGCGCTCCCTCACCGAGCTGTGTCGTACCACCGGGGATGTGTATGCTCGGGCGGACTGCAAGGCTGGAACGTTTGTTGCCGCCTATCAAGGTGGCCTGAAGCTACAGGAGCAGTTGGCTACAAACCGTATCCGCTTTTCACAGCGGTTGAACGAGATGAGCGATGAGCTGCTGAGCTTGGCCAGAGAAGGCGAAAAGATGCGCAAGATCGTGAGCTATAGTTTGGGCTTTCGGTCGATCAGCGACCAGATCCATGGCGTGATGGTGCTGAGGCGTTCCTTGCAGCACAAAGACAATGGAGCGCGTTATCAAGGCATCTTGCAAGAGTCCGAACAGGTCATGGACAAGGCCAAGAACCGGTTCGACGCGACTGCCGAGGAGCTCGAGCGGCTACTCGTGGCCAAGGAGGGCGAATCGTTCAAGGACGCAGGCATGCGTTCCTCCGCTTCCACCTCGTCTGCCAATAACGGAGCCGGAGGATCCCACGCCGGCAGCAGTCACGGAGGTGGCAAGAGGGCGCTCGGGAAGGCCATGACCAAAGGCGGACTGCTGTTCAAAGGCAAAGGTGCTGGATCGATGGCTAGGCAAGAGGACGACGTCCGGGCCAGGATGGCACAGTCTAGCGAAACTTTCAGAAAGGCTGTTCTGGAAAGTCAAGCTTTACGACAGGAGTACTTTAATTTCCAGCTGCCAAAGATCCTTCGGGTGAGTTCCGGCTTGCACAACTTAGGGGTCCTCCGCCTGGTTCCGGGCTAACACCGTCGCTCAAGCTACTGAAAGAATGTGCGGATGAATTGGATCTGGGTACTCAGTACCACCTCACAAGATATGCGTTCCTGTACGAGTCTACCCTTGTGGCCGATGGCACCACGCTCAACCCCATGAGCGCGGCGGACGAGGGTGAGTCGGTGGTTGATCTGCAGATAACCAGAAGGGGAGCTGATTGCGGATCGGCTCTACAGGACCTGGCCTGAAGACCATCTTCGAGAGCATTGATAACAGGACAGACTTCAAGTCGTACATGCAGAATTATGCTGTGGCTCGTGGAACGCCCCGCGGACCGCGACGGGAGGGACCGTATGAGGAAGGCTTCGTAGGTGGCACAAGTGTGATGTTCAGCGGCACTTGGCTGATGAGCATGACATCTCAGCTCCCACCTCTACCCCCACATATCCAGGCTGGCGCACCTCAGATCAGCTCGCCCATCCCTTCAGCTGCTCCACCCCAAGGAGCGCACACCTCACAAATGTCTATTGGCTCAGCGACGGCCGCTGTCTCGTCCAACGCCAACGGCATTACTCATCAGCAACCCCATCCGGCCCCGATGCAAAATCAAATGCAGCACGATCAGGGATCATCCGAAGGATGGGTCGCTCCTGGAATACCTGCCGCCTCTGGCGCTACGTTTGGCGTGGACCTTGGCGAACAGCTTGCGAGGGATTCGATGGAGGTGCCAAAGGTGGTCGAGAAGTGTGCGCAGGCCATCGAGGCGTATGGTAGGTTGCACTCTATTTCGTAAGGAAGGGGATTGCTACTTTGGTGCTAACGCGTCGGGTCATGTCAGGCCTCGAGTCTGTGGGTATATATCGACTGTCTGGTACCACGTCGAGGGTGCAAGCACTGAAGAACGCGCTGGATAAAGGTGGGCACACAGTGGCACAGGTGACATACTCCTCAGCATGAAGACTGACAAAGATGCCTGTCCAGACGTCGACTCGGTCGATGTGTTGTCTGATGAGTGGAGTGCCGATATCAACGTCGTATCAGGAGTGCTCAAGCTCTGGTTCAGGGAACTGCCAGAACCGCTCTTGACCTATGGCTTGTATCACTCGTTCATCGAAGCTGCTCGTGAGTGTGACACGCTACCTGGGACATACTTGCACCTGGAAACATGCAATGCTTGCCGGTACTGACTTCAGACTAGGGTACGAGAACGACAGGCTGCGCCATATCAGACTGCACGAGCAGGTCAACGAGCTGCCGGATCCTAATTACGCCACCCTGAAGTTCTTCATGGGTCACCTGGATCGGTACGTCAGCTTGCAGGTGGACGTGCTACTGACAAGCTCTTGGTAGGGTGAGGAGGAACGAGTCTGTTAATCAGATGTCGGTATCGAATCTGAGTATTGTGTTTGGACCGACGCTGCTTGGCGCGCCCCCTGAGGAAGGTGGACTGAACCTGGAGCACATGAGCTTCCAGTGTAAGGTGGGTCGTGATCAGGTCGATGTGGAGAAGGTGGGCTAGGCGCTGATCTGAGTCTGCTTCCAGGCGATCGAGACTATACTGCTCAAGTACAGTGAGATTTTTGTGGAGGAGGCGGATGATGGCGCTGGCGATCAGAGCCAGGATCAGCCTGAGGAGCAGTAGCGGGTGATGTATCGCTTGATGCGATGACTGATTAGTCGGGATTTGGGTAGATATCTACTGTTGATTGTGATTACGGATGATGGATGTTGTCTTGTCAGAGCCAGTACAAGGTTGGTGGGATGAGCTGGGTATCAACGCGGGTCGCGGAGGCAGTGGGCATCAGCGAGTGTCACCGGATCGCCTCATAGACTTGCTGGCCGTTTAGCGATACAAAATGCAGACGCAACGCAGATCACACCCGGTCAACACGATTCCATCGATGTTTACAAGATCATCTATGGCCGCTGTCGGCTCGGACCCCTTCAACCTTTTTGCTGTATTTTGTTCGCGTCACGTGTGCTGGTTCAAGACACGCTTAGGGCTTGAGGGAGGCGGGGAAAGTACCGGCCTCGATCTGCTCGTCCCACTTGGCGACCCACTCGTCTGGGTGAGGTGGGGCATCAGCTCTGGCTCTCATCCTGCGCAGCCCGCCGCCACGTCCATCTTGACGTTCGGGTAGAATCGATGCCGTCGGTTCGCAGAAGAGACACTCACTGGGGCAGAGCGACTTGAAGGCCTTCTTGAACTGCTGGCACGGGGCAAAGTCTTCTCCCTTGGCGTTGACGCACTTGTGGAAGTCGACAAAGTTTTGCTGCGGGCGGAGGGTGGAGTCAGCGAAGGTTACAGAGACAACTAAGCATGTCGTTATGGGGTGAATTTGTGGTTGGACACGGGGGGTTAGGTGACAAGGGGAGCAAGAAGCAGAGAGCGGACTCACCCAGCTGTGCGAGAAAGGAAACCAGAGGGTGTCAGTGTGCGTCACCGTCATGCGAACTTGTTAATGCCCAGTACGCGGGGCGGACACGTACCAGTGCTTGGTCTGGTTCTGGTTGGGGAATCGGGCGCTGTAGAGATGTCAGTGAATGCGCTTTTGGTGAGATCGCGCTGGCATACTCACTCGAAGCCAGCAGTCTGGAGCTGTACGAGCCGAGCAGGATGGCATTGTCAGCGTCATCCCTGGATCATGCCCCTTCTCTACGCCGATCCATTCCATCTCCAGCTCCCCTCCATATCTCAGAACGACCCCATCTGATCTGATCTCTTGACCACTCGCAAAATCGACACCGTCGCTTACCATATAAGTCCTGCGAAGGAACGGTCAGTCATGCTCAACTACACCACCACCCGGTCACCCACTTGTCCTCGGCCATTGTGAATGGTGTTGTGCGTCGATTGAGCAATGTACAGACGAGAGTCAGTTGTGGATGGAAGCCGAGTAATGGCTCGTGTATCGATGCTTGCTGGTTGGTTGAAATCGGTGTTACGCTCGGAATGGACCGGAATCATTCCATGCCACGTGCAAGTGGCGATTGCCGCGGGTGGGTGGGTGGGTGAGTGAGCGGGTGACCGTGGTTGAGTCATCTGAAAGTCGAGGTGGGATCTATTGGTACATGCATCGGATCACCTTACCTCTGTGTACACACCGACATGTCACGCCAGCTCGACAACGACAACCCGACCATCTTTGCGCCTACGGGCAGCACGACCAGCAAGAGGCTGGGCAAGGGCAAGTCGGCCCTTTGGGCAGAGGAAGCGCTGGATGACGAGGGGTATTCTTCTGCCGGAGAAGGGTCTGGTTCTGGAGACGAGCGAGAGGCGATCGATGCGGAAGAGGTGTATGGTGAGTGACGCGTATCATTTGCGTCTTGACTCTATTTTCTGACCAACACTACCACCCCAGACCTCCTTCGATCCATTACCGACCCAGAACACCCCGTCTCGCTCGAGGCCCTGCGCGTGGTCAACCCAGACGATATCCACGTAGCGGGCAATCGGGTACTGGTCTACCTGACCCCCACCATCCCTCACTGCTCCATGTCTACCCTGATCGGTCTCTCGCTCCGCGTACGACTGCTCCGGGCCCTGCCACCTAGGTACCGAGTGGACATCCGCATCAAGGCGGGCAGTCACCAGAGCGAACATGCCGTCAACAAGCAACTGAATGACAAGGAACGGGTGCAAGCTGCGCTGGAGAACAAGCACCTGCTCAGTGTGGTCGAAGGATGCCTGGCCACTGCTGGCAAGAGGGGGGCTTGAGCGTGGCAGCCTCTGCAAGCCAAACCTGTTGTAAAGCTACGTACCCGTGTATCAAACCAGCACATTCATCATTCATGCATTGTATCGTCAAATCATCGGATCGTCGTCATGAGCCATAACACATCGTTCACGCAGAGGACCGCTCGGTCCACCTTCTCTCGCCCCCATGCACAGCCTAAATCATGCCACCCCGCAGCACATCCCCCTTGACATCCTCGTTCCGCCTCCGATCATCCACAATCTCTCCGACGACCTCCCTCACCCATCTCTCGGCCAAGCCCCCCAACATCCCGGACCACCCTTCAGACCGCTTGGCCACCGTCATCGGGTCAAATTCCACCTCTTCTCTCCTGCTCGAGCTGGTACTGGCATTGAGGCCAGGCCTGGGCGAGCGGCGTGTAACCGAAGAAGTCAAGGAAGCCGTGCTGCTGGCCACCGACGTACCAGCAGGCGAGGGCGACGGCAGCGGCATCAGGCTAGATGTTGTAGAGGTGGTGACCATCGTCACGGGCAGCTGATACCTATGGCGCAGAGCGCTACATCGAGGTGATCGCTATCAGCTTTTGACCCTTCAGGCCGGCATCGCACAACAGCCAAACTCACGCGCCCCAGCATGTCAAGTTGCCGACCTTTCTAAAGGTCCACTCCGTCTCTCGCTTCCTCCCTTCCTCAGTCTCGTTCGAAGTCGTGTCAACGCCTCCGACGCATGATGAAAGGGTATCATGGACATCAGAGTCGGGGATCAAACCCCATGGCCTGGATGACTGAAGCAGGGCGGCATTGTACGCGTGGATGAGGAGGTAGCCGTCACTGTGACGCCCGATCAGCGTTAGCAGCGGTCCTGAGCCAAGTCAATGTCCTCACGAGAGTGATGAAAGAAATAGGTCGGCGAAATTGTCCGATCCCGGCGGTGGCAGTCGTAGTGCCAGATCGATAGGGAGGTGAGACAGCAGGAAAGAATGCACGCGTTCTGTGCGGTAGTCAGCCTGGATACGGGTATCGCAGTCGACCCAGTCCACTCACCCAGCTCTCGTCCATCCCAACCTTCCTCCCTTGCCCAGTCCTCCAGCTCCTCGATATCCCCAGTATTGGCAAACGCGAAGAGTCCCTCCACCACGGCAACCCACTTGCCCATCCCTTCTCTCGTCACTCTGGCTTCCCGCTCCCATTCCCCATCATCAAGCACACGATACTCCCTCTTCTCAGCCACGATTCTCTCCTCCCACGTTGAGGCGTGCTTGTCGGTCTCACTGTTGTACTGTGCCATGGCATTCAGGTTAAACAAGTCGTCCTCGTCGGAATCGTAGTATCCGTCCGCCAAGCTTTGCGAGGCGGACTCAAAGACGCCGCTAGAGGGTGACGGTCTGTGCCCGTGTAATGATGCGTCGCCCGTCGACTCGCTGGTGCTCGAGGCGGAACCCAGCGCTGACTTTGGGCGGAGATAGTCGGAAGCCTCGACGCCGACCCGCAGGCGTTCCTCCAGCGCTCGCAAGGAGGTTAAGACTTCCAACGCAGCCTTACGCAGCTCGGCTAGGTGATCGCCTGTCCCAGAACCTGCAATGAGCTCTGTTCCTAAGCTGGTCTTCCTCTCGGATAATTGTCCCCCTGAGACGGTCCGAAGAGGAGGTGTACCGGCAGGTCGGGATGGAGTCGACAGGCTCGATCGCAGTTTACCGGCTCCGCCGAGCCTGATAGGTAGAGAGCCAGACACCTTTCTGCTCCCCGGCGAGTGTGAGATGGACAGCGCGAGGGATCGGATCCGCCTGATGGACTGGGCTGTGCTGACCAGAGCAGAGTGAATGTCCTCGGATGATCTGTACTCGCCGGCTTCCTCGGTAAGACTGAGCGGGAAGTACAGGGACTTGCTCGATGGGAGTGCGCCGGTCGGCGAGGTGGGTATGGACAAGCCCCAGATCCCCCTGACGGTGGATACTATACCGCGAGCCTCCGCCCTTGCAGACTCGGCATCCACTCGGGCCAGCTCGACCTCTTTCCAGGGTTTCCTAGCTCCGGTCGACCTTCCTGCCAGACGAGGCGGTCGATTCTCCTCCTGTCCAGTTATGTCCCCCTCGTCCTCTTCACCAAAGGCACCGAGCCCCCCTGAGGTCCCTTTCACGCCCACTCCGGCACCTGCACGATGTTCCACGAGTCCCCCACGGGCAAAGTGAAGCTGTAGATCGCGTATGGAGCCGAGCATTTGCACCGACTCGCGCTTGGCGGCTGATCGGGAGATGTGTCTGAATCGGGGATTCTGCAGCGGGGCAACGGGCAAGGCTGGCATGGTGGGTGCAGCCTGGGATTCTGAAGTGGACGAACTTGCCACTGACCGGGGGCGAGGTTCCATGATGCCGAGCTGCGTGCCGGTGCTGCCTTGATAGAGAAGTCCGTACTGCACTATCAGATTGAATACGCTTGCTATTTGTTGCCTAGTTCCCAGGGTGGAATAGAAGTGAAGGCAACCGTGGCTTGAGTACCAAGTGAATCGTTGCTGTCGATTGTCTTTGACTTTTGTCGCAGGACGCGAAGACACGCTGCAGCCCACGCGTCATCCCCGTCGCGTGGTGCACCCCCGTGACTCCCACGTGGTTACCATTCAGGCGGTCAATGCCCGGGCTGATGACACCCGTTACTGCTCGGTGACCGATCTAATCGTCACTCGGCTATTGGCCATCTCACTGCTCGGCCTCCTCTCGGCCACACCTGCAGCACTTGGCTATCCGCTATCCCACGAACCGTGGTGTGTCAAGCGACACGTCGACACCACCGCCGTCTTCACACGCACTGCAGTCGACGACACGCATTCGCTCGGCGTCTCGCATAGCACCACAGCTCGGCTTGGACCATCCGCCACGCCTGGTATAGCGTATAAACACACCTCGATCGATTCAAAGTCGATCTCGGCCATCCTTCGCCTTATCCGCACGACTGATTTCAGCCCATCAAAGCATACCTACCATGGAATCACTCAAGCAGACCTTTGAGGGTCTCCCGCTTCTACCTGCCTTTGCTCAGTCGTCTTCCTCCGCCTTCATCGCCATCTACACCCTCGAGGCGATCGGACTGTTTCTCTTCTTGACCTATGTCTACGCTTACCCCATGAGGGAGTACACTCTCCCGTACAGGAATCTGCGTGGTAAGTGGCCTCAATGAGACTGCGTGTAGTCCGCGAGTAGCACGCTGACCTCTCGCACAGGCCCGCAAGGCGGCTCGTTCCTCTGGGGCCAGATCCGCAACTTCATCCGCGCACCTCCCAATGCGCTACACGGCGAGTGGATCAAGGTCTACGGCCCGACCTTCCGGTACAAGGTCCTCCTGGGCATGAACAGGTTCTTCACCTCGGATCCGGTCGCGCTCAACTATATCCTCGGTCACTCGGACTTGTTCCCAAAGCCGGAGCAGACGAGAAAGGGCATGGCTGATATGCTCGGCAATGGTGTGCTGGTCGCGGGTGAGTTGGTGTGAGCCAGACGACGGCTGTCTGGGTGCTCTCACGGTACGAACCGGCCGCTTTCTTTGCATCAAGCTGACAAGCTTGGGCTCTCCCAGAGGGTCCCGATCACCGTCGCCAGCGTAAAGTCCTGAACCCATCGTTCAGCCCCGCCGCGATCCGCGGCATGGTCCCGATCTTCTACGACAAGGCCTATGAACTCCGCGACAAGTTCCTCTCCTTGGTCGAGGGCGACCTCCCATCCGACCAGCCCGCCAGCATCACCCCGCCGATCGAGATGGACGTCGTGCCCGGAGCCAAGAAGATCGACGTTCTCTCGTGGCTTGGCAAGGCCACGCTGGATATCATCGGCTTGGCCGGGTTCAACTACGATTTCCGCGCTCTCGAGGATCCCAACGAGCCTCTCAACGAAGCTTACAGGAACATGTTTGCCGCTGGACTCGAGTTCAACCTCGGAGCTATCCTCCAAGCGTTGATCCCTGTCCTCAGAGCCATCGTGAGTTCCGACGCTCAGCTCGTCCCGCTTGCGTCGCTGACTCCAGCTGTCACAGCCCACCAAGCGTATCAGGACGGTCAAAGAGAGTACAGACGTCACCAAGCGCATCGGTCGGGTATGTTTATGCTTTCCGCCCTGACAAACGCTTCTTTCCGCAACTGATCACAACAACCTTCAGCGCCTCATCGAGGACAAGAAAAAGGCCATCGCGGCGGCTCACGCGGGCGGTCTCGAGAAGAACGAAGATATCGGGAATGATCTGCTGTCGATCTTGAGTGAGTGCCGGGTCGCAATCTCCTAGGCTGTGCAGAAAGGGACCCGCGCTGACGCCATGACAGTCCGAGCGAACATGGCCGCCGATCTTCGCGCCGACCAAAAGATGTCGGATGATGAGGTCCTGGCGCAGATCACGACGTTTGTGAGTGGGATGCAGGACCTGGACGTCATAGCCCCAGCTCATGTGGCGCCTCTTTTCAGATGCTCGCAGGCAATGAGACCTCTTCGACTGCCTTGACCTGGATCTTGTACTGCTTGGCTCAGAACCCAGAGTCACAGAAAAGGTTAAGGGACGAATGTATGGCGGTGGCGGACGAACGACCTTCTCTGTGAGTGGCACGGCTGGAGCCTGGCGATCATGCCAGCAGGTGATTGACTCCGGCATCTCCCTAGCGAAACCCTCAACTCGCTCACTTACATGGACGCCGTGATCCGCGAGGTGCTTCGACTCAATCCTCCCGCTCCGGCCACCATGCGAGAGGCCGCCCAGGACTCGGTTATCCCGCTCGGGACGCCTGTCAAGGGTCGAGATGGTCAGATGATCGACAGCGTGAGGTTGAGAAAGGGCACGGCGATGATGATCCGTGGGTGACGCAGAAATCAAGATGAACGGGGGGGCCCAGCTGACGCGATCCCAGCCATCATGAACGTGAACACCTCGCCCCATATCTGGGGTGACGACGCGGCCGAGTACAATCCCGACCGGTTCCTCAAGGCCGATAACGAGGCCAGCACCACTGCCAACGCGGTGCCCGGGGTGTGGGGGAACCTGCTCACGTTCCTGGGCGGGACGAGGAACTGCATCGGTTACAGGTTTGCCTTGGCAGAGATCAAGGCGATTCTGTTTGTCCTGATCCGGGGGCTTGAATTTGACGAGCTGCCCAGCAAGCCCGTGGTGGAGAGGAAGGCGAGGTGAGTCACGTCGCGGGGCATGAAGGGTCGTCAAGATGGAGCTGACTCTGCATGTCAGTATCGTGATGCGCCCTCGGATCGTGGGCGAGGAGAAGGCGGGTTTGCAGATGCCTCTACTGGTCAGGCCGTTGTCGAGCGAGTAGTCTGCGGTTGGCAAAAGAATGCTTGTGATTTTCAACAACACCCTTGATACCTGCTGTCTACCTTGTATGCCATACACGTATGATTCGACGTACACGCAGCAACCATGCTCGAATGCTTGTCCGCCCTGCGACCGATTAAGCATGTCCAGACGATCCCCCTGTCTTACGGTAGATGACCCATCGTCAACCTTACGACGTCCAAAGCCCGTCGCCGCTGTGGTGCACGTCGACGACGGGGCAAGGGAGGGAAAACCCTGACGGAGGCGCGACTTTGACTTTTGATTTCTTTTCCGACCGAGGGAGAAGGGGGTTGCTCGTTCCAGGGTATATAGTTGGACCAGCACAGCCTTATATAGACCCGTGGGCGTCAGAGGATACTGGGGCAGTCCGACTGGAAGGACAGACTACATCCGACTGCATACGACCCGGTAGCGAGTATTGACTATAATCAACGGTAAGGTCAACCCACAGTCCACGCGTCACTCGATCACGCTCAACGAGACATAGGGTCTTGATATTCTATCTTCATTCATTCATTCGTCAAGCCAGCCTCAGCTCGCTCCCAGCTCTGTTCCAGAACACCACCACCACGGCGGATCGCTGTCTCGACGCCGGGTCGACGCCTCGTGCTACCCCTTCGCGTCCGACCCTGTTTCACAGTAGAGATCAGAGCCCTTTAGGCCGCATCAGTCAGTGGCCGGCTCACCGACCGCGCTACGAGTGGTACCTCTGGCCTCGCTTGACACGGCAGGGCCCAACGCTCAGTACAGGGCGACATCCTCAACTCCTCATCCACGACTGAGCGAAATCAAATATTCGCGGCCAAGTCATCCCACTCAGCATGTCCGAGCCCGCAGCATCTGTCACCATGTCGCCATCGTCCACGCTTGTGTCAACGTCAGCATCGCAAGCGACACCAACTCCACTGGCGAGCTCTGGCGAGATCAGTCCCAGAGCTTCCACCCCTCGGGGGATGCTACACAACCACTCGGACCGCGAGAAGGAGAGGGAGAAAGGGTTGATGCTGCCTCCGCCTATCCCAGTCAAAGAGGTGTCGCCTGCGTGAGTGATACGTTCCGAGTCTTCTGCCGACCTCAGTGGCTGGCCACGAGCGGGCCACCGCTCTCGCTTCGTGGAAGCGTGCGACGTGCTGCATGACGACACGCTCAGCCGTCCATCGTCACGGATACCCGCTGACACTGCATATGCCCGTCTCAGACCCCGAATGACTCGCCTGCCATCGCTCAAGCAGCTGTCCGAACACCTGCACTACACCCCCTCCTCTTCATCCAGCTCGACCATGCCCTCGAACCCACTCGCCACGCCCAAGTCCGGCTCCCCATCCTCCATACCCGCCACCCCGCCCTCCCTTCGCATCTCCACCGGCGCGATGGCCTCGACGCCCGGCCCTCTCTCCGGCTCATCCCCCATGATCGCGCCTAGCCCTTCGGGTCGACTCCGACTCCCCGCCAGCGCGATGATGCGGTCCTTGTCTTCCGGGTCCAACGGCGGCGGGGTGGGTATCGGCACGCCGTTGGAAACGGTTCATTCGCCAGACTGGACCAGCAGGGGCTTCGGCACCCCCGGTGGCTCGGCCGCGGGACTGGGCGATGCTCTTCCCTCGCCGCGGTCGCAGCCTGCCAGGCGAGCCCTCGACACCGGCGGCAGCCCAACTGGTGCTGGTCCTGCCACCGGCCTGCCCCAGACACCGGGCAAGGAGGCGTCGCCCATGTCCAGGACGTCTAGCTCGCAGAGCTACATACAGGGGTACAGCAACGTGCCCTCCCTGGATCAGATCAGGAGGAGGGTCAGCATCTCCCAGGCTAGAGCGGCGGTGCCCACGACCACCCCGACAGCCACAGCCATCACACCTGTAGCCGGCGCGACGTCGGACGTCGCAGCTGCGACATCCGAGCAGAAGACGTCCACGGCCGTACCGGCGGCGCCCGTGTCCACGTCGTCTACGACTGCGACCGACTCGGCGCACAGCCCTCCCGAGTCCACGTCTACCGCCTCGGTGACCTCGTCGAATGGCGACGATATCGGCGGTAGGAAGAAGGAGCATCCCCTGGCGCATGCCTGGTGAGTTGGTGTGGCCACGTACCAGGTCTGGTTCATAGTTGTACTGCGTACTGCGTACCCGAGGCATTGTGCTGATCAGATATTCTAGGACCCTCTTTTTCGACTCGAAGAGCTACAAGCCCGAGGTCTCGAGCGCTAGCAACAAGGACCGCGGCTCTGTCCTTGCAGAGTACGAGAACACGCTGGTCACTGTTGGCAAGTTTGACACGGTGAGTGGGAAAGTATGGGCAAGTGGGTGCGCGCGGCCGATGCAACGGTGCTGACGGCTAAGTAACCAGGTCGAGGGCTTCGCCAGGCATCTCAATAATATCCGGTTGCCCAGTCTTCTGAACAAGAACTCCAACTATCACATGTTTAAAAATGGGATCCGGCCGGTGAGCACTCGTGCCAAGCCAGCCATGGGTATGCCAAGTGCTGCATGACTGACAAGCTGCGTGACTGTCAGATGTGGGAGGACCCGGCCAACGCGAACGGCGGCAAATGGGTGGTCCTCTTCCGGTCTTCTCCCACGACGCTTGACGTGGCTTGGGCGAACCTTACGATGGCGCTGGTGGGTCAGGTGCTTGATGAGGAGGATCAGGTCTGTGGAATCGTCGCGTCGAACAGGCCCAAGATCGACCGTATACAGGTGTGGACGCGAGGCAGGGAGGACGTGAATGCGTTGAACAGGCTGGGGAGGAAGATTGCCGAGGTCATGGCGCTGGAGGGGCGGGACGCCGAGTGCATGTCGATGGAGTTCCAGGTGAGTCGCCGGGGGCAAAACGGGTGGGTGACGCGAGGCTGACGTATGGTCCAATCCACTTCTTATCGTCCACACGCACAGTACAACGCATCCAACTCGAACCCTCCACCAGGCAGATTCTGCTATGTCCCGTTCAACTCTCGCCCGAATCCGTCATCCACCCCATCCCGGCTCTCGGTTTCCGGCTCGTTCCAGGGTACCAACATGAACAGTGGTGTCGGACTCGGCATCAATGCGTCTCCGCGTTCATCCAGCGCCGCGTTCCCCTTACAAACCGCTGGTACGGGCGGCCGATCTCCCACCAACGGTGCGTTTGGACCCCTGAGCACGGGTGGAGGGGGCAGCCTGGAGCCGCCTCAACCACCTCCCGGGTTCAGAGCCCGACTCGGCAGCGGATCAGGGTCACACGCGTTTGCTGGACCGATGGGCATGGTCCGGTCGGGCAGCACAGGTGGCAGCGGGGGCTCGCTCAGTCCCGGTATCAGCCCGAGTCCCAGCCCCAGGCCCATGCGGGCGGAGAGGGCGTAGCGTTGGGTAGTGGCGTCGCAGCGGGCTGACCGGGCGTTCTGCCTCCCGTGCCGTGCGCAGGTGGACACAGCGGCTCCTGCTTCTTTCCCTAGCTAGACGCCGAGTCGGACGATCTTGATGATCGCTTGCTTTTACTATCTTGTATCGACTGTCCTGTCCTGCTGTATATACCCTTCATGCATAACCCTGTGTATCTGGCTGGCGGGAGTCGCGCCTGGCGAGAGTGGAGC
Organism: Kwoniella sp. DSM 27419; assembly: GCA_036428645.1. Classification (NCBI taxonomy): domain Eukaryota; kingdom Fungi; phylum Basidiomycota; class Tremellomycetes; order Tremellales; family Cryptococcaceae; genus Kwoniella; species Kwoniella sp. DSM 27419. The sequence continues at coordinate 155,849 of CP144080.1, read as the reverse complement.
CGGCGCCTGGCGGCGTGACCTCCACCTGCTATAAATATGCGTGAGCGGCGTCCAGGTCATTCGCGTAGAGAGGCCGAAGACAGCCAAGATGCGACGCAATCAGAGCAGAAAGACAAGCCATCACGCTAATGGCATAGCGATACATGCAGAGTTGTGATTTTATGGTCTTCTCACTTCCACCTTCCCACCCGAGCTTGGCGTTGCGAAGACCGGCTTGTGGCTTCGCAGCCAAGGGCAAGAGACCCTCTTTTGGCTCCTGCCCTACCCCTGAAGGCCGCCGCTCGTTCACAGGTGCTGCTTCTGCGCCTCGATCTGCCTGACAATGAATAATGAGGAATCGAGGAATCGGTCGACGCAGTTCTCGAGGCACTGGGCTTCGGACCTGTCACGGGACGAGAGCGGGTCAGCGTTGCGCACCGGCGTTCCCTGACCAGTGCTGGGACAGGCTCACTTGGAGAACTTTGAGCTGATGCTGCCGGTGATGCAGCTAGAGCGGATTGTGTCAGTTACTCCTCCTGCGATTGCACACAGCCTGTCATGGCCAGACGGGTGAACGTACGTGTTCCAGCCTGGACGATCGGGGCGTTGGTCAGCTGCGTTCGTGACTACCAGACAGGCGACTCACAGGTGTTGGTCAGCTCGTGGATGGACGCCTGGAGCTTGGCCTTGGCCTGCCTGTCATCGGTAGCAGGGTATCAGTTCACCACCAGAATGACACACTAGGTTCGACTCACTCTTGCTCGAGGAAGCCTTCCAGCTCCTTCTGCTCGACATCAAGATGTCAGCTCATGCGAGATCGACAATGGGCGACCGATGAAAAGTCCAGAACAGGGACCCACCTTGGAAGCGTCGTCAAGGGCGGGGATACCGGCTGCGGAGGACATTTTGACTCGTCTGAGAAGCTGTACGAGTGTGTGTGGGGTGTAGGTATCTGTGCTTGAACTGGCTTTGCCTTACTTTGTGACGGGGTGATAAAAGTTGGCCGCTTGCAGATGTCGAACGAAGGATCCACATCTCTCGAGTGGAGGGGAGGGAGGGATGACGTGGATTTCAGGGGGATTGAAGGGAGCATTTGATCCCGCTCCCAGCTCGAAGCTTATCACTCCTCACCCACCAGCAGTCAGTGGTACCGGTTAGAGCTGGTCGACCGTCACGACTCCCTTAACCGACACTACAAGCGCACACTTGTAAAGAGGTTGAGGCCCTCTGTCGACGCATCCCTCCGACCCATCACGATGAGCGACTACGCCTTCGTCCCCGGAGGCTCGCTCAAGTTCAAGGGCGAGGGAGAGAAGTGAGTGTCTGTGTGGTCGGGTGGGCCATGAGCGAGGTCCGGGTGACAGGCGGCGGATGCAGCCAGAGCTCGGATCAGACGTTTGAACCCAGGCTACTTTGCTGGACTTGAAACCCAGTACTCATCATGCCCGCCCCCCGCAGGAAGAAGAAGAAAAAGTCGCATTCGTCTTCGGACCGGACACGGGTACAGGACGAGATCAAGCAGAAGGACAAGGAGCGGCTGCGGGATGCCGAGCGGGAGAGGGAGAGGGACACGGCCAGCGGGAGCGAAGAGCCCGTCGCGTCGAGCAGCAAAAACAGGAGGGAGAGAAGGGAGGGAGAGAGCGATATGACCGAGGCGGAGAGGCGGTTCTTGGAGACGCAGAAGAAGCGGGTGAGTGACTGCGGCTGGCGGCTGGCGACTCGTCTTGGGTCCTGCTCGTGGACCTGACGCAGACACTTGTCTGATATGGTGTACAGCGCGAGCAAAGGGTCAAGGAGATGGCAAAGAAGACGCACAAGGAAAGGGTTCAAGAGCTCAATGCCAAGCTGGACTCGCTGAGGTGGGTGGTGTTTTGTCTGCTCATGCGTAGATCCGCCCGGACTGACTCGCTGCACTGTGCCATAGCGAGCACCACGACTTGCCCAAGGTGAGCCTTGGATCCCGTAGCATACATTCGCGAGCAGGAGCTGATGACATCCGCAGATCGGTCCGGGCTAATATTGCCAAACGCCCTACCACCCCTTGCTCGTCGTATATACCCAAATGTATTCTCTATCTCGAGCGTGCTGGGCATCGCATCGACTGTGACCGAGCTCACGCAACTCTGTCCCATTGTCGCGCTGCATGCTTCATTGGCACCTTGACAGACCCCTGGCTTACATGTTTACGATCATTTGGTCCCGCGTTCGCACTCGGAGACATTTGATTTTTGCCGCCCAACTCGCGTAAAGTGAATACAGTCGTCCGTATCCGACAGTCCTTGTCTTCCCTCTTGAGATCCTGAGAGTATCGTCCGGTGCAGTCGCAGGGCCGCTCAGCCACTCAGCTCCTCGAGCCCGCACATCTCATCGGCCCGCTGCTGCATACCCGCTGGTCATCTTGACAGCCATGCCTTCGCCTGAATCTTTGCCCGGCTTGTCGGACGATTACACTTCTCAGGTGAGCTCGGCGTGGCGGGCCCGTGAGCTCTGACGTGCCCGTTCTGTGCTCGAACGCTCGTCTCAAGCTGACTTTTGATCTCGTAGTACTTCCGAGGCGATGTCGTGTCTTCGCGCACAGACCCGACCTTCCGGGGCAAAGTGCTGGTGAGTTTGGGCTGTTTTGGTCACGAGGGAGAGTATCGGCTGATACGGACTCGCGTTCAGCGCTGCTGGGCTGATGAGGATGGAGAGCTGCCCCCTTTACCACCCGGAACGCAAGCGCATCCGCTGGATAGGCTGCTAAAGCGAGGCGAAGTTGGGATCAGGTCAGTATCGAAGCGTTTCCTTTCCAAGGGGGGCGGTCAGAGCGAGATTCAGCTGCCGAGGAGTCGACGTGACTTTGTTCTGCTGCTGGAGCTGCAGACCACGAGAAGCCAACGCTGACGCCTATGCACACCACAGCAACATGCGCGACGACACGTTAGCCATCGTACCAGAGTCGACGCTTACTCTGCGCTCGCGCGAATTTCAAAAAGGAGACGTGGTCAAGCGCTCGCTCACGTCGTCCGAATCAGCGGTCGTTACCAACATCACGACTGAGGTCAAGCTGCAACATGCTATCTCGAAGGAGGCCGTTGCCGGCTGGGTGGATTATGCACTACTAGAGAACAGCTTGAAGGTCGAGGCGAAGGATAGGGTCGTCTATGGTGGCTGGCTCGGAACGATCGAAGAGGTGAGCTGTCTGCAGGCCGTGCCACCAGCAAGTGGCCATCGTGCCTCTCGAGCTGACCACATGCCCGTCTACAGGTCTTTGAGGATGGCCTGATCGAGTCCAAATCTGGCATTTGCTACCGCTTCGCTGAGATGGGAGGGCTGCTGGAACCGGGACGAGTGGCCTCGGTGCGTCTGGACTGCGCTCTTATAATCTCATCTCTGACCTCTTGGCCCCTCGCAGGACGTTGTCCCGCCGGAACACGACTTTCACCTGGTCAATCCCTTCCCGCCTTTCGCCGATCCCACCGTCGACAGAGTCATCGAAGTTCGGCCGGTCGTCATCTACATCACATGGAACGCGCTGAATCAGACCATACCCGCTTCCGAGCAGCACAAGTATCCGGAACCAAAGCAGTTTTGGTACGGAAAGGAGGTGGAGGATCTCGTGCTCTTCCCCTCCTTCCACTTGCATCCTGCTCAGGTGGGCTCCAGCGTCCTTTTCAGCCATCCTGAAGATGAGAAGCGTGAGTTTTTGCGTATTTGTGCGAATCACGGAGCACCCACGCTGACAATGTGTGGGATCAGGATTCGGTGTCAAACCCACGCAGCATGCTGGAGGCGACGTATCTTTCACTACGCTGGTCATCACCGAAAGCCGTACCAGACTATCCCTTTTATGGCAGAAGGGACAGATGACCGAGGAGATGGCATCGGACCTTGTGCCGTACCGCAACATTGACGAGTGAGCTGGGCAATGCTGTACTGAAGCTTCATAGCTGATGCGTTATGACGCACTCGCAGCTACGAGGCATGGCCGGGAGAGCACGTGGTCTGGCATGGGGACGAGGGAGAACGGCGTCCCGCTGTTCTGCAAACCTTTGATCCTCATCAACGAGTCGCCGAGCTGTACTTCCCCGACACCAACGACAAGCAGATTGTCCCCGCGCTCGAGCTGGATCCTGGAGGCCGCGGCGCGGTCGCCAACTTTGGAGTGGGACGAGGTCAGCAGGTCTTGCTGTGCGAAAAGAACGGCTCGGTCGTCCCTGAAGTACCGCAGCTTGGGCAGACGGAGACGCCCGTCAAGAACATGTGGTCCCGGAATGAGCTCGCACGTTATGCGGAGGAGTATATTGCCGAACCTGGCAAGTTTGGTCATTACCTGCCGAGGGGGGAGCAGCGCGGGATCGACTGGTGGGGCGAGGTCGACGAGCTACACCTTGATGGTACCTTGACCGTCAGTCTGGCTGGAGGCGGTACGAAACGGGTCAGCCTGGAGCAGGTCTACCTGCTCAACGATCCGTTCGGGGAGGTGTACGAGGACGTGATGAGTCCAGAGATGGAGGACCAGATGGTCATTGACGAGCTAGGCGATATGGTCAAGGTAGAGATGGGTCAGAGGAGAGGCAGCGATGCGAGCTGGGAGACCATGGAAGGTGAAGAGGGTGATGAGCTGGTGGACGAGGACATGGATGTGAGCGAGAGCGGTGTCGCCGAGGCGGATAAGCGTGAGGGTGGCGACAAGGGCGTTCTTGAGGAAGCCGAGGATGGACCGAGCGATATGGACGCGGAAATGCGGAGCGACATCAAGGACGAGGCCCAGATCGACCAGATGATTGGCTCGCACGAGGGTGCTGGGTCCGCCGTCAAGGACAGAGAACAGCGGTCGTGGGACGCGTCTACTCTGGGCCTTATCCCTGAAGCTGGACCGTCGACGATCCGGTCAAACGGTCATCACTCTACCGCCAAGCCTACACTGGAGGATGATGAGAACTGGCAACAGTTTGAGATGCTGGAGGAGGCTCCGATGGACCATCACTTTATCACGGAGTCACCTCTCGAGTCTGCCAATAAGGCGTACCTGTCCAGGCTAAAGAAGGAGCACAAGGCGTTGTTGACTTCGTTGCCGGGTAAGTGGAGCTCATCAACCTCGCTCAGGCATGGCTAATCAGTCATGCTCTCCTACAGAGAACATCCTTGTAAGAACCTACGAGAACCGAACGGACCTGATGCGAGTCCTCATCGTCGGTCCTGAAGGCACGCCGTGAGTGGTTCTCCGTTGCCCGGTCTGTGGGACAACTGGACTAATGCCGATACAGATACGCCGACGCTCCGTTCGTCTTTGATGTTTACTTGAACCCGACGAAATTCCCCAACGATCCCCCTTTGGTCCACTTCCACTCGCATACCAATGGAAACGGACGTTGCAACCGTGAGCAGCGCTCTCTGCCATGCAGGACCTCTGATTGACGTGTAATCACAGCCAACCTGTACGAAGACGGCAAGGTTTGCCTCTCCATCCTCGGTACCTGGTCTGGAGATGCTTCCGAGTCGTGGAAGTGAGTGCAGCATGGTCGAGGTGTACCCCTCGGTGTGCGTGTGGTGACTGACGCTTGTCTACAGCCCCGTCAGATCGTCTCTGTTACAGGTGTTTGTCTCCATATCCGGCTTGGTCCTGGTACGGTCACCGTATCACTGCGAGCCTGCTTTCGCCAAGCTGGAGGGGACCAAGGAGGGCAGGGTCAACTCGTGCGTTTGAAAGGTCACGAGTTGAAGTACAAGCTGATGTTGTACCCCCAGCCGCCTCTACTCGGAGAAAGCATATGTGCTCTCACGGTCGTTCGTGCGGACAGCCCTGGAACGACCGCCTACCGGTTTGGCAGATGAGATCCGGTATCTGTACCTCACCAAAGGCCGGCTCCGTTCCGTCCTCGAGCATGCCTCGAGACTAATCGAGAAGACCGAGTCCCAGGCCGAGTCTCAGGCGCAGGCTGCTATGGAGGAGGAGGGCGCGGAGATGTGGAATGCGGATGCTATCGGCAGCTTGACCATGGGTTCGGTCATCAAGCTCAAGGTGGGTCTACGTGGCGGTGCGTGGTGTCATGGCTGATCTCTATCCCCTCAGCGTACGGTCGCTGCCTTGCAGAGGATTGAGGAGAAGGAGTGCACATAGCATGGTAGATCATAGACTAGCATATTCACTACACTGGAGCGGGGACACGACCATGCACGATGGACCTCTTATCTCCCTTTCGGCCGAGGCAGATTGTAATGGCTGGCACCGCTTGTAAGCGGCGCTTAACGGGTGATAGGGGTGAGTTTTGTAATGATAATTGTAATGGGGATAAGCCGCGGCTCTAGCGAGTCAGAAGCCCGGCGTCGTGTGCTGTACCCGAGTGGTGATTCAGCAATTCCAATTTCCCTGCGCACAACACCACCGCTCAGGACAACGGTCGGCTTTCGCTTTTCCACCTCGTTCCACCCGAGTCCATCTTGTGTCGCTGTCCTCTCTTGTCAAAACAGACCTCCGACGACGTCTTTCAACATTCCACCTCTACACCTATCCACCCTAAGGACGTTAGCCAGCTGTACAAGGGTTTCGCGGATAGGAATCACCCGACCGATCCAACTCTCACGAGGCCGACAGACAACCCGGTCCATCCACTCTTCGCCACCTCCACCTCCCCCGCCCAAGGCCCCGTTCAGAGGTATCCCCGTCTCGCCGGTGCCACTCCCAGACTCTCACTCTCAACAACAGACAGGTCAACAGGACAAGGACAAGATGGCACCCGTACCCAACGGCGACGTCATGCACGTCAACGAGCCCGCCGCCAAGGGCGAAAAGTCCACCAAGCAGCACTCCCAGGTGGTCATCATTGGTTCCGGACCCGCCGGACACACCGCCGCCATCTACCTCGCTCGAGCCAACCTCGAGCCGGTCCTCTACGAGGTGAGCGAGGGTCGAGCGCCAAATTGTATATGGTCGGCTTTGCTGACGACACATTTCACAGGGTATGCTTGCCAACGGGTGAGTCCGCGATGCCGGACGAGATGCACTGCTGGTATTCTGCGTGACAGATGGCAGGGCGGCTCAGTCTCAACTAGACTCTCCACTGACGCGTGAATTGCAGCTTCGCTCCCGGAGGTCAGCTCACCACCACCACCGAGGTGAGTCAGCTGGCGCAGTTGCGTTTGGGTTTATACCGGGCAATAGCTGACATACTCGCATCTCCCCCCCAGGTTGAGAACTTCCCCGGTTTCCCCGATGGTGTCACCGGTACCGAGATGATGGACAAGTTCCGAGCCCAGTCGTGAGTCCGGTCGCCCGCCTCTAGCCCCCTCACACCTGCTCACACGCTCGGTCCCGTCCCCAGCGAGCGATTCGGCACCAAGATCATTACCGAGACTATCGCCCGAGTCGACCTCACCCAGCGACCGTTCAAGTACTGGACCGAGGGCGAGGAGGAGGAGCACGAGTTCATGACTGCTGACACGTGAGTCGATGGTGCGCTGTCTCGCAGCTGGGCGATTTCGGCGGTCTCGTTCATGAATGCTTACTTCCGTACCCCTGCAGCCTCATCATCGCCACTGGTGCTTCCGCCAAGCGACTCTTCCTCCCCGGCGAGGAGACCTACTGGCAGTCTGGTATCTCGGCTTGTGCCGTGTGTGACGGTGCTGTCCCCATCTTCAGGAACAAGCCTCTGGCTGTTATTGGAGGAGGTGACTCGGCCGCCGAGGAGGCTACCTGTGAGTCATGCGGCCTAACCTCTACAGCTTTTAGTGGAGGGCGACAGAGGCTGATGCTCCCGCGCAGACTTGACCAAGTACGGATCTCACGTCTACGTGCTTGTGCGACGAGACGAGCTCCGAGCGTCCAAGATCATGGCCAAGCGACTCGTGTCTCACCCCAAGGTCACCGTGCTCTGGAACGTGAGTGGGCATGCTTGTCGCCCTGTATAGGGGTCTCTAACGTGTGCATCGGCTGATCTCCGTGATCCACAGACCGTTGCCACTGAATGCAAGGGAGACGGCGACCTCCTCCAGTCCCTCATGCTCAAGGACACCAAGACCGGCGAGGAGCGAGAACTGCCCGTCAACGGTCTGTTCTACGCCATCGGTCACGAGCCCGCCACCGCTCTGGTCAAGTCTCAGCTCGAGACCGACGAGGACGGCTACATCAAGACGGTGCCCGGTACCGCCCAGACCTCGATCAAGGGCGTGTTTGCCGCGGGTGACGTCCAGGACAAGAAGTACAGGCAGGCCATCACTTCGGCCGGAAGCGGATGTATGGCCGCGCTCGAGGCCGAGCGACTCATCTCGGAGGAGGAGGCCGAGGACAGCGAGATCCCCACGGATCAGGTCCACGTCCCTGCCGAGCACTACATGGGTGCTGACAAGGAGTAGGCGAGGCGCAGGCGGTGCGAGCAGGGCGCATGGGGAGGATTTCACTTCAACTTGCATGGGATAGTCGAATAGATGGTGATCACCTTAGATGCATGTTTTGGCTTGACAGGTGGGCGTGGGAAGGGCGTGGGTTTCCGCTTGTGAATCGTGATCGTTCGAGTTGTCCTTCACCTGGCCTTCGTCAAGAGGCGAACGGTAGCAGTCATCATGGCCATTATTTTTCGACGCGCATCGCAGCTCTAGCGTCCTGCTACTGCCTCCGACTTTATCGTGTTGCGTCCCGCTCCTGCTGCTTTCGACCGCGTTCACCCGCCTGTTCTGTCTCGCCCTGACTGTGTCGCCCCTGAAGGGGCAAATTAACCGTACATGATGCATGCCATCGTTTCTGCCCCGAGCCCTACAACACCCTACACCCTACACCACCCTATCCCATGATATCAGCCATAATGTCCTTGACGGCATCAGCCGCCGCGGCATCCAGGTCCTGAGGCGGTGGCGGAGGCGGCGGCGCGGACGCGGCACCAGTGTCCTCTGGCGCGGGCTCGCCTTCTGGCGGAGGCGGCGGGGGAGGTGCGGGTCCAAGGAACTCTTCCTGCGGGCGCGAGCACCAGTCAGCCGAGAAAACATGCAACCACACGCCCTGGTACAATGGCACACTCACGTCAGAGACCGACGCGACGAGGATGGTCCTGCCTGCAAACTGTCGTCCTCCGATCGCCTTCATGGCCTTTTTGGCCGACTCGACATCCTTGTACATGACGTAGACCCGTCCCACGCCGTTCTCCTCGTCCGCCTTGCGGTTTTTCTCCGCAGTGGACGCGGCGCTGTCCGTCGGTTCCCACTTCTTCGACTTGGGCACGGGTCGAGGGATCCGGACACCTTCCACCTCGCCATACTTGCCACATTCGTCGTTGATATCCTCGAGAATCTCTTCGTAATCCTGGTCCGAGTACAACTCCTCGGGGGTGACCATGTTGAGCATGAGCATGACACGGGTGGGGGGTGCGTCCGAGTGAGCGTTCTGCAGGATGGAGGGGACTGCGAGTGACAGTCGATCAGCTATCACTGGCGGAACTACACATTACTCAAAGACGTACCAGCAGACTGGAGGTAGCCGGCGGATCCAGGCGGGGCATAGGCACCGGTGGCAGAGTTCCTGCCCACAGCAGCACGCTGGACCACCAGGTTCCTATCACCCAGAGCAAAGTTGTGCAATCCCTGAATAGCCATGTCGGTCGTGGCCGGGTCAATGTACTCGCAGAAGGCAAAGCCCTTGGATACACCTGCACTCTCCTTGACGAGGTTGAACGAGCGCAGCTCTCCGAAAGCCTTGAGAAGCTCCATGACCTGCTCGTCGTTGAGGTACGTGGGCAGACCTCCGATGAAGAGCTTGTTGGGTGAATCGACGCCCGGGCCAGCGCCAAAGGACGCCGCGAGAGGGTCCACCCCGGCGTAGTCCTTCGGTCTTCGGACACGTAGCGGTACGCCATCGCACATGGTACCGTCAAACTGCAAAGCGGAAGTCGCTTCCTCGGGCGTTCGGAACTGATCGTCAAGTCAGGGCCCTGCGCTGTGACCACTCGGTATCCCGACCCACCTCGACAAACGCAAAGTTCTTTTCATTGTTGATCTGACACTGCGCCACAGGTTCTCCGGGCATCTCAACCGCAAGCTTGTTGTCGTGCATCAACTTGTTGAAGAAGTCCTGGATCTGCTGTTCGGTCATCGACTCGTTGATACCTCCCACGTAGAGTCGCTTGGTCTGCCTGATGGGGTTGGCGGGTGGGAATGCTCCAGCCATGAGCTGAGCGGGTACGCCGAGATGCGAGGGAGGAGGCACTCGACCGGGTCCATAGGTGAACAGACCTGTAAGGGCAGAGCGTCAGAATGGATCCACCCCCACGACACCGCCAACACCCACCAGTCATCTTGGCTTCCATAGCACCGATACCCTCAAACTGAGCGGGTCTCACGTCCCAGTGGGAGTTCTCCAAGTGTCTCTCTTCCAGGGGTACCGTCCCGGGTGGTGTCGGACTCCTGCCGGGACTCCTCCTCCTGCCATCCCTCCTGTCCCTATCTCGGCCGTAGTCCCGTCCGCCACCGTATCCACCTCCACCGCCGCCTCGCCTTTCGTCATCTTCCCTGCGTCGCCTGGGGGGGCTATAACCCCTCATGGGCTCGGCGTAAGGGTCGTCGTAACGCGGTCGCCTGTCGCGATGCCCGCCGCCGCCTCCAGCTCCGCCCATAGGTTCAGCGGCCATGGCAAACTCGTCCTCGTCCCTTCTGCGACGTCGCGGTCGTTCGTCGTATCCCCCTCGGTCCCTCCTGTCATCACCTCGCTCGTGTCGATCGTAGCGCTCCCGTTCCCTGTCCCCGCCCCGTTCCCTCTCGCGATCCCTGTGTCCATCGCCTCGGTCTCGATATCGGTCCTCCCTCTCGTCCCTCTCACGATGCCTCCTTTCCCCCCTGTCCCTCTCGCGATGTCTGTCGGCATCTCGGTCCCCGTGTTCGCGATCTCGGTGACTTCGGTGGCTGCGGGCTGGTATGCATCAAATCCGTCAGCTGGTCGCCCACCAAGGATGCACCCCTGGGGCTACGCCCTCACTCACCGTCGTCGTCCACCCTCTCGCCCCTGTTTTTGGTGTATGAGGAAGCGGCCTCTTCCAAGGCGTCTAGAAAGGGTGTGTGAGCTGGAGCCCCTAATTCCTCGTCAACGCCGGCCGACCACCCACCGTATCCTGCGTCCATCTCGGCGCGTTTTCCTACCCTGCTGCGGGGTGAGCTGTACTCGGTCGGTATATGAGCTGATCAACCTGAATGATCCAACTAACACTGGGATCGACTAAACCCCTCGAAAGCAACGCTACAGTCAACCGTCGAGTCGGGATTATCCGGGGAAATCACCCAGTGTGGCACCTTGGGATCAGAGCGCCCCGGCTTCGACCCACCCCTCCACCCGCAACGTCCAGCCAAAAGTCATCCCTCTGCTACTGTATCCACCTTGTCATGTCGACGCTGCTCATGCTCATCTAGTCGTACAACCATGTCCAGTCGCCTGTCCATACGGAAGCCTGGACAGTCCAGTACCGGTGGGGCTGTACGCCGTGCCCCGACCCAGCCACAGCGCAAAGGCCAGCGCGTCGGCACCAATGCCAAAGGGACCGAGGATGGGTATTTGTACGTCGCAGGGGTGAGGGATGCCAGCAAGCGTGTTGCCGAGTTCCGAGTGAGTCCGAGGGTGGTCATGGGGTGATCATGCTTGATGTGTGATATCCCCAGACGCTATGCTGCATGGTTGGAGTCCCCCGCTGACGCACCCCAGACCGAGCAAGATGTCTGTCCCATCTGTCATACAGACAGGCAGTTCAACAAGAACCTGCGACTGCTGGTGTCCCCATGCTATCACAAGATGTGAGGTGTTTTGTATTTCGCTGGGCATGAGCCACACCGCTGACTGGTCGACGTCCACACCCAGGTGCGAATCCTGTATAGACCGCTTGTTCACGCTCGGTCCCGAGCCTTGTCCGCAGTGCGGAAAGATCCTTCGAAAGGTCAATTTCGCCCATCAGACCTTTGAGGACCTCAAGGTGGAAAAGGAGGTGGCCGTGCGCCGCCGGATGGCCCAGCAGTGAGTGGTCATGGGTCACCAGGTCCACTCAATTGGATATCGGCTGACGCGCTGCAGCTTCAACAAGCGCAGAGATGACTTTGACAGTGATCGCGAGTATGACAACTATCTGGAGGAGGTAGAAGATCTGAGTGAGTGGCTTCATAAGCTCCGTCTCTGGCTATAATCTTGTCCGTCAGCTGGCCCCCTCCAGAGATGCCGGCTGATCAATCGATCCCAGCGTTCAACCTACTAAACGATATCGACCTGGAACAGACCGAAGCGCGTATAGCAGCCTTCACCAAGCAGAATGCCACCATTATAGCTGCCAACCAGGAGAAGACCGCGCTGGAAGCCATGTCGCAGGCGGAGCGAGAGGAGGTGGAGCGCAAGGCGAGAGAGGAGAGGATGAGGATGGTGGAGGAGTCTGAGAGGATCGAGAGGGAGGAAGAGGAGAGGGTCAAGAGGGAGGTCATGGAGACGTTGGTGAGCTGCATGTGTCTTCAGGATAATCTCCGACGTGCTGATGATGCCAACAGGCCAGGGGAGATACTCAACGTGCCCGTACGATAGAACTCGCAGCGAGGTCGGCCAAGCAGGCGCGGGCAGAAGCACTGTTCAAGTTTGTCCCGCCGTCACTGCTCTCCACCGCCGACAACGACGCGGACGAGGTGCACACGCCGCTTTCACCTTCATACGCCGGTCCGTTCGTGCCCATACCCTACTCGGCACCGGAAGATGCTGCCTACAACGGTTGGTATGAGCTGCAGGATGGTTACATGGACGGACGAGCCGGCGTGACCTTTGTCAGGGAGAACAAGGAGGGTAAGGTCAGAGGAGGCGGTTGGGATCTTGGGCTGTTCTGGGAGATGGAGATTAGGTCGGCGGTGGAGTCTGTGGGCATCGAGCCGCTCTCCTAGCCCTGCGTATGTGTCTCTTGTATCTCTTGTATCGCGTGCCATCTGCGTCTGCCTGAGGCCATTTTAGTCATCCTGCACCCCGTTGCTTTCCAGTCGCATTTGCCACCCGAATGACGCGTCTTGCGTTTCATCGTCTCGAGTATCACTCCTCGATGCCCCTGAAGCGTCTCTGTCGACTACCTCTAGCCCAGCTTGATACTCATTCGCAGCCTTCATCGAGCCCCGTCCGTGGCCTTGTCCCTGTCGCAGTGATGTGCAAGACAATCTAGTGGAGAACATCGGCCAAGGGTCCACGATCGCGTCGCTATCTTGAACTATCGCCAGCGATCTACGGTCCCCTACTGGAATAACCCCTTTGCCATCGAGGATGGTCGATAGCGCAGGCAGTGTGGGAGAAGCTTCGACCAGGTCATGCAGCGGAGGTATCCCTCAAGCCGACTTGCCCTCCATCGCAGCGGTTCCCATGCCTCAGCTTGATATCGCCGATACTGTGCGCCCGATCTCGCCAGTGGCAGGGTGCAAAGACGACACCGCGTCAGACGCAGCTGCACCATCGCGTCCTCAACGCTTCTCCGCTCCTCGGTCCCATTCAGCACCGGTCCTGGGCCCATGGACGGCGACGCCCACTTCGGAGCTAAAACGAGCATGGCACATCTCCCCGTCGAGCCTTGCCGTGCCTATTGTCGGTGTGGATGGCCGGACGAGCGAGGGTCGTATGGACGGTCTGGGCGCTAGTGAGGCCTCGACGGGTTCGTCCCCCGGGAAAGGCAAAGGCAAGGGCAAGGAGGTGGAGAGGGGATTGAGCGAGTGTGAGTTGGGGTCGTCCCCTTTGAACATCGTGATGTAGTGAACGCAGCTCACTCGTTCCCCTTGCACAGTGTACATCACGCATGAACGTGCCCAGGTCGCGGCTGCGATTGGGAAACAAAGACTATCACCTGGCAAACGGCTGCCCCGCGGCACGACACAGACTCAGGACGATCCACCAGAACCGTCAGAGCCTCCCGCCTCTTCATCGCCTGCACCAGTGCCTCCGGACATCGCCCGTGACGGGGATCCGCCACGGCCCACTCCGACAAAGCGAGGTTGGGGAAGTACCCTAGTCGGCGGTGCGCTCAGCGCAGGCGTGTTGGGTGCTGCACTTGGTCTGTGAGTGGGCGTTGGCTTCCCGCACGCTGGGGCGGATCTCGGCTGATACCTACTTGCTAAGGACCGCCTACCGGCTGATATCGAACAAAGGGACGGTCGCGGATCATGGCGGCGATGTGGTCACTGTCACCGCCTCATCCACACCGACAGGCGACGATCACTCCGCAGCGCAGTCGCAGTCCGCCATGGACGGCGACGCGGCGCATGTCAATGGGGACGAATCGACCGAACGAGTCGCTCCGGATTTCGTCCAGCGAGTGAACACAACGGTCACGCCCCTTCCAAGATCGTCCCCGGTCAACCTCCCTGCGGACCTGCCGCCCCCGCCCGCATACGAGGAGACGGAGGCGAAGGCGGACGTGGCCAAGGGGGAATGGGAGGAATCCACCGAGGTGTGTTTTCGTCTGACCTGGGTACGCGAGTCAGGCTGATCAGGCTACGCGGCAGGCTGACTCGGCAGACATGCTGCAGGCCGCGGGCCCTCGCGCAAAGCAACTAAAAAAGGCGTATCGCTATCCGCGACGATCCGGCACGAGCACATCGCAGCGGTCCAAGAGTGGCAAACCGCGCAAGGTCCACAGCGACAGGCTCGGTGCATCGCATCGCCCTCTGCCTCTAGTTTCATCCGTACCAGCCAGCGACATTCCCTCTGACCATGAGCCGTTCCTACTGGGCGAAGGCGAGGACGATGAGGTAGATGACGCGATGATGGCTCGCTTGGACTCGATGTCTGCTCGCTTGAGTCTGCTCATCAGCGAAGGACATAAAGCTCTTCAGAGCGAGACTGGTCCCGCGCGGGATCCCCACGGCAACCCCAGCAGCTTGACAAGGGATGTAGAGTCGGTCAGCACGGCTTCTGCCACGCACGACCTCGACGAGGATCAACCTGCAGCGGCTGATGACGGATGGGTGCCAAACAAGGGCAGGAGGGATAGCCGGATCCCGCTGTCTGTTCAACGCCTTTCGCTATCTCGCTCGGCGCGGGATCTAGCGATCACGGAGGCGCAGGCGCCTGAGGTGCAGGTGCAAGGGGAAGATCCACGCAGAGCGCCGTCAAAGATACCTGTGCGGAGCAAGAGCGTTGTCGAGGGCTTGAGGGTGTAGCCGAGTACAAGAGGTGATCTACCGATTCATCTGCGATTGTCCGCACAGAAGTGCCAGTCGCGCATCCTAGTATAGTGTAGCCATAAATTGTTGTCACCATGTATCGCTCAGGACGGATTCTGTACAAACTCATGACGCCGTTGCGTTCCCAGCTGGTCTCAATCATCGGCTAGGTAGGAGTCCACCCTGTCTGCCGAGCTCTGGCGCAACGTTTCACGCATTCCAGCTCACGCCGGTGAGAACCCGCCACGCTAGACCAGTCAAAGAAAGCGCGCGGCTCGCTCACCGCCAAGCGCTCGGCGGGCTATGGCTGCTTGGCACGGTGCGTCGGATGAACCCCGGCGCGGCGCTGTCTACCCCTGGCCCAAGCATGCATGTTGCAGCTTGAATGCATGGTGGAAGCAGCACATGGAAGCAGTCGCCACCGACTCTAGTCCACCATCGTCATTCCCAACCCCCGTATACGTAGACGTGGACGTGGACGTAGACGTCTCGTGCCTCGCAACGATCGGCAGCTTCTCTGCGAGAGCTTCTCGTCCAAAATCCCCCGTCACCACGCATATAGCCCGGCGCAGCGACGGCACAAAGCGGACGGACAGGGGGACGTACGCGGCCGCTGGACGTATTGGATGACTGGGTGAGTGAGTGACCGGTTTACGGTTTTCCTCCTGCTTTACGATACGTTTGACTGCGTCATGATGGTTTATTTTCTGCCCTATCGCCGCTGCCTCCCCATAGACCCACCCTCCAGGTCATGACCAGTGCTGTGCTGTGCTGTGCTCCGCCCCCCTGTACGCACTCTGCTGCCGCTTGCGCTGCTGCGGTGACACTCTCTACCCTTCGGATTACGGCGTACGAGACCCGGATACGGGTGGCGCGCAGCAGCCTGAACGGGTGGAAGGAGTGATTACCCTGATGACATAGCACAGTGCTGCAACGGACCCAGGATCTTCTTGGCGTGGTTTTAGCTGGCTGACCTGGCCTTGATCGACTGTGCATCCCTTCTCGTTCGTCTACGCTATCCCCCCACCTGTAGCATAGCGCACACACCGACCCGCGGAGGTAGCAGATCGACCACACAGTCGCAGTCGTATATATCATCCGAGTCATCGATCGCTCAGCGCAGACCTGCTTGTCGCCACCAACGTGCAAACGACCAGTCTACGTCGACCTTGCCACCGTAGTCGCCAGTCATCGACGTGTAGTCAAGTACAGAGCTCGTAGAAGCTCGCTCAAGGAATCCCCCGAACACAGCCTGCTCACCACAACACCCACCTGTGTAACTGAATCGCCTAGAAACTAGATCGTAGATCGATTCCCCACTACATCGAAACATCACCCCCCTGCCAACCATGCACTTCACCATCCCCTTGGCGTTCCTTCTCGCCCCCTTTGCCCTCGCCCAGCCGAGCGCACCCACGCGACCCGAACTGGATCGACGGATACCTCTGACCCTGCATCATGCTCGTCAGTACTCGGACGACCTCGAGACCAGGCAGGATTGGCTCAAGGGCCAGGCGGCGGGTTTGAGGCGAAAGTACGCCGATCACTTGGGCGAGACGGGCAAGGAGATGCTGCGGAGGGATGTGGAGGAGCAGGAGAGGCGGGACAACGTCAGGCGGAGCGCCAGGATCGGTTCCAGGGCCACTGGGAATGCCCAGCTGGTCGACGTGGGAATAGACGCCTCCTACTCTGCCCAGGTCAACATCGGGTGAGCAGGGCTCAGCAAGGCTGATCGCTTGGTGGCGAGTCGTGACGCTGACCCGATCGCAGGTCACCCGCGCAGAGCTTCCTTCTCATCATGGACACGGGTTCGTCTGATCTGTGAGTGTTGTGATGCATCGCGGGCGGACGTTGCTCGACCAAAGCTCAGTCCGAGCTGACGCTTTCACAGCTGGGTGGCCGGGTCCGAATGCACCTCATCATCATGCACCGGCGTGACGACCTTTTCCGAATCCGGATCGTCGTCCTACAGCACCTCCAACGCACCCTTCAACATCTCGTACGGATCAGGTGACGCCGACGGGTTCCTCGCCTCCGACACGGTCGAGATGGCAGGGTTCACCGTCACCGGTCAGACCTTTGCCGTGGTCACTTCGACCACTGCCCGGCTGATCAACGCGCCCCTGTCGGGTCTCATGGGACTGGCATGGAAGTCGATCGCCTCGTCTGGCGCCACCCCGTTCTGGCAGGCTCTGGCCGCGTCCGGCTCTTGGGATCAGCAGGAGATGGGCTTCTACATGGCCAGGTACAGGGGCAGCCCTTACGCCAGCAGCGTCGAAGTGGACGGAGGGGAGTTGACCCTTGGGTGGGTTCATTGACTTGTTGCTGTTCGGTTGATCTGTCGACGCTGACCCGCGTACGCCGCAGTGGTCTCAACTCTTCCCTCTACACTGGCGACGTCAACTACGTCAGCATCGCCGAGGCAGACCTGGACTACTGGCGAATCCCCGTTCAAGGTTTGAACATCCAGAACAACGCCGTCTCAGTGGTGAGTTCTGGGTACGGTCGTGTTCTCCGATCGCGTGCTGACATCTCCCACGCAGACCTCGTCCCGAGGGTACCAGCCTCAGGCCGCCATCGACACCGGTACCACCCTCATCGGCGTACCTTCCAGCGTCGCCTCGGCCATCTACAGCCAGATCTCTGGATCTCAGGCTCTGTCACAGCAGTCCGGCTACCAGGGATACTACGAGTATCCCTGTAGCACCAACGTCAACGTCAACATCCAGTTTGGCGGTCTCAGCTACACCATCTCCAACGCCGACATGAACCTGGGCAGCTTCACCCGGGACACGAGCATGTGCACCGGCGCCTTCTTCGCCATGGACATGTCGGCCCAATCCCCCATCCAGTGGATCGTCGGCGCCTCGTTCCTGAAAAACGTCTACTCGGCCTTCAGATACAACCCCCCCGCGATCGGGTTCGCCGCTCTCGCCAACGGCAACTCGTCCGTGTCCACCGGTAGCAGCAGCAACGCCACCACCTCGGGCGGTACCACCGGCAGCGGTTCGGGATCCGGCTCGAGCAGCTCTGCCACGACCGTCCGAGCTGGCGGAGTGCTGGCCCTTCTGGCCGTGGCGGGCTCGCTCGCTGCTGCTCTGTAAGCTGGCGAGGTGAGCAAAAGTTCGACTATCGCTTGGCGCGGGAGCAGAACGGAGCGGAGATCAACTTTGAGAAGACGACCGAGTCACAGAATGGCAACGTGTTACTCACCTCGCCATCTGTTGTAGCCTTATACACCACGGCCCAGAGCCAGTGGAGCGCAGAACACATGATATATAATGGATCCCATCCCATCCCTAGTCACACGTACGTAGTCATACATGATCAATGCATTGTTGCGATACATTCCGCGGATGTGGGAGAGCAAAGTAGTGAATAGAATTGAGCGTGGATCAGGTGCATGCATGCATAGCGAGCGTAGGTATGCTAGTGAATGTACTCGACTGTGATCCGGCCAAAGCCTAGCGCATCCAGCAGCCGCTCTGCGCTATCCACGACACAGGCTGAGGCTCAGCACGGCCACGGTGGTCAGGCTGATGAGTCACGCTCCGCACCTGCCCGTCACTACGTCGGGTAGATGCAGCCATCGAGGCGAGCGCTCACTCCGTCACCCGCAAGCTGAGCGTTACAGGTCGAGCGAGCTCATACCGGTCTAAACGCTCATGAACCCGCGTATCGCAACCTCACACCTCGCGTCTCGATATCTGCACCACGACATGTCAGCTTGACCGACCTCTTCGTCTGTCCGCGCTGATGCCCGCGCGCACACTCACCCGCCACCTCGGCTCGCTCGAGCCTTCGCTCGTTCTGCAGGACCAGCCTCTTGAGCTGCTCCTGCTCTGCCCTGCTCTGCGCCTGGTTAGTCCTCGAGTTCATGGCGATGGTCGAGTCCATCGGTATATCCAACGATCTCATCTGTTGACGATTCCCCTTCTTGCTGAGCAGCATGAACTGCATCCCGCCCTGTTGCCCCTGGCCATTGGCCTGACCGCCAGCGTGACCGTGGCCGTGGCCGTTCTGCTGTCCCTGCGGGGTGGAACCCCGGTGGACCTGTTGCGCCTGCTGTTGCTGCAGCTCCTCTGCTCGACGCTTGATGAGCGGTACAGCCGTGTCGAACACTGGCGGCGCGGCTTTACGTTGATCCCGACGTGCGTCGGTGGTATCCGCCAAGAGCTTTGCAAATTCCCTATCGAAGGCCTCCTGAGCCTCCTCGTCCATCTCGTCTCTCTTGGTTTCCCGGTCGCGGATCACGACCACGTCTTCTTCTTCATCCTCGGCTTCGTCCTGCGCCTCTGGTCCATCCTGATCCACCGGCACAGTCTGTCAGTCTTGCCCCCAGCAATTACGCCCAAGAGCCCGCCCATACTCACCTCCGCTTCGGCGGCTTCTGGGCCATCGTCAGGCAGATCATTCCCATTGCGGTCTCCTTCCTCGCTGCCGTCTTCGGAGACGTCGTCGTCAACTGCTCACGAAAACGCGTCAACATCCGACATGGTCTAGTGTCAAATGATACAGCCTACCTTGGTCTCCGGCGCCCGCCGCGAGCAGTTCGTCGACGGCAGCCGCTGCTTCAGCAAAGGTCTTGAGATGCGTGGCTTTCGGTCGCAGCGCCTGCGAAAGGGGTTAAGCTCGGCCTTATACAAGCACACAATGACTCACATCGAGCGTATCAGTCAACATGAAGTTGACATCCATGGGCAACTCGCTCTTGCACGTTACGTATAGCTGAATGACCGTCAACTGCGCACAACGCGGTCTGCGTGGCCGTCCTGTGCTCACCTGCAGGAAAACCAGGTACTGATCCAGCTTTCTCGCCTGAGAGCCCTTTTCGAAACACGCTCCGCAGGTGTCGAGGAGTGTGCACGCCAGCCTGACACGGAAAAAGTCGTCGACGGCGTCAATAGGACTGTCACGGCCGGGTACCGGCATCGCGTCGGCTAAACGGTCAAGCAGAAGTAAGTCCGTGTATCTTGCTCCACCTATCGAAAGGCATCGATCCCTGTCTCGTCGACATCCGACACTCACTATGACCGAACGAGAGCAATGACCAGAGGGTCTCGAATACCACGCTGGCATTGATCACCCTGTACATGTACAGCTCGCCAAGATACCGTACACTTGCGATCCGTTTCTGATTGAACTTGAAGATGTTCTCTTCCATCCCGATTCGGATATCCTCCATGACCTGGTCTACCACAGCCACTCCGAATTCTGGATGGTACCGCTGGAGATCGTAAACGAGAGCAGCGATATAAGGGATGTTGCCGAATTTGATCTCGTGCACGTTGGTAAACGATGATAGGACAAAGTCGTAGACCTAGATGCCGAAATGAGTCACATGCTGAATAGGACCAGTATGAGGCTTTCACTCACTTCTGGATCCTCCCAATGCAACTTCCGCATGAGTTTCAGCACTTTATCGAGCGTACGCTTCATGAGTACATCATGCAGTAGATGCTGAATGAAGCTTTGCATCGGCGTTAGGGTGATTACCTCCTTGGCTACCCGTTCAGGAGGGTTGCACTGCATGATTCGCTGTCAGCATGCGAGTGGACTTAAGATCGCTAACCCACCATGTAGAAGGCATTCTCCAGCATGACCTGCTGTCTTTGATCGAGGTGAGAATTTCCCTGCTTTCGCCGCATCAATTCGACCTGACAATACATCCTGTTAGCTCTGTTACTGTGCATCGTATTTAGTGATCTCTTACCATTCGCTTGGCGGTTTCTGCGGTGCCCTCATATCGGAGTAGGAATCGCCCGCAAGTTTCGAGCAGGTTGGCAATGTTCTCGACATTGAACTTGAACTCGTCCAAGAATACCTTGAGGACATGCAGGATGGTGTACGGCTTGGCTACCTTGAATTTGGCCAATTCGCCATAGAACCGTACGTTCTACGTTGGGTCAACGTCTCACTCAGGCCAAGTCTGTCCATCGGCTATGACCACTCACTTTCAGGCGCAAGCTGTCTAGCTCTCGGACTAGCCTCTTTCGTTGCAGATATCGCAGTTCCTCGTCGAGCTAGGCAGAGCAAGTCAATTACACCAGCTTGATATATGTTTCAGGCTACGGGGCACTCACTATCTCTAGGATACCCGCACTGACATCGGGCATGTATCGGTCAAGGGTCGCCACAAATCTTGCATAATGAGGAAGGAGATCGGTCCGCTGCTTCGGTACTTCCCCGATGAACTGTCGTGCCGGTCGCGTGTCAGTAGATAGCACACGCACAGGGATTCAAATTTACCTTGATCAAGCGTTTCCTGGCGGCCTTGGAGTTCAGAAATGCAAACTCGATAGCTAGCTTGTCGACGACTTCACGGTTGTTCGCTTCGGGAAGGGCGGCGAACAGGGCCGTCAGTCTCGCTGCGGGACCAGACTGTAGTCCATCGTCCTCGGTGACAATCGTGTCCGCCACCACGGGCGGTTCCAGTCCTTCGCTTGACGGTTGCCCGTCTGGGGGGACGGCAGTACCAGCTGTTGAAGCAGAACTGGTTCGAACCATTTCTTGACTCTCTGCCGCACTTTCGCTTTCCGGTAGGGCGTCAGGAGCCTGTTCCATTTCTGCCAGTTGCCGCTGCAAATCCTCCTGGCCTGCTTTCTCCGCCTGGATCCTTGCTTCTTCAGTGGGTTCCTTGTCTGTCGGTTTGTCCGAGTCGCCCTCCTTCTCCTCTGCTCTGTCCTTCTTGACATCCTTGATGCCCAGCAATCCGGCAGGCACAACCTCCTTGAGATCGATCAGATCCTCGTAAAACCTCCTTTCCTCCTCATCATCCCAGATACCGCCTGCTATAGGCCCGTCATCTCGAACAGTGAACGATGAGGTGGTCTCAACGATCTGCAATCCAGACTTGGACAAGGTGGCGGCTGTGGGCAGGACCGGCGCTTTGAGACCGAGCAAGTCGGCAAGCGCCTGCACACCGGTAGTGAGTCGCTCGACAGCTTTGATCATCTTCTCGTACGCCTGTTGTCGATCCTCAAAGATCTCGCCAGACTTGATGTATGCCTCGTGATTTCGTTTGTCTTGCTCGAGGAGTTTCTGCGAGCCGTCAGCCATGACCGTTCCGCATTTGGAACTGCCTGAACACATATACTCACAATCTGACCCTTGACGAGCGTTTTACTGGCCGCATTGAAATATCCCTCGAACAACTCCCGCATCTTCTTCTGTATCTCCACAGGGACAAGATCCACCACGTCCCCTGACAGATCATCCTTTCCGCCTTCGATGGCAGATTCGGCGTTCCTCTGAGGTCCGAGGTAGGCTCTTCCGAAATACTTGAGGAAGGTCGATATCAAGGGGAGGTTGACATATTGTGGATCACCGGTCATCTAGTGAGAGGGTCAGTCGACGGTGAGATGGAATCGGTAGAGTCATCTTGGTTCCTCGTACTCACAAAGCTTTTCAATACCTTGCCCACCTCTGCAGTGCCCTTCGTAGCTCCTTCGGCCCAGGCGCCAATCATCGCCAGCTCCGCCACGATCCTCAGCACGGGCCTTTGCCTCGCCAACCGCTCCTTGTCCTCCTTCTCCTTCTCCTTGTCGCCATCTTTGCTAGCGGGACCAGTCGAGGCTGCTGTGCTGCTGGGACTGCTGAGAAGGCCCAATAGCGGCTGTATCAACGCCGGGAGGAAGTCGGGCGTCAGGCGGGTATGTAAGTGCACAATGACCTGGATGGCGTCAGCATACACGGTGAAGCTCATGCTGCCTCGCGTCACCCACATCGACCGCGATTTCGGAATCTCCCCTGCCTTTGGCTGACCCCTCCACCACAGCCGCGACGATTTCCTCCAGGTACTTGGTCAAGGTGAGACCGTCCATCTCCTTGATGAGTGTCTCTGCTGGTCCGACCAGTAATGACGATTTGAGCCTGTTGATGAGCGTTGTGTGCTTTTTCAGCGAGGCATCAAGTGATCCCGGTGGTCCTGCATCATCATGTTCACGTCAGCTCAACTATGACTGGTGTCACGTCGCTCTGCCCCTCGATCACCCCACGACACTCACGCCTGGGCTCATCTAACCAGTACTTTTCCACCGTATCGAGCAGAGCCCGCCGGCGAGGATACTTTGCGACATACTCGGCCGTCGGTGAAGTCGACATGCCTCGTCTGTGTGTCGCCTGCTACTGTGTGAGCTGAGGTCGAACAAGTCCAACAGTGTGAGAGTAGCTGACGACACTCGAGAATCAAGTCACTGTGGATTCGGTTCACTGTTGCCGCCAGCTCAAAGGGCCACGATGTGATCACGTGATTCGTCTGATCAGGCACGTGGCGATGACCACCTAGAGACTCGGTGCGCGTCCGTTCTATGGTGAGCTATCCATCCTAGGGCCTGATCAATGGGTCGTTCCCACTTGTATGACTTTGACGGATACGCCGCGGCTCACCTGTCATCCCCCGCGGCGGTTCATCGCTCGCTCGTGCACTTCCACCGAAACGCCTCTTTGCGATAGCAGCCAGCCCGCCAGCAGGGCCTATATCTCATCCTCGGAACGCCAGACACCTCTTCTTCCTTTGATCCTTCGGCGAGCTGCAGCGAGGCTGTCGACACCATGACACAGCCGCGTATGATGCAGCATGATGTCGGCCGTGAGTTCCGTCCCGCCCTCGCGTGTCCTATCCGCCTGCTCGGGCTGCGCAGCCATGATAGTCGGAATGCTAGACGCGGTAACAGCTGACCTCTGGACTCTCAGAACCCCTCTACGGCATTGGCTTCTCCAACTCCTCGTCCCACCCGTTCCGGATGGCGTTGAGCACCCTTTCCCCGTCGGCCAATAACAAGCTCGTCCTCGTGGATCTGGCCAATTCCTCCTCGGACTCGGACCCGCACCACCCGCAGTCACGCTCATACCACCCTTCGAACGGTTCCGGTTCCGGTTCGGGCTCGGCCTCAGACCTACGTCAGGTCGGATCGGTCAACCTGAACTTTCCGGCCACCAAGGTCGGATGGGAACCCCGCGAGTCGTTGCACGGAGTGGGATACGACGAAGGCGGTCGAGGGGAGCTGATCGCGACCTCGGGTGATGCCTTGAGGCTTTGGGAGGTGGCCGAGGTGTGGGGAAACGAGGGTACTGCCAGATCCCGTTACGTCGGCAAGAATGGCTGGGGAGAGGCCGAAGCGGGGCCTAGCTATTCTATCAGCAGTCGGAGCGTCTTGACCAATGTGCGTTTCTCATCTAAATCAATCGATTATCTCTAGCACCCGCCTGCTGACACGCGCAATGTAGAGCAAAACACCCCATTCTGGCTTGCCACCCGTCACGTCGTTCAGCTGGAATCCTAAATCCCCCAGCTCGATTGTGACCTGCTCGATAGACACCACCGCGACCTTGTGGGATATCAACACGGCTCAAGCCTTGACTCAGCTTATCGCGCATGATCGGGCGGTGTATGACCTGTGGGTGTTCTTCGAGCCCGCTTGTGAGCGAGAGCCTTACCTGACGCGCCTCGGCTGTAGATCCTGGCTGCCTGATTCATCAGACATCTTTGTATCGGTCGGTGCGGATGGATCCCTCCGAGCATTCGACCTGCGCCAGCTGGAACACTCCACGATCTTGTATGAGTCTTCGAAGGAGACGCCTTTGGCCAGAATAGCCTTTAGCAAGAAGGAGCAGTATGTGACCCGCCTTGGCAAAGGGAATCGCCACTGATGACCGTTCGCAGGCACATGATGGCTTGCTTTGGGTTGGACGATTCAAAGATTCTCATACTGGACATGCGGAGTCCCGGTCAACCCGTGGCAGAGCTATTGGGCCATCAGGCACCCCTGGGAGCTATCGCCTGGGGCGCTCCTGGCATGTCGTCTAGGTCGGAGCCGACGGGAGGTGGATGGCTCGCCAGTTGTGGTGGGTGTCTCGGCGTAGGACGTAATGGTGGTGAACATGACGCTTACACATCGTTCAGGTGATGACTCTCAGCTCCTCCTGTACGACCTCACAGAGCCATTGCCAGAGTCACGGCCTCCCTCGACTCAGCTCTCAAATAACAGGTCCAAGTCGACTACCAACAACCCCTACGCGCTGTCTCCTCCCTTATCACCCAGCTCACAAAGCCAAGGCCGGAAGTCCCCGATGGCGGAGCCGAATGAGATGCTGCCAGTCAAAGGCTGGACGGCAGATGCCGAAATCAACAATCTGGCGTTCAACGAGCAGGGTGATTGGGTGGGATGCGTCAGTGGGACCAAGGTGAATCTCCTGCAGGTGTAGCGTAGTCCACACGTTGTACGTGGGGAGTCGTTGGCAGGTGACTCGACCGACAGTGTAGCGTCTATACCCATCATCTGCTCTATGCATGTATCTGCCTGTGCGCTCGTCCAAGCCGCAGGACGGTACCCAGCGGATACGCAGAAGACATAGCCACGCCAGTGCGTGACGTAATGGACAGAACATGATTTGCCACTCGCTTTCACAATAGTCGTCGAACTGTCATCATCGCTTCTCTATCTTTTTCGTCTACAACGCCGTATCTCGAACCACACGCATATAGAATGTCCAACAAACCCTCTTACGCAGTGGTGGCTTCCAGCCCGACCAAGAACGTACCTGGCCAAGCTGGACATGGTCCAGCAGAGGGTTCATCCGGTTCGAGGCAGGACGCGCCTCCTCCATGTGAGTGTGGTCTCGACTCGTCCGATGGCCGTCCGGTATGGGCTATCAACGCAAAGACCAGCTACCTCCACGCAGACGTTGTATCCAGGAAAGACGTTAAAGCATGACCCGATCAGCTGACAATCCCTGCCGCAGACTCAGCACCGCACCACCCCACTCAACCCCATCAGACCCTTCTCCCTCCTCAAACCCAAAGCTATCAGGGTCAGGTCGAGCAGGGATACACCGGGCAGGCGACCGGCGCAGGGTGGAGTCAGCCTCCGCCTGGCGTGGCGAGGTCGCGTGCGCTCAGGCGGTTCTGGGTCGCTTTCTTTTACGCTTGGGCTATTTGGATCCTTGTCGGGTGGGTGCTGCTTTTCATTCTCTTCCGACTGCTTCCTACGATCAAACCTGCTCTACATCCGCAATCAGCGCCTCGCCACCGTCTGCTCAAGCAGAGTTCCAGCTACCTTCTTTTACCTGGCTTGCGCTGACACTCCCATAGTCTCCTGATAGGCGGCGGTATCTCGGACGTGAACAATACGCCTCATCGACACGGACACTGGGACAAGCACGGGGACTGGCGGGATGATCGACCGATCGGGACGTATGGATCTGTCGGCGGTGGGGTTGGTGCTGGCGAGGATCACGCTCAACTGAGCGTGGTGGACTCCTTGGATAGTGAGATTGTCGAGCAGGTATGGGTTAGGCAGTAGTAGTGAGATGGATCCCTCGCCACTCCGTCTTCTGTCTCTGTCACTTCAGCACAGCAGGACTCTGCTCCGTTTGTATCCATGTATATTATGTCTGTAACAGGAACCGACCACAGGCCGTGTCACATCGACGGAATGCCTAATGGTGTACACAATATCTCGCTACAACCTGCAGTTTCACACTCCCCTACTCGGCACGGTGCTCCCTGCCCAGATGCCTCCTTTCGACCCAGTGCTGCGCTCCCAGCTTGGCTCTCAGATACACCTCATACCACCCTTCCCGCCTCTTCCACCTGCCTTCCCTCATCCACCGAACATACCACCTGTTCGCCCGGCGCGTCCTCTCCCTCTCCTTGCGCTGCTTGTGGATCTCGTCCGCGTTCACCTCGAGGATCTGCGTTTCGACGTAGCGCAGCAGTCTACCCGTGATCGCCCTCACAGCAGAATATACCTGAAGCAGGGTATTCACAGCGCCAATGATGACCACCCCTACGATCATGATGGTGGTTATTGACGTGTTGTTGCCCGCGTCGGCCCGGGCTCGCCGTCGGCCCCAATTGCCAAGGAATCCAGCCCCTCTGAGCCCGTGAGCCAGCTGTAATGGGCCAAGCAGGGACATGGAAAGCAGGAGCGAGAGGAACGACATGCTCCCCAGGACAGCCAGGCCCAGCATGAACCTCACGACCAGCTCAAAGACCATTCCGGCCACTGGACCGGGCAGGGCCGAGGCCAGTCTGGATCGAGAGTCGGCGAACGAGTTGGCCAGGTCGACAAAGGTCCGTAAGGAGGTGGTGAAGATGTCCCAGAACACCTTACCCCCTCCGCCGACCACGATGACGGACCCGCCGTTATAGTACGGATCGTCGTCAAAGAGGTCGAACATCGACGTGGGAGTCCGGGACCGTGACAACAGAGCTCGAGACATGTAAGGCGAGTGATGCAACAGGAGGTGAAGCACTTGGCCAAGGGTCAAGGTGAGAGTAACAAAGGTGAAGAGTGTCGACAAGAGGAGGATGGGTCGGGATGTGGCCAGGCCGGACACAAGGGTGCCTGAGGGAGCATCAGCATGTCCGGCGACTGGTCCTGGTAGTAGGCAACTATGCCGCCCTGTCTGGCTCACGTCTCAGCTGAAATCGGTAATGACACTGAGGGCATTCTACAAAACCAGTCAGCTCAACTTACCAAGCCGTAGATCTCTTGATGGAGTACGCAGAGCAGAGACGCACCCATGTGTGCTTTCTACGTTCGTACGCTTTATCAGCCAGTGATCATGTAAGCACTCGCACATCTCCTCACGGCGTTGGTACCGGTCCCACGCCAGGCGTTGAGGCAGTTGACTGGGGTGAGCGATCAGCCGCGGTCTCGAGCGTAACACAAGACGGCGCGAGGATGGATCGAGCTGGCTAGGGACCTACCATGGACATACTGAGCCACGGGTCAGCTCATCGAGGTAAGCTGGCTTCAGCGAGCAGGACTCACTCGCATACTTCCCGTGCACAGGCAAGGCGAGATCATCCTGCCCGATACGTCTTCGTCCTCGGATCCAGAGAAACATATCCTGCATGATCGTTCTGACTCGCTCGAGCTATCGTCAGCGGGATCGCTGGTGTCGCGCTCCCGACTGGTCGGTTGCTCTGGCGCTGTATCCTCTGTGTCGTTTTGTAACGATTCGGGCTGTCCTGAGGCTTGACCATACGTGTTGCCTCGCCACGATGGAGAGCCTCGCGAAAGGTCATTCTCGGCATAGTGGCCTTCATGCTCGTCGTACGTTGCGGGTGTCGACGGTAGACTAGATTCCACATGCTGCTCTTCCTCCCAATCCGGGTTGATGTCCAACTTGGGCGGGACCCAGCGGTCACTCTGTGTGCCGGAACTGAACAGGGGTCTGGGCATCGCGTCCAAGACTTCGGGTTGCTCTGGTCCAGCTGGGTCACGGTCGGCACCGCTCATACTGGCAGTTTGGTTCACTGGTTTCAAGCAACGTATCTTATTTGGCGAGGTACACCGCGATACATTCGCCATAACCAGAACATGCAGTCGAGACGTGGAACGCTCGGGTGACCGACGGCGATGGCCGACGGTGATTATGGGGACAATGCCCGGCTGAGCGGTGATCACCAGTGCAGCGCGACGTTATGCCCTCACTTATATTTGCTTCGCTGTCAGCGTATAGGAGGTGAGTGGACCACAACGATAGGTGCATCCGTGACAGCAGCAAAGATCAGCAAGGCGATTGTCTCGCTATTGCATCATGCCCGCAGTGCAGGCAGGCATTTTAAGCTTATTCACCTCGCAGCCACGTGAGAGGACCCCTTGCACCATCCTGGGTGGCGTCTGCTGAAACGGGGTGACAACCTTTGCTCCTGGTTGTATGGGATTCCGACGAATCTCGGCTCTAGGGAGAACCCCGTTACATGTCGATTTGGCTTTATGCTTCCATATACTTTCACCGGTCCAGGCGCGTCGTACGCGTGGACAAGAACCGAGCATCTAGCTACTGCTAGTGCACCGTGTCCGAGCTTCTGTCACGCTTGGGGATCGTCTCTGGCTTATCTCGCGCTGGAATGTCTAGACTTTTCAGGGAAAAAGTCACGTCAACGCGTCTCGGAGTTACTGCAAAGACGCGCCATCAGGCAGGGAAAGAGTTTTATGGTCGCTTTTTGAAACCAAGGGGGAAAGTGAGGCCGGGAATCGTCGATGGTTGCAGGATACAAGTACGTTTGGCCACCTTTCCCCCCTCCTTGAACTTGTTTCATCCCTTGTTCTCACACCCAGCGTTATCCTTGCAGGTCGAGGACACGACGACATAGCGACACATATCCTCTGGAAGGTATTTACCGCAGACCGCCAAGCACAAAGGGTTAGGAAGCTGGACCTTCACTCTCCCCCTTAAAAGGAAGACCCCTCAGTACAGCCAATCCATCAGGCAACCGGCACACGGGTCAAAGCGCTGAACCTCGGATCCACATTGTTTACCTCTCTGCGCAGCGAATATCCCTCACGCCACCACTTAAGAAACAAAGCGACCTCTGCATTTCTTCCCCACCTTCTCCCAGCCTTCAAGACTACACGATCTCACCCAACGTCTACTAGTCGATCCTGGGACTGCCCTTCGATCTTTGACAGACCGAAGCTGGAACCAACGCACAGGCATAGACCACACTCTCGCTGAACCACAACACGAACCCAAAAGCGTCTTGCTCTCCATCCTTCCTCGCTGGTCGAACTCGCCTCATCATGCCCTCTTACGTGTCACTCTCCTTCCTCCTCGTGGCCTTGCTGGCATTCGTAGCCAGCTTGGCTGGGGCCGAAACCAAAGGCGGAGACCATTTCATCCTGACCCAGGTGCAGGCTCTCCTGCTCGCCAGGATGGACCCGATCGTCACCCCTGGCGCTGTGGGCAAACACGTCCATCGAATCCTGGGTGGATCCAACTTCAACCGTGAGTACTCAGCTGGACGCGGTGGTCGTGTGCTGGCTGAACGGACCGTGCGGCAGAGAACATCAACACCGCCGCGGAACAGCAAGACTCGACTTGCAGCACTGCTATTCTCGGCGGTGACAAGTCAAAATTACTGGGCGCCGTGAGTGGTCTTACGCTCCCGTCGGCTTACACCTAGCTAATTTGAATGCGAACATAGCGCACTCTACTACCGACACCCCAACAACACTCTCTCCCCTATCGCCG
This sequence comes from Kwoniella sp. DSM 27419, assembly GCA_036428645.1. NCBI lineage: Eukaryota > Fungi > Basidiomycota > Tremellomycetes > Tremellales > Cryptococcaceae > Kwoniella > Kwoniella sp. DSM 27419. The sequence continues at coordinate 125,765 of CP144080.1, read as the reverse complement.
GTGCCAACCGAGTCTACTATTTCACCAAGACTGAAGACGTCCAGCCCTTCCCCGATGGCTTCAACATGATCTCCGGTACCGCCATGTCCCGGAACCTGTCTGACGAACGTACTCTCGGTGTGAAGATCTCTTGCAACCACCAGAAGCAGACCTACTGGCTGCCGAATGCCACCAGCCACCCTGAGGGTTGCGAGGGTATTGCTTTGAGCACCTTCTTCCCTTCGTGCGGTACGGGCGAAGCCACCTCTGACGACCATTTGTGAGTTTGCCCATGTTGCAGTCCGGAGAAACACTGCTAAGAGGAGTTTGGACAGCTCGCACATGGCATGGCCCGTCACTTGGTCCGGCCCCAACCTTGTCAAAGATATCAACGGCAAGACTTGCCCTGACACTCATCCGATCAAGTACCCCACCATCTTTGCCGAGTTCAACTACTATCTCAGTGAAGATCAACCCTGGAGGAATGAAGAGTGTCTCTTGGTTCTGTCCAATGGCGACTGTACCGGTAACTCCTTCCATGTGGACTTTGTCAACGGCGTGAGTGCGACGAGGCTTCGCTCATAACTTGGCAATCATGCTGATGGAAATCCCCTGCCGTGACAGTGGGACAGGAGCCTCATGCAAGACATCCTCAAGGAATGTGGTCTGGGACACGGTCCGGGCGATCAACTCGACCAATGCGAGCCCATCCGACGGACCAAGCAAGACCCGGGATACCAAGACTGCCGATACCAGAACAAGATCCCTGACGAGGAGGTCGGATACTTCAAGCCTCTCGACAAGCTGCCCGGATGCAACCCGTTGTGGAAGGAAAGCATGGGACTCGACAAGCCTCAGTGTGATTCAGAAGAAGAGGACCCCGGATTCGTCGGTCCCAACGTCCTTTTCGAGAACTTGAAGTACCGCAACCACATCCCCTTGGCTATCTCCGAGATCGGCGACACGGACAACCCTCGGGACTTTTTGCCAGCGGCTGGATTTGGGGCTTCGCATTTCCTGCGATGGGGTACCGAGGGCAACAACGTTGACAAGCAGACCGTCGGTACGCACGCACAGCTACTGGCCAACCTTGCTGGAGGCGCCAATGGTCAGTCTCTCCAGCGTTGCCCGGACCTACCATCCTGCTGATTCACTGCCTTTCCGCTCCGCAGTATCTGTGCCATCTGCCGCTGTTAACTCCTCTTCGACGGTTGCTTCCTCATCTGTTGCTTCATCGACTTCGAGCTCGACGGGAGCATCCGTTTCCACCGCCGCAACCGAAACAGCGACCACCGACACCGCGGCTGCCCCCGCGACAGCCACCAGTGCTGGTCAAGTCCTGATCGCTCCGGGTCCGACTGATGATGCTAGCACCACCGATGCAGCCAGCGCGACTGCTGCTGAGGGCCACGACGCTTCTTCCACAACCGTTGCCGGCTCGCTTGCGACGGATGAAGCGTCTGCGTCTGCGTCCAGCACCACGGCCGCGAGGACGACCGGTACGAAGTCGACCTTGAGCGTGGACAAGCCGACTGAGGGTGTCAAAACCTGCAAGTGAGTGATTGGGACTGCTCCGATCGATGCGTTGACGCTGATGACGTCTGTCCTCAGGAAGAAGACCCGTATGGTACCTCGAGTGAACAAGCAGGGCTTGCAACATCACCTCGAGCGAAGATCCCGAACCCGAGCGGGGTACTAGGCCGTCGACCGGGCCCTTGTCCCCCAACGGTCATCACGACTCACGCTTCACATTTGTACCTAGCATTCTCATACCCTACCTTTTCTTCTGTATCATGGCTCGCACCTGGTCGACGCTCATGGATGACGCTATGGATCTTTGATAGATCCTCACGAAAGGCTATGTATGCGATGATTCTGCAAGGTATCGAATGAAGCCACGGATGACTCACGTGGCTGTGGCTTTACGCGTCGTGCCAAAACGCGGTCCCGCACGGTGAGGTGAATTCGGTACCAGCCACTCTGAGGAGGGGAACCCTCCAATTCTCATTTACCCTCACCCTGAACATTACCTTTGTACAATCCATCTCTGGACCGCGTTCAAGCATCGATACCGCCGTGTGTTTCTCATCTGAGGACTCTCCTGTACCGCGTGGACCCCTGTGGACGACCCGTATATAGACCTTGGCCCGCGTAGACATACATACCGACCCATCAACATGGCTGCCAACGCTACTGTCGGGGTCTTGCCTGTCGCGAGCATCAACGTGAGTCCAATGCCAAGTGAGCGCGACGCGGGTGTTGTGGTGCTGACATGACGTGACGTTGGTGTAGATCAACTATGAGGAAGAGACGGGTGAGTCTGGGCGTGGCGCAGGCTGCAGGATAGGTAGTAGGTTGAGGAGTTGGCTGACGGGACGCGACGCGGCGCTTTGGGACAGAACGCATTCGGGATTTCTTGACTAGCTACGTTCAGCCGCCGAGGACACAACGACGACGCGAGGCTCAGGACGACGAGGAGATGGAGGATGATTCCGAGGAGGAAGACGAGGATGAGGATGGGCTGGCTGACGAGTTGGGTGATCTGGACGTGAGAGGGGGCGAGGAGAGGGAGAAGGCAAAGTATGTCAAGGTGTTGAAGAAGGTCGCCAATAGGCAGGTGGACAAGGTCGTCATCGACCTGGCGGATCTGAGGAGGGTGAGTGGCTGGTTCACATCGAGTGCGACCTCTGGCGCGAGCCCGGACGCTGGACACATATCATGTACAGTCACACAGCGAACAGGCCCGCTGACCCCTCACCCCGCCTAGCATTTCAACGACCAGACCCTGCTGCACAACATCACCCGCAACACCCGTCACTACATCTCGCTCTTCTGCGACGTGATAGACAAGCTGATGCCCGAGCCGGATCACGAGCTCGATTACACCGCCGACGTGCTCGACCTGATCATGCAGCAGCGAAGGCAGATGAATGAGCAGGTTCAGGCGGGTGAAAGGGCAGAAGAAGGCGGCATGTTCCCGCCCGAGCTGATGAGGAGGTAGTGAGTGCTCTATAGCTGGGAGCACGAGTCCAGTTCTCGTGCGAGCTATGCTGAACGGCTCTCAACCCGCTAGTAACCTCTTTTTCCGACCCCTGCGGAACAACCAAGTCCTGGCCGTCCGAGCGGTACGAGGCGCTCATCTAGGTCACCTCATCACCGTCCGAGGTATCGTCACCCGAGTGTCCGAGGTCAAGCCCTTGCTACTGGTCAACGCCTATACCTGCGATTCGTGTGGAAACGAAATCTTCCAGGAGGTCGCCCAAAAGGCGTTCACCCCCTTGTCCATCTGTCCGTCTGCCGAGTGCACCCAGAACCAGACCAAGGGCAACTTGCATATGCAGACCCGAGCGTCCCGATTCCGACCCTTCCAGGAGGTCAAGATCCAGGAGATGGCCGATCAGGTGCCCGTCGGACATATCCCCCGTTCGATGACTATTCACTTGTACGGCTCGCTCACGCGGACCGTCAACCCAGGCGATGTCGTTCACATCGGCGGTATCTTCTTACCTACACCCTACACCGGCTTCAGGGCTATCCGTGCTGGACTGCTGCAGGACACGTTCCTCGAAGCGATGAACGTCCGACAGCTCAAGAAGCAGTATCACAACATGGAGCTCACCCCCGAGATCCAGGGAGCCATCGACGATATGAGCTCTGATCCCAACCTCTACTCGAGGCTCGCCAACTCGATCGCACCTGAAATCTATGGCCACGAGGATGTCAAAAAGGCCCTGCTCTTGTTACTCGTTGGTGGTGTCACCAAGACGGTTGGAGATGGAATGAAGATCCGAGGCGACATCAACGTTTGCCTCATGGGTGATCCCGGTGTGGCCAAGTCTCAGTTGCTCAAGTACATCACCAAGGTCGCACCCCGAGGTGTATACACCACCGGACGAGGATCGTCCGGCGTGGGTCTCACCGCTGCTGTCATGCGGGACCCTGTAACCGATGAGATGGTCCTGGGTGAGTATGGGTGTTCGATCACGTCCGAGTGTCATGCTGATGAGGTCGACTTTTACAGAGGGAGGAGCGCTCGTCCTCGCCGACAATGGTATCTGCTGTATCGACGAGTTTGACAAGATGGACGAGTCGGATCGAACGGCCATTCACGAAGTGATGGAACAGCAGACCATCTCGATCTCCAAAGCTGGTATCACGACGACGCTCAACGCACGAACGTCTATCCTCGCGGCCGCTAACCCGTTGTACGGACGTTACAACCCAAAGATCTCCCCCGTGGAGAACATCAACCTCCCGGCTGCGCTCTTGTCCCGATTTGACGTCCTCTTCTTGATCCTCGATACGCCAACGCGAGAGGACGACGAAAGGCTCGCGCAGCACGTCACGTTTGTGCACATGAACAACACGCACCCGGAGCTCGACTTTGAGCCTGTCGAGCCAACGCTGATGCGACATTACATTGCCGCCTGTCGACGTGTGCGACCGATCGTCCCTCCCCAGATGTCAGAGTACATTGTGTCGAGCTACGTGCAGATGCGTAAACAGCAAAAGGAGGACGAAGCCGAGGACAAGTCGTACGCCTACGTCTCGGCGCGAACGCTGCTGGCCGTGCTGCGTCTGTCGCAGGCGCTGGCCAGGCTACGGATGGACAACGTGGTGGGACAGGGCGACGTGGATGAGGCGTTGAGATTGATGGACGTGTCCAAGTCCAGCTTGTACGAGCACGCCGCGTCCAGGAACGCGGGCGAGGACCAGACGGACACGTCCAAGATCTTCCGGATCGTCAAGGACTTGGCCTCGGCGTCGACGAGGCGAGGCAGGGGACGAGCGTCCAGCGAGGATCACGAGGAGGAAGAGGAGATGGAGGAGCTGAGCATGGTGGATGTCAGGGCGCGAGTCCTGGCCAAGGGGTTCACCGAGACTCAAATGATGGACACGGTGCTCGAGGTGGGTTTAAGGCTAGGCTCGGGGTGGAGAAGATTTTCCGCTGATCTGCGCTCCGTTTGCATAGTATGAAAACATGGGAGTACTGGTCAGGACTGCCAATGGCACGCGATTACGATTCGTCGCTGCGGACGAGTACTAGGGGGAACGAGTGTGGGTTGGTTTCAGTTGGCTGGGTATGCGGCTCCGGGCGCACAGGCTGCCCTTGTATATGGGACTACGGGCTACGACATGATGTATACGAGGTTATCTATGCAGGGAACATCTAGGTAGGATGCCGCAGACGCCTGGTACCCGCCACGTGCGCTGCCACCGTAGGCGCAAACAACAACAGGCGCGTCGGTGCGTCGGTGCGTCATTCGACTTTTTGTTGGCTTGTCGTAGGCATCACGGGTTACTCGACTGCATTTGAACGTCCCTCCTTGCGAGTAGCTCAGTGGATCAGTGTCCGACCAGAGTCACCGACACCGTATACACCACCTTAGCACCTCCATCAGCCCCCCACCGCTTACCGCCCTCTGCCCGCTCAGCCAAAATGTCAGAGCTCGCTCCCAATTCCGGGGCAAGCACCGTCCCCTCGCTGCGTGGTCAGCCACTCAAGGCCGTCATCAAGAACGTCGATAGTGAGTGAGCTTTGCGATGCGGCAGGGATCTCTGGCTGACACCATGCCTTTCACACCTACCCTGCTACTCCCGCCTGCGTCACCCCCTATGCCGTCGTCTTACTCCGATGACACCATTCTGCTCACCCGTCATGGCTTATGGTGACCACCGCTATCTTGGGCCCGCCTCGCTCTCGCTGGACTCTCACCCCGTTCCCCCTCCCCGTGGCCCCTGCCCCCAGTGTCCGAGGAGATGCAGCAGAAAGCAGTCGACGTCGTCGTAGCCTCCCTGGATCAGTACGACCAGGAGAAGGACATGGCCATGTACATCAAGAAGGAGTTTGACAGGCTGTACGGGACGACATGGCACGCTGTCGTGGGCAAGAAGTGAGTGGGCTCGTGGAGTTGGCCTCTTGAGCCCGCGGCTGTCGTCGTTACGCCTTGGCGTGTGCTGAACCCGTGCTGACGTTCCTGCCCCGATCACAGCTTTGGCAGCTTCGTCACACATGGTGAGTGTGCTGCGTCTCCTTCCCCTGCTATCTTCCGGAGGCTGCCCACCCAGCAGCACGAGCTGCCTATTCCCACCCCCTCGCCCACTTCCCCCCCCCCCACCCACTCACCCACCGAGTGATCCCGCTGACACCCATACCCAGAGACCAAAAACTTCATCTACTTCTACCTCGGACCCATCGCCGTGCTCCTCTGGAAGACCTCATAGCTGGATACGAACCTGCTGGAGAGCATCCACCCCGTCGACCTGCTCACGCCATCGCTCACCTGGCCTTGTCATGGTCCCACCATGACCCCCCTTATGCTTTACGATACGATGATCATGCATCTGGCATGCCATGCAGCCGAAGTTTTGCGTGGTAACCCAGACTTTAACCGAGTGATATCTGCCGGCGCTGCTCCGACTCGCACCAGCTGTGCCGCCGGCCTCCATTTGCACGACTTCAGCACCCCTGCGCCAGGTAGAACCTTCATAAGAACCAATTTGACAACAGTATATGTTCTGCTATACCCCTACACGCTACAAGGCCGGTCGGTCGACCGGCCGTGTCTCCCCACACCGTCATTACGAGCCCACTGCTCTGCCCCGCGCCCCAGCCACGACCACTCCGAGAGCCGCTCCCGGCTCAAACCCCGGCATCATCTTCCACTCTGCCCCCCGCCGCCCCGCTACCACCACCCTGCTATGTCCTCGACATGTTCTGGTAATGTGTCGAAGTCGCTTCGTACTCTTTCACAAACAGTCGCTTCTGCTCCTTGATCATCCACCTGAGACCCCCAAGTCAGCTTGGTGCACAGCACATATCACCCGAACTCACTTCATGATATCGTTGATGTATTCTCGAAGGATGTTGAGCGATTCCGTGTCGATATTGGTATACGCGATGAACGGTCCAAAGTTGACTGCGAGCGGAGGAAAAGCTGACATCAGCGACGTCGGACAGCCTGTAGACACGAGACAGCCTCACCAAACAGCCTGAGCAGGTGCTCGGCGCCGTAGATCTCGCTCATGGGTCTATCGCTGTTCTGCCTCTTCTGCTCGACATATTGCGCTCTTTCAAATCGGTACAGCAGATTATTGCCAAGCGCTTTGTCAAAGTAGAGCGTTATCCCCGAGATGATCTCGGAAAGAAGTGCCGTCGCGCGCCTGGATCGCCATCTCGTCAGCATATGAGACACGCAGACGGGCCATACACATACGCTGAGCGATCTTGCGTCTTCTTGGTGTTGTTGACGTACTGCCGGTACTCTTCTAGCAGTTCGCGCACGTTGGGTTTACGAGGCAGTGTCACGAGCTGGATCGAGTGATAGCGTTCAGCAACCCTTCCAAGGCTAGCAAGCAAAGGCCTGACATACCTGGTTGTTCTTGGTCACATTCTCCCAGTCGTCCACGAGCTGCAGCTTGAGCACCTCAGGGATGACAATCCTGACCTCGGGTCGCTTCAGATAGTCGGCCTCCTGATGTGACACGCATAGCGTCAGTGACCGACCGCTCCCCAACACGCTACCCCAGCAGATCACATACAGTGTCGACGACGGAATCCCTGCCCCTCTTCTTCCCTTCGGCCTTCTTTCCTCCCTTCTCTTTGCCCTTGACAGGTGGTGCGGGTGAAGCCGTCGATGACCCAGCAGCAGAAGGCGGTCGGTTCTTCTTCGCCTGCGCTTCCAGAAGCGACCTCCGCTTGGCAAAACCAGCTTCGTTGAGCTTGAGCAGACGTTGTTCGGGCACCCATTCGTCCCACCTGTGCACAGGGTCAATCGGTGTGTCCGGCGGTGAACAAGAGGGTTGACGGGAAAGACGTGACTCACGTTTGCTTCCAGCCCTTGTAGTGGATAAAGTAGTGAGGTCCGACCGTGCCCAGCAAGGTATTGGTCTCGTCCCAGTTCTCGGCCAGGATGATCTGTGTATGGGAAAGAGGGTATATCAGCGAATAAGTCTCGCTATAGGCGGGTCACGCGCATGACACTGGGCTTGAAAGATGCACAGTGTCGCCGAGCTGGATATGAGATGACTTACCCTAGCCTCGTAGAGCAGAGGGCCGTGATAGGCGAGGACATACTCGTCGTTGTTGAACTGGTTCATCGAGGTGGCCATCTTGGTGAGTTGTGCTCGGTAGGCCAGTCGTCACGCGATAGCAGCGGTGTCAAAAGATGCGCTGTGTAGGGCAGTATGTCGTCAGCATCGCTACGCCGTTGTGACGATCATGCTACTGGATGTAAAAGGCAGAATAGGGGATAGGAGGTAAGGAGACGCGACGCGTACCTTTACAGGCGACTATGCAGTCTGTCTCGCTCTGTTGATGCGTGTGATCGGCGTCCAGACGAGCTCCTGGAGTCTCTCGTTCTACTCGTGGTGTCCTTGGGGTTGTGGGCCGCTTGTTCGCAGAGATATGTTACGTTGAATGGTATTTACCCCAGGTCAACAACCGGGTCGGGACGCGCTTGATACGTCAACACTCGTTTTCGGAATCGGGCGTGAACTTGGTCGGGCCCGGTGAGACCGTCGTGTACTGTAGTAGGTCCGACGTGATCAGCCCAGGTCAGCAGCCGAGTTAGTAGATGCACCCACGGTGTTGATGTCGGCAAAGGTCAGTATAGCACGGGATGGGGTTGTCAATGATGGGATGATTGATTGAAGCGGGGGGGGGATTACAAGGGGGAGGAACGGGATCAAATTGAATGTGGCACTTTGACCTCTTTTTGTTTTCGTCTGTGAGCTCTACTATTCGAGTGACCCACTTTACACGCCACCCAAATGTGCAAGTGAGAGAGACACCCCTCACTCGTTCATTTCATCTGGTCTCCCTGCTTACTCTCTTCCCTTTCCTCTCGTGTCTTGACCTTCGAAAAAGACTGCAAGGCAGTACAACAGCCGGCCATCGTCGAATCTCCTTCCGGATCTAGTATACCACCTCAGCCGAGCCGATTCAAAGCTCGCGGGACTTACAGATACGGAGGGACGAAGGGCTTACGACAGGGGCTCACCTCGATAGACGGGGAGAGGGTGCGCTCTGTAAGTCTCACCTCCTTGTGGTGTGAGGACAACACTGCGTGTGTGCCGTGCGAGATGGATATGCGTTGGATCAGGGAGATTGGGTTACGGATGCGGATGCAACGGGGTTTTGGAGTCTCGGTATTGCTTTCATGTCGAACAGCAATGCTGACTATCGGATTCAAGCACTTTGCTCCGGGTCAATCTGCCCAGGTGGATCGTTCCGATAGCCAACTCAGCGCTTTGATCCGCTCGTGCTCCACAGGGGACCGCTTCATCACGGTTATACGGGTATCCATCAAGGCCTGGCCATCGACGCTCTTTCCCGCCAATCTATCTGCCGAGTGTCACGCTTTAAGGAATTGCCTAGACCCAATCCAATACATCCCCATCATGATGGCTGTTGCTGGACCCAAGCCACCTGGTGTATGTGTGACTCTGATCTCCAAGTCTGCCCTTACTCACCTATAGCTGTATCGCAGCCCAAGTTTGGCCAGTCCGTCCTACCCAATCTGAACGTCAGGCATCTCTGTCCAAACTGCAGGTCGGATCCTCCCAACATTATCGAGGAGTACTCCAAGGGTGATCTGGTGCGCGTTGCTATACATGTCAGGGACCATGATACCGATTGTACTGATCAGTGAGCATGGCAGGTATGTGGAGACTGCGGGACGATCTTGGGTGATCGGATCGTCGATACCAGGAGTGAATGTGAGTAGTCGGGGCCTACTGCACCACACCTCAGTGCTTACTCGATCCGTTCAGGGCGAGTAAGTGTGCTTCAGTGTAGTAGCCCGAGTGTCCGTTCAAGCGTTGTCTTCAGACGTTCGCGGGTGATGAGAACGGCGACGACCCTTCACGAGTCGGAGATGCCGGAAACCCTCTGCTTGGGTCTAACCACCTCGACACTGTTACCTCGCACAAAGATGGTCGAACGGGTATTGCGCGCGACCTGAATCGAGCCGTGGCAAGGGCCAATAACCTGTCAAACGGTATCAACGGAAAGACTAACACCGCTGTCCTGTCGGCTGTCTTTTCCCGCATTGCGGAAAAGTGCGATGCGATGCAGCTCCCACGAGGCATCCGAGAGCGTGCGCAGCATGTCTACAAGATTGCCGATGAGCAAAAAGCCATCAAGGGCAAGAACGAGGCCGCGTTGATTGCCGCTTGCATCATCTACGCCTGTCGAGACGCGGGTGCGCACAGAACGTTCCAGGAGGTCGGCAAGGCGTTGAAGATCACCAAGAAGGAGCTTGGGCAGGTCATGGTCGTCATCAAGAACGCCGTTCAGGCCGCCGGAGCCAAATCGGGCATGATGGAATCTGTCCATGGCTCGAACAATGCTCAGGACTCGGCGGAAGCGCTCTTGGGTCGTTTCACAAACTATCTCGATCTGGGCAACGCGGTCTTCAATGCGTCCAAGCACATTGCTGGGGAAGCAGTGGCCAAGAGCGCCATCGACGGTCGAAGTCCCGTCTCCATCGCGGCTGGTATCCTGTACTTTACCTGTGTGCTGTTGGGTAAGGGGACGACGGCCAAGGATATTGCCTCGATGGGTGGAGTGTCCGAGTCTACGACCAAGCTGTGCGTGGGCGGTTCAAAAGGGTGTGGACTAGCGCTGACGCCTTGTAGCATCTGCAAAATGGTGGCGACCAAGCTGGACGAAGTGATCCGTCCTGAATGGGTGAGTGGATCGGATCGCCGTCGTGGGCTAGGGCTCATCCGAGGTTATCTCGCAGAAAACCGAGTATGCTTCAGGTTACGCGACGCTGGCACAGCTAGGCCGAATCAACGTGGACTCCAGTCGGCCTTCGAGGGCAGGTACGCCCAGTAGGAATGGCTCGGGCGTTCCGAACGGTAATGGTGTCGGTGCGGGGAATGGCCAGAAGGAAGGCAAGCCTGACACGGGCATTGTCGAGGTGGATGGCGATAAATCGGACGCCCCGGCCGAGGCGGACAGGAAGGCGTAGACTTGACATTGGTTTTGGGCTGCGTACCAGTAGATCACCTGAGGTTGCTCGCTATTTCTGTCAGTTCTTGATCTGGCCGGAGATACACTGTGGCGGCGGCGGCGGCGGCTACGGTTTGTGACCGCAAACCGCCGCGCGGGACCGCAAAGCGCGGTATGCGTAGTAGCTGAGTCCATCATCGCATGTTATGCATGTCTTCTATCAGTGGACTATGGTGTAGAAGAGCGCCTTATAGCGCCTAGATAGCCTCTACTCGCTCCGCCCCTCTGGGCCCAGCGAGCTTGCTCACTAACGCTTTCCTGCGTGTGACCTCCTCGATGTCGAGGTTGGCGCTGATATCGCCCGTGGCCGGTGAACCAAGCCGATCCGCGTTCCAATAAAGGAGCGCGCGGAGCAGCGCGTCAGATCCTGTAGACAACACAGAGACGAGCAGTCCGACCCTTAACGACTGCCTGTTCTCGTCCTGCCCGTTCCAGAGCAGCCCTGCAATATGGTGCGAGGCGACAGAGTAGAGGAACGGGTTACGCGCCGGGTCGACCCATCCATTGGTCAATGCCCTCGCGTACGCTGATAGGACCTCGGGGTCGTCCTCGAGCGGGTCGAAGTAGGCCCGCGGAGCCGACACCGTCTCGAGGGGGAGCTGATCGAGGGATAGCCGGATCCCTCTCAGGACCGAGGACCGATCGTTCCATACCGCTCGCCTGTAGTCTGGCGGATAGGCCATGCTCAGTGGTGTGATGAGCAGCTGGGAGAAGAGGGGGTCGGAGAATGAGATGGCTTCGTAGAGGGCTACAAAGTCGAGGTAGAATTGGTAGAATGGTACGCCAGAGCCGAGGAAGGGTATTGAGACCCGCTCGAGGGGTGCCGCGTGGCTTGCAGACCCGGCCTCGACCGTGTCACTCGGCGAGGCGTCCGTAACCGACTCGCTCAGGCCAGCCGAGCTCGTGGTCAAAGCCATCAGCTCACGCATGACCTCTCTCACGGCGGGATCGCGGAACACCTCGACTTCGTCCGCGGCGTTTGACGTCGTCTGACCATGTTCCAGCATGTGTACCTTCATCAGGTTGAGCAGTAGATGCGATCGTTCCTGAGGACCAAGCGGAGCGTGACGATACCGCATGGACGACAATAGCAACGTGGCGAGGACGATTTGGACCTCAGACGCTTGCCAGTCGGGTGGGACCTGAGCGAGCGCTACGGAGGTGCCCGATCTCAACAGCTCGTTGAGGGGTGAGAACGTCCAGTCAGGCTGCAGGGGCAGACCCGCTCCTTGGGCCTTCTCGTCGCTCGACCGTGGCGCGGGCGGGCGCAGGGTTGACGTGGCTTTGAGGTATAGATGAGATGGCCTGAGAGGCCCAACGGTCGACTCGACATCTGGCAGGATCGTATGTTGCAGAAGAGGACGGAGAAGCTCTAGCTTGTCGGGGTGCGGCAGTGCATCGAGCTTGGGGATGACACCAGTCAATTCCGCTCTCAAGATCGAGTCGAGCAGGTCCAGAGCGAGCGGTTCATCGCCGATGTCAAAGTGTGTGAAGAGGTCGAAAGCCGTCGGAAGCCATGTGGTGATCGCGGACGAGCGCATGTCAATCTGCAGAGAGTGATACAAGCCAGTGAGGGTGGCTCGGCGATTGAGCATAGTAGCGTTCGAAGATCTGAGCGCGGATCTGCACGTCTGTAACGAGGCGGGGTCCAACAGATCACCAGCAGGGCTCAGGAGGTCGTGCACTTGCAACACCTCGGCACAGACCAGCTCGCCGTCACTCCGTCGATCGTGATCCGCAACGCTGCCTATAGCCTCGCCGAGTCTGGCTCCCTTCAACCTGTCCAGCACAGCAGCCTTCTCCTCTTCTCCCCCACGGACCCCATTCACCCTCACCCCGCGCAACCATGATCCCAGCATCCCAAGCGCTGCGCAGATCTCCCCCCGCCTTGTCACGTCAAGCTCAAGCGATACGACGAAGCCTATCACGTCCTCCTCCCACCTCATCGCCGTGACCTGAGCCCAGGTGAGCGAGTGCTCCGGAGTAGTACGGTGTGGGTCGATCGCACATGTGGTCCAGATACTGAGGCACTCAAAGTATGCCACTACCAGGTGCCGCTCCATGGCCGACGTGATTGTCCGGCGTACCGATCCGTTTACCCATGTACCGAGCATTCGCCAGATTTGCGAGCTGGAAGTAACGGTAGACGCTGCGAGACCGTACCGACCCAGCGCTGCGTAGACACGCAGGACCTGCAGTGCCAGCTGCTGTCCGTGATACACATAGTAGTCGTGCTCAGCGTCCTTCGACTCCCATGTGGCGGTGACGATGAATCGCAGTGTGCTTTCGTACACGCCTTGACTGAGGAGCTCCTCCGCACACGCTCTTGAGGACGTGGTGATGCTCGTCAGAAGACGCAAGGCTTCGACCGATGGATATCTTCCTTTGTCTGACTTTGGCGGCCAGGAACGCTGGACCACATGGTGCTGTATGATGGCAGGTAGTATCGGGCAGATGGTCTCGCATAGCTCCTTGCTGACAAAGGTCGCCCGTCGCAAGATCAGCAGGAGCTGCTGTATGGTCTGTGGCGAGAGGCCGTCGTCTATCGATAAGAGCTCGGTCATTCTCGGTAGAACGTCCTCGAAGGGGATTGATGATACCCCGGCCTTCTCGTCCTCGCTGTCAGGCGTGAATCGCCGGGGCATGGTGTGTTGATCGCTCGCAGCTCGCAATATGGCCTGCTGGTCATCCTCGGACAAACCAATCGCCTCGTACAGCAGTTCCACTCCCGCCTCGATGACCCCGATTCCCCTCGTCAGCCCCGCCAGCACGTCGACGCCCATCTCCACGGCTCTTTTCAGCACCTCGGTTTGTTCGCACTCCTTGGCCGTCTCCTCGGGGAGGCTGTCTCGTCGCAGCTTGGACACAATCCTGGTCAGGACCGTCATCATGGCGATACGTTGAGACGGCACGGTCGATCGACAGAGGTACAGCACGTCATGCATGGTATACCCGGCGAGGTCGGGCGAAGAGCCGTGGTGGTGTAATCCCAGGTGAGACGGCAGGTCGGCTTGTGCTGTAGCCGAAAGAACGTTGCCTGATAGGTCGAAACGGGTAGCGGAGGATGATGAGGGTACTGATGTGGGGATGGGCTGGAGCCAGGCCAGCTTGGATGGTTCCGAGGGGACCGAGGGGAAGTACGCCTTGAGATCAGACAGCGATGGGTCATCGGCTGTGGATCGTACCTGCGGTGTCGGCTGATTTGGGTGGGGGGCTGAGACTGGGCTGCATCAGCACATTACTGTGTGATGTATAGCAGATTAGACCTACCTTGTGCAGTCGGTTTTCTGGTTTCTTCGCTCCGCTTGTCGCTGCCAGCAACCCGCTTCTCGGCCCGCTTCCTCAAGGCCTCCATGATCCGGGCGCCAAACCGCTCTTGCAGCTCCTCAACCTCTTCCTCCCTCTCCATCCCGCTCATGGCTTCCACGCGTTTTCGGTTCTCCTCAGATACGTCTTGTATAATACGCTGAGGATCGCTGAGCGCTTGGTCGACCGATTGAAGTCCAGTCGTCCGCGGTTGAGATGGTCCACTTTCGACCACTTCAGACGAGACACCCTCTTCGGGCGTCCTATCGATCCGTCCCACAGCGCGCTTCTTCAAGGCTTCCAGTACCCCACCGTCAAAACGCTGTTGCAGCTCGGCGACTTCCTCCTCTCGCTCGAGCTGTGACATTCCCTCCACCCTCTGAATGTTCCCAGCCGCAACACTTTGACGCACTTGATCCCCTTCGGACCCGGAGGGCAAACCACCAGCCCTCTGAGCGACATCGCTCGAGGCTGTGAGAGACGGCACGATGTCGACTGCTTTGCCCTGACCGAGGACCCGCTTCCCGTCCTGCTTTGCCTGCTGCTGCTGTCTCGCCCTTGCGAACGCCGACGGTCGCTGCGATCGGTGCATCGCCGCTGGGAAGCCTGACCCACCCGGAGTGGGTGGCTGAGGCGCGCTCGGCGCCGTGGGCGGCTTCGACGGCCTCTCGACGATGTCTTTGAGCATTCTGCTGGACTGTCGAGCCCCGGTTGTGAAGAGAACGGTTCGAGAGGAGAAAACATCAGTTTGTGCCTGAACAGTGATGAATCGCCCTCCACATCAAGTGTTGGTGGACAGATAACCGCTTGATCGCGACCGGTCTACTACGCAGAACAGACGTGCATGATGCATTGACGATTGTACAAGATAGGAACAGGAGCGTGGCGGGATGTGGATTCCACTGATTAGTCAACGTTCAGTGGAGGCATAAACGAACGACGACATGCCCAGTGAAGGCCTTTGGTATGCGCTTTTTGACGTGCCCCTCCGAAGAGAGACAGGTCATACACCCCACCTGACGGTATGAGCTGACAAAAGGCCAGCCTTGCCGCGACGGGGGACTGAAAGCGGTGTGTGTGAGATATGGGGGAGAGGGTATAGGGTTTCACCATAAGGCGGGGGACAAGTACACTACCAGGAGTGAGAGGGAGCACTGGGTGCATGGGCTACGTAAATCTGATGGATAGTCAGCATCTCGTCTCATCCGGTGTCACTGATGAATGGCAAAGTAGCAAGTCAGATAGTGCGAGGTGAACGCCTGCAGCGCTTCAGGCCCTACACCACCCCAAGGGGTGAGCAGAGCCCGGTGAAGGCTGTCGTACTGACGTGCAAAAGTCGAGCAAGTCTCGTCCGGAGAGGTCGTTGCGGGTTCCCAGCTATGCCCAGAGACTCACCTATGAACGTCATGGGAACGGTCCATATGAGATGGAAAGAGGAAGAGGGAAGGAGAATGCGATGAATAGTTGAATCACACCAGTTTGACGGTGAATGGGCGGCGTTATACCGCTAGGTGTCAGTTAGGCATGCGCTGCACGGTGCAAGCACCAGCTGATAGGCGTGCGACAGTAGACCTCCTTGTGGCATCTACAGTGGCAGGGATACAAGTCGAGGGTGGTGCACAACTGTCGGCTACTGCATTGAGACACTGCTTGCATGACCATTATAATGATGCTTCTGACTTCTTGACTACTGACTACGCCCGTGTGACACTACCTCTCATATTGTCCTTTTCCACTTTCGAACATTTCAAGCGCTTACTGGCCCATGGTGAAGGCAGGGTTGGCGGCCGAGGCATCGAGAGGGAAGTTGAGGATAGCAGGACCGGCAACGATGTTGTCGGTGGTGACGTCGGCAGCGCTGGAAGCGGTCGAGATGAGGACGTAAGAGATACCCTGGAGGTTCGAGGGGATGTAGGTCTGGTCGTTCTCGTCAAGCTGGCAAGCCTGGGAACCAAGGCCAGAGTAGAAGATGGCGTAGTTGGTGGCGGTGTGGGGGTCGTCGAACTGGAAGGTGGCCTGTCCGCCGAGCGAGGGGTTCTCGACGGCGAGGGAGCCAAAGGCCTTGACGGGCAGGGCGGCGTTGGAGTCGGGGCAAGAGGTGATGAAGGCCGAGGCGATGGTGTAGACCATGTCGAGACCCAGAGGGGTGTCGTAAGGTCCCGACCAAGGAGCCTGCATCTGGACGGCCGAGTTCTCCCATGACTGATGTCGGGCCTCGGTGGAGAGGATGACGGCGGCGACGGTGAGGTAGTCGGGGCTGGTGATGTACTGGGCGGCACCGGCGTAGGCGGAGACACCGACGTTCTCGATCAAGGAAGCAAGCGAGATGAAGGACTTGACGTCGGTGTAGGGGCTAAGGCGGGACATCAGCTTGGGTCTCAAAAGTCAGAGACCGTGCACACTCACAAGGAGTATTCACAAGCGGCGACGGAGGCGTTTCCGAGGGCGCCGGAGAGCAAGGAGACGTGGTCGGCCTCGTGGCTGGCGATCTGGCTGAGCCTGTCTCGGACCCATGAAGGGCAGCCGGCGGCCTCAAAGTCGGACTGCTGGAACTTGCTCAAAGCGTCGGCGCTGAACGAGGAGGGAAATGATCAGCAGCTGCAGCTTCTCGAACGGAGATCGATCAACTCACTAGAAGGTCTTCTCGAGGTTCTCGAGCGTCAAGGCGTACTGCAAGACCTGAGTGTCGGTGGGACCGTCAGCCCGTCGGTTAAGAGCCTTCTTGAAAGCCGAGTAGTCGGCGGGCATGGCAGTGACAGCGCCGATGGCGGCGAGGGCAGCGATAGCAGCGGTCTTCATCTTGTTGGGTTGAATTTAGAGTTGAGTGGGTAGGAAGGCTGGCTGTAGGCTGAGAAGATAGCTTCTTGGATGATAGTGGGGAAAACTCAGTCGATGTGGGTCAGAGCCTCCTTATATGTCCTCTGCCCGGTCCGGTCGGTACTCGTCAGTCCCAGTACACCTCGCTGTTCTGGGGTGCAAGGCGGCCTCGGACCCTGGTGGTACCACCTGTGCCATCCTGGCGCACTACCACTCCTGGTCCTCTCGTATCGGAATCGTACGACCAGAGACGTTTAATTCCATTCGCAATTTAGAGGCGTAGGGATGATCCGCTATCGAAATGCTCGATGGAGGAAGTCCGGTCATTCGCCGGGTACATGGGATGCAGGGTGAGTATGAGGGCTACCATCGTGGAATGGCGGAACAGCCATGGCAGAGCTCCGAGTCAGTCACGGGTGACGCTCGATCAGGAGGGGGACGACAGGGGGGTTAGTTCGTAGACGTCGAGGGTAAAGCCGGCCGGCTCCACATGATCGTAAAATCCCCACCTTGAGGGCATACGGCAGAGGACATAAGCTTACCCGTTCTTTCGTCTCTGGGTAGAGACCCAGACAGTATGACGCATGTGGCCCCGCGACAACGAGATCGATCTACCTCTAGAGGAGATCTAGAGTCCTTCTTCCGCCCGGATATCTATTCGAGGAATCAGGACGATGTTGAGGAATGCCGAGAACGATGTCGAGAGGGTTGGCCGGGCATCGGCAGGACGGCAGCGCTGTTCCCAAAGCAGTGGGAGCCCACTTGCGTAGCTACGGCAGTGGCGTGATAAGCGGGAAGGCTTTGGTGACCCTGGGTATCTCATTTAAGGGGGGTCCTCCCCAGCCGGCGACTTTCTGTCGTTCGGTCGATATGAGCCATTGCCTGTCTCACTACGGGCCGAGCGATCGAATCTGTGGCGATAAGGCTAACGCCGTCGAAATGGGGGTCCACACCTCTGGGCAAGTGAGGGATATATCCTCGCATTTGGATCCGGAGACACCCCCCTCGGCTGCAGCAGATACCTCTGCCTGCAGACATGTGACTACACGTTCTCTCCCTTGATCGCTCAGAGTTGTCGCCGAGCCGGATTGGGCGATCGAACCCCGTTACGGCATTCCAACCACTCTAACGTCGACTAGTACCGTAGATCTCATCTATCGACCTGGAATAGATTGCTTTCCAGCTACGATAGCGTGCGGCCAAAAGTATCGTACGATGCATGGATGCAGCACCAGCCAGTGAACTCCCTGTCATGCGAGATTGGGCACTCGGGACAAAGCGACAAAAAGAATGCATCGGACCGTGGCATCAAGAGCTTCCTAGATGACGTAGATGAACGCCGGGTTCCTGTAGAACGGTCAAACCACGTTACTTTCGTGAGCGGATCCCTTCTCACTTCTCATGGCAAAAATCAAAACCCGGTCCAAGACTCACTGGAAATCAGTCATGTCGTCAAAGGCATTCTCATAGAGCTTTGCCTCGTCCAGCCCTTGCTCCTTCATGTGTTCGGTCAATTTGACCTTGTACGCCCTGGCGTCCTCGGTCGTCATGATGGACATATCCTCCAGGTTCTCCGGCATACCCAGTGCGGCACGCCTCTTGGCTTGCCTCTTGTTCAGGGCGACGAGGTAGAATCGCATGGCGACGATCAAGATGGCGAGCACACACCAGCAGCCGATGTCAATGTAGAGACCGGTGTAGTAGTAAGGCGCCTCCCGCTTGAAATATACTAGGGGGAGGCTCAGTCCAATGCCTGCTTGGTGTCGCGTCCGGTCCCACCACTCACCTTGCGGGCCTACAATGTTACCGGCACATTGGAAGACGAACAGGGTCGATATGGTTGTCACCCGCTTTGTGGTTCCCGCGGCATTCAGGTTCGCCCAGGAGTACAAGAGAGGCTCTGGGTGTGAACGATTAGCTAAGCCATCGAGGGGGAGTTCATCGCCCACTCACGAATGCCCGAGAACACATAAGCCACGTAGAACGAGGCCATCAAACCTCCGGTGTTTGCCCTGTCAAGCTGGCAGATAGCGGCTGCGCCCGCTATGGGCGGAAGACAAATGACCAGGATGACAAGCCATCGGGTCTTGTACCTGTTGGTGAGCCAGATGCCCGTCACGATGGTCAGAATTCCGATGGCTCCAGTTGGCATGGACAGGAGCGTTGTCTACGGGGCGTGTACCAAATCAGCAAATGATCTCTGAGTTCTTGGTCGTCGCCGGACCCACCTCAAAGCTGCTAAAGTTGAACCCCTTGACGATGAGGCCATTGAACGCGCCGATACCGCCAGAAGGCGTGGCCGTGCAAAAATACATGGCCGCCCACATGTACGTCTTGGGATCTTTGTAAGTCTCCCAGACTTGGTCCCATTTCCATTTGCCCGACTTGGTTCCCGTCTGGTTCTCCTTGAGCCTGTTGATGGCGATGAGGCGATCGTCGCCTTTTCGAAGGAACTTTGCCGTGGTCGGGGAGTTGGGCAAGAGATACCATACCTGGTTACGTCCAATGTGTCAGCCAAGTGGTTCGATGCCAACCATAGCGCGTCCACTCACCAGAGGAGCGAAGCCCAGAGACAGTCCGCCCATACACAGAAAGATCCCTTGATATGGCTTGATGCCGCTTTGGACGTGGCCCACTCCAAAGGCGAGAAGCGGACCGAAAATCGCGGCGAGCGAGTTGGCAACTTGATAAGCGATGGTCCGGTACGATTGCTCCCTTCTCGTCCACCACATCTGGGTGATGAGCACTGGGAGTGGAAGGACTCTGGTCAGCTGACGCTGTACTATGGGTTGGGCCATTGACGCACCGAATGACGGCAGGATGGTCGCTTCGAAAGCGCCCAGCTGTGTTCATAATAGATGGAGTTTAGTATGAAGGGCTATGGGCTATCAAGCCTGAGGGCTGGATCACATACCAGAATACGGGCAATGACTAGGCCGGTAAAGTTGGTTGCAGCAGCCGTGGCGGTGGTAACGGTTGACCAAGCGATAAAGTTGAACATGACCCAGTACTTGACTGTGAAGGGTGGGGGACAGGGTTGAGGGGTCAGCCTCCGTCCGCTCAGCTTGGGTCGGCGGACTGACCGGGAAAGACAACCAGCGCGTAGGAGGACAGCGGCTGGCAGATGAGCTGCGCGACGTATCTGGGGCCAAATCCCGTCAGTTCTGACCCAGCAGTCCAGAAGGCAGGATGCTTACACCACGGAAGTGAGCCTACCAAGTACCAGCCCATCAGCTTCGAATGGCGCTCAAGGCCGCTCGCATTTCTCTACCTACCAGCTATACTCCGTCCCCTCGAGGTGGGTCTCCGCCTCGAGGTTGAACACGGCAGCTTGGGATACGGTCATCTTGTCCAGCTGCTGGAGGAAGTACACCTTGAGGATCTTGTATCAGCATCCAGGCGGTCCGGATCACGACATTCAGCGGGACCCACCAGGCACATCGGAACACAAACGAAGAGGTCGATCGACCGCAGTACCCTCTTGCCATCATCATCCGTGTATTCAAAGTGCCCACTCTGCTCCATGATCTGAGCAGCCTCGTCCAGTTGATTATTGGCAGATTTCTTCGTCTTGACCCCTTCCTCGAGCGTATTCACGTCTGCGCCATCGCCGTGTCGCGGGCAGTCGACATGCTCCGTGATGGCCTTGTCGTCGTCCTTCATCGACAAAACCATGTTGCTCATCGTGCGATTATGTTCAGTCCAGTTTCAGCTCCGACACAGAAGAAAACGGCTCGTTCTCCTCTACGGAGATCACCCATATAAGCAAGATCAGTACCGCCTCCCAGCTTCACATCCACCTGTCGCCAGCTTCTGCTGTGCTTCAGGTAAGCATCCATCCAGCAGCGGTATATCTTCACTCCGGTCCATGAGGACACCCGGGGACCGTCCTCGGGCCGCCGCTCATTAGCGCTGTCGACAGTAGCCTGCGGATGAGGGTCCACGTCGACTGGGTACTTTCGATGACCTATTTTACCACTCTGAAGCCATGGGTCTGTCTACCTCTCGCCTCCCTCCCCCTCGGACGTTTGTTGGTCCGCTCCGCAGCCGAAACACCCCCTAATACTGTCATCGGATCCATCATACAAAAGTGTCAAAACCGTCGGGCCGCAGGAAACACGTCATTCGGTACAACATTGATACGCCACCACATGTCTCCGCACCCTATTCTACAGACATGCTTATCCAGCCCTGAGAAGAGCCGACGGACCCGCTTTTCTCATTGTGCAGTCGGGGTTCGCACTTGCATCGACATACATACAACAGCTTCTCGAGGCGCGGCCGCCTCGCATCACATACGACAGTACTTCGTGGGACATTAGTGATCGTCATCTTTCGTACAGTCTTGGCCAATCAGCCCGGACTCAGCCCCTGCACAAGCTTCTCAAGCAGCTCCTCCATCCGTCTCTGCCTCTTGTCCATCTCCTCCAGCCGCTCTCGGACACTTTCCTCCATCTGCCGTTCCTCGTCAGGCCTGTTCATCTGCATGGCCTCGACCTGAGACGCTTTGACAATGCCCGGTCGAGGTGACTTGGATCGGGTCAGCGTCGACGATCCTCCGGGTCCAATGTCGCTCGCTACCCGGAATTGAGACGGCCGCAAGGCAGGGCTAGGCGCGCCAGGTGACCCCGGAAGGAGCGCAGATGCTCCGATGTCGGGGAAGCGTACACTTCTTGTGGTGCCCGATACAGGGGAACGCGATCGCTCCGGAAAGGGTTGGCTTGCCCTTGGACTTCCTGGTAGTGACAGGGATCGAGCGGGCACTTCTAGCTCTGGATTGAGCCTACTTTTTGGTCTGGCAGTGTCTGGCTTTGGAGCCAGCGCGCTTGAACTCGGAATCCAAGCTTCATCTTGAGATGACCTAGACGCGTCGGCAATTGTCATTGGTGAGATGGCAGAACCGGGCGGCTCCCGGTTCGACCCTTCCATGACACTTGTCGCGAACGAGACTTGCCTGGATTCCATGATCGGCAAGACAGCCGGGCGCATAGGTTGAGCACTGTGACGCCTACCCTCCGGAGGAGTTGAACTGCCTTTCGCCGCCGCCAGCAGGCTGTTTGTTTGCTGCGGATCAGATCGCGAGTGCGCTCGCGCCCGTTTGGTGGGGCCCATCACGGATGACAAGGCAGGATGAGACGTCGACATGGCCATGCCAGCCATCCCAGCCATTGAGGAACGTCGGCCGTGCAGACCTCGTTCTGGCTCAAGACTTCGTGCGAATAGCTGAGCTAAGGGGCTCGGCCCATGTATCGAGCTGTTTCGCCTGGGTCGGTTGAGCGGTGCCGGTTGTCTGGTATCTGACGCCGGTGGTCGTTGAGCAGCGGTAGGCATGGACAAGCGTCGACGATGCGTCGGCTCATCAGAAGCAGTATCTGTAAGGCCATGCTCCATCCGTGAGGGTGAAGCTGTTGTGGCTACCGATTGAGGCACGCACGATCCCTTTCTAGTTGGTGTACCGTTGGGAGAACCCCCAGATGGTGCAGCAGTGCTCGTGCCTTTCTTGCTATCATCTTCCTCTGAGGATGAGGACGACTCGCCCTCGTCGAAAGCCGGAGGCAGCTCAAAGTCCGGGTCTTCTAGTCCGTCTTCATCCCAACCGTGATAAAAGCTTCCGACCTCTCGCTCGATCTCGAAGACCTGCTCGATATCCCTGCGAGAGCCAAAATTCTCAAAGCCGGCTGAGTTGGGCTATTAGCCAGCTTGACCAGTACCACAGGACTGCAACATACCTGCTGCCTTCAGCTTTCTGGGTAAGTTGCCCACATATCGCTCGGTAAAATCGCCAAAACGGTCCATTAAGGACTGTTCGCGGCAAAACTGGCGTTCGTATAAAGCAATGAGCAGCAGTACGGGCAGGCTGGTCAGCCTGATCATGAAGACTGTAATACAGAGCTATTTGTTAGCGCCTGGTAATTGCTCAACGACAGGACGTACCGTTCACTTTGTGAAACCACCTAGGGCCCAGGATATAGCTCATCGGCCACATGACTACGACCGCAACGAGGTTGAAGGGCAGCTGATAGCTAAACACGGCGTCTAAACTTCGTTGTCAATTAGAGGCTTCAGCCTTGGTAAGAGAGTACTCACCCGCTTTGACACCTTCCAGAGTGGAAACCGCCTTTCTAAACATAGACTGAATGGTGAATGGTGAGTCAGCGCAGAGCTATCAGCTTCTAAGTACAACTTGACACACCTCCGCTCCTGCATCCGCGTTGATTGTAGCAAATGTGTTTCCAAGGATGGCAACTAGCACAGTCAATAGCAGAGTATTCGACAGGAGCGCATAAGACACCATCAAGACCGGGCCCAGGAACGGGTGGAACACGTCTGCAGATGGGTCAGGACCCTTCCGGCGCCAGTGAGAGGCAACTCACGCGCATGCTCAAAGCCTGAAGCATCAAGACCAAAGTAGACCTCAAGCAACCACCACCCGATCTGCGAGAGAGCGAATTGTCCCTGACCAAGGGTAAACAAAGCGTAGAGGAAGCCGAGGAAGCAGAAGACGCCAACGCTCATTAAAACTGATCACCAGATCAGCTAAGCTACACGACGACAGGCTGGTCTGACTCACAGAAGAACTCTGACAGCATAGACCGTATGCTGAGCACCATCAAGTTGTTTGCCAAAGTGACAAAGGCAAGGCGTGGAAAGATAAGTACGGCACCTGATAGGAGCTTCAGCTACTCATGCGCGAATGGACAGACGCGCCGGGCGATAACCTACCGATTGCCAGCCAGTCTGATCCTAAGCTCAAGGCTGCTTGATCGTGGTAGTGAAACCCGTACGTTCTGGCACCCAAGTACACCGCGTATATGACCATGAAGACAAGGTCGAACCCGTTCACCAAACTGCTGCTGAACACTGAAGATGCGGCAACTTGTCAGCGTGGATGCTAGGAATCGGAAAATTGGTGCATACCCTTGAGGCCATGTTCCCTGATGGCGGCAAGCTTATCCAGGGAGAATGCTATCAAGCACTCGGTCAGTACGCAGCATAGATGGCACCGGCCGACTTACCCAAGGCGTACACGATGAAGCACAACTCCCTGCCATTCAGGCGCTTCTCGTCGAGACCCTCAATCGCGATTACATACAGGGTGAATAAGACCAAGAAGTTGACGTATTCCAACATGGCTCGAACGCGGGGGACTTTCAAGCTACGCAGGGATTCATGAGCTGATAATTCAGCTCATACCACATCGAGGGTCACCACTCACCGATAGTGGTCCAGTAAAGGGGCTTTGTGGGGATTGTATATGTGTATAGGTTTTTTCTTGTAATTCTAGAAACGCAATCAGCAGCTATCGCAATTCCTGTAGCCCCACTCACGTCTGCAATCAACGCATGGGCATTCATGGCGGAATAAATGATCCGTCCAGACCATATGCCCTCTGATCTCAAGTATGAGCGCCGGAGCGACGCTATCTGAACCCGACCTACCGATAACCTTCTGGCACGACGGACTTCGAATGAATCGCTTGGAGCCGCTAATAATCGCCATCTTCGGGGACCAAGGTCAGTGCGATCGCTTCAGGTCACTTTTGGACTATTATTGGCAGGCAGAACTCACCTCCAGCGCATTCCCACCTTGAGTGAGCAGATCATCGTCTCCCTCCTCCTTGGCTCTTTCCACGACTTCCTCGGACGCTCCCTGAAACAGCGCCCAGGGAGTCAAGAGAACAGTCGCTAGCGCTAGACTCCTCTCAGACCATCCGCCTGTGGTCGGAGTTGCGGTGATCAGCAATGTCCGTTGGCCCAATCAGCACAAGCTCACGTAGCACTCGAACGGCCAAAATCTCGCACAGAGTCGCCCTGGAATGCGACAGGGTTGATATCGACAACTGTGTCGAGTCTCTCGTGAATTGGATCTTGTTCAGCAGTAGGCAGAATACTGGTCGAACGGTAGGTAAGCACGGTCCTCCAGCTTGCGAGCCAAAAGTAGACGTACCTATCGAGTGATTCTCCAGCTCGAGGTATTTCTCGGTGAGCGGGCTGGGCAGGTCGGTCAGAGGTTACCACGGTGCAGAGGCGCCGAAGCTCACCGTACGATGGTATAAGTCGACTCGGGTGACAAGAGCTGCTCGTAGCTCAACGGGGCATCTAGACTAGGCGTCAACGCTGAAGACGTAACCACAGATCTGACAACGTACCTATATGTGCCATGATGTCCACCCGTATCAGGTGTATCAGCGGATACACTTGTGTCTGGAGAGTCAGGATCAGCATTTATCCCCCCCTCAACCACACGCTACCCAGCCCACCTCGCTCAGTATCCTCGAGGACGGCCCTGCGCCAGTCGCTGATACGGGCTGTAACAGCGGGGTCATCTCCCCTGACGGAGTGTACGCCATGACAGTGGGGTGCTAGGACTCTGACCTGTCCACTGGACAAGCGCCGACCTGTCTGCTGACGAGAGAGCGAGCAGGGAAGGAAGCAAGAGAAGGTTGTGACACAAGAAGTTGACTCATCTGATGGGATTTGCGGGAATCTCAAGTGTACCGCGCGGAGTCCCCGCATTCTCGGCTTCGAGCGATTATCAGAGGAAAGATACAGTGCCAGTATGGTGTAACCCTATCATTGACGCATCCCACCTGTACTTCACTCGCTCACTCTGTTCAGCGAGGTCATCTTGAGCTTCATCACGAACGAAACGCCATGACAGGCGACAAACAGCTCAAGAGCGTGCTCGATAAGACCGACTATCCCGGTCTGACCCTGGGTCATCCCCAGGTCAGCGTGACGGATGTGACCATCGTGGGGCTGCATCTCAAGGTATATGGGTTGAGAGAGATTGAGGGCAATGAAAGGGGGGTGGCAGTCCTGGTGAGCAGTCTATCCGTCTGTCCCATATGACCCTGCTGACACGCCTACGTCGCCAGATAGCCGCGCATGGGCGGATGAACAGTCAGAAAAACATGGCTCCCTTCGCTCAAGGGATCCTAGGGGAAGTGGCTGGGAGACCGGACGAGCAGAGGAAACGAGACTTGATCGTGGTCACTCTGGTGAGCAGCCATGTTTGCAGAAAGCACATCGCGCCTGTGAAAGCTGACCCGCATTTCGCAGGACCAACGCAACCATGGAGGTCGGATCGTGGACAGGCAGGCCAACCTTGCTTACGACCAGAATCCCAGGCATCTGTGAGGGAGTCCGCATAAACGGATCGGGATCAGCAGCTGACAACGAGTCGTGTCATGCCTGGCTCAGCTTGGACATGGCCGCCACGGTATGTGAGTGTACCACCATCTCAACCCGACAGCCAAGCTAGGATGAAGGATGGTCCGCACTAACGACGTTCAACCGCGATACAGGCGGCGGGTGTCACGACGTCCAGCTGGTCATGGACTTCCTAGCTGCTTACATCTTCCCGCATGGCGAGAAGCAGATCGGAGAGTTCATCATGACTGGGATCTCCTTGGGCGGTGTGTGACCGATGTTTGCCTTTTGCGATCAGGCTGAATACTGAGTCTCCGCTGCGTCGCCTTAGGCCATGTGACCTGGCGTCTGTTGAGGGAAGGTGAGGGACTTTTGTGGGCCGGTCTTGGTACCCAGCTGTTGTGCCGACGCTGATCTGTGCAGAGCCCCGAATCAAAATCGGAATACCAATCATCGGGCTGCCCTTCGAGTCATTCCCCAAATACATGGGTCCACGGGCAGCTTCCCTCTCGATCCCCTTCGAGCCGCCCACCTATCCGCCTTCCTTGCGTCCCCTGCTTGAGGGCGAGGTCGACCATACCTCTTATCAAGGCAAGAAGATCCTATCCCTACACGGTGCGGAGGATACCCTCGTCCCTCTAGAAAAGGGACGAGCGGACATCGACGAGGTGATGAGAGTCGTCAATGCGTCTGCAGGAGGAAGAGCCGAGCTCTGGAGTCAGGATGGTGCTGGGCACGTCTGCTCCCCCGAGATGCTCAGGCGGACGGCAGACTGGATCTGGACTCATGGCCTGTGCAAGGGTCAAGAGGCCAAGATGTGAGGTTGTCCAGGACCCGATGTCAGGCCGACCAAAGGTATACCGATGCAGAAATCCCAATACACCGCAGATCCATCTAAAGACTACAATAGGTACGCATCCGACGCGACCTGAATATCATTACTTGAGACATGACTCGGTCTGTACATTGCATAACACCCAAATGGGACTCGAAACAGCCATCTAGGCAGCGGCCGTGGCCTTCCTCCTTTCCCTCTCCCTCTCCCTCTCGGCGGCAGACACCAAAGCGGCGATGCCTAACAGAGGCTCCCTATCCCTCTCTCTGTCCCGGTCCCGTTCCCGTTCCCGGTCCAAGTCGGGCTCCCTCCCATTGGATGTGCCGGGTCCGCCCCAGCTCAGACGGGGAGACTTGAGCCGGTCCCTCGCGCCCATGTATGGGTGGTGCCTTGGGCTGGTCAAGTGCAAAGCCGGTTCCCTGTACTTTGATCCAAGCTCGGAGGAAAGCGATGGGAGCGAGATGGGCTCGCTCCTATCTGATGTCGAGATGGACATGGAAGGCAAGCCCCGGTGGGGTGCGAGGGTCGGCGACGGGGACCGAGCGGGGTATGATACGCCCATGGCGGCAGCGGAGGACTGAGCCCTGGGTCGAAGGGGAGGAAGGGTCGGTACGCTGAACCTGTGATAGTTTGACATGTGTGGTGTCGAGATAGACATGGTCGACACAGGAGACGTGGCCGAACCCGCCGAGGCGGTCTCGAGGTGAGGCCGTCCAGGTGAGGTCTGGTATAGACTCAACCCCAGACCCGACGAAGGCATCTCCAAGTTGGTCTGCGAGTACCTCGGCGTGGCAACAGAAGGGGCGATGGGGTTCGAGTGACCGAGCGAGTAGAACCCACGAGCGAGAAGCTCTTGCCGGTCAGATCCCCACTCAAGCTTCATCTCGTTCCACCACAGCGCCAGGCGTTCGTTCATGACGGCCTGTTGAGGTCCATGTGAGAGCAGATTCGACTGCTTGAGGTGCTCCTGCCAGTTGGACACGACGAACAGAGGGAAGATGACTGGAGGGTTGTCAGCCGCGTCGCCGCACAAAGAAAGAATCCACGTACAGAAGAAGCCCTCTCGCCCTGTGCGGCCGATCGAGTCCATGATCACGGTAAGGTTGTCCACAGCTTGAGACTGCCTTTGAGCGGTATATGCCGCGTCGGTTTGTTGAGCAACGGCAGCCTGCAGGTAGAACATGCCACACTCGGCCACCGCGTGCATGTACGCGTAAAGCCAACCCGTCATCTTGACCTCGGGGATCGGTGATCCCAGCTTGGCCACTGCCGCCGCGAGGTTGTGCTCGTCAAAGTGAAGATGTCGAGGTAATCCCATGGCCCAGCCCTTCAGGGACGACTCGAGATGGGACGCGTGACCGTGCTTGGTCTCCGCGCTCTTGGGGTCCGTCGCCAGAGCCATGATGTCTGCAAAGACGGACAGGATGCGGAGGACGTGGCCCAGTTCGCCGATCTGGCCTTCCTCCCCAGACCAACTGCCGCTGCCGGGGTGCAAACCGTCTCGTCGTCCAGGTTCTCGACCACCAATGGCGTTTCCGCCCCATCGTGACCAGTGAAGCTCATTGCCAGGAAGAGGGATATTTCCCACATCGTTCTCTGCTAGTCGTCTCGATCGACCGTTTGCCCCAGCACACAGATCGTGGAAGACGAGAAGCCAGAACGTCCTGGTTCTCGTCTCCTTCAGTGTGTTGTAGTCCATGGGGCTCAGACCAAGATGTGTGGCTGGTTGCGGCACATAGGCAGAGGCGGTCGGACGGAGGATGTCAATGCCCGAGTCGAGGTAGAAGAGTCCGATCTTGGGCTGTCGCAGACAGGTAAAGTAGATGCTGAGCAGGTAGGCCGATTGTGCCAGCTCGGTCTCTTGCCAGGTCCCTCGATCCATGCGTCTTTCTTCCTCGGTCCAGGATTTCCGCATCTCGACCATTCGTTGAGCAGCGGCATGGGCTCGAGCGACAAACGGCTCTCCTCGGAGATGGGCCGGCTGTTGCGGAGGATATGTGGCGACGAACGCTGGGTTGTCACAGAGTCGAGCGGCGAAGGCGTAGATGGTGTCGAGGAGTATGGGCGAGATCTGATTCAGGTAGTGCCTGTAATGGAAGGTGGAAGGGTGAAACATGGTCGAGAGAGGAGGACATCGCTTGAAGAAGACTAATCCGTGGCCAGTCAGCCAGGATCATATAGGTATTGCGTTTCTCACTCACTGTCGATCAGTTCGGCGCTCAGGGCAGAATCAGCCTCGACAGCTTGAACAGGCCCAATGGTCGGTCGTCGACCCCTTTCGCCGTCGTGATCCTTGATGGAATCCCGCCTTGACCAGTTGGCACCATCGCTGCCACTGGGTCTTCGACCGCCCGAGCCACCGCTCTTGCCCTCGTCCTTGCCCGCGGCTTTACCTGGCACCATGGACGAGTCTCGAGTCCTCGGGGGCGGGATCGGGTCGCCCTGAGCGTTGACATACAAGCATGGTCTGTTGGAGAACTCGCAGTTTGAGCAAGGAGCGAAACCATCACAGCGACGCTTGTTTTTCTGTACGGAACAGACCGCGAGCACGATCAGCGGTCACCCAACGCGATCAGCGATGTGACAGGGCCACTCACATGACATGCACTGCAGGCCTTGGCTAGCCTCTTCCTCTTCCTCCCCTTGGTGGTGAGCTCTTCCTTGTCGAGCGGCCTGTCATCGGACGGTATCTCGCGACTGGACAGGGTGGCCCACTCTCTCCTATCAGATCCCTTGTGTATCAGACTGGATCCGCTAGCGCTCAGCACCGTGCGAAGCGGAGGCGGGTGTGGCCTGTCTCCGGAGTAGTGGTAAGACTCGCTACGAACAGGCTGCGGGGGATGCAATGTTTTGCTTGAAGAGGGGCTCAGATCGGGGTTCGAGCCCTCCTTGAGGGGCACGACGGACGTCGACATGGACTTGGGTGATGGGTAGGTGGGCGACACTGACGTCGGCTTGGTCACTCCGGCCGAGGAGGTCTGCGGGGTGTCATAGTAGGATTTGATGGGGGACGTCGTGGTGATCGTCATGGGGACGGTCATCGACGGTGTGCGGCAGTCTACTTGGTACGGGAGCTCGGTTTTATGCCCAGTCACCTCGGTCGTCAAGGCGACTGAGAGGGCCGAGAGAAGCTTTGATAGCCGAGCGATCGAGAAGGCCTTTGAGCAGGAGCCAAGACGTTAAGCGAAGGCGCTGACAGTCCAGGTGGTATGAGTCGCTTCAAATGCGATCGTTTCAATGGCGTATAGACTTTCGAAGGCCCTCCTGTATTGAAACGCACCAATCAGGTGGGGTGAGAGCGGTGAAAGGTCGATCGAGGTCGAGTCTTGATGTGGTCGCACAACGGAAGCTCGAGAGACCACTGGTCGTCGCTTGGGGAGATCCGGCCGGTCGAATGGGGCTGTCGCCGGTCGTGTCGGCTGATGGCGAGAAGCGCTTGGTCACGGCTACGGCTGTTGGAGTGTATCGTTACCAGCCATTGATCGTCCAGGGGCGGCACGAGATGTGTATGTGTGTCAGCGGTAAAAGGATGGGTGGGATGGTCACAGATCCGCCATTGCCGACGGAGAGAGGGAAGAGGGTGTATCAAGGAGGTAGCCAAGAGCGGCAATGATTGCACGGAACAGCAGAAGGTCAGTAGGATACCCGGTCCAAAGGGGAAGGAGGGTTGGGCGACCGAACAGGCGTCAGGAGGAGGACGGACAGGGCGTGTCAAAGGATGGACGGCGTATGGAGGTGAGCAAGAGGAACGACATCGAGGGGGAACGGGTGTGTGATCCGTTGCAGTCGGAATGAGATCCAACGTTGGAGCGTTGATGGGTACGTGAGGCGTTTTCGCGATGGCGTGTGTCATGTTGATCGATTGGACGGCAGAGCAGTCCAGATAGGTAGAGGTAGCAGGGAGAGACAGATGATCAGCATGCGTTCTCTGCCGGTGCATAGGTGGATGAGCAAGTTGGAGGGAGACGGTCGGGATGCTAACCCATGCCAATGTGGCATCAAAGGGCCAGAAGTTGGGACCGCCTTACGTCGCGCTGCCATGCATGGGGGATCCACTCAAGCAGGTAAGATGCACGACTGCATGGGGCGACAGAGCAGCGGCAACGCCGGCGCAGATGACGAGAACGGTCGATCACGGGTGCGATCAAGTGACCAGAAGGTAGACTGGGCCAGAGATGGAAAGTGCCTCACCTGAAGTGCGTACTCCGTTCCTTGTGTTGGGTGGTTTGCGGCAGTGGTTTGAAAGCGCGAACGACGGTATGGACGTGGAACAAGTGGTAAACGAGTGATGGATGCAAGAACGAGCGGTCAGTCGCGGTCGATGGGTGATGGGGCGAAGAGGACGATGGGTCCTGTGGCGAGGGGCAATAGGCCGGCGGTGTACCCTACTAGAGTCTGGCGGTTTCAAACGCGCGAGGTCTAGGCGAGGCTATGCGGTGGATCGAGTATCCGTGGGTATGAACACTACCGACTAGCCGAAACAGCTTTCAGAGTTGCGAGGCGTACGAAACAAGGCTGCTTTCGTGTGTGTGAATGTGAGCGGTTCAAAGCGAGGTCGGGGCCAGGCGGGGGTGCGGACGAACGATAAGGATGCGATCAAGGCGATGTGTCCCTCTCGTCCCTTGCTGGTTTTGCGCCTCTTTGCGTCTGCACGAGCGTCGAGGTCGAAGGGTCAAGGGGGTCAAACCTGAGCGATGACACGGATGGGTGACGAGGTTGGAAGACACAAACGCGGACGATGGACGAACGAACCAACAATAGCCAAACGCAAAGCAGAAGCGACGTCCATGCAAACCCGGAACATCGGAACGAGCCTTTCCTCCTTGGCTGTGGATCTGACTCCTGGCTCTCTGGCCGTCGGCTCGCATCAGCCCAAATGGCGAGAGCGGCATGTGTCATGAGAACTGAACTCCTTTACTTTCGGGATGGTGCACTTGTGGGTCACTTGGCTCTTTTCATTCGTAACTCTCGTAATCGCCCCGCCTATGCCGATGGGGCCATGGTCAAGGGGCAAGAGAGCCCCCGCTTAGCCAGGCATGTGTTTTCCCTTTTACCCATTGGGAGGGCTGAGGAGGGTTTCTCGCCGCTGCCGCTTCACCGGTGGGTTCTGTGCTTATTTGCAAGTCCCGACCGATCTCTCGGATATTGGTAACTGAGCGGGGAATGCTAGCGAGATCGCTGCTCCGACGCTCGCAAGCAGAGGAGGGGAGAGGGCGAGGAGGGGGCAGATGGCCCCTCACACGGGGCAAGGCACAGAGTAGGTGAGATTGTCGAGACGTGTCTAGGGACTCCAGAAAGGCTGCCCTGTCTCTCCCCTCATGGCCGTACGCCGCCGGTAAAAACACCCGCGCGGCTACGGCCCAGATTTGATTTGAAAAACAGGTTTGGGTTCTGGTTCTGCCGTCTGAGTCCGTCCTGCGTTCTGAACCTGGTCCTCGCCCCGCTCGCACACCTTCGGTAAAGAGATTCCCCCGTTCACATGAGTGGTTTTTTTTTCCCTTTACCAAAGAGGCGTCTGGACAGATTCGCCGAGGTTCAGGGGAAGGGGCACGAAGGGGAGATGATGACTTTGGCTCTGGCGTATTCCCCCTTTGGATGAGCTTTTGCGCCGCGAATTCGGACCAGTCGGTGCTTGCCTGGCAGGTATGGCAACTGCCGGCGTGATCTCCCTTTTTAGCGGGAAACAAGCATGCGCGCAGGTCTCTGCGGCTCGCTGCGGCAATCGTCTGGACGGCGAAATACCTGAGAGGACCCCTACGGGCGGGCCGCCGGCGCCGAGCAAGCGTAAATTAAACCTCTACCGGTAGCGCAATCGCGCGTCGGCTTTGTCGGCGGTTCTCCAAGCTGGCCCCGGAGTTCATCCAGGTCTTTGGTATTCGGGATGGACCTATCCTTGGGAGGATAGCCGAGGCAGATAAACAACGACAATCAATCGAGCCGTTGAAAAGCGTAGCATGTGCTTCCACGCTCTAGTGTCACGCCTGGGGGCCAGATGAGCTTGGAGCTACACAAATAGCCTCGATCGACCGTGCATGACGATCCTCTTCTGCTCGATGGCCATACCCCGGTCGTCAACCCGCCGAGGCGTTCTTTCCAACCCGCGTTACGGGATGTCTGCCCTTGTGTCGATCACCCTCGAAAGCGTATTCTCCCCTGATTGACGCAACTGCTCTGACCCTGTTGCGCCACGTTCGCCTCACCGCCGGCTATAGATTGCGCCTTCCTGCTCTTTGCATCTGGGAGTGACTCGGGGCACGCTCTGACGGTGCTGTGGGGCCAGGGTGGGATATCCTCCCCGGTTCTCAAGAACAAAAGAGCGATTAAACGAGGTTTAAGCGCTTTCCCGGAGTCGGTCCATGGCTGGGGACGACATCCTTGACATGACGTACGACAACCATCAGCCAAGCTATTGCCACGGCTACTGGCCGCCAACCAGGCTATCAGCCCGCCAGACGGACGACACAGGCTAACAGACACGTCGGCCAGACAAGGGACGCCCGTCGCTCCGTCCTTCCATCGACGTACGGCCCGAATCGCCTCGCGGACATATTTCCGCCGAAGCATCGGCCCCTCGGTGGAAAGGGTCCCTCCGACCGGCCCAATACCGCTCTTCCCCTTTCGCCTCGGTCCGGCCGGGCGCCAGGCTGAGCGAAGGAGCGCCCTATCCCGTCCCCGGGGTGGCGGTATCATGCGGTATCTCGTGCGCTCTGATACCGACCGTGTGATCTCGCATTTACCGCAATTGCCGCAAATAAACATCTGGGATGCGGTATCGCCATGGGCGTCGTCAGCCTCGTAGCCCAAGGCCTGAGGCCTGATGATCATCGCCCCTTGGCCTGGCAGCGGTATTTGATTCCTACGCGATCCACGTCGATCAGTATAAACGGTTGAATAGGTACGGATTGGTAATTTGGCCTCGTTGTGAACCATGGCAAACCCGTAGCCATGGCTCGCTAAAGCTGGTTTTGCGCCAGCTGATGCATATCCTCGCCAAACATGACTATAGGCCCTAGCAGCGTTGTCCCCATCCGCGGCCACATCGCCAATTCCTCCCATGTCCCCGTTATGTGGCCGGAAGGTCCGACGTTTTGGGTCTCGCCTCCGCCCGCTCAGGGACAACCCAGACAGGACCGAAAGATACCGCCGGGAGACGACGGCAGGCGGTAGGAAAAGGGCCCGTCCGGTCCAACGAGGCTAAGACCGAAACGTCCACCCGACCTCGCGGACATATCAGGCGAGACTTTGACCAGGCCTGGTAAAGTCCGTCCGGCCGGGGGTTTTGGGTCACTCTGGACCAGAGGGTCGGAGCGGCATTGCAAACCTGGTCCCGGATTGACGAGGCCGAAGCGGCGGATATCTTTGCCTAGCACGCGGGATAAGGCGCAGATTGCCAATGGTCCATACGGGCTTGTCCACCATCGCGGCATGATACAAGCTACAACAAGGCTAAATGGTACGACCGGGTGTCTCGTGTCATGGCTCAGAGTACAGCGAGACCTTTGCGGAATGTCCTCATGATACCGGCCGGTTCCTAGGAGAGCAGCAGGTCCGGTTTGATGTCCAGGTCGAACGGTCCTTGGCCATTGTCATACGAACACGAGCTGTACAAACCATCCCTCGCCTCGTGGCATTGTCCGTTTCGTGGTTTGCTAATCAGATGATACTGGCCCAGATCAAAGCCCGTCGTTACAGGTAGGTATGTGTGGGTCACAGGCGCTTGGACGTGGAAGATGTCGAATTCGGTTGGAGCCAGGCTCATCTCGCCTGGGTATAGCTGTGGCGATTGCCAAGCGGGCTGCAAGAAAGGATGACGCTGTTCGAGCAAAAGACTTCCCTCCGACTGTGGCTTGTGGATCTAAGAGCGATGAGAGCAGACATCAGCCGCTATTAAGGCACATCACCACGATGACCCACCCTCTCATGCCTGCGAAGATTGGACGAGACCGAAAACCTTCTACCACAGTCGAGTTTGCTGCACACGTACGCTGCGACAGCTGGGAGTCAACCTCACCCGCTGCTTGTCACCACATCGCCGCTCACGTTTGGCCCCGGTGTGCACCGACATGTGCGTGTTGAGCGAAGACGGCCGGTTGAAGCGCTTGTCGCAAATCGGGCTGGGCCATAAGAATCATTTCTGCCACCGCTGCGATCCCAGTGCGCGCCGCTCACCATACATGCTTGCGAACGTTTGCCTTCTCCTTCTTGACATCGACGTCAGGAGGTTCTTTGCCCAAAGGGGTATCCGCCGCTGATGGTTGCTCCGAAGCACCTGAGTGATTAAGGACCCATCCAACTGTGCCTGTACTCGTTCCGGTCCAAGAGCTCGCTCGGAATTGTGGGCTAGTCAACGGCTCAGAGGTCAGACGAGCATCACAAGTGGAGGGATACGACCAGACGAGTTGGGACGATTGCACGAGGTATGGATCGTGTGGTTCGGTGATCTCTTCAGCGCAGAATGGCTGAGCGTAGCCCCATGCTCTGTTCGGGATGGTCATGGGTGCTGCCACATTGGCTGTGCTCTTGGGTTGCTGCTTGTCAGGCGAGTAGGCACCATCGTGATATCGAGGCACATGAGGCCATGTGGGCAGTTCCTCCAGCCCCGAGCTTGGGGATTCTATCATAGTCGAGGCGGTAGATGGTCTGCTCGAGTTGGTTTGCTGTATAGGCAGCGCCTGGAAGAGAGGTAATGATGCGCCTGCTCTCGCTCCGGTCATCGATAGCTCCAGGAGCTGCAGAGCGGTACCGTCTGAATCGATGGCCGGGTTGAACCTCGATGAGGTATAGTAGTGAGGCGAGGGATAAAAGTAGGGACTGGGCTGAGACGCGTCCGCGGACATGGCTATGAGCACAGCGGAGGGAGGCTGGCGTGTATGCAGACTTGCAGAAGGCGTGGTCAGCTTGATCGATCTGAAGACGGTCTGCACGGTAAGTGCGATGGCGGAAGAAGTTCGCGGCAGCACTGAGAGGAGAAAGGAGGTCAGCAGGTAGCCCGGAGAGGTGGCGATGGATCAAGTTTAGGGGAGGCGAAAGGCTTTGTCGTCACGGATAAAAGGATTCTATGGCGTACGAAAGGGGTCTAGAGGCGTAGAGAAAGGAGTGGTCACGTAGGGGTGTCTAGCGATGACTTTTTGCTGCCCTCTTGGCAGGAGCGCGAGGATAATCATGTGGAAGCTGGTGGCGGAAGAGGTAGATCGACGGGTACTCACCGATCGACAATGTTTAGATGATCGACCGTCTCATAGGCCAGCAAAGATCGTAGCGCAGCGGTCCTGAGCCAGGCAGTGGCAATGTCGGCGCCAAGACAGATCGAGTGAAATAGGCTGTGAGAATCACGATCGAGCACCGAGACGGAGACAGACCCTACACGAGCCTTTTATCCAGCCCATGGCCACCCCAAGATCAGTAAACGATGAGGTGGTCAGGACAGCCGGTACCAACCAGTGTCCGTTCCAATCCTGT
This sequence comes from Kwoniella sp. DSM 27419, assembly GCA_036428645.1. NCBI lineage: Eukaryota > Fungi > Basidiomycota > Tremellomycetes > Tremellales > Cryptococcaceae > Kwoniella > Kwoniella sp. DSM 27419. The sequence goes on along the minus strand of CP144080.1, from coordinate 89,197 downwards.
GGGGCAAGGTTGGCGTGCGTCGATCTCGGGCATGTGCGATCAATGATGGTTTGCGAGCAAACGGACAATGACATTGAAGGTCGTGCGTGACCACGCTGCAGACCTTGATTTCTCGGCTAAACGAGCGATGATGTGTTATCTGGGTTTCAAAGGACAGGTCAACCGGAGAGAGACTGATTGAGCGACTGGATGGCGGACGGACAAGGCCGTGGTGATGGTGATGAACACGGTCGCGATGGTGATGGCCACCTCACAACGTGACTTTCGGGTATCGGGGCGAGCTGCGCGAAACGAGTAGAGTTACGCATGACGCCTGCGAGTCACTTGGGAGAACAGCACACAGCCCGTGTATCACGGCGATTGACAGGATTAGACATGGGTGCAGCAGCACTGTCAGGCGCTGCTGCACGTATACGCTCAGTCTTGGGGCTGGAAAGGATGTCCTTTGCCCCACAAGGTGGTCGCGACACGCTAGTCCTCCGATATGGTCAGCTGAGTGGTAGCAGCATCAGGGGGTTTGAGTCGGGGGCTGGCAAGGACGACGGACACGGGCAACGGGTATACCTGCACGAAGGGAGGTGTCGTGCTTTGTTGTCAGCTACGTGACTACCTGACCCCTTGATACGTCGGTGCATCAACGTAGCCGCAAGGAGGTGTCAAGCGTCAGTGAATCCTGTTATCGGTTCCCGAAGTTTTTACAAACGTCTCGCCCGATCGTTGGTCGTCAAGGCGGTCGTGGTTGTGTGAATGTCCGGGTGCTGTCGAGCATGCCATGTCGGCCGAGAAGGTGACTTTGGCAATCACGCCTGGGTCGATGATGGTGATCAAGACGTCGAGGGATGGACAAGCACTGTCATCGTTATCATCTCTTCCCCCCCCCCCCTTCGGTCATATCCGCGTCTAGACGCCGGAGGTTGCAACGAAAAGTCACCGAGCCAGCCTTTATCAGCGAACAATCGCGAGTATCAAGACGAGTCAGCGTCCCTTCACCTTGGTCAGGATGAGCCTGCCACCGGGCGTGCACGAGGCCCTAGAACAGGCCCGATCAGCCTACGCTGCTCAGAATCCTCGATCGTTCGAGGCGTATCAGACGGCGACGGCGTCCCTACCGGGCGGAGGGACCCGGTCATCCATCTTCATCCACCCGTTCCCACTGTTCATCGCCAACGGCAAGGGTGCAGAGATCGAGGACCTGGACGGGCATGTATACCAGGACTTGTGAGTGTCTGTGTCGCTGAATCTCCCTCGGCCCCGGGCATCTGCTCAGCCCCGCCAGTGTGTCCGACTTCACCAGCGGTATCTACGGAAAGACGGATCCGATCCTGAAACAAGCCATCACCAAGGCTCTGGACGAAGGGCTACAGGTGAGACAGATTCTTATGTATACCGACGTGCGGTGATGGCAATTGCGACGGCTGACATGTACACAGCTCGGGGCGCACACACCGCACGAAGGCCGCCTAGCGTCCCATCTCTGCTCTCGGTTCCCGTCCATCGAGCTGCTACGGTTCACCAACTCGGGTACCGAGGCAAACATCCTCGCTATCTCAGCTGCCCTACATCACACTCAGCGGACCAAGGTGGTGGTATTTGAAAAGGGATACCACGGCAGCGTCCTCTCGCATTTCGGGGAACAAGCCGGGGATCTCAAGGTGCCATATGTGAGTGGGTGCCCCTGGTGCTAGACTGATCACCTGTAGGACTACCTCGTCTGTCCTTATAACGATGGGTCAGGCACTCGGGCGCTGGTGAAGCAGCATGAGGGAGACGTCGGCGCTATTGTCGTCGAGCCTATGCTCGGAGCTGGGGGATGTGTAGGTGCTATCCGGATGTGCTTCAAAAACCACGGGCTGATGCGTACCGTGACAGACACCAGGATCTCCAGACTTCTTGCAGTCCCTACGGGACCTGGCGAACGAGACCGGGGCCGTCCTGATTTTCGACGAGGTGCAGACCGCTCGCCTAAGCACGGGAGGTAGGCAAAAGATCCTCGGCGTGAGTACTTGCTAGGCCCTGGCAGCACCCGTCAACACGCTCCCTGACACGCAGCAGATCACACCGGACATGACGACGCTCGGCAAGTTCCACGGAGGGGGTTTCGCCTTTGGCGCTTTTGGCGGGAACAAGGAGATCATGTCGATGTGAGTCAAGGCAGAGCGAGGCCCAGATGACCTGACCAGCCGCTGAGTCGCCATGCACAGGTTCGACGCTCGCTCCCCGCATGCCATCTCACACGGAGGGACGTTCAACAACAGCCCTCTGACCATGGTGGCGGGTTGTACGGCTGTGGAGCATCTGCTCACGGACGACCGGTTGCGTTCGCTGAACGAGCTGGGCGATGGGCTGAGAGGCCGGTTGAAGGAGGCTTTTGAGCGGGATGACAGTCCATTCAAGGTGGGTCAGGTACACCTTGGTGCAGCGCGGGGCGTGGCCAATGGAATGTCTGACACATCGCAGATCACAGGGCTGGGGTCTATCAACCAGCTCCATCCAAGCCTTCCCGGACAGCCCACCAAGGCAGACCTAGACGCGACACTGGACCTGCTGTTCTTCTACCTGCTCGAGGAGGGATACTGGATCGCGCAGAGAGGGCTGATCAGCTTGAATTTTGCCATGACGGAGGGGGACGTGAGAGGGTTTGAAGCGGGTGTGATAGCGTGTGCGAGGCGGGTCAAGAGCGCGTTCGCGCCATGATGCTGCCCCGCTTATGATACGGCCCCAGGCCAGTCGGCAAATAGACCATAGACGAGACCCCTCGAGCTGCGACAGACAGCGATTGTATGCATAGGCCGACTCTGGACTAGTAGACCATCTCGGCTCGCATGAGGTATCGCTCCCCGTGCTGGATGGACTGGTACCACTTCATGTGCAGCTTGCGCACCAGCCTGTGAGCATCGGCGACGGTGTTGGTGGTGAAGCAGAATGTCGACACCAGGCTGTACCGCGAGCTACGCGGGGGGGAAGTGAGCGGTCTGTCCGGTGTATGGCCTCGGACGCGAGCCGATCGCCCACTCACGGAGGCAGCTTCTTGACCCCCTCTAGCCCATCCACCAGCCCGCAATCCCTCGCCAGCTTCCTGACCTGATCATCCTTGGCCAAACCCGGTAAACCCTTGACGACCACCCTCCTCCCGCTGTACCCGGGCCTGCAAGCCCACTCGACGTTGAAACCCTTCTGCGCGCTCACCTCCCTCTCCCTCTCCTGCGCGCCCCGATCCCCGAGCGACCGCTCGATCAGATCCGCGCTCCACCGCGTCGCGTCCGCGTCAATCAACGAGCACGACGCAGGCTGATTCACCGTCCCGTCCGAGGCGAACGTCCCCTGCGTGGCCGGTATCACCTCGATCCCCGACCGGGTATTGCTCCTCGTCCTGGACGATTCCGCCGAGAACAGCGGTCGGGTCGCGAGCCGGCGTTGGACAGCAGCGGCCTGTTCGGGCGTGGAGAGCGTCACGTGCCATGTCTTGTACAAGGACGGCTCTTTCGGCAGCGAGGGGGGCGGACCGGCAACTACGAGCAGAGCCGAGTCAGCCACTCGCACCTTCCACGCACCCCTCGCACCCCGACCACACTTACTCGCTGTCACGGGGAAATCTCGCTCGACAGCGCCGGCGTCCCGCAACGCCCGGACAATATCTGACGGCAAGGCAGTCCTGGGTACGTCACGCAGCAGCACATGTTTCGGTTGCGCTCGCGGCGGCAGATGTGCTAGAGTGAACAATATCAGCGGACAATGCACAAAAGGCAAGCTGATGCAGCACCCCAAGCTTGCGACGCTATGAATCACGAGACCCGAGGTAGCTACCACGCACCTGCCTGACTCGCCGAGTACAGTCTCGGAGGCGCAAGAGCCCTCTTGGCGGTTTTGGACAGGCCGTTTACCACTGCTGTTGGGCGCGTCATCTGGACTGTCGAGCTTGATGATGAACGGGTATTTGGCATACGGCCGCTTTCGGACACCGATCACTCCCCATCGTCGAGCTCAAAAACAAAAGTCGGCGACATACCCTCAGGTACGACATTACGTCCACGTGTGACAGCTGGAGTACCAATACTCGTAGAAGCAAAAAAGAAGAGGTCTCTGAGGGAATCGAACCCTCCTTTCGAGAACGACTCAAGCTCCTAATGAAGGAGTAGAATCAGAATCTCACGTACTAGCCGATATACGAAGAAACCTTCTATGTTTTGTTTGTTTTTGTCAGAAACATATGACTTTTTAGACTAGACATATTTCTGCCTGACTGTATGGACACGGCTTGAATGGACATTCACATCAGCAGCCATCACATTAGCTAGCTCGGAAGCATCTGTGGTGCCTCGGGAGGGGGGGGGGGAGGCAAGGGGTGTCAGGCATGTGTGTGTCGATATTGGGAACCGACGTTGCCTGTGCCAGCAGTTCAGCCGGCTGGAAACGACGGATAGATGTCCCCTCGTTTCCATCGGTTCTCGCAATGATAAGTTGCCATAAGTGATATTCTAAGGAACCGCACGATTAGTTCACGGCTCATCCATAATCGTGATTCTCCCGTACACGCCGCCAGCATGCCCGCGGTAGTGGCTACCATCCTTGGCGCCGCGTTCGGCGTACATCAGGAATCTACCTAGCTCGTCCGAACCGACCGAACGTATCGTATAGTACCATACAAGCCCTTGTTCCCACACATCACGGCCTACCAATCAACCCGTACTTCTTCCTCGCTCCAGGCTCAATGTACAACCATCCCAACGGCGTGTCTCTCACAAACGCCGCGGCTCTGTAATGCCACGGTGCGTGGACGAAATGCTTAGGCGGTACGCTCAGGGATGAGAACCACGAGAAGGGTGGGTACGGGATGATGGGCTGGGGTTTGGGCGATAACGAGAGGTGGTGAAGGATCGTTCGGGTCACTGGGCGCGACACAGGTCAGTGACTGTGTCTGCTACAGAAATTCGTCCGACAGTGATGAGCCCACCGGTAGCCTGGGGCAGGAGCAGCCCCTCCCACGCATGCTTGATGTTCATCTTGGTCTCGTCTCTTCCCCCGCTTTGAGACGTCGCGGTCTTGTGGCGGAATTCATTATCGATGGTACCGGGGCAGAAGGCTGGACGGTACACGCAACCGTCAGAAAGGCAAGCTCAAACAGTCGATACAGCACAGAGTGTCTAGACTGCACCGGCGTACTTGAGGATGCCCGAGGACTCACAGAAAAATCTCACGCCACAGCCCTCACACTCTACCCTGCAGCTCTCCACCGCCATGAGTCCAGCCGCCTTGGTCGCAGCATAGATGACTCTGTGAGGCGCAGGGATGGTCGCTGCGACCGACGACAGGTGATGTACGGCCGGGGAGGACGAGGTTGAAGCCAGTAAGGGCAGCTGCAGAGCAGGCTGTTAGCTTGAACTGGCGTATAGCTGTCAAGCGGAAGCCCGTGAGGACTCACAAAGCACGTCAAGGCCAGCACCGTCCCGACATAGTTGACCTCGCTCAAGGCTCTGGCTTCGGATGCGACTCTGTCCAGCCCCTCCTTGTCAGGTCCTGCAGAGGACCCCTGATCCGCCGAAGAGCTGAATTGTAGAGGTGCGCCTGAGGGAACTGGCTCGGCCGAGCCGGTCGGTTGTCCCAGCTGTACGCCTGCCAGGTCCAGCAAGAGAGACGTGGACGGGAGTCCAGCGAGGATGTGGAGAGTGTCTAGGCCCCCCCAAGCTGACGCGAGTCAGCCCCGCATGGCCCTCGGACGTAGTTCTAGCTTCCGACTCACCACTCTCCACTGCCTGTCGAACCTTGAGCAGATCTTCCACGCTGGCAATGTCAGCGGCAACCACCACCAGATTGGCAACGTCGGCTCCGAGGTCGATACATTCCTGCTTGACTCGCTCGAGCACGTCCGCACGTCTGGCCACGAGGCAGCTGTGGTGTGTCAGCAAGAGCCCTGCCTCAGCGCATACAAGTCTGCCTGGGGAAAGTCAGAGCACCAGGCTGAGCCAGCGACTCACACCCTCGCCCCTCGCTTGGCATAAGCATGGGCCAGATCCCTTCCCACGCCCGAGCTTGAGCCGAGCAGCACGACCCTCTCCTGATCAGGCTTGATGATGGTCTCTCGGGAAGGGAGCGACTTGGCCCTGAGCAGCCGGAGTATGACCGGCAGCGCGAGCAGGAGCCATAGCGGTGAAGCGGGTGCCATGGTCGACGGGGTGTACAGCCAGACAGATGGGATGACCAGAGCGAGAGCAAAGTCAATGACCGCTGTGAACCCCCTTCCCCCCTCGCAGTGGACAATCTCACTGTACGTCACGAACGCGTCGCTGTTCCTGAAATGGCGAAAACAAAAGTGATGAAACACAACGTCGAGCCCGTCGTATCGCATCGCACCACCGGTCCATTGACTGTCCCCTGCTCTGTCTATCTCACCCGATCCCCGGACCGACCAGCGCTAGCCGCTCATAGCACACTCGCGCTTCCTGTGGTCCGAGCAGAACGGAACGAAGTCAAGCCAACCCTTCATCCCTTGCTGTCCTTTCACACAGTCCAGGTGGCTGTGCCTTCGAGTGAGTCCATCTCACTCGTGCATAGCTCCAGCTAACCGGCAGGGAACAAACTCAGCCTGGAACCCTTGTAGATCGATCACTCGACACCATATCACTCATTACCCATAACATGACCACCAACGGGAACACTGCCAGCCCCGACGCCGCCCTCTTGGCCAAGCTACGAGCTATTTACGAGGAGGCCGGACAGTCACACGTCTTCACCTTTTACGACAAGCTCTCTTCGTCCGAGCAGGCATGTCTGCTGGCGCAGCTGGCCGACATTGACGTGCACCGGGTCAACAGGATCTTCCAGAATGCCATTGCCGCCGAGCAATCAGGCGAGGAGGACACTTCGGACAGCCCACACGCCGCCGAGGAGGTCCTGCCTCTCCCCGACGAAGCCTGCGCGAGCATCGTCAACAACCCTGCAGACGAGAAGACCTGGCGGGAGCTGGGTCTCCAGGCCATAGCCAAGAACGAGGTGGCCGTATTGCTCATGGCGGGCGGTCAGGGCACCAGGCTGGGGTCGGCCTTGCCAAAGGGCATGTACGACATCAAGCTGCCGTCTGGAAAGAGCCTCTTCGAGTACCAGGGAGAGAGGATCGGCAAGCTGGCCAAGGTCGCGGCTGAAGCACACGGGAGCCAGCAGGGGCCGGTGAGGATCAAGTGGTATGTCATGACTTCGGGACCTACGCGAGCCGAGACGGAAAAGTACTTTGAGAGCAAAGGGTACTTTGGCTTGAACTCTGAGGATGTCATCTTCTTTGAGCAGGGTGAGTGGTTTGGCCATCGGAGGTTTCCTAAGCCCGCCGAAGCTGAGCTCACCACCCTGGGCTAGGTGTCCTCCCTGCTCTGTCCGAGCAGGGCAAGCTGCTCTTGTCAACCCCTTCATCCCTCTCTGTAGCTCCCGACGGCAACGGTGGTCTGTACGTTGCCTTGCGTCGCCCCCTCTCCCCCTCGGACCCCTCACGTACCGTCCTGTCCGACCTTCGTGCCAATGGCATCAAGTACATCCACGCGTACTGCGTCGACAACTGCCTCGTCAAGGTGGCCGATCCCGTCTTCATCGGATGCTGCGCCCAGTCCGGGTCCGCCATCGGCGCCAAGGTCGTGCGCAAGACCGTCCCGACCGAGTCGGTCGGTGTCCTCGCCGCCAAGGGTGACGCCTTCGCCGTGGTGGAATACTCTGAGCTGTCCAAGGAGAAGTCCGAGGCGCGAGCACCTGACGGCCAGCTGGCCTTCCGCGCCGCCAACATCGCCAATCACTACTACACCACCGAGTTTCTCGAAAGCGTCGAAGCGATGGAGAAGAAGATGGCCTTCCACATTGCTCGCAAAAAGATCCCCACGGTCGACCTGTCCACCGGTGAGGCCATCAAGCCTTCCGAGCCGAACGGGATGAAGCTCGAACTGTTTGTCTTTGACGTCTTCCCCTTCACCAACTCGCTCCGGGTGCTCGAAGTCGACCGAGCGGAGGAGTTCTCACCGCTCAAGAACGCCCCGGGGAGCAAGGCAGACTGCCCAGAGACTTCCCGCCGGGACCTGCTGGCGCAGCAGAAGCGATGGCTCGAGGCTGCCGGCGCGCAGGTCGCCGAGGGAATCGAGGTGGAAGTCACACCCGCTGTCAGCTATGCTGGGGAGGGTCTCGAGTGGGCCAAGGACAAGGTCATCTCCAAGTCTGGCGTCTTGGCGTCCAAGGACGACTTGGACAGGCTCCTGTAGGGCTCGCACAGCTCGTAGCAATTCTCGCCGCCTTCCTCTCCGTACACATAGACATTGTCTCTTCTCTGTGCTTCGTACACGTACGCATATATGCATGGCATTCACCGCCGCCCCACTGCCCGTCCTCATTCCCCCCGCTCCCCCCCCGTTGCCCCGGTTCTCGCCGACGCCGGTTAACGAGTCACGAGTGGAGGCCGAACGCCGAACGGAGAGATCTCGATCACGACATGGCCACCGAGCTCAGGATGCTATCTTTGACCACGGCTGGTTGTCATCGTTCCCACCCAGAGCATGTCACAAGCAGAGACGACGCGAGTCAACCGGGCGAGCACAACGAGGTCTGACCCGAGCAACACTACCGCCCCTGCCATGTCATCGGGATCAAGATCAGCCTCGGCTTCACCTGGGCCATCATCGTCGAGGACGGCCTCTGGCACCGCGCATGACAAGTATCGAGCGACCACACCACTCGCGCGGGAGTCCACCAGCTGGTCATCGACCGAACACCATGCGTCTGGCTCTGGGTCAAATCAGTCCCCTTCCGAGACAAGGGTCGAATCGCCTTCAAGCCAATCACCTTCCCTTCCCACCCCCATCATCCCGCAAATGCAATCACCCCTGTTGCGTTCACCTACCGAGGTAAGCCTGTCCGGGAATGAGCGAGAGGAGGGCGTGTGCTGAGCCGCGCCAACCATGCACAGATCATCCAGAAGGTCCTAGCGACGTCCGCAGGGGAGGACCCGCCTGTACTGGCCATCGCCGCGCAGGTCTGCCGGGAACTGAGATCGTTCATCTACGACGTGGGTCAAGTGCAGCTGGACGCGGTGTGCGGCGCTTACCCACTCACCCAACCGCAGAACCCCGATCAGGCGCTGTGGCGAGACGTCCACCTGCAGGTTTATGACGACCCGCGGGCAGCGGCCGCGTTCCCTCGGTCGAGAAAATCGTGCGAGTTCGACTGGCAGAAGCGGGTCAGAGACAGAGAGTTTGTCGGGCGCATGTTGCGGGAATGGGGCGAGGACCGATACGCCGAGGCGGTGAGTGAGCGAGATGATGTGATGTTGCCCTTCAAGGGCATGGAGAGAGCTCGACCGCTGACACCCAGCATAGGCGCAGCACTTTGACCTCATCTGCGAGACCCTTCTGGACATGTACCTCGACCTGCCCGCCGCACCCGCAGACTTTGACCCGGGCGAGCAAGACCCCCCTCGCAACTCGACCCTGCTCACGACCTACCTCCGGACGCCGCTCTTCCGACATCTGAACCAGCACTGCTCGCTGACAGAGACCAAGCCGCTGCTGCGTCCCCTGCCGAACCAACCGCCCAACTCGGCCAGACGCCCAGCCAGGACAGTCATCAACCCGGCCATCTCCCGGCTGCACGCCCTCCTCCCGCCCGACTTTGACGACGGCGAGGATGACGATCGTGCGTGGCGGGGGTACATGCGTGAGGTCGTGTACACGGCCAAGAATTTCCAGGAGCGGAATGACTGGGGGCCCTTCACGGACGATGGCAAGGTGGAGTGGCCCCTGGTCGACGCGGTCAGCTCGGTGATGAGTGAGTGGGCAATTTCATCCCACTCCAGCTATTCTACGCATACTACTTGAGTCTGTGCTGACGCGACCCCTCAGTGGCCAACGGCAAGGAGATCATACAAGGCAGCGATGAGCATTGGCGAGCGGCGATGGAGCCCATGTCGTTTGGCATCGAGCCTGCCAGAGGTCGTGGCTGTCTCGACCTGGAAAGACCGGCAGATCTGGCAGATGACGAGGTCTGGGACTGGGCAAATGTCAAAGGGACCTGGTGCGGGTCCTATGCCTTCATGGAGTGAGCGTGGCAGACGAGCGTGGGCGGGGCAGTCACTGACTCGTCATACAGCTACGCCGACTGGATCAGCCTGAACGACCCTCGGATCGTGATTCTGCGGCGCTCGACGCATCTCGATCTGTCGGTCTACCACGAGGCCGTGGGCGATCTCATGCGACTAGACCTAGAGGTCACCTCGGAACCGGGCAAGGACAACCTGCCGCTCGTCACGACCCACCTGCCGAGCTCTGACCTGCTCCCGGCCATCCACTTCCACGGGAGCTCGGTCCAGCAACAGGGAGGGGTCACCTTTCCCTCCGTCACGCCGATGAGCGCGATCCGGGGTGTGGTCAGGCTCACAGCGGACGACCCACCTCAGGTGCGTTGGACGCTGGTGATCCGGTACGGGGGCGAGGATCGCTGGAGGTTGGAATGTGTGCAGGTCGGTGGTAGAGGGTCCAAGAGGGGTTTCTTTGGGGTACGTGATGACCACGAAGCCTTGTGTTGTATGACGATTGGGCAGAAAGTTGACACCCATGGTTGCAGATCTGGACGGACGCGCTCAAGGAGGAGCACTCGCCCAACGGCCCGGTATGGTATTGGAAAGAGTAGTGTAGCGGCTCTGTACGAGTACCGTCTGATTATGTGGTGTTTCGTCTTGTTGTATCGGCATGCTTGCAAGGTAGTGTGCATGATGTATCCGTATGAGAATGCTATACAACGATATGGGTGCGCCAATCCGACCTGACCGCCCGCGGCGACCCGAGCCCATCTAGACACCTATGGCAGCCAGCCATTTCCTTGCGCCGTCCGCGCTGCCTCCCCTGTTACCAGATCTGCTGCCGGGTACGGCCAGTACGGACGGTAACAGCGGGTTTGAAGAAGCCGCCGAGGCCTTCCTGTTCTTGGACGCGGCGTTGACTGATCCAAGCGTAGAATCAGCTCAGCCCAGCTCTGACCGAGACGCCATACGACAGACGAGCGTACGCACCACACGCGGATATCTCGTTGATGTTGGTCTCTAGCACGAGCCCGCCCTGTATGATCTCGGAGAGGACGTGGTGCACCTCGTCATAGTGAAAGATGAGGTCGAGCTCGCACACATTCTCAAACGCCCTGTCGAGCGACTCGACAAACACCTGAATAAGGTCTAGGATCCCCAGCTCCGACTCGGCGCCATCCACCACGAAGCTGTAGGAAAGTCGTCAGCATGGGCCACGCAATGGTACGAAATCCACCGAACGCACACAAAATACAGCGTGGCGTAATGGCGGTAGATGACCCGCGTGTCGTCGTCCCCTCGGATCACGTTGGCCGCCCCCTTGCCCTTGGGCGCCGACATGTTGGATGACCCAGAGCCAGGGGTAGGGAAAACCAACTCTGGCGCATCGAGAAAGTTGCACACACCCGCGGGTCGATCCGAGATTAGCGAGAAGATCTGGGAGATGAGCTGTTGCTGCACGAGCGGGGCGAGCGGAGTGAAGAATTTCGACAAACGCGGCTTGCCGTGCGTGTTGAAGATGAGGACGGCGTGGATCATTGCGCCTGCTGGCTCGCGGTGTCGCTGCGATGAGGACCCAAAGCAACAAGCGCGATCCACAATGACGACCATGTAGCGAGTTAGCCGGAAGATGAGGTGTTGGCAGCGGCGCTCACCGTCAAAGGGGCTCTACACCAAAAAGACCCGGCCCATGGCCAAAAAGAAACTTCCTGTCAGGGAATCGAACCCTGGTCTCCCGCGTGACAAGCGAGCATACTAACCGTTATACGAACAAGAATTGGATGAAAGCTGTGGTTTGACAAAAATTATGAACGGTGTGAGCCATGCGTGCATCTGGCAGCTGAACATTCTCCATCATTCAGGCCACTCAAGCGTGATTCGGTTCGAACACAGATACATGGTGAATAGCGTCTCTAATATACTCGTATGACATCTCGAGCTGGCCAGCGCGCGACTCTGCATCCCTCTTAGGCGTTGCTGAGCGAAAGCTTGGCTATCTCGGGCAGCTGATCCGTGTTGTCGTACAGCTTGATGACCTTTCCAATGGCCACCGTTCGTCCTGAACAAGGGCGTCAGCAGCGAGCACAAGAGACCCCAGAGCACGAGCTCACCTTCGTCTCGCAGGGTGAATCGTCCGAGCATCTTGGAGTCCTTGAAGGTCTCGATGCAGATCGGCGCAGAGGTCTGGATGATACAGCCCACGGTCATTCCCTTGGTCGCGTGCGTAGGAGGCTTCTTTGACCTGTGCCTGGTCTTTTTCTGGTAATAGTACAGCAGACTCTGCGGAGGGGATCAACCGTGAGCAGGTATCAAGATGCCATCTGACTTCCCGACTCACCGTGATCGTCACCTCCTCGGCCAGCGTGTGGATGTGAAGAACACAGTTGTAACCGCTCGTGATGATGTTCTTGGTTTCGACGACGGAAATATCGGCTCGGAACGTAGAAGACACCCGGACGGGCTGTTGGGCCGACGACAGGACGTAACCGGGTTGCACCTCCGAGTCCTTGACGCCGTTCAGTCGCAGTCGAATGTTGTCTCCGCAGAAGGCCATATCTATCTCGTCCGCCGACTCGGTCATGACCGCGGCCACTTCCACGGTGGTCTGAGGAAAGGACGGTCAGCTAGAGCGCCAGGTCTCACCTCGCTCCGCCGACTCACCTTGTTGGGCATCAACAACAAGCTATCGCCCTTCTTGACCCGCCCGGCAACGATCTTGCCCATGACCACGCTGCCCAGCTCGTTGTACTTTTCGCTGATCGGCATGGAGAACGGCGCGTCCACGTCCCTGTCGAGGATCTCGAGGTTGTCGAGGTGCTCGAGCAGGGAAGGGCCCTCGAACCACGGGGCCTTCTTGCCGATCCTCTCCTTCATGTTCTCGCCGACCTGGGCGGCGACGGGGATGAAGGTGACGTCGGTCTTGGGGTTGAACCCGACGGATCGGAGGAAGGGGCTGATCTTTGCGCAGATCTCGTCGTATCGACCCTGGTCCCACTCGACGGTCGGGTCGTCCATCTTGTTGACGGCGACGATGAGCTTGTTGATGCCGTTGTTCTTGATCAACATGGCGTGCTCTCGGGTCTGACCGTCCCGCTCGAAACCGGTCTCAAACTCGCCCTTTCGGGCCGACAGGACGAGCAGGGCGAGATCGGCCTGGGCGGCACCGGTGATCATGCTCGGCACGTAGGTCTTGTGTCCGGGCGCGTCGAGGATGGTGTATCGCCTCTTCTCAGACTCAAAGTAGGCCCGACCGACCTCGACCGTCTTTCCCTTGGCTCGCTCCTCCTTGCCGCTGTCGAGCGCCCACGACAGGTACCAGGTCTCACGACCCGCCGCCTTGGCCTCCTGCTCGTACTTTTCCATGGTCCGCTTGTCGACGGCGCCGGTGAGGTAGAGCAGCTGACCGCCCATGGTGGATTTCCCGGCATCGACGTGACCGGTGAAGATGATGTTGAGGTGGGACTTGACGTTGGTGTCCTTGACATCGTCACCGTACAGGTCTCGGAGGACCTCGGCACCGGCGGCGGCCTGCTCCTTGGCGACCGCCTCGGCGTCGTTCTTGGCGGACACCTTGGAGAAGTTGGTGGTGCTGGCGGGAGCCGGGGTGGATGAGGCAGCAGGAGCGGAAGCGTTCGAGGTGGAGGCGGCGGCCTTGACGGGCGTCTCGGTGGCAGGCGCCTCCGAGGCAGCCGCCGGGGCGGTCTCAGCCTGAACCGGAGCAGGTTCAGCCGGAGCAGGAACATCGGCCGGCTTGTCCTCCTGCTCCTTCTTGTCCTCTGCCGGGGCGGCCTTCTTGGCACCTCCAATGCTCAACGAAGGCGCGGCCTTGGGGACCCCTCCGATGCTGAGCGACGGAGCCGCCTTGGGAGCTCCTCCACCGATGCTGAGGGAAGGCGCAGCCTTGGGCGCGCCACCCCCGATGCTGAGCGAAGGGGCCGCCTTGGGGGCACCCCCGCCGATGCTCAACGACGGGGCGGCCTTGGGGGCACCGCCACCGATGGACAGGGAGACTGGGGCACCGCCAGCACCGACGGTCGAGGGGGGAGGGGTGGCACGAGGGGTCGAAGACTGAGCGGGCGAGAAGGAAGGGGGTTGGAATCCCTGCACGGACCTGGGCTGGAAACCGCCTCGAGCGGAGGGAGGGACGTAGGCCTGCTGCTGAGGGTAACCGCCCTGCTGTTGGCCGTACTGGGGGTATCCTCCCTGCTGAGGGTAGTATCCGCCCTGGGGCTGACCCCCACCGTACTGTCCATACGGGTCGTGAGGCTGCTGCTGACCCGGGTAGCCTTGAGCCTGGGGTTGACCCCGAGGGATGAAGGGGGCACCTTGGCTCGGTCGGAACTCGAAAGCTCCCGGGTTGAATCCGCCTGGAGGTGGGGGTCCTGACATGGTGAGTGTCTTTTTTGATGGAATCTATGTGGGTTGTATAGGTCTATCCACGGACTGGTCAGTGAAGCAAAGCAAGGCAGCGATCACTCAACCATGGGGGGATGGCAAACGATCCAGAGAAAGGCTCCCCCCTCTCTGTTGCGAGTGAAAAGTTGAATCCAATGCCACGTCATCGCTGACCCGTTTCAAGATTCCAAAGGGGGGGGTATTGCAGCGAGAGATTTCAGTCGTCGGACCCCAAGTGTCAAGTGTCGCTTCACACAACACGGTACATGCTCGCCTGCATCAGATCGCAGGCCAGGACGACGATCAACCCGCTCGCACGTGTCGCCCTCCGTTCACAACCCCTTCGCCGCGCCATGTCTTCCGTCTCCGACTTTGTAGCAGCAGCAGAGAGGGCGGACCCCTCGCTGGTCGGTGCCAACGACAAGGACAAGGCTGAGATTGCCAAGCTGGTCGGGGAGACCGAGGGCTACGTCAAGGACCTTTCTGTGAGCTGCCTGGGGGTGGGGCTTGTCGCGACGGACCCACTGACCAGCCCTGTAGGCCCTGAATGACAAGCTCACCCCCTTGACCTACCTCCATTCCAACTACCCCTCATCAGCAGATGTCAGCCTGTACGCCCATCTCCACCCTTCCTTGGTGAGTGCGGGGGCCGCACCGGTACCTCCTTCGAATCGACCTTATGTGATCGCTGATGTACCCGCAAGATCTCAGCACCTGCCGCTCAGCACCCCACGCAGCCCTCACTTCTCCGCTACTTCCTCCAGGTACAGTCTCTCGAGCCCGTCCAGGCCGCTCAAAAGTCCCTTCCCAACTCGTTCCCCTCTCTCGACATCGATCTCTCGTCCCTTGCCATTCCCGAGAGAAAGGCACCTCCACCCAAGGTGAAGAAGGACAAGAAGCCCGTCGCCGAGGCCGCCGCTTCCGCCGCGTCTGCCGTGCCCTCTGCCGCTGGCGCCGTCGAGGCCGTGACTGGCGCCGTGTCCGCCGCCGTGAGCGCCGTGACCAGCGCCGCTGCGTCAGCCGCGACTGCCGTCCAGGAGGCTGTGGTCGGTGCACCGGAGACCGCCGCACCGAAGGAAGGCAAGAAGAAGGAGAAGAAGGAGAAAAAGGAGAAGCCGGCCAAGGCTCAGCCCGCCAAGGAGGAGCCCACCGGTCCTCTGCCGAGCATGATCGACATGCGAGTGGGCAAGGTCCTTGATGGTGGGTGGTCCCCTTGAGAGGCTGTACACGTTGTCTGACGCATACGCAACCCAGTCAAGCGACACCCCGACGCGGACAGCTTGTACGTCGAGTCGATCGACGTCGGAGAGGCCGGGCCGAGGACCGTCTGCTCTGGCCTCGTCAAGTACATGTCGGAGGATGAGATCCGAGGTGCGACCATCGTCGTGATCGTGAGCGCTTTGCGTCGAGGCAGATGTCAGGTTGCGGCCGTTGACCCCATCACAGTGCAACCTCAAGCCCGTGACCATGCGAGGTGTCAAGTCGTACGCCATGCTGTTGTGTGCCTCGTCCAAGGACGGCAAGGAGGCCGGCGGTGTCGAGTTTGTTCTGCCTCCTCCCGGCAGTCAGCCTGGAGAGCGCATCTACTTTGAGGGAGAAAAGTACGAGAGTGAGTCGTGGTGTCATACTGGGCATGTCTTTGACAGGAGCCCCAGCTGACTCCCACGTCCAGACGCCACCCCCGAGGCCCAGCTCAACCCCAAGAAGAAGGTCTTCGAGACCATCCAGCCTGGGTTCATCACCCTCGAGAACAGGGAAGCCGCGTGGATCGACCCCGAGACCAAGTCGGTACACAGGATCAGGACCAAGGACGGTGTCCTGCTGGCCAAGAGTTACGTCGGGGCCAGCTTGTCTTAGGCGAGTACGTGGGCCTGCACATCAGCACATAGACTATGGTCAGATGGATGGCAGTGCCAACGCGGCTGAACCTAGTCTGAGCAATCGCAACTTGAGGATATCGTTTAGCATCCGATTGCTTCGGACAGCACACTGAATGCATCCAGCTGTCATAGGGACAGACTACTCCCTGCTCGAGCTGCGACTCATCGGCCTACGCCACGGTCCCACGGGCCAGCGCCGACTCGTCAATGGAAGGATCAGCACGGGTCCATCGCCACCTTATCGACGTCTACGCCCGTCAGCGGGTGGTCTCACACTCGTGTGGCCGGAGGGGCACTCACTCATACGGGGCGGTGTAGAAGTCGGGAGCCGCCATAGGCTGGCAGTGGGGGCAATGTATGAGCCACCGAGCATCACTGTCTTCGCCTCGCGCGTGTACTCACCTTCTGCGCCGCGGCGTTGGGTTGTACCAAAGGCTGAGTTGAATCGCCTCTGAAGGTCTGCAGCAAGGGAGTATTGACATTGACATTGGCCGAAGCGCTGATGCCTCCGTGACTGTCGTCGCCCGCGGCAGGAGCACTGTCCGACGGGCCAGGTTGAGCTGTGGTCGTCGCTCCTTCGCTGTCGTTGGCCATAGGAGCTGACGAGGCGGCAAGAGGGGCCGAGTCGGAACTTGCGTTTCCACCTTCGTTAATATCCGCGCTGTTGTCGTTCGAAGCAGGAACGACGGGCTGATCAGCGTCGCTGCTGGACGAGTCGAGATCGGGCTCGTGCCACTGCGACCTCCTGCCAAGACCCGACATCGTAGCCTGCTGGGCAGAGGGATCTGACGAGTCGGTGCCAGGAGCGGGAGGCTGGTCGAAAGAGGCAGCGTTGACGACGGACGGGTTGGCCGGTGTGAAAATCAGAGTGACGTTGGAGGCATTACCTGCGTGAGGCGTCGAGTCTGTGGACGTCTGAGGACCCCCTGTGGGCAAGGGAGGAGGGTCTGAGGCGTAGGTAGACGACGCGACAGCCGAGGCTGAAGCGGAAACCGACGACACAGCAGCGCTGGTGATCGTGGACCCTGGTCCAGACACCGAAGGCGACGCGGACGACGTGACCGGAACCAGGGTGGTAGTGGCCGCTGCCGCTCGCCGAGCGAGAGAAGCAGCGGACAGCCCAGTGGCTGTCATGCTCTGCGAATAAGTGTCAAAGTCGCCATCAGTGGCGTAGGCTTGCGCAGCGGCGACCGTAGCACTGGCCGTGGTCATGGCAGCGGTCACATCCGGCTCGGCGTTGTCCTCGCCCTCGGCCTGGACGTCGTCAGGGACGGCCTGGAGCAATTGCTGAGCGTCGGTCGACGGCTGCCAGTCCGGGTGAATGACCCCGGTGTCGGGATCGTATAAAAACTGCTGCGACTCGTGCGACGAGGTGCTGTTGGTACAAGGCAGTACGGTCAGTGGCGCTGGCGACTGCGGTGAGGGGTCGAATGTGGCGCAGTAAGGCTCGACTGAAGCCGATGAGGCGACAAAAATGGGGACTTTCAGATTGACCAGGATAGGTGTGGACGCCGCTGAGGCAGATCCCGCTTGACCCGTCCCAGGAGCGGCGGCGGCGGCGGCAGCACTCGTGCCAGGAGCAGGAACGGTGGAATTGGTAGGCGTGACGGGGACAAGATACACCTGCGTGCGGATATTGTTCGAGGCATTGAGCACGAACTCCGAGTTCGGGTCCGTCCCGTTCGAGGTGGACAGCACGAGCGAGGCGATCCGCTGAGCGGTGGTCGAGTTGTACACGGGGCTAGTGACGTCAATGTAGCCGGGTGCCCCGCCCATGGCGTTGACAGGGGGCGCTACAGCGCTGGCCCCGGCGGTTGCCTGACGCTTGTTGTTGACGATGGTGACGTCTCCGTGCCTGCCCCCTCGCGAGTGACTATCGTCCTGCCCATGCCTTGCTTCGCGCTTGTCGTTATTGATAATCGTCACGTCGCCTCCAAGGGAGTTGCATCGACCGTGTAGGCACTCTTCGTGGTTGTGTCGACCTCCGTGGTGCCCATATCGGTCATCGTGGCTGCGCTTGTTGACATTTTTCACAACCGTAACGTCTCCACCGTCGTGTGAGCCATGATGGTCAAAGTGGCAGACCCCGTCGTGGCAGTACCGCTCTCGGCCATGTCGGTGATCGTCGGGATCAGCGTGTCGCCGTTTGCCGTTGTTGACCACTGTGACGTCGCCATGGTGGTCGTGTCGACCATGACTGGTCTCGACTATAGTAACGTCTTCATGGTGGTGTCGCTTGTCCGGACTGGCCTCACCAGCGTCGTCTGCAGGCGCTGCGGACTCGGAATCCGGTTCCCCCGCCGAGGTTGCCTTCTTGTGCCCATGGCCTCCATGGCCATGTCGCCCCTTCCTGCCGTTATGTCTGTCCGTACCGTGGCTCCTCTTACCATAGGCATAGCCGTACCCCTCGTAGCCGACAGGCTGGTAATCGATGGGCTGGTACCCTGCCACCGCCTCGTATGGCACCCCAGAGCCCGCAATCAGGCCGGCACCGATGCCGACTCCGCCGCCAATCACTCTGACTCGGTTGAAATCGTCCCCGTTGGAAAAGTAGATGGGACGACCGTTCCTCAGTCCGTGCGACCACGAGTGGCGATAGTAGAAATCGGCATCTCGATACCTCTGGGCATCGCCTACCACGACGATCCGGTCCGAGTGGTGGTGTCCTCGCTTGTGATTATTGACGATGGTGGTGTCACCTCTATCCCCGCCGTGTCGGTGTCGTCCGTGATCGGCGTCGTTCACAATGACGGTGTCGGCGGAGTCGCTCCCGTGCCCATTCAGGTTGTTCACAATGGTCGTATCGTGCCCACCTCGATGTCGCTTCAAGAAGGCTCGACCTAGTCCGGCGAGTTTGGACGAAAAGCCAGACTTGGGAGAGGACAAAGGGGACGATGCGGGGGATCGCTTGTGGTTATTCACAATCGTCGTGTCTCCGCCGTGGTGTCGGCCGCTTTCGGTGTTGACCACCGTGACGTCCCCGCCATGATAACGACCTGCCTCCACGACTGTAACGTCGCCATGGGAGCCATGTCGATGTCGATCTCCAGCAAGCACCACCACATCGTCGTGGCCGTGGCCGTGGTCGTGGTCGTGATCGTGATCGTGATCGTGAGATCGAGCGTGGATATGCTCGTGCACATGACTGTGTTCGGACCCGGGGCCAACGACGTCCACGACGTGTGGTCGGTGATGCCTGTGTCCGTCGAGAATGACAACCTCGTCCGCATCATCATGCCGCCTCTTTCCGAGATGCTCGTGGACGTGATCATGCCCGTGTCCATGAGCATGATCGCTTTCACCCTCAATGACATGGACCCGATCCTCGTGCCTGTCATAGTAGTCATCCCCGACGACCTCGACGATGGAATGCCCGTGATGTCGCCTGGCGACGTCCTCGTGGAGGTGAACGTGGGTGTGATCGTGCTCATGCTCATAGCCCTCCTGGACGACTTCGACGAGTCGGTGACCGTGTCCCCGTCCTGCTTCACGGTAATAGGCATCGCCATCGCCAGTGTAGATGAGTCGATCCCGATTGCCATCGTCGTGTCGCGGAGAGCGCAAGTCGAGGTTGATAAGGTTGTCTGGACCAGAACCCAGGATATGCCCGCCATCGGCCTGCGACTGTGATCAGACAGATTCATGCGCCTCAGACCCAGACTTGACACTCACAAGCACGGGGCGACCGTCAGCAGCAGCATGACCGATGTTGAGGTTGATCAACTGCGATGGTAGATAATACGTCGGCCTTGGCTCGCCCAGACACTCGCCCACTCGCAGATCACCTACACTGTCCGCATCATTTCGCCACGGGCCACGCTTACCCGCCCGACCCTTCCAGAGCCTTCGAGCCTTACCGTGACCTTGCTCCCGGCTTGGGCCTTTGGCCGCCTGCTGGTGATCCTGCTTGGCCTTGGCGCTGACGTGGGACTCGACCTCGCGGACCATATCCTTTACGGATCGCTTGAGGCCAGACCCGTCCTCCTCGTCCTGAGTTTTCCGCTCTCGTCGAGGCTGGACAGGAACGCTGCGCTGCTAAGTGGCGGTCAAGAACACCGTCAGTCGTCAGCCCAAGCGCCCGCGCCCGCGCCCGCGACCGCTTCGCGCGTCTTCCTTCCGACCCACCTCGATCCGGTTCAGATCGACCTCAACGTCCACCACGGCCTTCCTAGGACTGGTCGTGGGCGAAGGCACCACCGCTGCGTCCGTAAAGCTAGCAGCGTTGAGGGTGGACGTAGACGTCGACGAAGGCACAGCCCTGTTGACGTCCATGTCGAGGTTGAGGTTGGAGGTGGGCAGAGCCGAGGCAGCCGAGAAAGCCGCGGCGGCCATCAACACCGATGACTTGATGTGGACCATGGTGGCGGGGTGTCAGGGGGAGTGATCAAGCCGAAGGGGCTGACGGCAGGAGGGAGGGAGAAAGGAGGATAGGTCGGTAGATGCTGGACTACCTGGTCGGGAAATCGGAGGCTCGAAGCAAGCTCTGCTCGCTACGCTGATACGATGAGATACGACACGATACGATACGATCCGATGCGCCGAGTCGTGTTTTTCGACCGGCGAAAAAAGACTTTGCTCAATCACACTATACTATACTTGATTACTGTTGCACCCAATGAAGGGGTCGATCCGTCTTGCCGAGCGTTGATGGGAGGTCGAAAGTGTCCAATGTTGATGTCGGTGTGTGACGTTGTCTTGTTTGTCGCTGCAGGGAAGTAGGCCAAAGAGCGTAGTTGTATGTGAGTTCAGTAGCGTAGGGATGAGTGAGCGTTTGCACGGTTGCAGGTAGGTTTAGAGGATCACCAGGAGTCCAGCTTTTGGTTTGGTTTGGTAGGATTGGGAAGGATGAATGGGTAGGTGAGCAAAAGGTCTGCGGATCAGTACGGTGATCCCACTTTATATGCAGCGTCCACCGCGGCCAATGCACAGCGCTACAGCCTATGCATCCCAACGCTCGAAGTGAAGGCTTGACGTGTCAGCGAGAGGTGAGATTGCGAAGTGGACCGAGCTGTGATCAGGTGAATGCGAAGGCGGGCTTGGCAGAGTCAGGGTGACCACCGGCGTCATGCCGATTCACGATCAGCGCCACCCAACCCAGCGAGAATAGATGTTTTTGCATGCCAGCGGGAGACAAGAGCCCATGCGTCCCTCATGCACCCCTTCGCGTCCTCTACAACCTGCACCCTAAGCCAATGGTCTAACCAGCTTAAAGAGGTCCGTGTCGCGAAGGCTTGGGAGCGTCGTAGACGATCTTCCTGGTCTTGAGGTAAGACCACTTGAACCTCTTGACGTAGAGAGAAAGGGCACAAAGGGAAGAGAGGATCATGAGAGCCTGAAGTCCCATCTTCTTTCGCTGGTCGTGCTCGGGTTCGGCAGCCCAGGCGAGGAAAGTGGTGACATCCTTGGCCATTTGGGAGGTGGTGGCGGGGGTTCCTAGGGGGGCAAGGGGATCAGCTTTTGCTGAGGCCACGATAACAACCTCACTCACCGTCGTCGTACTCTACAAGACCGTCGAACAAGACTCGAGCCATGGCGATACCACCACCGGGGAAGTAAGGGTTGTAGTTCATTCCCTCGGCGAGCTTGACACCGGCGGGAGGGTCACAGTATCCAGTGAGAAGAGAGTAGATGTAGTCGGCGTTGCCGTGTCGGGCCTTGACGATCAGCGAAAGGTCTGGGGGAAGACCACCACCGTTACCGGCTCGAGCGGCCTCCTCGTTGGGGTAAGGTGCGGGCATGTAATCGGCAAGCTTTCCACTGTGGGATGGTGTCAGCTTGATTCTGCGCCAGTCGGTATGCGCTGGCAAATAGGGCAGTGTTGACCGTCGAAGGACGCGTCACTCACGGTCGCTGGAACATCTCTCCCTCGTCGTTGGGTCCATCAGAGTACTCGACCTCCTCAGCCATGGCCTTGGCCTCGTCGACGGTGTGGGAGACACCGACGAGGTTTCGCCAAGCGATACGGTCGAGCGAGTGACAGGCGGAACAGACTTCTCGGTAGACTGGGTGTGTGTCAGCGATGGTCCAGCAAGGCTACTCCTCGGTGGGCGTCTATGCAGTGGGTCGCTTCCTCCCATCTGACAGCACTCGCAGCTCCCCCTGTCTAGGGTCCCGTTTGCTATGCCGCTACGAAGACCTCTCGTCTAGGGCAGGCTGCGATCGGCCATATCCAGCTGTGGCAGCGATCGCGACGACAGCGTCGTACTCCTGTCCATCTGCCTCGTGATCCAAGCCTCTTCCACTCTTCGAGTATCCCACTGCCCATGCTACACGACCCACGCAACCCGAACCCAGACCGCGACCCCCACTCACCCTGGTAACCACGTCGGATCGAGGCGTGGTTGTAGGTCTCGAAAGGTCCGTAATGTTCAAAGGGGTAGTGTGCGGGGTGCATTCCGTTCTCTCCGGCCGAGTTGGCCGAGGCCTCGGTCAAGAGACCGTTGCCGTAGAGGTGGGCGTACCATGCGATCGATCCGGCGGCCACGAGCGTGGATGATGCGATGGCGGTTTTGGAAGTGAGGAAGGGTTGAGCCTGCGATCCGGTCTGGCTGGAGAATCGGGCCTGCGGATGAGGTGGGGAGGGTGTCAGTACTTTCCCTCCGACGTTTCGAACCCTCCTAGCCATCCTCGTCCCCTCCGATCTCGCCTCGGAACGTATTCCCCACTTCCACGCTCCGTTTAGAGAAACCCCACGCACCCGTCCGATGTTTTGCAGGGGGCTAGCTCGAGCAGCGGCCCTAGCTGCGAGCCTAGGGAAAGCCTGTGAGAGCATGTTGAGAGGGGTGAGAGCGGGTAGAGTGGAGAGTGAGAGGTGGACGACGAGGATTGAAAGTAAGGTATCGTATTGAACGATGAATGGGTGAGCTTCCCCTGTTGCTCGGTTGGGAATGTCCAATCATGGTTCTGCCAGTTGACATGGATCGCCACACACGACTTGCTCCGATATAAAGCGATTAACCCCGCACCCCACCGTACATAACGCCGAGAGCCGTGACGGCATTGTGGCACACGTGGGGGAGGAGACCACCATGCATATGCATATACTAGGCTGAGAGAAGCGACATCCATACAGCCAGCCTACTCCTCGACATCCTGTACACCGCTGTACGCGTCCAGCTTCTCGGAAGCTCCCTGCCAGTCGATGCTGCCCTTGACCAGCTGGTCCACGACTTCGATGACGTCCTCGATCTTGCCGATCAGCTGAGAGGTCGAGTCTCGTTCTCGCAGGGTCATGGTACCGTTCTTGAGCGCTGCGGGCAGAGGTGGTGAGCGGGATGATCACAGGGTGCAGGACCCGCAACCAGACGTAAACTCACAAGCAAAGTCGACGGTACAGCCGAAGGGCGTACCGAGCTCGTCATTTCGGGCGTACTTTTTACCGATCGAAGCGCTCGAGTCGTCCACCCGGGAGGCGATACCCAGCTTCCTCATCTGTCGGGCTGCGCGTAAGTGGTCAGCACCAAGCCGCTTGCCCAGAGTCAGTCCCGAGGGAGCTCACAAATCTCGTGGATCTTGGCACGCAGCTCATTGTCCTGAGAGATGGTGACAATCAGGCACTTGATAGGAGCAACGACCGAGGGGAGGGAAAGGACACCTCGAGCCTTGTCCTGTTCACGAGCCCAGTAGCTGTGCTCGAGGAGCGAGTAGAGGATTCGACCGATACCGAAAGACGGCTCGATGACGTTGGGGGTGAACTCTCGCATGTGCTCGGTGACGGTGATGGGGTTGATCTTGACCAGGTCGGACGTGATCTCGTAAGACTTGCCGTCGGTACACTGGACGTTGGAGGAGCCACTGGCGAGCTCGTCCTTGATAGACTGAAGCTTGTCCTTGTCCAGGCCAAGCAGGGTCTCCTTGATCATGGTCGCGTCCTTCTTGAACTTCATTCCGAACGCCTTGGCCTCAAAGGTGACCTCGAGCTTGTCGACGGTGACGGGCTTGTCGAGTCGCTGCTGGACACGAAGGGGCTGCTTGGTTCGGATCGAGTGGACGGTCAAGTCGTAGGCGGATCGATCGGCACATCCCACACACTCGATCCAGCCGAACGAGGACTGGATCTCAAAGTCCCAACAGTCGGCGGCGTAGTGAGCCATCTCGTTGGCCATGTGCTGTCGACATCGCATCCGCTTGGGATCGATACCGATCTTTTCCAGGAACAACTGAGTTCGACCGAGGAAGTAACCGAGGGTCTCGTTGTCGACGATTTTCTACACGAGCACGCGTGAGTCACACTGACGCAGCCGTCTCCATCACCGCCACTCACCTTCTCGACCGCCTCGCCGACGGTCATCTGGCTGAGATCAGTCTTGCCCTCAGACTGCACATCCTTGGGCAGGAGGGTGAGCTGAACATCCCTGACCTCGTTGAACCGGGCGTGTCGCTTGTCGAGCGGGTCGACATAGTGCTCGATCTCGGCCATGGTGAACTCTCGGACTCGGAGAAGACCCTGCCTGGGAGCGATCTCGTTTCGGAACGATCGACCAATCTGAGCCGAGGCGAAAGGTACCTTTCCGTTGTTGAACTCGAGCAGCCTGGCAAAGTTGACAAAGTGGCCCTGGGCGGTTTCCGGGCGGAGGTAACTAAGCGGGCGGAAGATGTATAAGCAGACTGCAGTGTCGCAATTGGAGACCTCACTCACCCCTTGATCTGACCGGTGGGACCAATGTTGCTCTCAAACATCAAGTTGAACTCGACAGGCTCCGAGACCTCGTTGCCGGTGTCGGGGTTTCGGATCTGGTATTTTCGGATAATGTCGCCGAGCTCGGGACCGGTGTAGTTGTCAATCTGTCCCAGTCAGCGGCTGTCTCACTTGTACACTCAGGAGCCGACTCACCTGGGCGAGCAGGTACTCGATGTCCTTGACCACGTCGTCGTCCAGCTTGACGGCCACCGCCTTGACATTCTTCTTCTTCTTCTTCTTCTTGTCGGCCTCCTCGTCCACGACCACCTCCTCCTTGACACCTCGAGCCTCCTTGTCGCCCTTGAGTCGAGCCTCGAGGACGGCCTCGACGAGGTGGTCCGCCCGGAAGATCTCGCCGGTCTGGACATCCTTGCACATCCAGTCGGCAAACCTGCGCGTGTCAGCGGGTGACCAGGCGTGTCATCTCCAATCCGTCTCGCTCACTTGTCAACATGTCCCGAGGTCTTGAGCACCTCGGACAGGGTCATGATGGTGGTGTCGAGCTCGAGCATGTCCTCCTCGATAATGTAGTGCTTCCTCCACTCGCTCAGGATGTTGGCCTGCAGCGCTGATCCAGTGGGTCCATAGTCGTACAGACCGGCGACACCGCCGTAGATCTCGAACGCGGGGGCAAAGAAGAACCGCCTGGCCAGGAGGGCGTCGAGGGTGGTCTTGTCAAACTCGTGAGCGGTCTTGTTGATGGGCTGGGCGAGCTCGGAAGGGTTCGAGGTGGAAGCGGCAGAGTTGGACACCATTTTGCACAGTCTCGGGTGGTGTAGCGGGGTGGTGAGAGGTTTCTTAGCGACGGCGGAATCAAGTGCAGAGGTCAAGCGTCTGAATGATCGAACCCAGGGCTGACGCATAGAGTGATCCGAGCTGGATACGGGAAGAGGTGACGGGAATGTCCATTGAGCGTGGTGATGAACCGACTTTTGACCCGTAGACTCGGTTGCGAGTGATATGACGTGGCGTATATGGCTGGAGCAGATCGTCTCCACGTGGCATTATCACTAAATTCCCCTTTGGTAGGAATGGAGCCCCCATGTTGTGACTGTAGAGGATCAGAAAGTTGGTATCGTCGTGCATGGCTAGATCCCTCTACTCATGCATCAGTAGGAGGCCAAGGGGCAGTGTCCTCTCGTTCTCGTGCAGCTCCGTCATCATGCGCTCGCTTCGCCCCGTCGAGCAGCAATGGCTCTTTCAACCCTCGACACTGCTAAGCACCCCTTCGTCACAGGATGGCATCCCGCTTACGCAGGAACTCGAGAAACGCAGGCAGGTCATCGGGTACATGAGGAGTCTGGCCCTTCGCGTCAACCATCTGCAGAGGTGAGCGGGGGATCATGCGCTGGTACGAACCCGCCGTAAAGTGGTCCCCGCTGATATGCCTCAGCGGGACATACGATACGTCAGCTGCACACCTCCGTGGATCGATGATCACCGGCGCGACGTTGGTGCACCGATTTTATATGCGCCGGTCCTTCAAGGACTTCCCCGAGGAGGCGAGTGTGATTGTCCGCTCTACAGATCTCTGTCCAGATACTCGACGGACCTACGCCGTACACCCGGCTGACCCTCCTGCAGGTCGTCGCGGCGACCATCCTCTTCCTAGCCTGCAAGATTGAAGAGGAGCCACTCAAGCTGAGGCATATCGTCAACTGCTGTATAGCCAAGTTTGACCCAAACGCTCGGGGCTGGCACCCTGATAGGGATCCGCAAGAGGTGAGCGGAGGTCCAAGTGAAAGTGCAATCGCTATGCCTCGCACTGTGCATCCCGACCTCTCAAAGACTAGCTGGCTGGATCGCGGAGCAGGCTGACCCTGTTCTTTTGTAGCAACCCTCGCGCGAGTACAGGGAGTGGGAAAAGGAGATCCTAGCACTGGAAGAGATCGTACTAGAAGCTACATGTTTCGACATGGGCATCGAACAGCCATGGGTGGTGCTCGCCCGTGCGGTCAAGGGACTGGACGCGCGTCTCGCGCAGGTCAACGCAGCCTCGGCGTCTGCCTCTGGGTCGTCAAAGGAGGGGCGGATCCAAGGTCAGAACGGTCACACCCCGGAGAACGGCAAAGGCAAGGGGAGGGAGACGATCAGCGAGAACCTGGTGGTAGAGCTGGGATGGACCGTCCTGTCCGAGTCGTGGGTACCTGCGCATGTCCCGCCTTGGCCAAAGCACGCAGACTGACAGACCCACTCTGACAGATCCATCACCCCTCTGAGCGTCATCTACCCCACCCCCGTGATCGCCTACGTCGCGTTCATCCTGGTCCTCGCAATGATCCTGCAGATCCCCTTATCCAACGCAAGGGCTTCCGCATCAGAACTGGCCGACAGATTCGGGCTCGGCATCACGTGGGGCGATGATGGGCCGGGTGGTCAGGAGGCGGACTTGGACAGCGTCGACGGTGGGTCCGGCGGATGTTGCCACAGCTGTGTGAGGACGGCCAGCTCACGACCCGCGCAGCATGTCTCAGCGCTGTGATCGGACACATCAACGACGGTCTGATAGATCAGGGCATCGCGCGGTACATCGTGGTGCGTCGTACCGGAGCATGTGCGGGAGGTCGCTGACCTTTTGCCAGCCGGAGCCCGAGCAGGCTTCCAAGCAGGAACAGGAGACACCCGTCTCGTCGAGTGGGGCCGACGTCCGCGCTGCAAGGTATACACGGCGCTTCACTGTATCTCCGGCAGACGAGACCCAGGCGCCGCCTCCTACCAGTGATCCAGGACTAGGTGCAACCAGCTCTCAGCGCCAAGGACAAGAGGTCCTCGGAACATCGTCCAATGGCTCCAGCGGCAGCAACACTGTCCCAGGTCTGTCTGCTGTTGGAACTGCAGGTGAACCGCCGCAATCCGCGAACGAGCCCACTCCGCCAAGCATCAGCACAGCAGTGACGCCTCCAGGAGGAGAGGAGCTAGCGTTATAACCCTCTAGATGAGTACACCTCATGCACGCTTTAACACAACCACTCGAGTTGCCACGAGTCCAGCACTAGCGGGTATGGCGTGACATGGAATGACTACTACGTGAAAGACACAAGACGAAAAGGCATGACGACAATGATTGTGGACAGACGGGACTGCTGGAAACAGAATCACTAATGGTGCGGGGATCTGACGACTGGAAATGATGCAAGGCTATGCGAGGGGGAGAGACTAGCGGGCGGAGATACAAAGAGATGGCACGAACAGACGCACAGCTCTCACAACATTGTCCTAGCCCATCGACCCACCACGCCTGTGCCCACCTGTTCCCCTGTTCGCCGCCCCAGACTGACCCTGCGACGTGGACGCAGATACGCCGCCCAGCTGCTGCTGACCTCCCTCATTGCCATACCACAACGCGCCGAGCAGGTCCTTTGCCGAGCTGGCAATGGTCGCCGCCCGACCGTATATGCTGGCCGTGTCTTCCTCGTCGTTCTGTCTCGTTCTCATGTTGGACCGCTGCTGATGGTGTGATAAAGTGGACTGGGCGTTGGTACCCACGTGCGCGACCGTGGCTCGACCACCGGTCGTCGAGGCGTTACTTGAATTCGATACAGATCTTGCTAGATGGTTCGGAGGCGGGGAGATGCTGGTGGGTGGATCGGTGCGTGGCAAGTCGGGTGAGGCGGTGGTGGAAGGGTCGGTGGGTGCGTTATGCGAGGAGGACGAGGTCGAAGTGTGAGGGAGGGAAGCGGGCGAGGTATCTTTTATCGGTCGGAACGAGATCTATGACTGA
Source organism: Kwoniella sp. DSM 27419 (assembly GCA_036428645.1). Classification (NCBI taxonomy): domain Eukaryota; kingdom Fungi; phylum Basidiomycota; class Tremellomycetes; order Tremellales; family Cryptococcaceae; genus Kwoniella; species Kwoniella sp. DSM 27419. The sequence continues at coordinate 60,485 of CP144080.1, read as the reverse complement.
AAAGTCAGTCAGACCGAATTACATCTCTCGAGACCCCAGACCGGGAGCGGAGCTCACCTGGGGCGAGGAATGGGGGGTGGGCGTGTTGGATCGATCGGGAATGTAGTCTGATCCAGCGACCTCCTCTGACCCGCCAGCCTGGGATCCGGTGGGCTCCCACGACTTGCCCTCCTGAACCTTGTCGAGCTGGGGAGGCGTCTGCACCTTGCTCCTGGTAGGACCCGAACCCGAGCCGCTGGAACCAGTAGGGTTGCCATACGAACCCGAGTTTTCGGATGGCGATCTGACGGACGAGTTGGATCCGAATGATCCGGTCGAGCCAGCCGAGGTGCCGCGCGAAGTCGACCTGTCGTTGAGCCCTCTGTCCCTCGACGGCGTCCTGCCTCGACCACGCTCTTCAGAGCCGGCGTTGCCTGCCGCAGCGGATCCCATGCCTACGGTCGGTGATGCCAATGGCGAACCGGTAGGACCGACACTGCTCGCCGAGTAGTCGTACGGACCACCCGAGCCCCTCATGCCACCGATACCCGTAGCGGCTGACGGAGTGTAGTTGAAGTAGGCTTGAGTCGGTGATGACGGCTCGGCCAAGGTGGCTGTGCGGGTATCAGGCGATCGGACCTTGAGGATACCTCGACTGGGCTGGGGGGGTGACAGAGCGGTGTTGATCGACGACGATGACGAGCTGGTGGATGACACTGAGGAGGGTTCCGCGTTTGGAGGCGAAGCAGGCGTCTCTTTTTGTCTCCACTTGGGCTGTGCGGGAGGTTGGTTGACCGTGGGCGCTGCTCGAGCCTGAGACGTGGACGCAGAGGACGTGTTCTGGGACGACGATGTGTTCTGGTTGCTCGGTTTGCCGCTGAGGTTGGGCGGGCCACCAAAGTAGTCAAAGTTGCCATGACCGTAATCATCCTCGTCCTCGTCATGATCGGCCCACTGGCCAGAGTGCGTCTCGACCTGAGGCGAGGGGAAGTCGAAGCCGCTGGAAGATGATTGACTCGCGCTTGGAGACTGGTACTCGGGCGGCGGTGCGTAAATGGTCTGCAGATCCGAGCCGTGAGGAGCGTTGGGCACCTTGAGCATGGTCGGGGCGATCTTGGCGATAGTGATATGCTGAGAATCGGTTGATGAGTTTCGGCTGAGCGAGGGTCGGGATGAACGGGAGCTCGAGCTGAAAGAGGAGGACCTCATCTCGAGCATCTCGTCATCATCCGAGCTATCCAGCTGGGTGGTATCTCTGGGCTCGTCGAGCGCTACACACTGCTCTACAAAGGTGTTGAAGCTGATGTGCTTCTTGTTGCCCGAATGTGCGCTGTCGGCGGTTGATCCAGGTGACTGCACGTCCAGGTTTGGCACCGCGGGGGAGACAGCCTTTGACGGGATCGTGGGCGCGTCGTTCGACATGTTGATCTGGCGGGTGACGGGTGCGGTCCGAGCGGTCATGATGTTGGTATCTGACCGACTCTGGAGCAGAATGGGACGTTCTGATTCTGTATCCACGTTTTCGAGCTCGTCATGACGACTGGTGGACTCGAGGATCGGCGACGAGGGCATGGGGATAGTGAGCATCTCCGATAGGGTTCGGTGCTTCAAGATGGGCTTCTTCGAGACCGGACCGTTGGGATTAGGGCGGTCGATCCCGAGTCGATCATCGGTCGAGGAGACCTTCATCGGGCGGACAGGCTCGACGGCGGCGGTATGAAGAGGGCCATACAGCCAGGTGACGTCGGAGTCTTTCAGCCTACGAGGCGGGGAGGGGGAAGCACGATTAGCAGGGCTCCCCAGCGCAGTGAACGACGCTCTGATTGCGATGACGATGGACACAGCATTGGGTTGCAGGTATTCTGACGGAATGAACTGCCTGGAGGCAATACGACTCACCAGTTGAGGGTCTCTGGGCTGATGGTTTTCAGCTTGTTGCGCTGCTTTTGCCAAGTCCGCCAGCTGGCGTTCTCCAACCTGACACCGTTGGCAATCTCGTGCTTGTGCCGGGTCATATTCCGCCATGATGCCCAGACGTCTTCTTCTGACCAATCGTGGGAGAGGTAATCGACACAGATGGACGGTAGACGATCCTGGATGTCTTCGACCGACGGCGCGGCGTTGGAGTCGGACGGCAGGGACGTCTGGCGTGTGAAGGTGGGTGAGTAAGCGAACAAATGGAAGGTGGAAAGACACCACGGGGTGAGAGGAATAATCGGTGATGGGTGGGAACAAGGGAGAGTCGAGGATTACGGCGGAAAGGACGGTCGGTGGTGAGCGATGCTACCTTGTAGGTTTGACGCATTGGACAACACTCACGATAGGTGGTATGATCTGCGCCATGGTGACGGTGCCGAGGGAAGGTGCAGAGGCACCTGCTTCACTGGATGCAAGTGGATGTGGTGTTGCTCGGTAGCAATGCCCGGGTGAGTGGTGATCAGTCAAAGGCGACCGAGTAGCTTGGGATTCCGTTCGATCGCGCTACAAGCTGTGTACGGCCTGGCCAAGTGTATCACTTGTGCTGTTCTGCCTGCTGTACTTTACCGACACCCCGCCCCGAGTGACAGCTCTGGGTGAATCGACGAGCGGCGAGTGTGTTTCGGGTAAGGATGAGCTGATTAAGCCGAAAGCGGGGTCTACTCCCGCTGCGTCCGCTTGTGGTTTTGACGCTTCGATCCGGGTTCGAGTTGTGACCACCCAGGAGAACGGGTATGGTCAAGGTGCAGGCGACAGGTGTATGGTCGAGGGAGGTAGGTTGTCGACGTCTAAAAGTTGAGACACAAGGAGGGGAGTGGGATAGGCATAGATGGTGCCGTATGGAAGGGAAGCTAGCGGTGGGAGGGGCAGGGCGAAGCCGTACGGTGAGCCAAACCACTCAGGGAACAGATGACTGCATCGGATTCGAGGGTAACTGCTGGGGATTAGGAAGCGGGTGGTAATGGCTGTAATGGTGGGTCAGGGCCGTGGTCGTGAAGGTGTAATACCTCATTAGGATAAGATTCCTAATCCCGATGACGAGCTGCTTATCCGCTAACCCCCTTTTACGTCTCCCCCCCCCCCTTCGGTCAACCGCCTATTGCCACGGTACTGGCTGTCATTCCCCCCCCGGTCAGGTGAATGATCATGGCCTGGTATGAGTCACGGGATGATCACTCGCTTCACGTTGACAGCCCGCATCCATGCATGAGCACGTTGTCAGCTTCCCTGGCCTGTGTCGTCCCTACTCGTTCATGACCTCATCTCAACCCAACTCCAAGGTCAAATGCCACATGACCCCCCCGCTCGCTTGCGTTCTCATTTCGGGGTTAACGGTGCTATCCTCTCAGCGCTCAGCATGATATCATCATGATGCTTTCTCACATCCGGCGGTGCCGGCGGAGTGTGATCGGGGGGGACCAAAATCATCTCACACCCATACCGCGGTTTTACCCTGAGCGTTCCCTGTCAGCTAATCTAATTCTCCAGCGTTGCGATTATCGGGGAGGTCGGGTGGAATCGGATACGTGGGCTGGGGTGGAGGGGAGCGTCTGGGTTGGAAGCGCTTGATGTGCTGCGCTGGGATGAGCGTGGTCAATGCCAGTACCGCAACAGCTCCTGGAGAGAGTCGTACTACTGCATGGACTTTCGCTAGGTTAGACAGAAGATGAACAAGGCTACCATGGCAGACTATGTATCGGATGGTCCTGGCAAAGCAGCGCCGGCGCCGGATGTCTTCCCAAAGACTGAGCAGATGACACCCGCGCCGAGCCAATACCCTACCCACGCAGCGAGATCGTCAGAACCGCAGGATCTGTGCCCTCGACAGTGACGGTCCAGCAGCCTGGACATCACTCGACCACCACTAAACATGATTCGCGCACCTCTAACCAAGACAAAAAGCTGCGCTAGTGCAGAGGGCTAAGGGACACGAGCCACTTTACGCGCTCGTTTGCCCTTGATTCGTCATTCTGTGGCGGTTTCATGAGACACGGCTTTTAGACTGAGGGCGATCATGGCAGTCGACTTGGTCCTACGAGTCCTGGTGAGTTCGGGATCGTTCGATAGCAATCTGTGCGAGCGATGACCGGGAGGGGGGAGGGGGGGGGGGGCAGTGAGAGTCAGAGGTTGCGAGCCAGCGGTTCAGACTCGCGGCATCCGCGTTGAGCCAGAGCCATATCATGCCTCCGCGTAAACAGGACGCGGTGCACCAGTAGCATACACCCGGTCTACATGACCCGACAACCCTCATCCTCCTTCTCCATCTGATCCACCAGGCCTCCAGCATCCCTGGACCTGAGTCCGTCCGACCTCCCGTTCAGATCGACAATGAGCACGCCGGTGTTTCTCGGGTCGATATGAGCCGAGAGATTGTACTTGCGCATCATGTCCTCCACGGCGGGCTTGATCTTTGCCTTGTGGTTCTGGCTGTGGATACCTTTGCCGACGATGATACGCAACTCGTCCTGTCCCGATCGCTGTGCGGCGAGGATGGCAGACTCGGTCCGTTCGATAGCTTCCTTGACATAGAGCCCGTGCAGGTCTATCGTGTCGGCCGGCGAGGCCTTGTTGTTTTCTGCAACGAGCGGACGATGTCAGCTGAGAGGGCCTCGTGATACATCGATGGCTTGCACCCTTGAGCCGTGGCGCTACATGCTAGACGCCGATCGACACAAGGGCCAGGACATGTGCGTCAACTCACCATTAAAGATCCAAGCGCCCGCCTCATCGTCCAGCTCGTCCTGCCGACGTTGGTGTTCCTTGCCCTGCACCGACAAATCATGTGCTCGCGCTCCATCTCCAGCCCTAGTGAACGTTTCAGCAGGTGCGACCGGAACGCAGCCCAGCGTTTCGCTCACTGATAAGCCTGCTGTGACGCGGCGAAACATCGATGAGCCTCGTCGCCCTCGTGCCTCGCCCGGTTCCGCAGCTCGACATATCGTTCGTTGGTAGCGTTCACCTGGTCCTGGTTCTGTGGTGGGGCGTCAGACCGGCTGTCGTCACGCCGCGGCACACGCCTCCAAGGCGTGCTAATAGAGCCAGACTCACCTGATAGCCGGGATGATGGGGTCCGACCACGCCGCCCGCTGGCAGATGAGGTTTGCTCGGTCCATGTCCGTTCGTTTGGTACTGGTGGTTCTGCTGGCCGTACCCGTGCTGCTGCTGCTGCTGCGGGTGATACTGCTGTTGAGGGGGGTACTGTCCGTGCTGCCCCTGTCCGGCGACGCCAGCCCAACTGGGTTGTCCCTGACCGGGATAAGCCTGCTGCTGCTGGTTGACCTGGCCGGGATAGCCTTGGTGCTGTTGCTGCTGGGGATAGCCGTGCTGCTGCTGCTGCTGCTGTTGGCCGTGACCGGACTGTTGCGACGAGCCAAAGCAGACTTTGATCAGCTGAATGAACAGCGACACCAGGTTGTTGTTGTTGGACATGGTGTGGCCGGAGTCGAGACGTTGCCGGGTCCGGAACAGTCCTTCTCTGCTCAGCCGCGCACGCTAGTGTGTCAAGCTGAAGAGGCCACTGCCTGTGCCAACGCACAACCCCTCGAGCAATGTTGACACTCTTCCCCCCCCCTCTCACCCCTCGACTCCCTCAAACCCGGGTCACGTAACCTTTGGGACCGGATGATCGACCCTTTGGCACGTTTTTTGATGCCGTCTCTGTCCCTAGGCACCGGCGCTGAAGACAGGTGGCGATGGCCTCGCTGACCGCTTGTCCCGAAGGCATGCATGGACGGCCTTGGGCTGGGCTATGGCTGTTGAGAACACGACATGTGCGACGTCAGTGTAGACCAGTCACTGCGGGCAATACTGCACCAATCCGAGATATGAAGATAGGTTGACAGATGATGGTATCGAAGAACAACAGACTAAAATCGCTATACGGCTCGTCCCGTCTACTAAAGGTTCGCCCTGGCTCCAACCCCAATACTTGGCTGCTCCCGCACGTCACTGTAGCTCACGCTCTATCGCTTGGTGGGCTGAGGGACAGCAATGGTCAGTGCTGTGCGAGACACCCCGAAGCCGCTCAAGGCGGCACAAGAAGAGCACGCACCAGTGGTCGTCTGAAAAGAACTGGATCAAGCGAGGGGACAGGTCAGCACGATGCGCATGGCTCTGCTCAAGGTTGAGCACACGAGACATACGGATATGAGGTTCGGGGGCTGTCAAGATGGTATCGTCAGCATCGGGACGATCCAGTCTACGGGTATTCCATCCCCGAGCGAGGTGTACTCACCGTGCACTTCAAAGTGTTCCCATCCGAGCGATTGGGTGATGCCGATCCCCCTCCATTCTGACTCCTCCAGGATCCGCAGCAGGCCAGAATCGTCAGATGCAAAGTAGCTGCGGCGGGGGGAGTAGGAGGGGGCGAAGCACAGCGTTGCGGGATACAGCGGACCGTCGGAAGTGTTCGACGAGCAAAGCAGGCGAGTGGGCGCGAAAGCAGCGACAAAGTGAACGGGTGGGTTATGACGAATACACTGGTCAGCGCCGTCCCATGCACTACACAATGTAGAACCCACCTCTTTGGCAACAGCTTGAGGTACTGCTTTGGCAGGATCACATGCCTGTATTCGTAGTTGTCATCAGAGTCTGCGTCAGGGATGTCAGCGGCAGATCGGCGCAGTCACACTTGACCAAATCGACGTCTCTGCGAAGACTACCTCGGCAGAGCTCGATGCGCCCCGTTGCAAGTGCAGACTACGCGACACTCACATCGGTCAGAGTAAATGATCCTGCAACAAGCTCGTCAGTGTTCGACCGCGCGCGGCACACTTGTACCGCTCTGCACCCACCTCTCGGCCAGCTCCTCGAGGGTCTGTCCCTTGTTTCCTGGTGCCATGGTGTGCGGCGCTTCTGAGTGGACTAGGCTGAACCGGGGGCTCGGGTTCTAGTGATACCTTGCCGGGATGTGGTGTGAGGGTCGCAGATACTAATTGAAAGGCCAATCTGTTCCTCTTCAGCGCTCTCGGGCTTGTGCTGCCGGTGTCTGGACAGGATCTGATATCACACGAGTACACTGGACAGAGTGAGATGTAACGATGCTGGCGACATGACCAGGCGGGTTACGCGTTTTTCGGATTCGTCGACATGAAAACGCGTCCGAGCGGGATCAAATCTGCTCATCGGGTCCGGGTAACGTGAATGCGATGGATGTTATAGGCCATCTCGAGGCAGCTACAGGTTGGTCTGTATTCACTGGCATGCATCTCGCATTCTCATCACCCATCACAATGCGACCAGACCCGCCCGCTTCTCGTCCCAAGCCTTGTCCTCGCTCTTGTGCCCCTTTTTCGAATCCGCCTTGAGGATATCATTCAACCTCGTCCGCTGGGTACATTGGGCTGCCAGGCGCGTCAGCGAGTCTCAACATGCGGTCTGACCCAGCGACGCGGCTCACCAAACTCGAAGCTCTTGGCGAGCTCATCCAGCTCCTTGATCGATTTGCCCCGGAAGCACTCTGCGAATTCTACCACCAACTCCTCACTGAGCAGGATGTTTCGGACCAACCGCGACAGGTGGTCCTTAGTCTTCCAGCTCGAGTTCTTGCCGTTGCCCGATTGAGCGGACGGGTAACGGGCCTTGATGCCCGGTGCGGAGCGCTCCAGCCAGTTCTCGATGGGCACAAACAGGTCCCGGACGTCGGTATCGTCCGCTCCCCACTTGTCCGCGGCGAGGTGCTGCATCGGCGTCGAGCGAGATCAGCTGGGCGCGCAGTGCTGCACTGCGATAACCAGGATGGAACCACCACTCACCTTCTTCTTGTACAAAAAGTCCTTGAGAAGTCGGACATAGGCAGTGTCGGATCCAGCATAGACCATGCCTTGGAACCCGACGTCTGTAGCCAGGATCAGTATACCTTCTCTGACCCGTCGTGCCGACTCACCTTTATATAGCCAGATAGACCAGCTGGCGCGAGCTTGCGCAAAGATGCCCAGCTGGAGCTTGAGGACATCGAATCGCTTGTCATTGATGGCCTCCCAGCCGGGCAGGCCGTCCTCGGCACTTTGGTACACTGGGCCCCATTCGCCAACTGCGCATCAGAGGATGGTTAGTCAAAGCTGCCTGGTGATCGATCGATCATAGGTGATGCACTCACCCCATACTGGACCCTATTGGCGCGCCGAAAAATACTGTATCAGCGGTCTGTTCCGGTGCCACTCACGTCGCGCGTACTCCCAACAACCTACCTTGTGCTTCCTCATGTACTCTGTCTTGTCCTTGAAGGACTGACGGTGCTTCTCAACCTGCTCCTTGGAGCCCTGTACGGTGTATGAGCGACAGCTACGGCGAGACCACTCGTTCACTCACAGTGTACGGCTCGGGAGGGTTGGGGAACCCGTAGCTGCACACGGGATCAGCTGAACATGCATCGAGGTTGGGCCACACTCACTCTGAGTAATCGTGGCATGTGTAGACGCTGTTGGGCAGGGGTTCGCCAAAGTGGCTAAAGTCGGAAGCGAACGTGCTGCGAACGGAATGTCAGTCTGCGAGGTCGGCAATGTGATGAGGTCGCTCACTTTCCGCTGTACATCAAGCCAGCACGGTCAGCATTGATCCTCTCTGTGATCCCCTACCAGGCCAGTCGCTGACTCACTCCAGGAACAGGATGTGATCCGGGTCAATGGCCCTGATGGCCTTCTCGACCCGCTCGTAGAAGCTGATCAGGCGAGTATGTTTCTCGTCGGTCGGCTCGTTCAGGGGGTTGTACCCCGCCACCCAGGTGTTATCCCTGTAGTGCTGTTCCACCGCATCAGAAAAAAGCCGCCAGAGCTCAGGCCAAGAAACAGGCTTCTGACTCACCCTTGCTAGTTGTTCCCAGATGAGAACGGTACGATCTTGAAAGTCCTTGTGGTCGTAGACTGTAGCAGCGGGCCAGGACTGTCAGCGCGACATTGTTGTCTCCGGAGATATGGACACCCACACAACGCCTTGTGGGTCGGATTGTCCGAGTGCCAATCGAAATTCTGGCCTGTGAGCGTGTGAGCTATGCTGCCGCCTGCACATGCTTGTCGTCCCCGTCTTCACCTACCGCCAGGAGCCGCATGCAGGTCGATGATGGTGTAGATGCCGTATTTGGCACACTGAGAGCCGGTCAGCTTGTCTGGCGGAGGTCAGCCCGACACGTACGATATCGATCACCCGATCGAGATGCTTCAACCCTTCCTTCTTGAACACCCGAGGGTTCAGATCGTCCTCAAAGTGATGATAGTTGATCTGGGCGGAGTCAGCGCGGCAGCCAATCGTCTCACGGAATCGACATGTATCGGTCCAGTCACACTCACCGGAATGCGGATACAATTGAGTCCCAGCGAGGCAAAGAACTTTGCGTCTTGCTCGCCGAAAAAGTATTCCAGGAACTGTACACCAGCGCATGAGTAACCGGCGCGATGCCCACTAAAGCAACCGCTCGCACCTTGTCGAAAAAGTAGTCATACTTCTCTTGACCCAAGACGTCCAGCAGCGCCGCCCGGGCCTGATGCTCATGGCCCGTGTACCCTGTGATGAAGTTTTCCATGTTCACTAACGGGAGGGGATGACTTCAGCTGCCTGGCGGATGACACGCGGACGCGGTCGAGCCTGACAAACACACTCACTCCATCCACCTATGGCAGTGCCTAGTGTGGAGCGCGGTCAGCTCGATGGCTCAGCCCTGGCCTATCCGATAGCACACCTTTTAACACGACCTCCTCCCCTCGAAGGGTTATCCTGTCGCCTTGCACCTTTAGAAACTCCTTCTTCCCCGTGCTCGCCTTAGCCGCGCTGACCCGCGGGGTCGACTGAAAGCTGCCCATGTTGTCTGTGAATACAGCTGGGTCCTGCGCCTGCGAGATGGGTCAAGCTGCGAAGGCGCCTGCTGAACATGGACAAGACGCTTCACGATGCTCGATCCATGACTGAACCTCGCCCTAGTACACTCTCACACACCAATGGACCGACAATGTCCCGACAAGTGGAGGTCTCGGCGCCGGTTCACGCCGGTGACAGCTGGCTCTTAAACCACTTGAAGCGTACTAAATCCTAGTCAACGTGCGATATTCCCAGCCGGCACGATAAGACAGAGTGCTCAGCGATTAGGCACCGATACATGTGATTCACATCTGCGTGACAGCTAGCCAGGTACAGAGGGCTGACACGGTGCCTTGAGGTGGCGAGACACCTGGATGGGTGGTCTGTCCCGGGTTCATGCCACAGCGCATCTGGCATGTGAGATCATGCGTATATCGCAGAGCCTACCTGTGTCTGTATGCTAGCCTGACCATGACTGAAAGAGAAGCAGGCGGTGTTGCGGTCTCTACATTACCCCGCTCCCCCCCTTCCTTCCCCTCGAAAAATGCCACGTCATACCTTCCCGTGACCCACCCTTATCACTTCTCGGCGAACGAGTTAGAGCTCGACTGACGTGCCATTGCTTTTGTTGTTGTTGCATAGACTTGTACTCACAGTAGCATCGCCTGGTCGAGAGCCCATCGGTGGACCCGTACTGACTCCCTTGACGGTCCTCTCATCATGGCTACCAAAGTCGCGCAGAAGAGGGTGAGTGATCGGCCGTACGTACGCTTCTTGCCACCCCCTGCGATGGCCGATGGTGCAGAAGTCCAAGAGACAATAGCTGATGATGGTTCGTACACAGCTTCAGAAGGTCAGCCGACTGTATCATTGGGTCGCCACTGCCAACTGACCACTCGACCCCACAGGAGTACCTCGCGATGCAAAAGTCGCCTCCTCCTTTCATCTGGGCGAGCCCAGAGGAGAAGAATATCCTGGACTGTGAGCTGGCTACTCATGCCTGCGACGCTGCAAGCTGACCCCCTTTGTCCCAGGGCACTTCATCATTGTAAGCTGCCGAATGCCCCAAGTGAGCCTGTCAGCTGACACTGCTCAGCGAGGACCGCCTGACACGCCCTACGAGGGAGGAGAGTATCACGGACTCATCTGGTTCCCCAGCGATTACCGTGAGTCGGGTGAAGGCGAGGCCTCCGTCCAGCGTGGGCTCATCCATCGCCCTGCGCAGCGTTCAAGCCGCCAGATGTAAAAATGTTCACCCCGTCGGGACGGTTTGAAACGGGTCACAAGATCTGCATGAGCATGACGTCCTAGTGAGTGCCAGCTAGACTTGGTCGTATGGGTCGGACTATCCGAGCTGACCTATCCATTGCAGTCATCCCAGCACGTACGTCTTCCAACCTAGTACACGCTAGCTGGCAACCTATTCACGAGTCCCGCTGATCCGCCCCCACTTAGCTGGAACGCCGCCTGGTCCGTCGCTACCATCCTCACCGGTCTGCTGAGTTTCATGTTGAGCGATGAGTAAGTGCGGTATCGAAGCAGCTGAATGTCGACGCGCATCAGACTGATCGACAATGCCTCAGGATCACCGCTGGTGCTGTGAGAACAACCGATGAGCAAAAAAAGGCACTGGCCAAGCAGAGCCATCAGTTCAACATTGCCAACAAGAAGTTCAGGGTGAGTGGGCTCGTTCGTCATCTGGCAAGGCGGCAGCTGAGTGTCTCAAACCGACTCGATAGGACATCTTCCCGACTGTGAGCACCGGCGACCCTTACCTCGATTGCTTCTCCCCGCTGACAGCGTCTGCAGTACGCCACGCCCGAGATGACCGACCTCCCCGACATGGGTAAAGGTGGACCTCCCCCTTCTGTGAGGGACAATTCTGGACTTGATGCCGCATCAAGCTAACATGCTGATTCTGTGAGGCTTCCAAAGTAAAGTCCAAGCCGGACCCGACTCCTTCCGATACGGCCGCAGTATCCAGTGACCTGTTGGCTCCAAACCTAGAACCATCTACCGCCCCTCCCACCGCATCCCTCCCGACCAACTTGTCCAAAGACCACACATCTCTCGCACATGCACATTCTCAGCCTCATCTAGAACAGCGGATACACGCTCGACAACCACACGCCGCTACCTGGTTGCCGAGTTGGCGATGGCTGGCGGCTGTGGTCGTTCTGGCTGTATTAGGTAGATTATCCTCTTTCGCTGGGCTGTGATTGCAGTGGGTGCACGTGCCATGTTGTATCATGTATCCTTGCTTCTGTGCTCTACGAACGGCTCAGGCGGACTGATCGGCCTCACTGAGCGGCTGGAAACGTTGCTATGCATCGTGCTACAAGGTACAAGCGACCATGCTGGAGAGTGTGATACGGAATATGCTATGTGAATCTGTATTAGGGGTACGGAAGGGTACGAAACGTTGAGACTGTATATGGGGCGTGGTGACCCGTGGGCTAGAGCACGACTCGCCTGCCAAGCTCGCCCAGCTGACGGGCGTCCTCGCCGTTGGACCAGTCCTTCTTGCCGACGGCCTTGTTGAGGTCTGGCGGGCTCATGCTGGCGCTGGACCCTCTCACTCCATTGGTGGTGACCTCGCCCGAGACGGCACGTGGGGTCATCCGACTCGGCGAGGGCAAGAGCTGGCCATCCTGCCTCCTCTCACGATTCTCCTCGACGGATCGGAGCGGAGGGAGGGTCAGACCGGGCGCGGGCGCGGAGGTCGGACCAGGGCTGGTGCCGGCGGCGCCGGCGGTGGAGCCCTCGCGATTGAGCAGGGTGGACGAGATGGACATCTTGGGCGATCGACCCGAAGCGATCTCTGGCCTAGGCGGTTGGAGCGAGCCCGCACCTCCCGCCTGATGGTTCGGGCTGGTCGTGGGCGGTAGCTCGGGTCGACCGGGCTGGGAGACGTGTCGGGCGTGATGGGCGGGTTCTCCGCCGGGGTTGTATGGCTGTTCCGAGGGATATCGACGAGGGTCTGCCTCGGCAGGAGCGCCGTTGCTGTACGGCTGACGCTGGGTTTCGTGCGAACCCTCATGGTACGGTCGAGGGTTGCCGCTGCTGGAAGGCCGGCCGTAGGCAAAGGGGTACTGCTGAGGAGGCGAACCCCGCTGCGGGTCGGGCATGGACCCTTCGGGCATGAGGGGAGGCGCAGACGTCCCGGAAGACGGAGGGTATGAAGGTATTCTGGACCCCCCAGCGGACCGCGGTGGGACCGGGTACGGGTGAAATCGGTCGGCACCGCCGTGAGGGTGGGGAGACGCCTGCGACGAGTACATCGGGGGTTGAGACATGTGTCTGCCTGGGTAACCCCCGGGCGAATCGTACCCTTCTCGTCGAGGAGGCGGAGGGTACGGAGCTGGGTAACCGCCGGGACCTCGGACAGGACCGGGACCACCTGATGGAGGGGGCAATGCGGGCGAGCCTCGATTGTCGTACGCGCCCCTCGGGAAGGGGGGAGGGGGTGGGTACGGCCGAGGCCCGTACATGGCTTCGCGACCCGGTGATGGCGGTCGAGCGGCCGAAGCGGGGTAAGCTGTGGGCGGGGCGAGCACAGAGTAGGGAGGTCCGCTGGGCGAAGACATGGCTGTGACGGGTGCGGACTGTGAAGGGGGAGCGAGAGAACCGCCCGGACCCATCGATCGCCTGGCCGGGTACTCGTTCTCCCGCCTGTTCTCCCACTCTGGCCAAATCCCGGGCGTCACTTTGAGGCTGGACAGAGCGGGCAGCTGGTGCGGCAGGGGCAGCGGGTTATGGGCGTCGCCCTGAGGATTGCGCTGATGCCGAGCAGCGCTGTCAGCTATGCCAATGGGTGTATCTCCACACACACGCGACTCACCTTGCTGGAGTAGGCCACGACGTGAAACTTTTTGACCTTGCCAGTGACGGGGTGCGTCATGGTGGTCGAGTAGGTCTGCTTGATCAAGCTCTCTGGGCGCCGCGAGGATGACGGGGTGGGGTAGTAGCCGTTGCCTTGGGGGTAAGGGGACTCGGACCGTGAGGGGGGTGGTGATAGACTTTCTGAAGATCTGCAGGTTGGGTCAGTGAGGAGCCCTCTCTCGCTTGAGGATCGCCAAGGTGCTCACTCGGTGTACACCAGGAAGCCGCCTCCTCCCACTCGTGACGCTCCCCACCGTCTGCCATCGGTCCACCGTCTCATGTTGGTCTCCTCTGTCATGATCGCGTCAGCCTGACCTCTGTTGGCTCTTGTCACCGCTCGTCTGATGCTCACCTTCCTCCCAGACCCAGACCGTGCCGGGCCTGATCATCGCCCGCTCATGACCCGTCAGACGCCTGGTCACCCTCGGCACGATGCCTAGACGGACAGCCTCGAGGATGTGGATGCTAGGGGTGACGAGTCAGCGCTTTTTTAACTCGGGTTCGCCGTGGTCACGCTCACGCATCAGCAGGCGACTTCAACGCGCATATAGCGGCTGGCTGTTGGGTCGAGGACCCTTGGTACATCTCCATGGTGGTTCCAGGGAGGAGGGTGCCAGAGGCAGATTGAGGTGTTGTCGAGGGAAGGGAGATGGGGATGAAACGGTCCAAGGAATCTTTCGTCTGGGTGTGGACGATCGTCGTCTGTGTATATCGTCGACCTGGACCGTTGAAGACGTCGCGAGGGAGATGCAAGCTTGTTTGAGCTTGCTCGATAGTCGCTCGCTTGGCCCGATGAGCAGTGTCAACGCCAGAGACAAGGCTGGTCTCACACAACCTTGATTCGATGCCCGCTGGACAACGGGTCGGGATGCAAAACAAGCTTGCTTTGCGGGAAGGCTAGCGCCTGTCTCGAGCGTGATCTGTCTGTGTCGCAGAACCGTGTCGCCTGTGCAAGGGCGGAGTGGGGACGGCGATGGGTGACGGCCGGGCAAATCGTCGTGTCTGTCCTGGTGTGACGGTGCTGGTCGTCGTCGTCTCGTCTCTCGATGGTGAGCCAGAGGGGAAAAGGCGAAAGGGGCGACCTCGTCGGTCGAAGCTGTTTTATTTTATCGTCTGAGATGCTTTTGCTCCTGGATGACGAGGTTAAGTCCGAGGTATTCTTGGATCGCCGGCGATAGACGTTGGCGTCGAGCAGGTGTGCAGGCTTCAGATCGTCGACCGAGAGGCAGGAGCGAGGGGCAGAGGGGTTCCGTGAATCACGCTGTTGGGTCGGGGATCTCGTCGATGTGGTCTTCCTAACGTCAATCCAGGTCGTCCATGCGTTTCACTCCATCGCTTTTGCCTGTTACAAGCGAAGCGGGGTCTCTGTGCTCTCCGGGTAAACAGGTGTCTATGTACGTAGCATGTCCATGTCAAGCCTGTTAAGAGTAGGACGGATTCGTCAGATCTGTGAGGGAAAGGGGCGCGACAGGGGTGACATACTACCAGCTGGGAGGCAGAGGGGGGGGCAGAGGAAGAGAGCAACCCACCGTCGTCGTCGCTCTGTCCCATCCGCTGCGCTGCTTGGTTTAACAGATCGGGATCAACGAGGCCGGGCTTGGTACGGTGCACAGGAGCGTCCAAGGCAGGGGATCAAAATTCCTGGCGTTCCCCTTTCCCTCTCCTGGCGGAACAAGTGGTAACGACCAACCCTCTGCTTCTGTCGAGCCGTCCTCCCCCTCCCTCGCCTCGCCTTCGCCCCAGGGGGGTGGGTGCTAAGATTTTCTGTTTCGCGTTATTCCCGCTGTGCATGTGTCCCAGGGACATTCGTAATAGGTAACAGCCTAAACCCCAGGGCCCAGTCTACCGCCTCTTGCTACGACCGCGAAGCTCGGCGCGCCAGCAGGGGAAGCAAATAGCAGACCAGGAGGGGAACCTTGTGCGTTCGTAGCGGTAAGGGGTCAGGGGAGACGTCTCAGTAGGGCCGACTGGCCAGGGCAAGCTAAAAGTTCAATTGCCGTCGATCGGAAACATCAAACGCTGTGAGCTAGCCTACCCCTAGGCAGAGACAGAGACAGAGCCAGAGCCAGCAGCGAGATCCAAGGCTTGGTTCCGTCCAGCTCGTCGTCCTGCTGTGACACCCAAGACGACGCCCACCGACGCTAGCACCCGATCACTACCGGGTGTGTCAAGAGATCCCGTGCAAACGTCTCCCATCCGTAGTTAGCCATGATATGCCTCCGTACCGAGAATAGGATCTGTCCCAGATCCACCGTGAGCCTGCTGGGGGGGGGGGCATGGGAGGAGGCTCGGATCCGGACATCTCGCACGTAAGAAAAAGAGAACCGACGGTGATTGACCGGGAAGGTAACGGTGACACTTGCTCCGATACGGTCGGAAGCATCCAGCTCAAAGCCCCTCTGGCCCGTCAGATATGATTCATGCTTTGGCGGTTCCAAGCATAAAATATACATCCTGGGCGTCCGGACGTCATTGGCGGCGGCTGAGGGGGGGACCTCGCCTATGAACGGTAAGAGAACAACCTTTTCCGCAACGGGATCTACGCTTGACATCGATACGCATGGCGCACTCCCGGTTTCAGGGCGCGATCGACTACGATCCGAGCGGTCCCTCTCTGTCGGAGCACCGAATGCCGCTCGGCAGTCTGCTGCAGACAAAGAGGCGGACTTGCCGACGCTCAGTGCTGCGCTCAGCACTGAGCACTGGGCCGGGATCACCCCCCACGGCTCATCCGATTCCCTGTCGCCCCTCCCAGATCATCCCGGGAAACCATCGCTAGCTTCAGGGCGGAAGCTCACGGATCCGACTGGTTTACGCTTTTCAAGTCTGTTACCTGTGGGTTCGGCTAAAACTCGAGCCAAACTCCGATCGAGCCTGAGGGTCGAGCGGTCTGTTGTTTTCCGCCCGTTCTGATTAGCAAATCGCGATGACCTAGGGCTCGGGTCCCATGGCCGCCGCTGTTTTAGATCGCGTCGGGGTCGCCATGGCGCCCGTCGCCATCCCCAAGGGCTTGGTCAAACCTCCTTTGTCGCAATTGGACAGGTGCCTGTGGCACATCCATCCAAGCCCTAAGCCCGTCCGCAGCGCGACTCGTCCGAAAGCATCCTGTCAGCCTGTCGCTCCACCGTTTCACCGTAAGCACGACGATCAGTCCGGCAGTGCCTCCTGTGCCTCCGACTCTGGAACTCTCTAGGCACCGCTCAGGGCCCTGTCACAGGGGGTTAGCCTCGAGGGTCACGGAGTCAACAACTCTATTTCTCTGTTAAACAAGCGGCGGCTATGGGCGGATTGGTATGAGCCAAGGGAGTAAGCCTTGTCGTCATGGATCACGCCTCTCATGGACCGAGAGCTGCGTTTAAGCTTGCTGGTATGGGATACCCGCTACCTATGCCTGTGATTCAGTAAAGATCTCTCTGGGATCTGCGTAGCAAAGGCACGTGTACTCACGACTACGCAACCCCGCTTCCAAAGCAATGGCCGCTTCGGAACCATTCAGACCGGCGTCTGCCTGTTTGCTACAGCCGCACAGCCAAGGCGACAGTTGCACTGCCGCGTACCATGTCCGTCCCATGATCGCTCGATACCTCGGCGCGCAATCCTGACGAGACGAACCACCAACCGTGACGTGAAACGAGATCTGATCGCCAAGCGGGATCCCATCTGGGCGCCTGCTGGGCAGTGCTATCGACTCCCGGTCGCTAATCACTACGGCAGCCTGTTTCGCATCCAGCAATTGAAAGCCCATCACGCAACGCGATGACATGTGGCAGATCCACTTGTAGGGTCCCGCTCAACACGGAGGGGCCGTGGTCCCTTCCGAGACCTTGCGAAGCAAACGCCGCTCCCTAATGCGATCCATATGCAAGCCCCTGCGTGCATCCGTATGTAACCTTATGCGCAGCCATGCCAAAGGACGTGGCGTCGAGATCTCCCAAACCCCAAAGATCGCTTTTAGCACGTCTCCCTCGGACAAGGGGGCTTTTGGTCTCCGACTGACCCCGCTATGGGTTTACCAGTCTATCCGATGAGCGAGGCAGACTAAAGCCAAGGCCGGGCGCCACAAGCGAGATGCGCAGTCCTGGAGTCGGTGACTGACCAGCTGTCTGTGAGTCGTGGCGATGGGTGTGGCATAGGACGTACCGAGGTGTTTTGAGAGTAACGAGTCCGCTACGAGCTTGCAGTGAGACGGGCCTGAGCGAGCAACAAGATGACATGCGAACTCACATGCTGCTACTTCGAGCTCGGCCAAGCCTCGCCATCGGACCGCTGTCCTTCACAATCCATCTGACCCAATGCCCTCTCCGACAACTCTGAGTCCGATGACGGGTCCGGCGTTGAAAGCGCCATACATCTGAAAGCTGCCTTTCGACAGCGAGATATCATCACAGCCGGAACACTAAGGGTGTGATCCCGACCGCAATGTGCAGCGAGGCAGGACTGATGGAGGTGAGAGTTACCAAGTTGCCACGAATACCGGGCCGCACCCCTATCTAGCAAGCTCGTTGGCGCATTGCCGGATGACTCGACCGACCGTGAGCGGGAATCTCTGCGTATCATCCCTACTGAACTGCTCCTGCTGCCTTTCAGCTTGCAGGCCAGTCACTCTAACGACTGACCCTTCCTAGGCCGATAGGAGATCCACTAGAGTGTTAGACGGTCGATTCTTTCTCCGACTCACCGTCCTTGGTCCGTAAATGCCTAGAAAGGTGTCGCGTTACCCGTTCGCTATCGCGGACTGCATCTTGGCGTCCTCACAGCGCTCTGTCATCGATAGCAGGGGAAAAACACTGAAGGCGACCTCACCAAGGCCACATAAGCTGGATGATGAATCGTACAGAGCTGGTTCCGCACCGACCTGAAGGATGGTCTTCAAACGACCGGCGCTACCCCAGCACTGCACCGCTCGAACGCCTCTCGACGTTCCCACCAATCCTGCTTCGCCCGCAACTGATCTCGTCAGTTTTCTCGTCGTTAAGGACCTGTCCCGTCCCATGGTGTGACGCTGGGCTTCAAATGGGCACCTTCACCCCTACCCAGCTCTACCCATCTCATGCGCTGTCATCTGCAGCCCAGGCTACCAGCCGGATTCTTTCGCCGCAGGACCAACCGGCCTTGACAGGTGCCACAACCGCGAGTTGAGGGATTTGCCACCCGACCGTTCCCTCGGGCCGGTCATCTCACTCACCGTCACTTATCTCGGTCTGCCCTCTGCACATCCTTGCTGTCTTCACCCACAGCGCTGATGCCCAGTCAAGGCTGAGCCTTGCTGCTTGGCCGCTTGTCCCTCCGGTGCACATGGGGCGGACTTGAAGCGACAAACTTACACCATGTCATCTGACACTGTGCTTAACGCAGCGGTCAGGGTGTATCGCTCGGTCGAGCTCATGAGTATGATCCTGGAGCGATTGGACAACCGGTCATTGGGGAGGATACTCGCCCTGGAGAAGTCCTTCTTCCCCATGTGTGTAGCGGTGTTGTGGCGACAAGTGCCGTACCCAGTGGCTCAAGACGTCAACTTGCGTACGGTGAGTCCACTCCCCCCCTCATCAGCCCTCTCGCTGACCGGTCACAGCCCAGAGGCCTGATGTACGCTCATGCGATAAGGGCGGTGACACTGGTCAACCTGGCCTACCCAAAGGAAGGGTACTTTCAGATGGCTCTGATTGCGTCGCTGCTGGATGACTTTCCGCTGTTACGAAGGGCTTATCGCAAGTCGAAAGACCGTCCGTGGGGTTTCGACTGGCAGATAGTCGTTGTGCCCTCAGGGGTATGCTCAGTCCAGCTCCGCGATGAGGTGGAAGTTTTGGTTGGGGACAACCCAGTGAGCAAGCTGGAGGAGGGCGTGGACGCGTACCCGGACTTTCAGGTGGAACGGTCGATCGCTATACGCTTCACGCCTCCGGCAGCGGTCCAAGGCCGACATCACTTGGGGTTGATGGTTCATCCCGGGCCCGAGCACGACACCGCAAAGCGGTCGTGGATGGGCTACCTGACCAGCTCGACCAGGCGGCATCGCTCGATCTGCGCGGTCGACTTTGGCCCTGTGCAGGTCACCTTGGACGAGGTCCAGAGGGTGTTTGACTACAGACATCCGGGCCATACGCCCGTGACCGAGGTGGCCGCTTCGAACGTGAGGGACATCGACATTGACTCGTTTGAGCGGTTCTGCTGCAGCGTCAAGGGCGACGTACAGGTCCTACGGCTGGACGGACCCAGCTGGGGTATGGCCCGCATGATGCTCTTGTCGGATCTGGATCGCATCATCGAGGCCATAGCACAGCATCTCCCCTCGCTGCGCTGTCTCGAGCTGCCCATCAGCATCGGGCAGAGACCCGGTGCGGCCGGCCCGTTCGGACTCGGGTTCGTCCCCGTCACGGCGGTGAAGAGGGCCAAACGGATCGGGAACAAGCTGCATGATCTGCTCAAAGTCATCCTCAACATCTATGCGCACTCCCCGCCGGGACTCCACGACGGTCGGTACGCCTTTCCGACCGACGACGTGGCGTGCAACCTGGCCAAGCTCGGAGCGGGTCCCGAGTGTGTCTACGAACTGCGCAACAAGGCAGATGTGTTTATCGGGATGAACGTGTCGAGAGCTGTGCACTTGGGCGTACAGGCATGGCAGAGGTGAGTCCCGGCCTGACCGCCTGTGCAAGTCTGGTCCGCCAGCTGATCTGATCAAACCAGCCTGGACCCAGACGACGACGCCGGTGATCAGCCTACGGACGATCCTCCGCCTTATGATCCTCCAACAACGTTTCCTTGATGCCGAGGTACACCTCTTTCAGGATGTCGATATCAGGACCGGTAGTCTAGGCAGATGTATCGTTCAGTTTGCTACTCGGTCTGTGTCGATCCCACTCCATCGACTCACGCTGAAGGCGATCACTCGACCCTGTTGACCTCGCGTGATCACGGCCATGTAGTAGGCGACACCGCTCTGCAGGCCTTGAGCAGCGACGACGGTGGATAGGTCTGACAGAGGTATGAACGTGGTCGACGTGGAGAGGGGGAACAGGTGTCGCTCTCTGCCCGTATGTTGCCTCCTTCTCAAGCAAGGCAGAGACACCCCTCGAGTGGTCGAGACTTGTAAGCCTAGCGAGGGCAGCGACGTGACGCTCTCTGCCGGGGTCGGATCAGCCATCGCTGCCTTCCTCAGCTTGACACGTACCGTATAGAACCACCCTGGTCCTGGTGTATAGCACAACCCCGAGGCAGAGCAACGACGTCAGAAGCAGTATCTCCTGTCGGCGAGCATCAGCACGGTCGACCAGAGTGGGGATCAGGGAGTGAACTCACCTTTGTCACCGAGTCAGCCCGTCTGAGGTTGCTCCAGCAAGCGAGTACATGAGGGACATCGGCCTGGACAATCTGTGATCCGATGCCGATCACCTGCTGGGTGATGGCCATAGCGGACCAGCCATCCCCCCGCTTGATCTTCCCGCTGGCCAGCCGTTGATAGTTGTACACTCTGTACTCGGTCTGGGTGTAGCCCGAGTGACCGTGTTGCGAGCGGGTCTGGATGATATCCAGCTGGGGGTGATCGGCCAGAGGGGAGACCATGCAGGTGTCGCTGGTTCCATCGCCTCCCGAGTGATCGTGCTCGTCCGCCCCCTTCATCGATGCCTTGATAGTGTATGCCAAGAGGGATAGCCTCGTCCCCGTCTTCACAGGAGAGGTCGAGGTGGATCGTTCGTGGGTTACGCGTAGGGGCGAGTTTTAATGGGGAGAGAACGTCAAGTCTGCTTCATCTTCCTCTTGTTCTCTCTCTTCACCGGTTCACCATACTCTGATCTCGAGACCATGCTGGGCGGATAGCACCCTGCCTCGCGACCCCCCACAGACAACCATGCAAGCCAACGGCCAGTCCGAGGTGAGTGCCCGTCGAGACAGACCGAGTCACTCCCGGTCGAGCCCGCACCGGTGACAATGGTGACAGTGGTTGACACCGATATGCCAGGTCGGACAGCAGGTATCGAGCTGGCAGCAGCATGAGCGACTCCCTCCGACTGTCTTCCCCGTGCCCGGAGCGATACCTGCAGGTCGTACGGACATGGGTCAGCAGGAAGAAGCGTTCTTGGGTGCGGATGGCTCGGCTGGCGAGGGTCACAACGGCAATGCGAGTAGGACGGCTGGTATGGGCAGCGGCTCTGAGGGTGCCTTCTACAACTATGACCCATCGAGGGCGTACGCTGGCGGAGCCGGCGCCGCTGGACCTTCGTACGAGCCACCGTATGCAGGTTACAACACCCATCGGCCCCACGCGGACCAGCACGCAACCAGGGAGAACGACGCCGTCACGAGCTTTCTCGCAGAGATGCCCACGCAACGAGAAGACCCCAGCCGTCATGTCATGTGGACCGAGCTCATCAAGCTCAAGACAAGGTCGCTCGAGCTGCAGATCGCCGAAGCGAGGAGGAGGGAACGGGAGGCCGAGCTCGAGATCCTCAGGCTCAAGGCTGGGGCGGCTGCCAGGTCGGACATGGGCCAGGCGTTGACCGGGGCAGGTCCATCGGTTCCTCCTGTGGCTGGGTCGCAGCTCTCAGGCGGGCACGAGGCGTATCACTTGCAGAGTCAGCAAGCGAACGCGGTGTCACATCGGGGGTACGACACGCGTGGACATCTTCCTCAGGCTCAACCTCAGCAGCCTTCTCAATCACTACAGACCGTCATGCCATCCTCAACGCAACCTGTCGACCACGCTGGAAACACTACCTTCCCCGTCAACATGTTTGGCGCCACCCAGGACATGTCCCCCTTCGACCTCGAGGCGATGTTGCAGAGCGACAACGTGGACAGTCTGCTCTCATGGCTGCCGGATCTTGGCGATGGGTTCATGAACGAGATGCCGGGGATGGCGCCGAGCATGGAGTACACCGCCGGACCGCCATCGCTCGATCCAGCCTCTGTCCTTGTGCCTGCGCACGATTCGATACCACAGGAAGACCCTCCGACGCAAGGGCACACCCACTCCTCACCCATCAAGCGCAGGAGTCACTCTCCCGTCGAGGATGACTCGCCTCATCCGCCCACAAAGAAGGCCAAGAAGGGCATCGAGAAGAAGGTGGTGACCGAGCAGACCGCGTCGTGTCTGACCTGTCACAAGCTGCTGGCAAGAGTCATGATCCGCAGCCCGAGATCTCAAGTTCCCGATCCCATCTCTGTCCACCTGCGATGTCCTGGCTGCCTGCCCGTGGACCAGCCGTCGACTCTGCCCGACCAAGGCTCGTCCTCTGGCGGCTCCGGTACTGTGATAGGCACCGTCGAGACGAGAAAGCGTATGAGGTCGACGATGGAGATCGACGACGAGGACGCCAAGGCGGTGGACAGGCGGACATGGTGCGATGTCTGCCAGAGGATCGTGGGGTCCGGCCAGATCGTCGGCGGCAAGGAGGGCGAGTCGCTGGCCTCCATGGCTGAGATCGTCTGCGTCGAGTGCGACAGCAAATACCAGAGGTGAGTCTGGCTGTATGTGTCGCGGGCATACCGCTGACCACTTGTGTGATCCCTAGGTGTACAGACGTAAGTCGGGATGGGGCCTGCTTGCCATGCTATCCCCGCGCTGACCAGGCTTTCTCTAGTGTGGCGGCGGTGGTGGACCTCGGGTCGGGATCGGGAAATGGCGAATGAAGCAGGTCTTCCATCCAGGTCGCAAGACCTGTAGCCTGTCGCATACCAGGTGAGCTCACTTGTGGCGGGTCGTGAACGTATGCTTCTGACACCCCGCCATGCGCAGACTCGGCGACCGGACGAGAGAACTTGGTGTTCATGTCACACCCACCGACTTTACCCCTGAGCAGATGAAGGAGGTCCTCCTGCGGTGCAAGGCGTTGTGGAACGAGAAGACCCTGTCGCGACTGGCAGTCCCCGAGATGCTCGAGTGAGGCGTTGTCTTCACCCTCCTTGAATCAGCTCTGACCCTTGCTGTCCGTCGCCCACAGAGTCGACTTGCCGCCTGGTCTTACCAACCCGCTCAGAGACTATGGCGATGTCGACGACATGGTCACGCGCAACTGGCCGTCACGAGAAGCCATGATCAAGGCGGATGGCCTGGATCCCAGTCGATTCAAGCGGCTTCTATCGCTGATTGTGAGGGATCAAGTGGCCGATATTGGGCAAAGCGCTGACGCCGCACCAGTGGTCGCACTCCAAACCTCGACGGACGGTCCGCACCGTCGACCTGGAGGAAGAGTGGTCCAAGCAGACCGAAGATATCGATGACGATCTGAGTACGGTACTGGCTCATGTCAAGCGCAGTGAGTCGGGACTTGAAGTGCGTTTCTGCTCTGTGCTGATAGCGCCTCGCAGCCAACGTGGTCATACCGCCTGGATCCGAGTTGATCGGGATGTGGGGTGGCGAGTGGGATATGCTGAGTGAGTGACCGGCGGTGCAGCACCTCGGTCCGGACCTGGCAGATGCTGACTCTGCTCGCTTGGCAGATGGCTCACTCCTCATCTCCACCTTTATACCGTTCGAAGGGGCAGACGGCGAAGATTCGACCGCGCTGTGCGTCGGCGAGATGATCACCAAGGTGCAAGCGCTGCAGCAGGACATCAACGGCGAGCGGGTCGTGCAGGCAGAGCAAGCAGGACTAGAGCCGGATCTGCTACCGCCGTGTTCTCACCTGTGGACCGTGTCTGGCGTGGGTGGCCAAGGCTGGTGTGCTCCGTCGTTGCCATGGCTAACACTCGTGACATAGGGATACATCCCGTTGGTGCGCGAACGGTTCGCAGATATACTCATCCGCAAGCGCTCCTTTGTCCACGTCGAGGAGTACTTGACGCGTCATCCGGAGTTCATAGAGTCTATCAAGGCTCGGCCGGGTGAGCAACTATGCGATGAATCAACACCAGTGCTGATGTATCTTTCCCAGTCGGTCTCCATCCAGATATCGTGCGATCAATACCCGAAAGCAAGAGCGGGTCGTCCATGTCATCACAAGCCGAGGTCAAACCGCTCATCCTGGTCAGATGGCTGGGTAAGGAGTGGGATCATCAAAAGATCCTCGAGATCAAGCGGATGGAGTTTGGCAGGAAGAAGAAGCGCACCAAGAGCAAGCCATAGGCGCTGTAAGTTGTATTCGCAGAATCCTAGCTGTGTAGCAATCATCATGCACATGTCCCTTGTGTCGAGGGTCGATGATTCGGTTTGTGAAGCCTTGATACTGTGCCATGACACGAGCCACACTGTCAGTATCATTCCGAACGGGTCCAGGCAACACCACGCCCAGTGAGGTAGGTATATCATGCATTGACTCGCACGCCGACGTCCGTCCCGATCAAGTCCAGAATTCTCATCATATCCTTGATCCAGGATCTAAAGTACCGACGCGGTCATCGCTGCACGAACGGAGAAGCTGGATGGAGCGGACGAGACGCTTAGTCGAAGAGACCGAAGCCCTGGAAGGAAAAGGGGGGATCATCAGCACGAGTCCACAACACAGACCGCCAAACCGCTCACCATGTCGTCGTCGGACTCCTCCTTGGCCTCCTCCTTCTTCTCCTCAGCGGGGGCAGCCTCAGCGGCACCACCGGCAGCGGCGGAAGCACCACCGGCAGCAGCGCCGGAAGAGGCGGCACCGCCGGAGGGGACGGAAGCGAGCTTGGAGTTACCCTCGGCGATGAGCTGAGGGATGGTCAGCGGGTGTCGCAGGTTGCGGTCAAGTGAGAGGCAGGAGGGGGTTGATCGGGTGCAGCCTGCCGGAGCTATATAGCGCCGTATAGTCCGCTTGAGACGGCTTCGTACCTCGATCAAGACCCTCCCGCCTGCAGGACCCGCTCACCTCGTTGATGTCCTTGCCCTCGAGCTCGGAGATGAGCTTGGAGAGTCGCTCCTCCTCAGCCTCGACACCGACGGTCTCGAGGAGGGCCTTGATGTCGGCACCGGAGGGGGAGGCGTTACCGCCGATCTGGAGGAGGAGGTAGGCAGCGAGGAGCTTCATCTGTGGGGAGGGGGTGGGGGGTGGGTGAGCTGCCGTTCTATCCTTTCCCGATGCGTTGACCATCCCCCATCCGCGATCTGCCATCCACAGTCCGCCGTCCTCCTTCCACAGCATCCTATCCCCCTTGCCTCCTTCGCCAGCCGTCCTCCCCGCGCAACACGGCCGTACATGCCCTTCGACTCACTGTGATTTTTTTGAGTAACGTAAACCGATTTAAGCTGGAAGCAGGAAGACGTTTGAAGAAGAGGTTGAGCGAGAGGATTCAGAGCTGACAATGATAATCCCATCCCTCACCGTCGACCCAGCGACCCCGATCCTTGGCGACAGACGCTGCTTCGCTCGAGAATTGCATGGCGTGAAAGGGGGAAAACGCCGATAAGGCGGCGGAAATTAGGGCGAGTGGCACTCCTGATGGGGAGGGCTTAACGCCGATATCGGATATAACGTGGTAGCGGCGGGATCAATCCCATGCCAGCCTAACACCGTATATCCACCGTATCCTTACGCACGCCTATTATTGTACCGGTATACCGTTAACCGACCAGTCCACCCTTACCACACAGCACAGTCAAGCTAAAGTCACCAGACATTACCTCGACACGGCTAGCTCAGAGCATGTCATAGATGTCAAAGATGTCAGACATCGTCGTCAGGCAGCGGAGGAGGCCCCTTGGCCCGAATCGATACCAGCTGTCGCACTGTGCCACCATCGCTACCGGTAAAGGCCCACTACCCACGCCTCAGTCTATCAAGTTCGCTAGCCATAGCCAATGGGTTAAAACCCCCCGACTAGTCAGCATCGTCAGCGATGACACGCCGTTGCAGCTGAAGCTGCTAGAGAAGGGCTGGAGGGAGGCTCGTAAGAGCAGGCTGGGATCGACCAGCGAGGCTGGAGCAGGGCGAGGAATAGATGCCCAGAGGGGAAGTGATGGGTTGGAGAGGCGGACTGGCGAGCAAGAGGGAGATCAGTCAAGTCAGAACACAGGGCTAAACAGATCTCCTTCGCCTTCATACAATCCCAAAATCCACAGCTACCGACCTAATCAGCCACCCACCGTCCGCTTCACCGCTTCCACTCGTCTCGCCTTCCCCACGCCACCCCTGACACCCCCGCCGTCTCCTCCGGAGCAAGCACGCGCCGTCCATCGCTCTGCGTGGGTCAAGCCATCCGCACACGCGAGGATACATCGACCGCAAGTAGCTGTCCATCACGTATCGGTGCGTGCAGGCGACTGTCCCGTCCAGTCACCCTACCCGGCCATCATCGCCCATCCTCTCCCGCCCACTGGACGACCGACTCTGATCCGGAAGGACCTGAAGGATCGAATCATGGTATACGAGCGTTTGGCTGATGCAAGTCTCGAGCTCAGCTTGCACCTAGCGGGAGGCTGCAGGATAGACGTCTCACGAGGGGGAACCGAGGTGATCATCGGGTCAGCAAGGGGTGCCGTCAAAGAATCACTTGGAACCAAAGGGGACCATGGAAGAGTCGCTGGGCGGCGGCTCAAGCTGGATCACGCAGCGACATGGACGCAGGGCGAGCAGAGGGAATGGCTCCATGTCGCTCGCGTGGTAGAAACCTTCAAGCGCGACACTCCGTCGGTGAGCAAGCAACGCTTCGCTTCGACGAGCTGCCTATGCTAAGCAACCATCCTACCCGCCAGGTCATGCTGTTTCTACCACTGGGCCGCTTGACCATCACCTGTTCGGCCCCACCGGATGTCATACTGTCCTTTCGTATCGACCACTGTGACTCCAAGTCGGGAGACGCATCGCCTACGACGCGCAGCTCTGCTCAACGCGAGGCCAGACGGGCGCAAGACAAGTCCAACGGAAGAAGCGCCAAGATCCGAGCTCGGTACTCTCGGTCCACCAGTCAGCTACAGCTCGATGTGTGTATAGCGGACACGCCACCGCCCCATGGCTCAGCCGGTCGGCTTTGGTCCCGACGGATCGTACCGCTGGTCCTCCAGCCATCTGCACCCTCTACGAAGCCAGTCCACGACCGAGTCCAGCGCATAGCAGAGCAGGAAGCCGACCTCCACGCAGCGCGGGCTCTTGGCATCCGGGATGAAACGCAGCTCCATCAGTGGCGCGGGGAGGAGCTCGAAGCTGTGCAGCGGTTGTGGACCCTTCGATCGCAATGGCTCCGATGGGTGTGAGCGCCCCGTTTATGTTGTAGCTTGTGCCATCTGTCTTGTTGTATGCATGGATCGTGTATCACGGTGCCATCTCCACACCGTAGCGCCATGTGCCACACGCCGTCCACGTCTCTACGGTGCTTCGGCGTTACCCGGCGTTATCGCTCCTGGCTGATCTCGGGCGTCTTCGAGATTTCGAGATTTCCGTTCAACTGCGATGGCTTCAGTCGTACTTTTATGACGATCCTTGACGGCTTGACGCGTTATCTCATAGCACTGTAGACCACAACCATCATGTCTAGATCCCTCGTGAGGCCATTCCGAGCCATCGGCTCCAGCTCAGCCAGCGTGGTGCGCCGCGCGGTCCTCAATCGAGCCGCTTCGACCCTCTCCACCGAGCCTGAAACCAATCCCGATGTCCCTCCGCCCAGCGCGACGGCATCTTCATCGGCCCCCTCCGGCTCGTCCTCATCATCGATCCCTGCCAGCGGACCATCCTCCGCCTCAGGTTCCGACTCTCGACCCGCCTTCACGATCCCCTTCCACCCCGTCCCTCGTCTCCCTTCCTTCCCCAACTCGTACTCGTCCCCCTTGCACAAGCACTACAACCACCCGTCACCGCTCTTCTCCCCGCCCGCCCCGGCCGACTACCCGACGACGCTGGCCGATCAGAACGCGGCGAGGAAGGAGGCCAAGCTTGCGGCCGTGTCGGGCTTGTCCAGGGAGGAGCTGAGAGGGCTGAGCCGGTTCATGGTGAGAGGGCGCAAGGTGCAGCACATGACCAAGAAGGGCAAGATGTGAGTGGGCTCTTCTGAGACGTGGGTGTGGGTGTGGGTGTGGGCGTGGGCGTGGGTGCGGTGGATTCGCGCTGCGTCAGCGTGGGTGACGGCCTGAGCGTGCATGACAAGCACTGCTTCCGCCATCTGAGATACCACGGCTGGCTCGCCATGACGTGTGTCTATCTGCGAGGAGAAACCAGAGTCAGAGGCTTCAAACCACCCACGCGACTGGACTGACATGCTTTATCGCCGCGTAGGGGTGTGAGCCAAGCTTATGTCGTGGTGGGATCGCCCGAGCGAGGACTGGTAGGCTTAGGCAGAGGTCGAGGGCACAACAACGGAGCGGCAGCCGACGCCGCGTTCCACAAGGGTGAGCGGGGTGTACTGAGCTGTCGGGTTTGAGCAGACTGACCCTTTGTCAACCAGCCGTGCTCAGTATGGACTATGTGAACCGGTACGAGGATCGAACGCTCTGGGGAGAAGGCAAGGATCTGCAGGGGAAGTGGGGAGCGGCCAAGGTGCATCTGCGAGCGCGACCGCCTGGTGAGCTGATCTGGTACGGAGACGACCTTTTTTTGGCTGACATCGCTTCATCAGGATTCGGCCTGATGGTGCCTCCGATGATCCACCGAATCTTCACGGCGTGTGGCATCAAGGATGCCAGTGCCATGATCCTGGGTTCGAGGAACCGACCGGATGTCCTCAAGGCGACCATCCAGGTGCTGCATGGAGGCGTGAGTGCTCTTCTATGAAGTGACCCTTCCAAGTCGCGTATCAGCGCAATAGTCTACAGCCTCACATGTCTTTCGCAAGGACTCGCTGACGCATCATCTTACAGGGCAACCCGTCGGGATTCGGAACCGGTATCGCGGGCAAGAAGGGACCGAGAGAGAACAAGGGCCATGGTATGCGAAGCAAGGACGAGATCGAGCGGGAGAGGGGCAGGTATGGCGTCGACGTTGGTCGAAGGATGTAGGACACGGATGCAGCAGCACACGCATGTGATACTGGTATATGCGCGGGTGCCCGACACGGAGACGGTGTCTAGTCTATTTCAGTTGATCAAGGGGATTTGACGGGAAACGCACGCCGATTGCAAGAGCAGACCGGTTGAAAGCAAGTCGAAGTGATCCGCACACAACGGCAGACAGGCCAAGTCAATACAATCACATGCGTCTACAAAGCCTCGTGTAGGGTATCGTCCCAGCTCTGGCTGTGCCATATTCTCGGCACCCCATGTCACCAGCTCGTCCGTCAGGCCACGAACCCGCCTAGGCCTCGATCTTCTTCAGGTTGGCGTGTAGGTGGGGGTCGGACTGGAGGACCCTCTCGACGATCTTTTGGATCACCTTGTCCTTGTTCTGCGAGACGGCCGAGTCGAGTTCGCTGAGTTGCTTGTCGGTTGAGCTGTCGATGGATGATTGAGAGGTCGAGGTCTGCGAGGTGTGCTGGGGGAGCGTCAGAAAGGGTCATGGTATGGTCATGCGAGAGTGAGGGAGGCACGATGTGTGGGAAAGGGGGAACCAGTCGAGATCAGCTCCCCGGCCTGGCCAGCCCTTCGCACGTTCCCGCTACTCTTCGCTACTCCCAAAGCGCCCACCATGACCAGATCCAGCCATGCGGAGCCGCCCTTCACCCTCCCCGACGCCGCAGACTCTCACTCACGTCCTTTTCAAACCTCTTGAACTCGTCATCCTTCTGCGCTCGGTACGCCTCAATTTCCTTGGCAGCTTCTGATCGGGCGTCCTTGAGCTTCTGCACTCGGTCTGGGCACGGGGGGAAAGTGTCAGCGAGGTGACCTTCGACGATGCCTTCTGACGGTACCGTCGTCGCCGTTGACGCCCCACTCACACTGCCTGGCCTTCTGGACAACCTTGGCGGCCTCCTTCTCGGCTTCGAGCAGAGTCTGGATACCTTGCGAGTTGGCAGCCTGGATCGAGTCAGCGATTGATCAACGCGCCACCTCATCTCGCCTTGGAACCCACCATGATGTCCTAGTGTCGAGTACTGGTCCAGACGAGGAGGGATGCATGAATACGAGCTGAATGGACAACCGGGACGAGGCCATCGTCACAGGGTATCGTCACCCCCAGCCAGAGAGTTAGGCGCGAAAAACACGTGGATGACCAGATGACCGGGGCTCGCACGCCTAACTTAGCGTGATTGCCTTGATGATGCTCATGCGACGACCTATATCGCACCTTTCCTTGACACCTCTACACCTGGACAGCGCAACAGTCATCATGTCGCTGTACGGAGACGACGACCTCGGCGGGTACATGCTCCAGGATGAGCTGGCCCCCACGTCAACAGCGGTCATCACCGGGGGTGGACCATTGGACGCCCTGACGGCGGCGCTGGCCTTACCCCCCGAATCGCCCGCACAGCAGGATGGCCTGTTGGAAGCGGCTCAAAAGTTCGAAGCCAACCCGGAAAAGCTGCCCGAGCTGGTGCCGCAGCTGCTGGGACTGATCATCGAAGGAGGGGACTCGATGTTGAGGTTTTGGACGTTGGACATGATCGCCCTGGCCGTGGGTCGAAGCGGGCTCAAGTTGGACATCAAGCTGAACGGTAGGTCCCGTACGCCTCGTCCATGGTATTCCGCTTTAGCTCACTCCGATGTATCCCCTTGCAGTCGCGCAGCAATGCCTCGAAGCCTTGTCCAGACTGCTCAACTCTTCTTCCGTACCCACGATCAAAGCCGTCATCCCCATCTTTTCCACAATCTACCCTCTGCTCTTCCGTCTCATGGCCACATCTCGACCGCCACAGCCCATCATCGACCTGTTCAAGAGTACCAAGTCTAGGATACTCTCGTTCGCGTTGGATCCCAACGCTTTACCCAATGTGGGAGTGCGAGCCGCGGCATGGAAGTTTCTCCAGAGGGTTCTGCTGGCGGGGACGAGGGCTGCTGGCGCCGACCCCAGGGTAGGTCGTATCACCCGATTTGGTTTGGCGGCCTTCACTGATGACTCTACACCGGGCTAGCTCCAGCACAAGGCTGCCAGCACCAACGATGTGAATGTCAGCATGATTGCCCCTGGAAGCGCCCTGGTGGCAGCAGAGATCGAAGAGGAGAGCAATGGCCTCTTGACCCAGCTCGTGACTCAGCTCTATTCGGCCTCGTACGTCGCTCCCCTCCGCCTGTCCAGCTGTCACTGATCCGTTGCCATCAGCACGGCTGCCATCCTCCACCCACTGATCAACACCCTGCCGATTCTGTGTAAAACCCGTCCTGGTCTCGCAGCGCCCCTGGTCTCGTCCATGACGCTGTGGACACCCGCCGCTCTGACGGCCGCGAACCGTCACCTGACCGAGATCCGGACGGTGGAGAAGACGATGAGGATGGTCATGTCAAATATCCAGAGGTAGGTCGGCGGTCCAATTGCACGCGAATACAATACTCATCCCCTGTAGACACCCTCCCTTTGCAGCCTTCGCAGCACAGCTGAACGACGCTCTCTGGCGTCAAAAGACCCGTATGAACGACGCCTTTGCCCAGGAGCAATCGGCGAGAAAGGAGAGAAGGCGGGTAGCCAAAACCCATCAGCCCAGCAAGCACGGCATGGAGGCCGAGTCGAGCGAGCAGGCGGCCAAGAGGGCCAGACTGGAGGTGAACGCGGGTGTCGGTCTGGGCAGGGGGCCCGAAGTGGACATCAGTGGGATGGAGACGGATCAAGTGATTGAAGCGGTCATGGCTGGACTGGAAGCGGTGTCGCCCGACCTGCTCAAGCGGGCATTCGAGGTGAGCAGTGACCTTGTTGAGTGTGCGCTGGGCTGACGGGTACGTTACGTAGAACGCTAGGAGAGCCCTTATAGAACAGACGCCCGAGGCGATACCGCTGCTCGCTGCTGCCTTGGGTGTGGACAAGGTCGAACCGAAGGACGAAGACTTTGACGAGGTGCTGAACCCTCTAGATATGGATCTGGACGACGAGGATCTCCTGGTGGGTGTGTACCTTTATGCCACACATCGCGCGCTGACCCGCTGGCACAGATGGAGGGCTTGGACACGCAACCAGAAGAAGAGGAAACCGGTCTCACTTTTATATCCTTCACCTTGCCCCCCGCCGAACCGCTCGACTCTGAAGAGAAGGAATACGTCATGTCGACGGCGTTGACCCGGATCTGGGAGACGGGAACCGATCTCTCTGCATTGCCCGACACCAAAGTCGTCGAGACCGACGCGATCGCTGTGGCGGTGAAACCCAAAGAGATGTGGATGCTGCTGCTGGCTCGATTGGCCACGAGAGGTCCAGATGTCAAGCGCAAGATGATATCCGACTTTGTCGTGGAGGACTTTGCCAGCCGGTGAGCAGTCATGAGTCATGTGGATGGTGTAGAGCTGACAAGGTGACACAGATCCAAGTTTGCATCGGTGTGGCTCAATGAAGAATGGTACAATGCGCGTATCGGCGCCGCTCCTTCTGACGCGTACTCGTCAAACCTCGCCTCGATCTTATATGCGTATCTGCCAAAGATCGATGCAAAGGACAAGTCCCTATCGTCCTTCCTCTCGGATCTGCCGGAGATCTCGGGCTCTGTGATTGAGCTGCTCGAGAACCTCTGTCAAGATACGGAACGCAACTTGGTCGGCTTCCTGGCTCTGCGAGATATAGTCGAAGGTCGACCTCCGGCACGGAAACCCGCGCTGGACGCTCTGCTCGGACTATGCACCCACCACGATAGAAAGGTCAGAGTGCCTGCGATCATTACCACGGTCCGACGATGGGGTCCCGACTCGCCCATGATGCCGACTTTGATCGACTATGCTTTGGGAGTTCTTTGGCGACTCGGTGATGCCAAGAACGTGGAGAGGGAGGCAGGAGACGTCCCCATGGACGAACAATCAACCGAAAGGTCCGCTCATCACCCTCGGGTTGAATCCAAATTCCTCGATGTGGTGACGCCCGACAGCGTGCAACAGCATGTGGAGTTAGCGTTTGCCTTGTCCAGGCGGCACCAATCCCTGCTCGATGACATCTTCAAGCTGTTCCCGATGCTGCAGCCGGATATCCAAGACGCAGTCGAGGCGCAGCTCATGCCACTGGTCCAGTCTTTAGGCCCGACCGAGAAACTGCTCGAGATCCTGCGATCCTACCCCGAAGGCGCAGAAAAGCTGGTCCTCAAGATTGTCACGACTCTGAGCAAGGACAGATCCAGTCCGGCGCTGGTGTCCCTTATCAAAAACCTGCTGGCCGAGAAGGAGCTGGATCCCAAGTTTGTCGTGTCGGTCATTGGCGATCTCGACAAGGTATGTCTGTGTCAATCCGCAGGGCCGAGCTGACCACCCCTCAGGCCGAGATTGAAAAGCAGCTGCCGCACATCGTATCCCTCCTGGCCAACCCCGAGGACAAGGACCTGGTGCGCACGGCGTTCGCATCCATGTTGCAGAAGGTCACTCCGGCAGACTTGCTCGTCGCTCTGCATGTGGACGGTTTGGCGACCAAGCTGACCATTGACGGTGAGTGTAGTCGACCCAGGTATGACCAGGCACTGACTGTTCACCAGCCATTGGCATCTGCTTCTCCATGACCACCGTGTTCCGGTCCGACGTCCTCGCCAATGCCATGTCGAGGATCGCTGATCTGCCCGTGCTACCTGTGGTCCTGGTCCGAACCATCATCCAGGTCGTCACGACGTACAAGTCGCTGATCCCATTCGTCGCGAATCACATCCTGCCCAAGCTGGTGGCCAAGAAGATCTGGGAGACGCCACCGTTGTGGGAGGGTTTCGTCCGTCTGGCCAGGGTGATAGCTCCTGCAAGCTATGGCGTGCTGCTGCAGCTGCCCAAGGATCAACTGCGGGACGTGGTGAAGAAGCAGCCTGCTCTAAAAGGGGGTCTGCAGGGGTTCCTGGCCAACAAGCCGGGTAGCAAAGCGGCCCTGGCGGAGGTAAGCCGTGGAGGTCCAGTACGAGCTAACCACATGCGTAGATCTTTGGCGATGAAGCGTAGTCGGCACGCGGAACCCTGCCTTTGGCACATGTCCCCTCAGGCAGTAGTCTTATGCATCCAGTCCTTATCCAGTCCTCGTACAACGCACCATGCGGCGCACCATCTCACGCCGCACCATGTGGTCACAATCTTATCTCGTGTGATTCATCGGATTCGGCCGACACCATGACCAAGAGGCGCCGTCAGTAGAGCGGGCGCTTCTGGTCATCTTCCACTCGCTTTTCACACCGTCGACGCTGCACATTGCTTGTACATATCAAAGACTGCGAGGTCGGCACGATCACTGACCATGAAGTTTGCCGTGGCGTGGTTATTGGCCCTAGGCGCGAGTGTCCCAGCTGCCATCGCTGGGCAGATCCCGTTCACAGCCGGGGCCAAGTCCCCATCGCACGCTCTGCTGTCCCCGGAGCTGGTCGACCGCATCGAAGCGCTCCGGCTGCGATGGGACATCAGGGGTATTTCGGTGGCTCTGGCCGGCTCGCCCGAGTTCAACGAGGGTAGGGGGCTCGATGCCAGCTGGATCACCGAGACCGCCGGGTTTGGCATCGCGGATAGGAAGAACAACCGGGTTGACGACCAGGTGAGTGGCTGGGTGGCTGGGGGAGCGGCTGACTCTGGTACAGACGCTGTTCTCAATCGCGTCCAACTCGAAACTGTTCACCATGCTCTCGGTCGGGATGCTGGTGGAGAACCAGACCGCTTTGGCCAACGGAGACACCCTCAAGTGGACCACCAAGATCAAGGACCTTCTTCCCGAGTGGAAGCTCATGGACGAGTATGCCTCGGACCATGCGAATCTGATCGATCTGGGCTGTGAGTAAGGTGTCGCAAAGGCCCAATGCTGACCCTCTCAGCCATGCGATCGGGCATGCCGAGACACGACCTAGCCACGGGGTGAGCGATGAGTCTCTGTTGGAGGCTGGGCGGCATCGCTGATGGCCGTAGCTACCACTCGGCTTCTGACCTGGTCGCACGGATGCGTCACTTTCGCCCGTCGACCGAGCTGCGACAGGGGTGGCAATACAACAATCACCACTATGTGACCTTGGCGTTGATCGTGGAGCGGTTGAGCGGTATGCCCTTGCCGATGTTTGTCCAGCGACACATTCTCGATCCGCTCGGAATGGATCAAACGACGTACAGCAACAGCGTCGCGGAAGACTCTGGCCACAGGAGCGACGGCTTTGCCAGGGTCCATGTGAACCTGACCGAGTGCAGGTTGGGCTTGGAGAAGGACCCGGTTGAGATCGGACCGGGGTGCACCGGTCACAGCGGGAGTCTGGGCTGGTGGGCCAAGGGCGAGGCAGGGGGTGAAGCTGGACCCGGCGGGGTGATCAGCTCGGCCCATGACATGGTGAGTGGATAGTAGGATGGCTAGGGACCGGGCTGATCACACCCAGGCTACGTGGCTGCAAGAGCTGCTCGATCCCCAGGTCATCTCGCCGGCGCTTTTGCAAAGGCTCACGACGGGGATCATGGCTTCCAACGGGGTCGCCAAGTGGCCAGAGTACGGCGTGGCCAACTACGGCCTCGCGCAGATCATCATGACCTACCGTGGTCACGCTGTGCACATGCACGGGGGAGCCGTGCCCGGGCAGCACACTCAGGTCCTTCGACTGCCCGACCTCGGCTTGGGTGTTTTCGTCGCCATCAACGACGAGACGTTTGGCCCACTCGGACACGAGATCATCGGGAATATGATCATTGATGATATCCTGGGCTTGGATCCGATTGACCATGAGAGGAGGATCGTACAGGCAGCGATGAGCCTTCCCACGCCCCCGACACCGCCTTCCAACCCGCGAGCGTACCCGCTTGATCCCCAAGGTCGGTACTATGACCCCGGGTACGGACAGCTCGACGTTAAAGTACTGCGCAAACCCGACGTCCCCGTTTGGATCCGGGACAGCGCGGCGCAGGGCAAACCGCTCAACGTGAGCGGGCCCGTGTACGGCGCGAGCCTGACCGTGCCGTGGGTGGCCAACCTCATCTTTACCCATTTTGACGGCCCGCTCTTCAACTGGACGGGCCTTTACGTCGCCGACGAGCTCGACGCGGACGACAAGGTGGTGGGTCAGATGGGCAGCGCTGCTATGAGCGGCACGGCCGTGTTCACGCCGATCGGCCTGGGCTTGTTTGGAGATTTCTGGGGTAAAGGTCAAGCCGTAGAGCCTCGTCAGGTGGACGAGTCGGACCCGAAGCGTACCGCCGAGGTGTGGTATGAGAGGGTGTTCCCTGACACGCCCTGAGGTCATGCATTATACTATGTCTATGTCTACGTCTATGTGGTTTGAACGAGCCGATCACAGCACGGGCGAGGGGTGCTCGCTCGGAAGAGACGCCTCGTCTTCCTTCTTGGGCGCGGCGAGGTCCTCGGTGACCACAACCTCGTGGCTGTGCTCGAGAGCGGAGAGCACCATCCAGGTGGGGGCGATGCAGAGAAGGAGGATGCCAAAGTTGAGGCCAATGGTGACAAAGTGGTTGACGTTGGCTTCGGATTGCAGGCTGAGAAAGTGTCAGCGGGAGCCTGGACCACGATCCACTCGCACTCACGCCCAGGCGACGGTCTGTCCGAGAGCCTCGAGACCTCGGAGGATACCGGTGTGGTGGGACAGCGACGACAGGTCGGTGGCGTACTGTCCCACGAGCCAGTAGAGGAACTGCTGGAAGGCCTGACCGGCAAAGGTCATGAGGAAGACCATGGCGTAGGCGCTGCCGAACCCGCCCTTGAACCAGTCAAAGGTGGGCTTGGTCTCGCCGTAGAATCGGTGCTGGAGGACGATGGCCCAGATCCAGGTGCCGACGAGGATGGTGACGATCGAGGCGAACGCGATCCTCGCACGGGTCTTGATGTGGATGGACTGTCGATCCAGCAGGTAGGCGATCATGAACGAGCTAAAGATACCGGCAAAGTTGGTGAAGAACGACGAAAAGGCTCGAGATCGGACGGTCTGGCTCGGGGTCAGCTGGTTGAACGGGGATCAGCCGGCGGGGGTGACTCACAAAGTAGCTGGTCAACCAGGTCGAGATGAAGGGGTTGTAAAAGTACGAGATGAAGAAGGCCGGCACGAGCATGATGATTCGCTTGCTGACGGCGAGCTTGCCGACGGCGGCGAACTCTTGAGCCCAGCTGGCCTGCTTGTAGGTCACGACCCGGGTGTTGTCCTTTCGCCACACTGCGTGGGGTCAGCCTGGTTCTGCTTGGGATCGCTCGACTCACCCTTGTGAGCGGGGCTCAGGCAGAGAGCGATGGGGAGACCGAGACACATGATGACGATGAAGACGATGTAGGTGGCGGATCTGCTTGGGTCAGCGAGTCGCTCCACGGCTTGGAGGGTAGACTCACCCGACAGAACCAGCGGTCGATCGGTTGGCGTTCAGACCCAGGTTGATGGCTCCACCGACGATGGGTCCTGCAGCCTTGGCGGTTTGCCAAACGGCAAGGTAGAAGCCTCGGTCCTTGGGCGAAGGGTAACCGATGATGATGGCTGCCTCTCTGCGAGATGGGTCAGCGTGTAGCCAACGCAACGGGGGAGACGACCCACGCAGACCAGAAGAAACCGGCAGAGATACCACAGCAGACGCTGCCAAAGATCATGAACCAGGTGGTCGCGGTCTTGTTGTTGGTGTAGAGTCCGGCACCGTACAGGGGGTAGCCGATGGCACTGCGGGTCGATCAGCTGGGCCGACGTCGAATCATCGCTCCACTCACCCAAGAGCGAGACCCCACTTGAGCCCAATCCTGTTGTTGATGGCGCCCGCTGCGACGCAGAAGACGGCGAACAAGGCGTACAGGATGGCGTTGGCAGCCGAGACGGCGTAGGGCTCAGCGGCACCTCCAGCTCCGAGACCGCCCAAGGCGTCCCACCTGGGGTTCGTCAGCGGGGCTACGTCTGGCTTGCACGCCCACTCACATGCCCGGGGCGGTGAACGAGACGCCCGCCGCGACGGCGATCTGGAATGGGACGGATCGCCATACTACAGCGGGGGTCAGCTTGCGCAGCGGAGAGGAGAGAGACACCCACTCGACCGCCTCTGGATAGGACCACTCTCTTCGATCGCGCTGCTCATGTTGACGGGTCGTTTGAGTCGATACGCTACGAGTCGTGACGAGCTTCTACCTTTATACATATACCCCGAGCATGCTTAACCGTTTTTTGCTCTGCCCTCTTGGTACATCGCACGCCATCCCAGCGATGGTGCCCCAAGGCTCACAAATTCCAATACTCGAGAGGGTTCAAGGGCGAGAGCTCGCTTAGCCAAGACTTTGCTGCTAGCGAGCGGCCTCTTCGGCATGGTCGACAAGCCCAGGGACCCACATGCTCCGTCCCGACCTGAAGAATTTTTTTTATGTGGCCGAGTCTAGACCGTATGCTGCTGGCGGGCATTTGCATGGGGCGACGATCACTGGCTCGACGGTGCCTGCTGCTTTGGCCATATGCTCGCTGAAGACGAGATATGGCGAGCTGTGGCCAGTCCCCGTCACCGACGTTTGGCAGCTGTGCATTGCTACTTCAGTCTATCATCTAGTATCTATCGGTCTAACGAGAACGTGTGGTGTGGGTGCACTCGGCGTTATCATGTACAAATCCAATCCCTTATACAAGGCCGTCGGCGTGCTCGGCGCTGGTCCTGGCGCTCGACTGCTGGCTGTCCTTGACGGCTCCCTCGTGATGCAGCGATCGCGAGTAGGCCTTTTCGCTCGCTCGCTTCTGAGTGATCTCCTGGTCCGCCTTGAACTTGCTCGACTTGAAGGCGGGCGTTCGCGACAGGTAGAGCGCGTCGACCTCCTCGATCGACATGCCCTTGGTCTCGGGGATGCAAAAGTAGGCAAAGACGAACGAGAGGGCGAGGCATCCGGCCCAGACAAAGGTAATACCGGTGCCGATCCTCGCCTGGATCTGAGGGGCGGCAAAGGCGATGATGAGGTTGAAGAGCCAGTTGGCACCGGTGCCGAGGGTGACACACAGGCTGGACAGTCGGATGGGGAAGGTCTCTCCGCAGACGACCCAGGCGACGGGACCCCATGACGAGGCGAACGAGGCGACAAAGATGCAGGTGAAGGCGATGAGGACGTTACCGGCGGTCTTGTCGTCGGGATGAGCCTTGGAGACGGCGCCGACGACGATCTGACCGATGAACATGAGGGCGCCTCCCCAAAGGAGAACGGGTCGTCGACCGAGTCGGTCCACGGCGAGGATACCGGGGAAAGACATGACGACGTTGACGGAGGCGAGGATGATCTGGAAGATGTAAGAGTTGTCGAGGCCAGCGGTCTGGGCAAACTGAACACCGTAGGAGAAGAAGAAGTTGATACCGGTGATCTGCTGACCAACCTGGACGAGGACACCGATCATGGTTCGCCAGAGGATCCTGTCCTTGGTGGAGAAGCACTCGAGGTAGGAGGCGTCACCGATCTCCTGGTCCTTGATGGTGGCCTCTCGGACCTCTTCCATCTCGGCGTCGATATCGGCGTGGTCGATTGGGAGACCTCGCAGGTTGGCCAGGTTCTTTCGGCAGTGGTCCCACTTGCCCTTCTTGGCGAGGAATCGAGGGGACTCGGGGGAGAGGAGGAAACCGACAAAGAGCATGGCGGCCCAGGCCATCTGGAGACCCACGGTGACTCGCCACGAGACATCTCGGTTGTCGTAAGAGCTCATGCCCCAGTTACACATCGACACACCCCAAATACCCATGGTGACGCAGAGCTGGAAAGAGCCGGTGACGAGACCACGGAATCGGGGAGGCGCGGCTTCAGCCTGGAAGACGGGGACGAGACCGGAGGTGGCACCGACACCGAGACCGGTGAGCAGACGTGCGACGCAGATCTGGCCATAGGTGTTCATCGCGGAGGTCTGCTCGGGTCAGCGGTGAAGCTCGGCTGTGGGAGAGACTCACCTCGATGGCGGCACCGATAAGGTAGATGAAGATGAAGACGAGACAGGTGAGACGGAGACCGAACTGGGGGCAAGTCAGCGGCGCCCCATCCCTACAAGCACTAAGACTCACCCTATCGGCGATCGAACCCGAGCCGACGGCACCGATCACAGCGCCGACACTGAGCAGACCCGTGATGGCACTCTGTCGGGTGGAAGTGAGGACACACATGCCGGCGGCGTCACACTCTCCGAATCGCTTCTGATACGAGGCCATGTTGAACTGGCGATCGGGTCAGCAGCTGTTCGCCGTGCTTTTGGATTCACTCACCAGGCCACCTCCCTCAGAGTTACTCCATCCAAAGATGACTCCCGCCAAACTCTGGAACAGGCATAGTGTCAATGCCTTTGTGCTACTTCTAGGCGCCATGGTGTGTGTATTGTCGATGGATGGGAGAAAGTGAGAACAGCAGACCCGGGCGAATGACCTTTATACAAGCCGAGGCGAGAGACGTCGCTCGGCCGCACTCGCATCCTGGTCAGAGGCTCGCGTTGGTGTCTGCATGAGCTCTAACACCGCGTACAGGGTGTCGTCCAGCGGCAAGTGTCAAAACTTTTTGGTCAGATCGTGCGGTTCCGCGTCCCCTGGTCACGACGTCCCTGCACTAGGTGACCTCTACGATCCGCGCTGTCGCCCCTCTGCCGCATCCGCAGGGGTGTGAGTCAGCCAGGGGCATGGAATCGGGGTGTCATGTCGGATCGGGGTTCACTGACAAAACTGGCAGTGGGATGGGGTTTTCATTTTCGCATCCACCCGTCATACCAAGCGAGATGCGCCGCCTTTTCACGTAAGCCCTGACCTCATGCTGGGTCAATCTCATCTCAAGTGCTCTCGCCTGATGCCTCTGGCCTCGTCGCCACATCGAGGGTGGTCAAGGGAGGCGTCCATTGCCGCCGGTAGCGAGATGCCGCAGGGTGAAGTTGCTCAGGGTCTTGACAGGAGAGGGGGGACTCGGCCGAGGGTGACCACGGTTCTTACCGACGCAACGACGTAGAGCGGAATGCATCGTCTCGCTTCGTGTCACCTGGGGTACATCCGGGATGCTGGGGTGTTTGTTCACGGGGCTGGCAGTTTGTGTTCCATCTCCAAGTGTAACGCGGTTCGACCCTGCGCTAGACCGCAGGGCCCGCATAGGCTCCTGTCGGTGGATGCGTGGGTGACAGCTATGGCCAACTCTCTGCTCCGCCTTGTCCCGCTCATCCCGCTGAGGAGCAACTCGCTTCGAAGAGGATCATCAACGGGCTCAGACAGGGGCACTGGGGTCGCCGTTTGCCCACGGGTGGCGAACAGTAGTGCCCCGTGAGGCCGTCTCCGGGATGTCCGCAAGCCACGACGACTAGCATGGTAACTGTCGGGGATCTTCGCTTGGCCAGCTGGTTCCAGCTTTGGTCTCACATCCGCGACACCGCCAAGCAGCGACCTCAGCCGTCGCGAGTCCTCGCAGGGGACATCGGCTTCTGGTGCAAACTTTTTTCTCTGCCGTTATCCGTGCCCGATCGCATCCACTGCCGCATCCCGAAGCTTGCCGACCCTGAGGGCGAGATCGGTAGCCATGTGGAAGATGCTGTGGACGAGTGCGTCCAGTAGCGGGGTGTAACCAGCTCCCAGTGAGGTCTCCATGGGTGCATGCTGAGCTCCGATGGGGTGTGCGGGCAGTTGCAGAGAATCCGGGGTTGCCACTCGCTCGAGTCAGTCTCGCTGTGAGTCGCGAAGCCGGGAAGACGCGGGTTCGAGCAGAGAACGCAGAGGGCGTGCACTCATAGCGGCACAGACTGCTGCCTGAGATATCGTGGCACGCTGTGGGACGATGTAGGACCCGACTGCACGACTAGCCTGTCTAATCCTCGAACTCTCCCGTCTGGAGGCTAGAAGACCCCGCCATTGCTGGGTATGACCACGTTTGATGAGCCTGCCCACGCTCACCCACGAGCGGAGGGATCTACTGACCATCGCTCAGGCTGTCACTCCTTGCAAAGACGTGTGACGTCCGCTCTCTCTCAGCTCCACTCGATTGAATCAAACCGCCGCGGCGTTGCTGTGCAGGTGGGGAGCCTCGACCACGGGGGCGTCGTACCGTGACGCTAGCAGAAGTCCTCGTTGCTGCCCGTCTAAATCATGTAGCATTGCCGGTCTTTCGTGGTTCAGCTCCGCCATGAACTGGCGCACTATTAAGAAGACCTGGATTCCCAAAGATCAAACCCTTCTCGTTCCCGGCCCGATGGCGCGGTTGGAGCTGAGCATTCTGATTATCCCTTTGTCTAAGTCCCGCTCAGACTTGGCTTCATAAGTTGCGCAGCTTGACCCCGAGGATGCATAGGCAACCGGCGCCTACAATGCTTGAAGGCGACTCCATCGTGAACACAGCTCTTTCGACATTGGTCAAGCGCGGTCAATAAAGGTCTCAGTGGAAGTCTTTCCGCGTTTGCGTCTGCCTGCCGCAACCGACCCGAACCGTGGCCGACATCATCCAAACGTCTCGCTATATTACTTAACTCCGTCGAACAGGCTCAGCATGAGAGTCGACGCCGAGCTCTGCTGATAGTGTCAGTGGCTTCAGCGGGCGTACCGCTCGCCTTTGAACCCTACCAATCGGCTGGCCTCAGGCGAGCATATTCTGCTGCACATGTGCATGTCGGCAAAGTGTAGGCAGAGCGGGACAAGAAATCATACCGCCCACTATGACTCCACCTTGTCAGGCCATTCGACCGTGACCCACGCGCTCACCACCATCACACAAGCAAACCCAAATGCATATTCTATAGTTCTTGTCCTTTTCACCGGCCTATCTGCTCCCACCCCCCTACTCGACCACTCGGGACCACCTGACGCCGTGGTCCTGGCCCTGAAGGAGCGCCTTGGCCGCGTGGATGGCTTCAGTGTCCTCGTGGACAAAGACCGTGTTGGCGTCGGTCGTCCTGGGCTTGCCCGAGGCGATGTCGTCGAGCTCGGACTGGGAGATGAGACAGGTGGAGAGCCAGGTGTTGCTGACCTTTTCCACCTTTCGAAGGTGACCCGATTCGACGACGACGTGGCCGACGCCGAGGAGCAGGGCCATGATGTTGGTGTGGAGTCGATCCGAGATGACGACCTTTCCGCTGGAGATCATGATCATGGCCCATTGGACTCGTAGCAGGGACGCCTGGTTCCAGTAGTCGGCAAAGGTGGTCTGTCCCCCGGCGCCGTTGTCGGTCATGCCCGAGTTGGCCTTTTTCGGTCGCTGGATCCTGCCCCACTCGTCGTCCCAGTCGCGCACGACCACCGAGTAGGGTTTGAGTCCCGGCGCCCAGAGATCAGCGTCCTGTCGCGACTGACCCCCCTCCTTGTCACCTCGGGCGACGATCAACACGTCGTGTTCGGGCTGGGCGGCGAACGACATGATGGGCCAGCCGAACGGGTTCCGCTCGGCCTCGGTCAAGCCGGCAAAGGGCGAGGGGGCGGGCGAGTAGTCCACCTTTTGCCTCCCTTCCAGCTCGAGCACGCGCATGTTGGTGCCAGGTGCTCGCATGATCGGAGGGGTGAACTTGGAGTTCTGATTGTAACCGATGAAGAGGGCGACGTCCGGGGTGAGCTTGACGGGGACGCCTGGGAAGTGTTCGAGAAAGTAGTCGTACGATTCCGAGTCTCGGAAGACCATCTCGGTGTTGGGGTGACCCGAGTAGGCCTTGACAGAGTCCTTGAACAGCTTGGTCGGCTTGTCAATGTTGAACTCGAACGTCTGGGGGAAATGTCGGATCTTTCGGTCGGTCAGCTCGATCTGGATCCTGTTTCGGAACTCTTGGTGTCCCCCCCAGATGTCGCCAAAGTTGCCGCCTCCGTGCAGCATGATGGCGACGTTCTTGTTGGGCACGTCGGCGAGCGACTCGTCCATCTCCCGCTGGTTGTAATCGCTGTAGGTGGAGATGTACCGGATCTCAATGTCGA
The DNA here is from genome assembly GCA_036428645.1 of Kwoniella sp. DSM 27419. Taxonomy (NCBI): domain Eukaryota; kingdom Fungi; phylum Basidiomycota; class Tremellomycetes; order Tremellales; family Cryptococcaceae; genus Kwoniella; species Kwoniella sp. DSM 27419. The sequence continues at coordinate 16,183 of CP144080.1, read as the reverse complement.
GCGCTTCCAACAGGGACATCTCCCCGAGCGAGATGGCCGAGTCGCCCGCGTTGTGGTGCCACGGGACGTCGATGAGGGCGACGTGGGTGACGCCGCTGAGCGACTTTGCATAGGTGGAGAGGAGGACCTGACGTTGGTGCTGGATCGAGTTGAGACATGGGGTCGAGTGGCCGCCAAACTGTGCCGAGAACCTGCCGTAGACGCTGGACGGGTCGTTGGAGGGGTAGAGGAAGAACAAAAGGGCGGCCGAGATGACGGCGAGGAGGACGAACCGGTTTCGCCTGGAGGGGGAGAGGAACATGATGCTGGGCTGGGTGAGCGAGTACTCTACCAAGCAAATGCACGGCCCACCTTGATTCCGTCCCGAGCAGACTCGTTGACGTACACTGTGCTATTCCTGTCCACGATGGAGGGGGGGCGGGAGATGCTTGAGGAGATGCTTGAAGAGATGCTTAAAACGTCCATCAGCGAGCGTTCCCATTCCACGCGGCGTTGTCTTGTTTTTTTGATCCCGTCGAGGGCGTGCGATAAGGTTTTTGTAATGCGCACTGGGTTCACAGCCGTAACCGCGATTAGACCCCGACGCGACCAAACCTTGTTTATCCGTCGCGTTGTTTGCCCCTTGTAGTGGTGTAATGGGTTTGTAATGGGTTTGTAATGGGTCGTGGTGGGTTGTAGTCGGAGTCTTGCCGGAGGTGTAATGGGCACTGCACCCGCATTAGGATCTTCCCTAATCCCCCTGATATCCCTACCGTAATCCCTTCCCCCCACTGCCGTAACCGGGCGTCCTCGGCGCAGCTGAGACACGACAAGACTTTTATCATCCACAATCAACCCCTCATCATCCTTCTCTCACCCACCACGCCAATGTACAACGACAAGCAGGCCAGTCAGTACCCGCTGACCCAGTCGGACAAGGTCCCCGAGCCAGTCGAACCCATCGACACCGCGGGACCCAGCCGGCTCAAGGTCCTTCTCACCGTCTCGTTCCACATCAGCATCGCCCTCTCGGTCACCTTGCTCAACAAGTGGGCCCTCAACACCGTGCCCTTGCCACAGGTCCTCCTCGCGTTTCAAACCGGCATCTGCGTCATCCTCTCAATCGTGGTCAAGGCGTTCGGATGGGGATCGGTAGGGACGCTCAACCTGCCACTGTCCGAGGTGAAGAGGTTGTGGGTGTATCTGATCATGAGGACGGTGGCTGTGGGCATGAAGGTGTGGTGTTTGAACGTGAGTGGGGCGGGTGCGTCGATGGCCTCGCTGATCCTCTGCTCCGTTAGCTGGTCCCCGCGTCCTTCTACCAAGTCTCTCGAGGCCTCCTCCTCCCCATCACCGTCCTCCTCTCCTTCCTCTTCCTCGGCTCGCGGGCTTCCCCAGGCATCCTCGTCAACATTGTCATCATCTGCATCGGCTTTGTCATTGGATCCGCCGCCAAGCTCACCGAGAGCAAGTCGTCCATGGGCATCTTTGACCTCGGCTTTGTGCTCGGCATCTTGTCCACCTTCACCACCGCCGCCGAGACCATCGTGGTCAAGATCTACGCGCCAAAGCTGCCCATCTTCCGTGCCGTCTACACCACCTCGCTCGTCGGCTTCATCGCCTTCACCGCTCTGTCCTACGCGTCCGGCGGGTTTGACGACTTTTCCCGGTTGGTCGACACGGCTCGGATGGCCTCGATCACGGGCGTCGGTGGGCCCACCTTCGCCCAGGTCGTCTCGGCCATCCTCGTCTCGGGCGTCGCCTACTATCTCGTCTCGCTGGCCGCCGTGCTGCAGATCACCGTCACCACGCCGGTGACCCACACCATCTCGACCGCAGTCCGGGGCGTGCTCCAGAGCCTGCTCGCGGTGGTCCTCCTTCCCAACGAGTCGCTGTCGCTGAGCGCCATCGTCAGCATCTTTTTCATCCTCTTTGGCTCGGCGAGATATACCCTGCACAAGGAGAGGGAGAAGAAGGATAAAGAGGCCGCGGCGAGGGCTGGCGGGGGCAAGCTGGCGGGTTAGCCAGTGTGTAGCTTTTGGACAATAGACGGGTTGTGATCATGCATATAGATGATAGACTGGGGTGATGGGTGGTGGAGACGCCGCCGCGGATGGTAGAGGTGCTCCCCTCTCCACTCACCATGCATGCTCAGCGCTGCAGGTCCCTTGCTCAACGCCTCGCCTCCTCGTCGCTGCCGCGCTGCCCGATGCATCTCCCCCTCCCCCTTCTCCAACCCCCTCGACGTCGACACTTCCCGTTGCGTCGCGTCGTGATTGAGTGCTGATTTCCCTTTCCACCCTGAAAGCTTGTTCCCAACCCATCCACTCACACGCTGTCACTCTCACTCGTCACCTCGTTGGCTCCTTGACAGCTCGCAAAACCGCTGCATCCACGCAGCGAGGTCATCTCTACGGTCGAGCGGGTACGTGTCGCGGGTGCGCTGATCGTACATTCGATACGCTTGATATGACCATGACGCTGTCATTCCCTCGTTACTTTCTACGAGGCGGTCGCGTCTTCATCGTCACCTTTATCATCTCCCTTGCGATCTACTTCTACCACCCTTATCAGCCCTCCTTCCTCGTCGACTCGGTCACCAGTGGCGGATCCAAACCCCCCTCCATCACCCCACATCATGCGGTCGAGCCGGAAGGAGTGTACGAACCCGAGGTGGAGGAGCGTGTGGTCGAACCCGTCAAGCAGGTGCCGGTCGCCCCTCCCGCCCCGGTGGAGCCAGTCAAGCCGAAGCAAAAGCACCCTGCCGAGCCGGTCAAAGGGAAGCATCCGGTGCCCGCGTCAGTGCCGGTGACCAAGCGCAGGGCACCCTGGATCGAGCCCCCTCCTACCAGCGAGGAGATGCCTCCCGTGCTGGTGACCGGTCCTGCGTCGGACGACTCGCCGTTCACCAAGCACCGACATACTCTGCCGTACGAGGGCACCCTGTACCACCTGTCGTCTTCCGTGCACCCACCCAAACACATGAGAAAATCAGCCTACAGGTTCACCTCGCTGTGGTACGTCGAACAGGACGAGTACTTTGACTGGGTCGGCAAGATGGTCCAGGCCAGGCTCCCTCCAGTGGCCGATTTCATCGCCTTCACCTGCGAGTGGTCGCTCCCAGAGGAGGGGCTGTTTGAGGTGGTACAGGGAGAGGCGGTGATGCAGGGCAGGCACGAGTATGTCTTGTCGGAATGTCCCATGCCGTCCTGGGCAGCCGACAAACTCAACACGAAGCGAAGCAAGGCAGACCGCGAGGCCGGCTTGGACATGATCAGGCGAGGGGATGTCACCGTCAAAGCCTGGGCCGACCTCGGGGATGTGACCAAGGAAAAGACGGAAGGACCCCCGGCCAAGGACCCTCACCTCCTCTGGCTCAAAGACGCCCACAAGCTCGACCTGACTCACGCCGTGACCGAAGCTCAGGATGACGGCTCGGTCCACATGTTTATGATCAACAAGACCATCGCCTCGGCCGGCTGGACCGAACCCGCCGATCACCACAAGCTCTCGGTGTGTGTTTCTCCCGTGCGACTGCAGCCCAAGGCCAAGGACGACGTGACGCGGTTGAAAGATTACGTCGAATGGAGGGTATGGCACATGTACCAGGGCGTGGGCATCGTCCACTGGTACGCGCGAGATCCCAAGTTTGGCCGATGGGTGGAGAGGCTCAACGAGATGCTGGGGATCAACGACACGTATCTGACCACGCCGGTGTTGTCTGACCTGACGCCGGAGAAGGGACGGAGCTATGCGGATCAGGCGGTGTGGATCGAAGACTGTCTGATCCGTTACCAGTACTCGGACGAGTGGCAGGCTCACATCGACCTCGACGAGTACATGTACCCTCGCTACGACACCCGACCGTATGGCACGATCCACCGGCTCGACCGCCTGGACGACAACGTCGCGTCGTTCGCCGCGGACCACACCTACTTTGGCGGCAAGAGGCTCGAGGGGGAAGACGTCCCCAAGGTCGAAGCGTTCGGTCACTTTCCCAGGAACGCCTGGACCCACTGGGACACGCTGGCCAAGCACGACGGGTTCAGGCGACAAAAGTCGATGCACAGGACGGCCGGGTCGACCATGCTCTGGGTCCACGGCGCCGCGGGCATGGGCAACGGGTATCGCAGGGTCCAGGATGATCCGGGACCGGTGGAGGATGAGACGGCGTTGGTCGGCGAGGACGGTCAGGTCCAGTCCAACATGGAGATCCTGCACGACCGTCGACCGATGCCTCAGGCGTTGACGTTTGAGAACGAGCTGGAGTCGGACATCTCGACCCGATGGGCTGGCGTCTGGCAAAAGATGTCCAAGGTGTTGGCGGATAAGGAGCTGGAGGTGTTGTACGACCCGGAGCGGCTCTGGGGGGACGCGGCGGTGTAGCGGCGTCGCTCGCAGCGTCGCTCGCAGCGTTGCTCAGGGTTTGATTGTGCATTGATAGATAGACACATGCAAGGGTACTGCCGCTGTCGCTGCCGCTGTTGCCGCCACCGCCGTCGCTGCCACCGCCGACGCTGCCACCGCCGTCGCCGTGCACCTCCACCGCTCCCGCGCCACCTCCACCTCCACCTTCACCTCCACCTTCACCTCCACCGCGGTCCACCACCGGGTACATATACAGTACGTATCCCCACTGATCATACCTTGTCCGCTTCACCACGCACCATGGGACGATTCCGAGAGCACGTCGCCAAGTTTCCAGAGCCACAGTCGCCCCTTGGCCGGGCACGGGTGGTGTCGCCTCACGCGGCGATCAGGTGAGCGGGTGGTCAACGGGTGGACTGAGACAAACACAGATTCTCGCCGTTCTTGCTCGGAGGGATCGCCCTGGGCGAGGCCTGGAACGACTACAATCCCGGGTCCAACCGAGACGACTCGTTCAAGCTGCTGGATGCTTTTGTCGAGAGGGGCGGGTGCGCTATAGACACGGCCAATACCTATAATGTGGGTCGCGCGCGAGGGGCTAGCTAACGCCGAGGACGGCGAGAGCGAAGAGATTCTAGGCGAGTGGATGGAGCTGCGTGGGAACCGAGACCGCATGGTGGTGTGCACAAAGTTCACCTCGACGTGAGTCTGCGACGCGAAACCCTCTGACGCCGTCAGCTACCTCGACCACAAGTATCCCAAGAACGACCTGGTCAACCTCGCCGGGTCATCGAGGAAGAGCCTGCATGTGTCGGTCCGCCACTCGCTCGCCAAGCTCAGGACGGATTATGTGGGTGGTGTGAGGTTGGCCCACGCTGACGGAGCAGATTGACGTGCTCTACGTCCATTGGGTGGGTGGGCTCCATCAAAGTCGCCCGCTGATCCATCAGCTCGACTGGTCAGTGTCCATGGAGGAGCTGATGGACTCGCTGGATGCGATGGTCAAAGCGGGCAAGGTGCTGTACCTAGGCGCGTCAGACCTCCCGGCTTGGTTCATTGCCGGCTGCAATTCATATGCGAGGTGGGTAAAGCCGTCGGCCAAGCTGACGGACAGAGGCAAGGGCCAAGCTTTCTTCACCATCCTACAGACCAAGTGGAATGTCCTCGAGTGAGTCACGCCCACGAACCGCGCTGATGCCAGCCGGGACATTGAGCGAGAGCTGCTGCCCATGGCTCGACACTATGACATGGCCATCGTGCCGTGGAGCGCGTTGGCATCGGGCAGGTTGCAGAGTGAAAAGCAGGTACGTCACCCGCCGTCGTCCCCGCTGAGTTCCAGATGGCAAAGCTTGAAGCCGAGGGGACCTTTCGCCAGGGCTTCGGAGCCAAGCACCACAGCGAGGTGGAGAGCAGGATGATTCAGGTGTTGACCGACATTGCCATCGCGCGTGGTCTCGGGGACGAAAGCGTCTCCCCGGTGGCGCTGGCTTATCTGTTTACAAAGTACCCGCGAACGTTCCCGATCGTCGCGTTCCACACGTTGGATCAGTTGAATGACAACATCCGGGGCATTGACCTGCTGCTGACGGACGACGAGATGGAACGGATCGAGAGTGAGTGAGACATTCGACCGCGCTGACACCAAGGCGTCGACCCGCTCGATCCGGGCTTCCCCAATTCGATGATCGGCCAAGATCCGAGGGTGACGGGGCGTCCACAGGGTCAAGCGGCGCAGGAGCAGGGGTACATCGATTGGTTGGTGAACAAGCAGGTCTATATGTCTCTGAGGGGGTAGGGCAACTCTGCATTGTTCATCACGCTATGGAATATTATACTTTGCTTCTCCACCTTTCTAGTACTCCTCGATCTGGCCTCGGACCGCGCCCGCGGGGAACTGCACCGTGTGGGTGTCGGCGAAGAATCCCTCGGGGTTCTCTTCCAGCTTGGCGATGGTGAAGCCGGTCCCCGAGTCGGCTGCTGGTGGGTCAGCGGGTGCGCCATGTATCCCGCGCAGACTCACTGCCGTTGTTGACCACGCCAGTGGTGAAAGGACCCTGCTTGCAGCCGAGCGACTCTCGCCAGGAGAACTGATCCAGGTCCTGGTTCTCTCCCTTCTTGGGCTGAGGGTTGGGGAAGGCGATCCTGGGAGGACCGGCTCGACCGGCGACAGCCTCGTGGATGTGCGTGGCGGTGACCGCGGGGGAGGAGTAGTTGCCTCGGATCCATCCGGTGATGTTCTACGAGTCAGCGGGGTTGTAACAACCGACCCACCCAACAGATGACATCCTCCTTGCTGTCGAGGCCGAACTGGAACTTGGCCCAGCCCTCGGGAAGCCCCGGCACGGCCACCTGAGAGTTGTTGACGATGGTGTCGGGGCTGCCATACGCCACGAGAGTGGAAGTGAAGTGGAAGGGGAAGGAGTCCTTCCAGTCGTGGGTGTCTACCTCGTGCTTGTCCTGGTAGTCGCCCCAGGGGGCGGCGTAAGCTACGAGAGGGAGCAGAGCGATCAGAGCGGCGGTCTTCATCGTGTGGGTGAGTAGATTGGTTCAGCTGAGCGGCGCTTGACGGTTCGGCAGACGCAGGCTACTTATACACCCCGAGGCAGGCCCTCTAGCCACTCGCCAAGTCATATGCCAAGGTGGGCACAGCGATTCACCGTCTCAGAAGTCATCTCGACGACCAGTCATTAGCCACATTGAGCCTGGCTCGGGTCAGAAATCACTGCCCAGACAATGATCGAGAACGCCTATATGAACGATGCCACATGTCAGTCGCAACGAATCAGCCGATGCAGGAGCCAAGGCCCGCCAAGCGCACCAAGGTCAATCAACCTCGACAAGCTGTGCACATCATCGATCTCCCCCCCACACGCTCGGCATCGATGGGACGGCGCCAAGCGGAGGGTGACGGACCGGTGACGACCTCGCTCGTCCCTCGTGGCAGCACGCCCTGCCGGTCCCGCCCGTCGCCACCTGGCTCGTGGTCGTCCCGCCCGGCAATGCGCCGGCAAGGGAGTCGACTCCCCAGGTCGCGACTGAAACGTCACGGGCAGCCGCCACGGGTGATGGGTCTGACATAACAAGGCTGGACGCCGGCCACGAGCTAGGCCATATCCAGACACGGGATGTTGGTTCCGACCCCTCTTTGCATAAGCATCGGGAAACAAGCCAACGCGACGCGAAACGCAGCGCCCCACCGCCTGCCTTGTCATGGGCGTTACATCCCAGCCAGCCCACATACCGTAACATCAGGTAAAGCCATCCTGAACCCGGCCGAACAGCGACCGAGATTCCTCTACGGGTTCGTTTGCTGGCGATAAGACGCTACCCTTTCCCCGGTCCTGAACGGTCCCTACCATGCCGTCCCCTCGGACGCTTTAGGGTTACCGGTGGTTCCTAGTCGTCCCGTCCGAAGGGTAACTGAGACCGTTCCGAGGCTTCGCCTTCTGACTCTGATTTCGCTTGTTAGGCTTTGCGCCATGTTCACAGTAGCTTACGGCCCACGTTTTTCCTTTCGGGAGAGCTAGAGGGGGTCGCTCTTCGCTCTTCGGGGCTATCTGCAGGGTTTGCCTGCTGCCCTACCGAGACACGATCTTCGGTTCCTGCAGATCGTCGGGTGCCTGTCACGGCCCAGGAGTCGTCTCTCCCGGATGTTGTTGTTGGGCTGCTGGAAAAAAAACAGACTGAAGGGGTACTTATAGCGCTGTGACCGTCGAGCTTGACCCGGCTGACCCGGCTGACCCAACTGACCCCTCCGACAGTACTCTCGACACGTCGTTCGCGGCGCGGTCCACACCACTCGCCCACCATGTTATTCTCTCCATTCTACGCCCTCGTCCAACTATTGTCTCTCCTTTCTTTCGTCTCGGCTCTGGCGGACACCGACACGATCACCTGGGGCGGAGATGTGTCTCGTACGGGTTATCAAAAGTGAGTCCAAAGAGACGACCTCTGCTGACCCGCAGCAACCACAACATGGACCCCGCCGTCGTGGCGAGTCCTCAGTTCGGTCAAATCTTCAAGACCAAGCTCCCCGGAAACTATGCTGGTGTCCCCGAGCAGGTCTTTGCCTCGCCTCTGGTCTACACCCCTGGCGACGGCGTCCAGTACGTCTACCTCGCCACCCAGCAGAACAACATTTACAAGATCAACGCCAAGACCGGTGAGATTGTCATGGGCCGAAACCTTCACATTCCTTTCCTCACCGCCGATCTCGACGGTTGTGTCGACATCAACCCTCACATCGGTTCCACCGCCACCGGTGTAATCGACCCCAACACCAACACCTGGTACCTCACCACCAAGACCTACGCCAACCAGGGTGGTTCCGGCGCCCAGGGCAAGCCCAACGGTCGATACTACATCCACGCCATCAACGTGGATGATCTCTCGGAGCGACCCAACTTCCCCGTCAACCTCGAGGGGACCGTGGCTCGAAACAACCCGGACCGATCTTTCAACGGTGGTATCCACCACCAGCGACCCGCTCTGCTGCAACAGGGACAGTTCATCTATGCTGGATTCGCTTCCCACTGCGTGCAGTACAACTTTACCGGTTGGATCATGGGTTGGGACAAGGATTCCGGAAAGATCGTCGAGAGGTACGCTACCGAGGGTGCCGGGGTCAAGAACACCGTCCCCGGTGCTGGTGTCTGGATGTCGGGCGGTGGTATCGCCGCCGACGGACGGGGGTCCATCTTTTTCGCCTCGGGTAATGGATACGCCTCTCAGCTCAACGGCGTCCCCGTCAACGGTCGACAACCCCCTACCTCGCTCGAGGAGGCCGCTGTGCACATGACGGTCGGTGACGACGGTTCGCTCACCCCTGTGGATTTCTTCATGCCTTGGGAGAAGACACAGCTCGACGGTGCCGACAAGGACCTGGGTACCTCCCCCCTGGAACTCCTCCCGAGTCAGTTCTCCTGCGGCAACGTCAAGCGGATCGGTGTCGTCACGGGAAAGAGCGGAAAGACCTACTGGATCAACCTCGACGACATGGGAGGTTACCAGAACGGTCCGAACAAGCTCGACGCGGTGATCCAAACCTACCAGAACGAGAACTCGGTCTACGCGGGTGCCGGTGTCTACCCATTGGAGGGCGGTTACATCTACATCAACGTGATCCAATACCAGACCCACGTCTTCAAGTTCTCCTGTGACGCCGGAGTCCCCTCCTTCACCAAGGTGGCCGACTCCCCCGAGAAGAACGCCTTCATCCTCGGTGTCGGTCACGGTACCACCACCTCGCTCAAGGATCAGCCCGGTACCGGTCTCGTCTGGACTTCGGACGTGGAAAACTCCAACCTGCGAATCTACAACGCCGTCCCTCAGAACGGCCTCCTCAGCCTGATCAAGTCGTTCGTCGTCCCCGGCACTACCAAGTTCAGCCGTCCCGTGTTTGGAGACGGTCGAGTGTACATGATCACCACCCAGGGTCTCTTTTACGGTTTCGGTTCCCCCGTCAACCTCCCCCTCAACTGTACCTCGCCCGACTTTGGCACCGTCAACCTCAACGTGACCACCCCGTTCACCACTGTCAAGTGCGTGGCCAACACGGCGACGCAGGTCACCGGCATCAGCCTCAGCGGGAACAAGAACTTTTTGTTGGCCAACAACATCACCTACCCTGTGACTCTTGCCGCCGGCCAGACCTTCTCCTTCCAGGCCGCGTTCAACCCCCAGCAGGTCGGCGGTTTGACCTCGGACGCGCTCGTCAACACGACCTCGGCCAACAACGCGTTCAGCACCACCACCCCGGTCCACCTCCGGGGAACCGGTCAGAGTACCTCGGCCATTCTGTCCATCGCCCCAAACACCCTCTCCTTTGAAGGCGTCGTGACGGGACAGCAGGCCGGCGGTGTCGACCAGTCCGCCATCGTCCTCAACCTGGGTAACGCCAACCTGTCCATCACCTCGTGGGGTTGCTCCACCTCGCTCGAGGCGGGTCCGTTCGACACGCTGACTGTGGTCAACAACTCGGTCGTCTGTGGCGCCTTCACCTTCTCGAGGCTGCCCGTGGCCGTCGCCGGCAACTCGCAGGCCACCGTCAACGTCAACTTCAACCCCAAGGCTTCTGGCAACTACGCCGCGTTCTTGAACGTACGATCCACTGCCGGCGCCAAGACGCTGACCGTGGCCGGTGTCGCTGGGTCCTACCCCCAGGCCCTGCTCGAGTTCCAGACGCCGGACGGCACCGGATGGGTCAAGTATGACAACTCGACCCCGTTCACCTTTGGCAACGTCCTCGAGAACACCTCGCGAAACCTCAAGATCAGGCTGACCAACACCGGTGGCAAAGACGCCGCTCGACTCTCCGTCACCGTCTCCAAGCCCCCCTTCGGTGTCGCCGGGTTGATCGGTGCTCAGAACCAGGTCGATCTCGCCGAGGGTACCACCCTCGCCCCCGGGGAGAACGCCACGGCGACTCTCTACTGCGCCGTGCCCAAGAGCCAGATCGACGTCGACTCGTACAACGGCACCGCCCAGTGGACCATGAACCTGGGTGATCCTACCTTTGGCAAGCAGCACATCCAGTTCCTCTGCAACGCCGTCGCCGAGCAGGCCGCCCCGTTGAACGCCAACGGGAGCGCCATCTACCGATACGCCGGTTGCTACAAGGAGAACAACCCTGGGCGACAGCTCAAGACCCAGATCTACACCCGGGATGACAACACCAACCAGAACTGTATCGCCGCTTGCTACACGGCGGGCTACTCGTTCGCCGGCACCCAGTACAACCGAGAGTGCTGGTGTGGATCCTACGTGCCCACGCTCAAGGTCGACGACGCCAACTGTAACTTTGCTTGTACCGGAAACATCAACCAGATCTGCGGTGGAAACGGCGTCGACGAGAACGGTTCCTACATCTCCCTCTTCTCCGCCGGACTGAGCGGCGTCCAGGTCGGACCCGCCGTCAACCCGGGTGTCAACGGCTTCACCAGCTTGGGATGTTACACCGAGGGCACCAACGGAAGGGCCCTGGCTGTGGGCAAGACGGCCAGGAACATTACCGACTGTACCCGAGCCTGCCAGGGTTACCAGTACGCCGGTATGGAGTATGGTCAAGAGTGCTACTGTGGCAACACGCTCGGCGCGGGTTCGGTCAACGTGTCGATCACCCAGTGCGACATGCCGTGTGTGGGCAACCCGAACGAGTACTGTGGATCGGGCGGAAGGCTCAACCTGTACGCGGTGAATGCCACGGCGACCTCGACCTCGGTGTCTGCGTCTGCCTCTGCGTCTGCCTCTGCGTCTGCCTCTGCCTCCGCGTCGGCCTCCTCGATCAGCTCGGCCGCGCCTTCTGCCACCCCCACCGGCCCCGTCATCCCCCCCACTGTCGGCAACTATTCCTACGTCGACTGCCACACCGAGGCCACCGGTGTCCGAGCCCTCTCCGCCAAGGTCTTTGCTTCAGACACCATGACCCTTGAGATCTGCGCCGCCACTTGCTCGGGCTACACCTTCTTTGCCGTCGAGTACGGACGAGAGTGCTACTGTGACAATGTCATTGCTGGGGACAGCAAGACCGCCACCGACGGCCGATGTAACATGGTCTGCCCGGCCAACAAGTTCCAGTACTGTGGTGGACCCAACGGTCTCTCGCTGTATCGATACAACGCTACACTGGCGATCCCCACCAGCGCTGTGCCTTCGGCCTCGGCGTCGGCTTCGGCTTCGGCATCGGCTTCGGCGTCTTCTTCCAAGATCTCGAGCGCTGTCTCGTCGTCCGCCTCCAGCGCGGTATCCTCGTCCGTCTCGAGCTCCGTCGTCTCGTCCAGTGCGATCTCCAGTGCCGTCTCCTCTTCGGCCAGCTCGAGCGTAGCCTCCTCGTCCGCCTCTTCCATCGTCGCCTCGTCCTCCGCCTCTAGCGCTGTCTCATCATCCGCCTCGTCCAGCGTCGTGTCCTCCGCCTCGTCAAGCGCTGCCCCCTCATCAGCCTCGTCGAGCGCCTCCAGCAGCGTCGTTTCGTCATCCGCCTCGAGCGTCGCTTCCTCCTCCGCTTTCAGCGTCTCGTCGTCTGCTTCCAGCGTCGCCTCCTCCGCTGTTCCCTCCTCCAGCGCGTCCTCTTCAGCCTCGTCCGTTGTGCCCTCTTCGTCGGCCTCGTCTGCTGTCTCATCTTCTGCCTCGTCCGTCGTGCCCTCCTCCTCGGCCTCGTCTGCTGTCCCATCGTCATCCTCATCCGCCGCGCCCTCGTCGTCCGCCTCCTCGTCCACCTCGGCCTCCGCCTCGGCCAGCTCGTCGTCCTCCGCCGCGCCGTCCGCCACCGTACGACCCAACTGGCAGTACCTCGGCTGTGCCAACGAGACCAACCCCCGAGCGCTCAACCTCGCCGCCACGGCCGCCGACGACATGACCATTGACAAGTGCATGTCCTACTGTCTGTCGCAGAACCTCCCTCTCGCCGGTCTCGAGTACGGCCGAGAGTGCTACTGTGGCGTCGCCCTCAACTCCTACAGCCAGGTCGGCTTCACCGGCTGCAACATGCCCTGCGCTGGCAGCCCGGGATCGTCCGACGTCTGTGGTGGTCCCTCCCGACTCTCCGTCTACAACTACACCGCCTACGTTCCCCCTCGACTCGTCGCTTCCGTCGGCACCTACAACTACCAGGGTTGTTACACCGAGCCTAACGGCGGTCGAGCTCTCCCTTCGTACAGCTTCTCCAACTCGACCGGTATGACCGCCGAGTGGTGTGTCTCGGGTTGTCAGCTCAAGGGTTACTCGTACGCCGGTATGGAATACGGTCGAGAGTGTTGGTGTTCCAACGCGCTCAACGTCAACTCTGCCAAGGTCGCCGACTCGCAGTGTCAGATGGTGTGTACCGGTAGCAAGAGAGAGTACTGTGGAGCGGGTTCCAGGCTGGCCTTGTACCGTGCAAACTAGCGCTTAGGTTGATAGATAGATAGATATGCAGGGTTTTTGGTTATGCGTGGGTTCGGCGGGTAAAGGAGAGCAACCGCGAGTGAAGGGGCAGTGGCGCATGACTCTGACGATACATGCCATGCTACAGACTGCGCCTCTTCCCCTTGATGAGCGCCTTGTACCGGGCCTTCAACAGCTTTCCCCCTTCGAACAGCAGCTGTTCGGACGCGGGGGTGTCAAACAGGCGGACCAGGCAAATGGCCAGAGCCACCCATTGAACCACTGCCCGGTTGTGGTCCCCGCCGATGTCAATCGCCGCGATTCTGTCGAGCATCTCATCCACGGAGCAATCGCGGAGGGTCTGGACGATCGCGGAGACCACTGGTCGAGCCGGACTCAGCTGGAGGATGCTCAGTGGGACAGCCTCGTCGGTCCAGCTCCCATAACTCCAGTGAGCCGCCCCCTTGGACGGCTTTCTTGTTATGGTCGCCTCGATGGGTCGCAACCGGGCCTACATGGTCAGCGGGTCGCAGAGCGCAGCGCTACTCACGTGGATCTGCCCGAGGACGTCCTTGCTTGACCAGCTGCTCTCTCCCCACACCGGGCTCGGTAGCACCGCCTCCCCTCGCTTCCACACAAAGTCCGCGTCGAGGGCGTGTCCGAAGATGCCGTGTAGGAAGGGCAACGAAGTCCACGCCGAGTCGCCGGTGAGAGGAGCAGGGAGCGTGCATCCACGGGCGGCTGTATCGGGGTCCGTTGCAGGAGATACTCAGCGCACATGTGCCATGCACGTGGTCTTCGCGCACTGTCGGTATTGCGCCTTCTGATATTCGGCTGCATCGTGGCGTCGGCAAGTAGAACATCACCGTGTTCACGAACGACGGTATTGTAAAGTCGGTAATCTGTCGCAGTGGTACGTTGACGGTGAATCACCGCTAGAACCATTGAGGCATAACGTTTCATGGCAAATTGCCGACAAGACTCTGACGATACTACGCCCATGATGAGCGATAGTCCGTCGCACCGGCACATGCAACGCTTGACCAACCGCAAGTTGTACGGTACAGCTCCTTGCTGCTCGCCGAAATGCTTGGATCACCGTTCTCCACCTACGCATCACCGCGTGACGGGCGCGTCGCGGCCTGCCAAGCGAGTAGCTAAAAGGCAGAGCATCACACCGCCAGTAACCACCTTTTGTGTGAGAGTCATCCTCGGCAAAGCCTCGACGGTATACTATACGACAGGCTGTGCGCGCGGATTGGTGAGTCGAGACATCTCCGCCTGCCTTCTGCCAGGCACGCGGCTGTACCGGCTGTAACGGCAGGACCATCGCTTTGCTCGAAGCTACTGATCAGAGCGGACGTATGTATAACTAGTGCAGTACGAGTTGTGGCATGTGTCACATGTCCGCGTCGGAAGGAAGGAAGCGGGATCGAGGACAAACTACGGAACCGATCTGTAGTTCCGTGGCGTTGCAGGTCGATGGCCGGATGGAGCAGGGCGTAGCGACAGGAGGGGAGAGGACGTATAGGAGGGACCGTATGCAGCTGTTACATCGGGCGAGAGACCAGGTTATACGAGGTAAACAGCGGGCAGAGGTCGATCAAGCGCTGGAGCATCCGCGCGCCGGACGAAAGCTTCGATCGGCTATAACTATGCAATCAATGGGTCCTCAGAGGTGCTGGCTGTACGTACGTGTTCAAGTAGACTAGGAGCACCGATCTATATGCTTAGCTGAGCAGAATCTCGCATGAAATCGCCCACGGGACACTTTCGGCGGCGCGTCATATTGAGTATGACGCCGGAATATTTTGGTCCTGGGCAAGACTGGCCGTCTCCCGAGGAAAACAAACACCGTGAGTGTGTTCAGCGGGCCAAATGGTGGTAGTACGCCCAGAAGCAGCCCGCTCCGATACTGGGAAAGGTCTGCACGGCTTACTCGCGGTTTTGTACCAGCGCGGTTGTATGGGAGGGGCCGACCGAGCCGATCTGGATGATTACGCGCTCTCGGCTCGTACGGAGGGTATCTACATGTTCAGACGGATTGTGTGAGGCCATGTATACCATGTGTAAGCACTGTTCAGGTGGAAGAACATTCTGCGCAACGAGAGTTGGTCGTGCAACATAGCCCCCTTTATAGCTTGGTTGATGAACTCGCGAAGGCAGCGACCGGAGGAGGCACTGCCACGTGATCCCGCCGTTCCTTTCGCCCCAACGAGCGAGTCTATGCTCCCCAAGCTACGTACGTGCAGCGACGTTCGGACCGCTGCAATTCGTAAACTTGCTCGCATGCATCATGAAGTGCGAGGGCATTGGAATCGGTCTAAAGAGCGAAACTTGGCGCGTTCATCCTAGTTCTCGGCCGCTTTCAATAGGAGTTTTGCCGGTAACACAGACTGGGCACTCAGTCGCGATCTGTGGCCGCACAAGGCGAGCCCGTCATTTGTATCGTACGAGATCACCCCAGCGTGCGGCTGCCCGCGCAGAGAGCTCTCTCGTTGCGGGTCCAGCTCAAACTACGCGGCTCGCGGTCAGGATATTAGGGGCCGAGGGTTAGGGGCCGAGGGTTAGGGGTTAGGGGTTAGGGGTTAGGGGTTAGGGGTTAGGGGTTAGGGGTTAGGGGTTAGGGGTTAGGGGTTAGGGGTTAGGGGGTTAGGGGTTAGGGGTTAGGGGGTTAGGGGTTAGGGGTTAGGGGGTTAGGGGTTAGGGGTTAGGGGTTAGGGGTTAGGGGTTAGGGGTTAGGGGTTAGGGGTTAGGGGGTTAGGGGTTAGGGGTTAGGGGTTAGGGGTTAGGGGTTAGGGGTTAGGGGTTAGGGGTTAGGGGTTAGGGGGTTAGGGGTTAGGGGTTAGGGGTTAGGGGTTAGGGGTTAGGGGGTTAGGGGTTAGGGGTTAGGGGTTAGGGGTTAGGGGTTAGGGGTTAGGGGTTAGGGGGTTAGGGGTTAGGTTAGGGGGTTGGGGGTTAGGGGTTAGGGGTTAGG